>JASDDO010000031.1:159603851-160803851 GCA_030015575.1 Agapanthus africanus | reverse complement strand
GATGGATGGAGTTAGTGAAGGACTACGATTGTGAGATCTTGTATCACCCGGGGAGGGCGAATGTAGTGGCGGATGCTTTGAGCAGGAGGCCCGGGGGTAGGCTATCTTGTTTGAGCGCAGTACAGAGGCAGTCGTCGGCAGATTGGCAGATTTTATGCGACAGCCGGGTACAGTTCGAGTTTACGCCGAGCGGAGGAAAGATTGCGCATGTTCGTGCACGCCCACAGTTGCTTGACCGTGTACATGAGGCACAGCACAGTGATGGCGATGTTCAGAGATCATGACACAGATGGGACAGGGCAGATTTTCCGAGTTCGTGATCGATGATCAGGGGATACTACGATTCGGGACTAGACTGTGCGTACCAGATGCTAAGGGATTGCGGCGCGAGATTCTTGAGGAGGCACATCGATCGGTATATATTGTTCATCCCGGTTCCACCAAGATGTACCATAACATGAGAGGTGTTTACTGGTGGGATGGAATGAAGAGAGACATCGCAGATTTTGTGTCGAGATGCCTGACTTGTCAGCAAGTCAAGGCTGAGCACCAGAGGCCCGCGGCAGAGCAACAGCCGTTACCCATTCCGAAGTGGAAATGAGAGCAGATTTCTATGGACTTCATTGTGGGTCTACCTAGGACTAGTCGAGGGTATGACTCCATCTAGGTGATCGTGGATCGTTTGACGAAAGCGGATCACTTCCTATCGGTGAAGACGACTTTCGGATTTGCTCAGTATGCCCAGATTTACATTGACGAGATTGTACGACTGCACGGAGTTTCGACATGTATCGTGTCCGACAGAGGCACCCAGTTTACCAGCCGGCTATGGCAGAGGCTTCACGAGGCTTTGGGCACTCGCTTGAGTTTCAGCACAGAATTCCATCCGCAGACCGACGGACAGTCAGAGCGGACTATTCAGACTCTCGAGGACATGCTCAGAGCATGCGTATTAGACTTCGGAGGTAGCTGGGATCATCATTTGCCCTTAGTAGAGTTCTCCTACAACAACAGCTACCAGGAGACCATTCAGATAGCACCGTTTGAGGCTCTTTATGGGAGGAGATGCAGATCGCCCACCTGTTGGACAGAGCTAAGTGAGAGCAGTATCTTAGGGCCGCAATTTGTGGAAGAGACGATCGTGAAGATCCAGTTGATTTGCGATAGGATGAGAGCAGCACAGAGTAGGCAGAGATCTTATGTGAACCGTCGTCGGCGCAGACTTGAGTTTTCTGTTGGTGATCATGTTTTCTTGAGGGTCTCCCAAATGAAAGGTGTGATGAGGTTTGGGAAGTAGGGGAAGCTTAGTCCCAGATATGTGGGCCCCTTCGAGATCCTCGAGCGTGTTGGTGCAGTTGCGTATCGGTTAGCCCTTCCGCCCAGTTTTCTAGACGTGCACCCCGTATTTCACGTTTCGATGCTCCGCAGATATCTTCATGATCCTTCGCATGATTCAGCACCCGACGATCCAGCTTGAGCGCGACCTTTCCTATGCAGAGCAGCCGGTGATGATCTTAGATCGACAAGTGAAGAAATTAAGATCGAAGGACATAACGTCAGTCAAGGTACTTTGGCGTGGCCAGAGCGACGAGGAGGTCACTCCGGAGACCGAGAACGAGATGAGGAAGAGGTATCCCCATCTTTTTGAAGGTACGTGTAGTTAGATTTTTAAATTCGGAGACCGAATTTCTTTAAGAGGGTAGATTGTAACACTTTGAATTTTCGTTAGAATGTTTTTCGTGATAATTAGTAATTGTGCGTGTTATTATATATGTGTACATAGGATTACTAGTTTTTTTAGTCGGGTTTACCCTAATTGGAAAATTTTCCTTTGTAGTGTACACTTGCACACTTAGCTAATTTTGTGACTTAGGTCTTTTGGTGTAGCATGTTAACCATTCTTTTTTTGCATGGTTGATATTTATCCCCACCATTTTAATCATGTCATAACCCTTTTTATAATTCAAAATTTGAATAGAATATGAAGGCATGGTGTTAGGTGAGAAAGTTTGACCTTGGCTTGGCCATTTCCTTCTCTCTTCTCTCTCTTTTCTCTCATTCTGAAAATTTCTGCAGAAAAACAGCAACTCTAGCAGCGGCAACACAATATATTCATCATCTTTTCATTTCTCTTTTGAATCCTACACAAAACCATTCATTTCTTCACTCAAAACCATGGAAAAGTGAGCTTTTTGAGGGAGGCAAATCTGCACACTTGATGCAAGAGCTGGAATTTTTGGTGTTTTATAAGGTCTTTTGAAGGTATTAACTCATGTTAGCACTCCTTTTCCATAAACTTGTAGTATTCTTTAGCAAAAATCATGTTTTTGTGCATTATTAGTGATATTGAAGGATATTTGTGATTCATATGTTAGATTGATGTTCTCATAGTTTAGTTAATTCCTTAAAGTGTTATTAGAGCTATTTAGGCCAGGTTTTGGTTCAGTTTGCACAGAAATACCATAAAGTTTCATTTTAGTGCAAAAAGATGGTTTTTAACTAGAAATAGGGCTCTGTAGGATCTGCTGCTACCCGGGTCATTTCAGAATGAAATTGGAATTACTGTAGCATACACAGGGGGTATAGAGTGCACACACAAAACCTGGGAGCCCAATTCCCAAAAGAAGCCACCGGAATAATCATTCTGGCCGCAATTTGCGGCCAGATGGGTGAGTTGGGGGTTGGGGTTTGGGCCACTGGAGTCTGCTGCTATGTGTAGTATTTTGGTATATATATTTGTAATATCTGTTCTGTATCAAAATCTGCAGTTGATTACCCTATTTCCCGTATTTTTAATCTTTCGCGACACGCGTGATACGTGTGTGTGGGTTTGGGGTTTCTGCGTATCGCGACGCGTCGGAGTGACTTCAGGCGCGTAATCACACGTCTTAGCGTATCGCGCACACGCGCGCTTGGGTTGCGACGCGAGTTTCTAGTTTGACGTTAACATTATGTTTTTGTGGATTTGAGCTTATGTGTGACTTATTGTGCGATTCTAGGTTCGCAGGCGAGTACGACGGAGGCAGCGCAGAAGGGGAAACAAGTCGTCGGCTATACCTAGCGAAAGACTACGGTGAGTAGATTTAACATCTACGGGAATATCGCCCGCATGGCGTTCTACGTCAGGGCTGATAGGACCTTATAGTTACCTTTGCATACATTGACTGTTCATGGCTACTATTTAGTGCATACTGCATTCCCTGCTATATGTATAAAAACTAGAATTGATAGAACACCACACCATTACTAATGGTTCAAGTTGCACGAGCACTATCCTGCATGTTACACACACACACCGTTAGTAATTCCCATAACACTCACACTGTAGAATTTCCATGATCATTATGCTGTAGCTCATCTTTTATGTGACTTGACATGATATTCATACTTGATGCACATATCACATCACATTGACTTGCATATTGGTTTGGATTACATGTGATTTCTGGATTTGGGAACCGTAGCTATTTCAAATACGTAATCATTTAAAAACCCGGTTCCCTTGATATGATATTTCGATGCGTCCACCATGTGTTTTCTCGGTGCTAGAGCGATATATGTGAACCCGAATCAAGGAGCTGGATGAGGCCGATTACGGGTACATGGTGAACCCGGTATGGTACCCCGGGGCGAGAACGGTTTCACTGTGTAGTAGACGGTGAGCCTGGCAGAGGGACTACTACCTACCGGTGATTTGGTTCGACCTGGCAGTTATCCGGAGGATACTGACCAGAGTCGATAGATGGATGCGGGATGATCCGTACTGCCAGGGCCGAGGGCCGATACCGCAGACGGAGCCCGTGGGCCGACCCGGACTGACGGGGCCCGATGGATGAGGATTTGCGTGTCGATGCTGGACACGAGTATTTATGATATTTGGGTGCCGATGTTGGGCACTCGTGATTCTCAGAGATTTACAGGATTGGAGGGCCGATGAGAGTGCCGGCGCCTGAGCTATTTGGGGGTCTGGGTGCATTGATGGAAACCGTTTATATATTCCACGTTGACATTCCATGTAGATGTTATATTTTTCCCATGCTCAGTACTCATTATTGTATCTCATCCTGTAGTTGTATTACCTGATAGAGCACTTGCATGATTATTGCACATACTGCTTATCACGCATTGATATCATCTGCTGACATATGATAGAGTAGCACAGTACATGCATGCTCGTGATTACCTTTATATTTTATTTCTATTCACGAGTTAGCAACTCACCCCCGTTGTGCCACAGTATTTGCAGGTTGCCCATCGGAGTAGTCGCGGCAGGCTGTTTCCTTACATCTTTTGGCTACAGATACCACTACAGTTGGTGCATGAGCTGTTTTGCTGTTAGGTGGGTTGTGGTATCTAGTTACTTTTATTGTACACACTTTTGTATCTATTATTCTCTATCTACCTTATATGTACTTGACTTAGAGACAGTGTGAGGACGATGATGTATATTATTTGTTTTCTGGTGTCGAGCTCATTGTGAGCCGACTTTACTTATGCAGTCTATTCTATCTGTGATCTTTTCACTTGTTGCTCTTGATCTTCGCTATGGCGTCGTATATTGCTATCTTGGTGATTGTTTACTTAAGATTTCTGATCACTTGTAAATGCTTCCATTTAAAACTTAAAACACTCTATACTTTTACTGGTTTGATTTCTGGGTTTTCGGTTCACTTGGTCGCGTTACACCTGTAGATGTTACGTGGTTAAGTGCCGGTCACGGGCCAAACTTTGGGTCGTGACAGCTAGGATTAGGTTAATGGCCCGATCCGGGTTTCATAGTGCGCGGTAGTGCCGGTTTACAAGTTTTGTAAAAGTTTCGTTTCCGCATTTTGGCCTCGGATTGACGGCCGGGGCGCTGCCGTGCACTTACACTCATGTGATGATTCATTGATTGTATTAAATGAATCATGGTTGTAATTATCATATATGATTTATTTGATAATCTTTATGCTTCATATAATATAGAAATGAGTTATAATTCATATCATTCTCACATACACACTCTCTCTCCTCAAGCTCTCCTCTTCTTCAACCTAACCCTAATCCTCTCATGAGTTGAGATCCCAAGGGTTAGAAAGACTAATTATCCTTAATCTATCTCTATATCCTCTAGGTTACTTGGATTATCAATCCTAGCCACTTAGTTACCTCAAGTGAGAGGTTAAAACTTGGAGAAGGAACTCTCGGGTGGATCTTCTATCACATCGAGGAGGCCTACGAGGAAGTGATCAACAAGAACAAGAAGGACTTGTATCGTTAGGTATAATCATCTATCATAGTAGTTAATCACTTCTAGATAGTTGTTAGTTAGGGTTTGGTAAAGATCCGTAAAGTTAGTTGATATTACTTTAAACAAAATGATTGTTTTACCTATTCCGCTTCCCCGCATCTTGTGGGGTGTCTAACGTCGACTTACATAACATACACGTCTGTGCTCGTGCAGCATGGGAATCATTAGTATTTGTGCAAGTGTTCCAGAGGTGTAATAGCCTATTAATATTAACATATATATATATATATACGCATTATATGACAGAACGGTCCTACAGTGACACGACAGTACCAATGAGGTGCAGTGTAATATGTATGTACGTGCTTGTGCAGCATAGTACTCATTGGTAGTTGTGCAGTGTTCTATCAGAGTGTTCGTATTACGGAAACGTATAACATCAATAAATATAACGTGAACATGTAAAGTAAATCTAAGCGTAACTGATAACAGTAATTACTTGCTATGAGCTATACCATTATCTTTGAAAATGGAACGATACGTTGGATTTGAAATAAGGAAGCTTCCTTAGGTTAAAATAGATATTCGTTTTGGAAATTGGCATTTCATCCTTGTCTTTTATCATTAAAAAGAGAAACGAACCGTAGTTTTTAAAAGAGTATAGCTCACACAAGTATTACGTGCTAAAACGAAATATAATCCTAACTCTATAAATCTAAAGGAAAACTTGGCCGTTATTCGGCATACGAATCTCATCATTTCCATTACGTATAATTTCTCGTAATATACCCCATCGTATCACTACATCTGTATCATCTTAAATACGGCATGATCTCTCGTACAAATCCATCAAACCATATCCATGTCATACGGATCTAACGTCACGTACGTATATCATTAAAATTATGTATGAAACTATATACAAATGAAGGACTTACTATATGTGATACTATATCAATAACATTAATATCTAACTAGATATCATACTATTTTCTTTATAAGGTTGCGGGAGTGCTATACGCCATCCACCCGAATTCCCCTGTAGATGTAAATCTACTCACCAACTCGTTGAGCTCGCTGAATCCACACTATTATGTCCGCCAACTCCGTCTCGGAAATCCTCAAAATCGTACCTATAATCGTATTTAAAATCACATTGATGTAAATATCATATCGAAAACCAAACCAACGAGATAGGCATCCATAGGTTAGAACCTACAGCATACTTAACCTAAAACGACAATATATTTCTGTTGTTAACGTACAAACGTAAACGGTTCAGTAGCAGTTTAAAATATGAAAACCCGTATCGTAATATCAGAAATTTGATAAAATCTTTACTAATCATTCCCAGATTTTACTGTATACATAATGGAACAAATCAGACAATACTACAAATCATAAAATATCCAAAAGAAGCCATAGAAGAAAAACCAACACCAAAAGCTCAGGGAGGGCCGGCGAGCTCGGAAAATGGCTAGTTGTCGCCGGGTCAAACAATGAATTAGGGGCTAAGGATTTAAGTGAAGTCTTATAGCGGTCTTATTATACTTATGGTATTGCTAGATTTTCTATTAGTTACAACTAATGGTTCCAGATTCAATTACAGTAGCTAAATATCACAAAACAAACTGTTTTTTGTAATACTGCACACAAAACTGATATTGAATATAAATGATTAAGTGAAGAGAGAGGAAGATATACCTATGGAGATTATACATAATGAAACACCAGCTCAAGAATTGTGTGTGGAAGCATATATGGTTTGTAGTATCTTAAGCTTGAAGAAGTGCACACTTGCTGAAGAAAACCATTGCACTCTCTTTTGATATTAGGAACACATAGAATTTTATTGTTAGAGTTTGATAAGGGTTTAGTTTGAGAATGCTAAGAGTTCCTAGGTGTTGTGTTGTGTTGTGTAGAGAGAGCATGAGGTGGAGAGTTGTGAGATGGAGGTGGCATGAGAGGAGTAGGATGTGTCACACTTGAAGTGAGGTGGTGTGTTCATGCAAGGAGGAGGTGCAGAGTTATGAGCAAGGGTGGGGGTGAGTTATGTGAAGGTTTAGCATAGAATATCATATGCCAACCATGGATAAAAGAAATGCAACATTAAAGAAAAACTTTCATATTATAAATCTAAATTCATATAATATAGAAATAGGAAATGATAAATCTATCACTTAATTATCATTAGCTTAATGACAAATACAATGTCATGCTAAAATAACTAAAACATCATTTTTATGACATCACACACTTTTATTTATATTTATCGAAATAGCTACATTTTTACGGATAAAACTCCGATACCAAAAGTTGTATGTGATATCACTTTTATAAACTCACATTTTTATATTTAAAATTATAATTTAATATTTATAATTTTCCAAAATGTTACAATCTCTCCCCCTTAAAGAAATTCGGTCCCCGAATTTAAATTAAACCCCCTTCTTAAAACATTTTCTCAATCCAATCAACTCATTTCAAAATAATTTTCCGGGGTCCAAATTTTAAAACATATAATCCGCTCAATATAATGGAACTCCAAAATCCCACATGAGCTAAAATGCATCATATCGCAACTGTGTGCGTGAAAACTCAAAAATATAATTTCACATAACTGTAACTCTAGCAGTTGCTATGAGAATTACTCTAGTTATGATGCAAATTTTCAAATACGAAAACCGTTGTGTATCCTAAGTACACGATCAATGCCATAATCGTATTGCAATATCGGTGCATACGACTAAGAGAAAAATATGTAAATCAAATCTATAACATATCCTATCAAGTGCAAAGCACGAAAACAAAATCTCCCTAATGGGTTTTGCGTGCAAATCTCAAACCACACGTTACGGTGTGCATGAAAACAAACAGCGCTAAGTGCAACAGGCATGCACGAAACGATATCCACCGCATCCACTGTGCATGGAACAATATGTACAAAATAGTATCAAGTGCATCGGGGTGCACAAAATAAATCTCAAGTGCATCGGAGTGCACAAAATAAATCTCAAGTGCATCGGGATGCACAAAATCAAAACTTGCAACTGGTGTGCACGAAAATATCAGTGTAGTGCATCCGGTGTACACAACACTCCAATCGAGTGCAGTCACCTCGCACAAAAATCTCAAGCAAGTGCACCTGGTGTGCACAAAACACGAATCAAAGTGCAATCACTGTGCATATAAATCTCATCAAGTGCACCTAGTGTGCACAAAACATTTATGTGACCCTCAAGTCCTCAAAATACATCAATCAAGATAACGGACGTCTCGTTGTCCACCTTTTTAATATTAAAAAAAAATATGTTCAGATTATAAAAACGTAAATCGAAGACAATGACATCGAAGTGTATCTTCCTCAATGTCAAAAGGTGCTTATACACCCGGAACTGGCATAGCAAGGATTTCAACTTGCCGTCTGCCACGGTCTAACGCCCTCTGTCTCTGAATTCTGGTTCTTCTTGCGGATCTCTAACATCAGGGTCTCTTCATACAATCGTCTGGTGAGGAGCAACGCCACAATCAGTCCTACACACTGATACCTCTCACCACATCTCCTTGTCCAGTAGTCTATTTTCTCGTAACGCAACATGTTGATGACGGAAATCTCTATCGTCTTCTTGTATGATAACAACTGATCCTGGGTCCAATCTTACTTATTATCAACTTTCAGAAAGAATCCCTTCAAGTCTTCTGCTGATCTCAGCTATCCAGCTTATCCGGAACTAGCACCCATTACTGAATCCACTTTCACTTTCGCAACAACTATCATTTCCTTAAGATTTTCCTCTGAAGTATAGTTGTACGCGCCTCTGTATATGC
Source organism: Agapanthus africanus (assembly GCA_030015575.1). Lineage (NCBI taxonomy): Eukaryota > Viridiplantae > Streptophyta > Magnoliopsida > Asparagales > Amaryllidaceae > Agapanthus > Agapanthus africanus. The sequence goes on along the minus strand of JASDDO010000031.1, from coordinate 160,794,793 downwards.
ATCAAATCTTCAATATCAACGGTGAAGAACAACTATCCACTTAAACTTTGCACCAATCTCCCATTTCATAAATCTCTAATATCAACCACTTAAGGAGCGTATCACGATAATCATGCGAGTTGCAAGTCATACTCGATTATGACCATGTCCGGAGCCTTACAAGACTTTCAAAAAAAACACGAATCCGGCATCTCTGATATTCTGTAGAAGAATCTGACTAAGCTCACCTTCGAAAACTCGTCCCAATTCGTCGGAGGAAAACTTACTGCACGATCTCTTTCTTGAGCGACTTGCATCAGGTCTGAGCAAGAACCATTGGAAGAAGTAAATCAATTTCACCGATTTTGTATCGGAACGCCACAACGGATTAAAAGTCCTAACTATCCCACATCTGAACGGCTACGAATCCTGTTGATCCATCTATACTTATAAACATTGTTAACTTTTAACTTCGTGAACTCTGGAAGCAACATCTCTATAACCTCAGCAATGATTGGTACCGCTGTCTGAACAGTACGCAACACCACAATCTATGGAGAGGGGAAAACATCACGCCTCAAGTCCGACTGATCTCTAGCAATGACTCTACCATCTGGTGCGGATCCTGAAGAAACTCGCTTCAACATTAGAACATGATCGTATATGAATAAACGACATGGCTCTATATCACCGGAAAGTCACCCTAGTCAGTCTTTGTCCTAGACAAGTCTGCTCTGACCGTATCTCTAACCGCAGCCCTCTCGGCTTCCATAAACATGGTGACCGGAACAATCAACATACATTGACGAGGATAGATCCACGGAATGAATAGAAAGAAGATCTCAAGATATAAATCCTAAGGTAACTTAGGCGAAGTATCATATCGTAAATATGCCGCGGAACATATGTACGGTACGTCACTCTACTTAGTACCTACTCCATCAACCAAGGTCATCCTATATAACGAAAGTTCGGTTATAAGACCCCCAAAGTCAAGTCTAAGTCTTATAAGGTCAAGCCTAGGTAACAAAATGTATGCCCGACTCCGTCAAACCTAGATTCGAACAAAGGTTAAAACAAACGCTCTGATACCAACTTTGTCATGACCCAAATATGGCACGTGACCGGCACTTAAATCACGTGACATCTAAAGACGCTGACGTGGTTCAAGTAAGCCGAAACCCAGAATCTAAACATTTTTCTTTTGAAAACATCGGATGTGAAGTTTTAATAATCATCAGATGAAATCATTTTCAAATAACCATTTAGATTTAACTAAGTATGTTTGAAAAGCATTCATGACATTTTGAAATTCGAGAGCACCTCCTTTGTAATTTTGCATAAAAACCCAATACAACATAATAATAAAATAGCATCCCAACGGGAGCTAGCTTCCACGCCCAAACGGCGAAGCAACCAAGCGAACGATATAAAAAGTTGACTCCAATGAGCACGACATCACAACACACAAATTCTAAGTCTCGCTTCTAAGTCCACAATATATCATTTCTAAGTTGATGGAGTTTTACTAGATACAAGGAGATATGAATATACAAGTGTGAGTACGATACAATAGTAACCCACTTACCAATCAATCAACGAAAGGAATGTGTGCCCAAGCCTCTGATAATCCAAGCGGTAAAACCTGCAAGAAACTGTGGCACAACGGGGTGAGTTGCCGACTCAATGAATAAAAGTACATCACAAGGTAGAAAACGAAATGCACGACGATATCTAGGTCATAAGTGTAGTACTATCATAATCTGTACTAATATACTATATGATATGCATATGTATCATAATGCAACACTAACTATCATGCAATCCCAAGTAGAATATATCAAATGCAAATGACCTGCATCTAGGTATAAGCCCAATGTAACCGAAAATATATATATATATATATATATATATATATATATATATATATATATATATATATATATAAAAACCTCTTCTTTAAAACAGCCGCGGAATAGATATGTCACGGCATAAAGCAGACGTGATAGTATGAAATATAATAAGTATCTTTACTTAGGATATACGTTCTACTGTTTTTGATGGAAAATGTTAAGATGTTTACGATCTAAAGATCCCAGTGTCATATCAGACATTTCAAAATAATGAGTCTATAGCTCGTGTTCGAATTTCTTTTTATGTATGAATGCCCGTACAAATATATACAGGTACTGTCCTCCGGATCAGTCCTGGTCGGCAACAATAACCACAATCTACTGTATGTCTCATGATAACAACATATCAATATATATGTATGGATGTCCAGCATCGACACCCGAAATCTGAAATCTCTCGTGTCCATCACCGAGACGTAAATACAGATACCGTCGACACTATCTCAATAGATGATCACCACCCAATATCCCTGGCCCCGGTCGGTATCCTCTGGATATCCGCCGTGCCCAAATCGAACCCCGGCCAGTATCCCCTGGATATCTCCCGTGCACGTCTCTATCTCGGGTATCGAGTATCCTCGCTAGGCTCCCCGCCTATAATGCGGCTTTCCTGCCCCTCGGTCTCGACCCAGGTCCACCATGTATCCGACTGTATAGCTCCCCCACTCAATCCGGATAGCATAAAAATCCACGACCGTATAGCCCCCCCCCCACTCGATCCGAAATAAAACAATCAGAAAACACTAAACCCATGGTGGACGTCAACTTATCATATCCAGAAAACATCAAGTAAAGAATAAGAATACTTGCATAGAGCATTCTGATGATATATTATATATATACATATATAACAGCGTCCTATACCGCTGATATATATCATCAAAAGTAAAACATCAAGAAAACTCATAAGAATCAAATATAAACATCCATAATATTGGTATTCGCAATACGCAACAGGTAATAAAGTAAAGTACGTAAATAAGTTATGCAAGCAATTAAACGTATCAATTCTACTATGTCATGGCAATACTAATGATGTGTGGTGTAACATACGCGTCTGTGCTCGTGCAGCATGGCAATCATTAGTATTTGTGCAAGTGTTCCATAAGTGTAATAGCCTATTCATATTAACATATATATATATATATATATATATACGCATTATATAACAGAACGGTCCAACAGTGACATGACAGTACCAATGAGGAGTAGTGTAATATGTATGTACGTGCTTGTACAGCATAGTACTCATTGGTAGTTGTGCAGTGTTCTATCAGAGTGTTCGTATTACGGAAACCTATAACATCAATAAATATAACGTGAACATGTAAAGTAAATCTATGCGTAACTGATAACTGTAATTACTTACTATGAGCTATACCATTATCTTTGAAAATGGAACGATGGGTTGGAATTGAAATAAGGAAGCTGCCTTAGGTTAAAATAGATATTCGTTTTGGAAATTGGCATTTCATCTTTGTCTTTTATCATTAAAAAGAGAAACAAATCGTAGTTTTTAAAAGAGTATAGCTCACACAAGTATTACGTGCTAAAACGAAATATAATCCTAACTCTATGAATCTAAAGGAAGACTTGGCCGTTATCCAGCATACGAATCTCATCATTTCCAATACGTATAATTTCTCGTAATATACCTCATCGTATCACTACATTTGTATCATAAATACGGCATGATCTCTCATACAAATCCATCAAATCATATCCATGTCATACGTATGTCATTAAAACTATGTATGAAACTATATGCAAATGAAGGACATATTATATGTGATACTATATCAATAACATTAATATCTAACTAGATATCATACTATTTTATTTATAAGGTTGCGCGGGTGCTATACGCCATCCACCCGACTTTCCCTGTAGATGTAAATCTACTCACCAACTCGCTGAGCTCGCTAAATCCACATTGTTATGTCTGCCAACTCTGTCTCGGAAATCCTCAAAATCGTAACTATAATCGTATTTAAAATCACATCGATATAAATATCATATCGAAAACCAAACCAACGAGATAGGCATCCATAGGTTAGAACCTACAGCATACTTAACCCAAAACGACAATATATTTCTATTGTTAACGTACAAACGTAAATGGTTCAGTTGCAGTTTAAAATATGAAAATCCGTATCGTAATATCGGAAATTTGATAAAACCTTTACTAATCAATGCCAGATTTTACTGTATACATAATGGAACAAATCAAACAATACTACAGATCATAAAATATCCAAAAGAAGCCATAGAAGAAAAACCAACACCAAAAGCTCAGAGGGGGCGGCGAGCTCGGAAAATGGCTAGTTATCGCCGGGTCAAACAATGAATTAGGGACTAGGGATTTAAGTGAAGTCTTATAGTGGTCTTATTATACTTATGGTATTGCTATATTTTCTATTAGTTACAACTAATGGTTCCAAATTCAATTACAGTAGCTAAGTATCACAAAACAAACTGTTTTTTATAATACTGCACACGAAACTGATATTGAACAGAAATGATTAAGTGAAGAGAGAGGAAGATATACCTATGGAGATTATACACAATGAAACACAATCTCAAGAATTGTGTGTGGAAGCATCTTTGGTTTGTAGCATCTTAAGCTTGAAGAAGTGCACACTTGATGAAGGAAACCATCGCTCCCTCTTTTGATATTAGGAACACATAGAATTTTATTGTTGGAGTTTGATAAGGGTTCAGTTTGAGGATGCTAAGAGTTCCTAGGTGTTGTATTGTGTTGTGCATGACGTGGGGAGTTGTGAGATGGAAGTGGCAAGAGAGGAGTAGGATGTGTCACACTTGAAGTGAGGTGGTGTGTTCATGCAAGGAGGAGGTGGAGAGTTATAAGCAAGGGTGAGGGTGAGTAATGTGAAGGTTTAGCATAGAATATCATATGCCAACCATGGATAAAAGAAATGCAACATTAAAGAAAAACTTTCATATTATAAATCTAAATTAATATAACATAGAAATAGGAAATGATAAATCTATCACTTAATTATCATTAGCTTAATGACAAATACAATGTCATGCTAAAATAATTAAAACATCATTTTTATGACATCACACACTTTTATTTATATTTATCGAAATAACTACATTTTTACAGATAAAACTCCGATACCAAAAGTTGTATGTGATATCACTTATATAAACTCACATTTTTATATTTAAAATTATAATTTAATATTTAAAATTTTCTAAAATATTACAACATGCTGATAGGCATTGATTATATAGTTGGCACATATGCAGGTACGGTCACCCTAGATATCATAGTATTACCTTTATGATATAGTTGACCTAGGAATCGTTGTTTTATTTGATTTCTACCTGATAATATTTTCTACTCACGAGTTGGCTACTCACCCCCGTTATGCCACAGTTCTTGCATGTTGACCACTTGGATTAGTAGCGGCATCGCCGGCACACAGCTTACTTTCGTGTGATTTGTTTTGGCAGGTGGTACATGTTGGATCGTACCACTCTTGTATTATTATTTCTATTGTATCTAGTCAACTCCATCAATCAGAAACTAGTATTTTTATAAGTAGTAGGACTTAGCAAGACTTGTAGTTGCGAGACTTGAACGATGGGTTATATGTTCGCTACTTGTGGTTTTGATGTCTTGCTTTACATTTCCTTTGTGTTGATTTTCGTCGTTGGGCGTCGTATACATTTATTCTATCTTGCGTGGTTGTGATTCCTCCGATTAGCGAAGAGCTAGCTCCCTCTTGGGGATGCTTTTTATATTATCTTGTGTATTGTAGGGTTACTAGATACTCTAATAAGGTTCTACAAGGCATCAACCATTCCCGTTTAAAATTTTAGCCGTGCCGAATAACCCTAAACAAGATCTTTGCTAGATAATTAGGGTTTCACAAGCAAGTAAATTACATTTACCACTAAGTGAATACGAAATACAACCTTTGTAGATCGGTCCTTCACTTCTAAAGCTCCTTGTTGTAGTCCATTCGCTGCGATCATGGTTCTCCCGGGCTCTTGCATGGCTTCACGAGGCGAAAGAAGCGTCCTTGCTTGAAGTCTTCGAGGCCGAAGATGATCTACGTCGAGGGAATATAACTCAAGCTACTACTTCACTAACAAGAGAATTAGTGAAGCAAACACCCTATACTAAAGTGCTAGTCTAGTAGAGGATGGAGAAATAGGAAGTGGGTTCTCTTTAAAATTTTATTTCTCACAATCTTTCACTCTCTTTTTAAAACCCTAGCAAGCTTTTTCTTTTTGCTCAAAGAAGATGATCATGAACAAAAGAAAAAGATAAGGATAATGATCAAGTGAGTGAGCTAACCATGGTGGGTGAGTATCATATACTAAATTATTAAAAATCCTTAAGTGAACAAATGTTAGTTAATGTAAATTAGTATATCAAAAATACAATTATACACTAAATTATTAAATCAACACTTGACTTAATAATCCTGTTATATCCCATATAACCGACTGACATCCAATGTATCGTCTTATCGAATCAACACTTGATTCGATAACCCGGCTATATCATATATAACCGACCAATACAAAAAGTCGCAAGTATAGAATACGGTATCACATACACACATTATTCTCGGTCCCGTACATATCACATACGTGCTCCTATTTCATTTTGCCTGAGCCAGTAAAACCTCTATGTAGGACTCTAAAGACTCGTCAATACGCCGGCAGTAGGTGATGATCACATCAAGCACCCACAAGCCGTCAGTGGTACTAGCTGGACATAACGGCTACCCGGGTAGTGAGCGATCAGAAGATTAGCAAGCAAGCCCGCTCCAACTCCTATAAAAGCCTGCCGGTAACACTTCCCGTACATTCCGGTCTCCTCGTCAGATATGTCGCATATCAAGTCTAGGGGTGGTAAACGTCAGACCCCAATAACCGATAAGTCGTGCCGATGTGAGGCTCATAACGGGTCGAGAAACTACTGGTAACACTTACCAGTAAATTTCTAAATCAGCCCTTGCCAGGGACTTCCCTGTTATGGCCAATCGAGCACAGCGCAACATCAACCCCCAATACCGGGATAGACGAAACCCCTCCTATCGCTCATTGCCTCCATATGACTCGGGACTGTACCCAAAAACCACCGTTTTGCACGCCCTCTTGGACGTGGTAAGGTGGAAATCAAAGCACAGTGGGAATCACACAAGACTCTATGACGATCTCGGGTCTACAGACTAACCTGCACAAGTGTCACCAGAGAACTGCCATCTAACGTGAGGTATAATACCATCTGGGAGTTCTCGGCGAGTCCGTCCAGTGTACCCAGTCTCCACTGAGCACCCGTATACCATCTCTGATGTCAAACACCAATGGATATGGGATCATCCATCGCCCATCTCATAGGTCGAGAAGCGTATACGCTAGTCTACTCAGGTATATCGATGCCCTGTCTCGATACACCAACGACTAGGAACATTAAAAGATGTACTTATGGACTACTCTGTCCCCACTAGTATGATCTGCATCATAGTCTAGGTAGTCAAGTACGCATCCTAAGGGCTTTACGAACATGTAACTATAAGACAGTATCAAGAGACAAGTATACATGTTAAGATAAAGAGTAACCAGATAGCATACTATCATATCGAGCAAGAAAGTCCTCTCTATGTATGTCCAAGCATCCAATATAATATATATCATCTGTACAATACTGGCCTCTAGGGCATACATACAACTAACAATCTCCCACTTGCACTAGGGCCAGCTGCTGTAGTATCGCATACCAAGCATCCCGAAGAGTCTCTCAAACTGTATCTGGGGAATGGCCTTCGTGAGTGGATCCGCTGTGTTGTTCTTCGTGTCAACCGTCCTGACGTCAATCTCCCGACGATCTACCATCTCCCGGATCAGGTGATACCGCCTCAGAATATGCCTGGATCGCTGATGGGACCTGGGTTCCTTGGCCAAACCCACCGCTCCATTGTTATCACAATACAAAGGTATTGGATGCTCAATGGATGGAACCACTCCAAGTTCAGTAATGAACTTCTTGATCCAGATAGCCTCTTTGGCAGCATCGTTGGCAGCGATGTATTCAGCCTCCATCGTCGAGTCTGCCACGGTTTCCTTCTTGGAACTCTTCCAGCTAACCGCCCCTCCGTAAAGGGTAAAGACAAATCCCGAGTGCGACTTAGAGTCGTCCTTATCACTCTGGAAGCTCGAATCGGTAAAGGACTCCACTTGGAGTTCTCCGTTACCATACACTAAGAGCATCTCTTTAGTCCTTCGCAAGTACTTGAGAATGCTCTTCACAGCTGTCCAGAGACACTCTCCAGGATCATCTTGATACCTACTCACTACACTTAGTGAGTGTGCTACATTGGGTCTGGTACATAGCATCGCGTACATGATAGAGCCTACAGCAGAAGCATAGGGTATCCCTTGCATGCGAGCTCTCTCCAAATCAGTCTTGGGAGACATCTGTTTGGAGAGAGTGAGCCCTGAGATCGTGGGTAAGTTCTCATGCTTGGACTCTTCCATACTAAACCGCTTTAGTATGGTGTCAATGTACCTGGATTGGGACAATCCCAGTATCTTTTTAGATCTATCTCTATAGATCTTAATCCCCAAGATGTAGGAGACATCCCCTAGATCTTTTATTGATCTTTGTGATAAGAAGAGCTTGACCGATTGCAGCATAGAAATGTCATTTCCTATCAAGAGTATGCCGTCCACATACAATACGAGGAAGACAACCTTACTCTCTGCCACCTTCTTGTAGATACAAGGTTCATCTATGTTTTTGACGAAATCAAACTCTTTGATAACGATGTCGAAGCAGATGTTCCAACTCCGCGATGCTTGCTTTAATCCATAAATGGATTTAAGCAGCTTGCACACCTTTCCGCTGCTCCTACTAGCTACGAAGCCTTCTAGCTGAGTCATGTACACGCTCTCTTCTAAATCACCGTTTAGAAAGGCGGTCTTAACATCCATTTGCCAGATTTCGTAGTCATGATATGCAGTGATGGCAAGCATGATCCGGATGGATTTAAGCATAGCCACTGGAGAAAAGGTTTCGTCATAGTCCACACCTGGTCTTTGACGAAAACCCTTTGCAACAAGTCCAGCTTTGAAAGTCTCCACTTTCCCATCTACACCAAGTTTTTTCTTGAAGATCCACTTGCTCCCAATGGGTTTTACCCCTTCAGGAGCATCTTCCAAAGTCCATACTTTGTTGGTGTACATAGATTCCATCTCGGACCGCATTGCATCCAGCCATTTCACTGAGTAACCACTCGTGATGGCCTGCTCGAAACTAGTTGGGTCATCATCCTCCATGATGCAATCCTCGCTCCCACCATCCATGAGAAAACCGTAGTATCTCTCGGGTGGGTGAGGAACCCTGCTAGATCGGCGGAGTGGCTGGGGATCATCGTGAACTACCGAATCCTCCGGTTCTACTAAATCTTCAGTCACAGTTTGTGTATCTGGAACCTCTTCCAGCTCTACCACTTTGCCACTAATTTCTTTTACAAGAAATTCCTTTTCCAAAAAGGTGGCATGTTAGGCAACAAACACCTTTTGTTTTTCACTGTGGTAGAAAAAATACCCATATGAGTTCTTTGGATATCCTATAAACTTGCAGATAACTGACCGTGCCTCGAGTTTTTCCAGATTTTGTCTTTTGACATAGGCCGGACAACCCCATATCTTAGCTCGTTTAAGATATGGACTCTTCCCACTCCATATCTCATATGGTGTGGTAGGTACAGATTTAGATGGAACTTGATTCAATAGGTATGCTGTTGTTTCCAGCGCATACCCCCAGAAGGAAATAGGTAACTCAGCTGTTCTCATCATAGAGCGCATCATATCTAATAGGGTGCGGTTCCTCCATTCCGATACACCGTTGTGCTGTGGTGTATATGGAGGAGTCAGCTGAGAGAGAATCCCATTCTCTTTTAGGAAGTCCAGGAATTCATTGCTCAAGTATTCACCTCCTCGATCAGATCGAAGGATTTTAATACTTTTTCCGGTTTGGTTCTCGACTTCTTGTTTATATTCTCTAAATTTCTCAAAAGCTTCTGATTTGTGTTTCATCAGGAACACATATCCGAATCTGGAGAGATCGTCAGTGAATATAATGAAGTACAAAGAACCATTCCTGGCATGTGTAGACATGGGACCGCATACATCACTATGTACCAGTCCTAAGAGTTCCGTAACTCTTTCTCCGTGTCCCGTAAACGGGGTTTTGGTCATCTTGCCTTTGAGACATGACTGGCAAGTGTCAAAAGATGAAAATTCAAACGGATTCAAATATCCATCCTTATGCAACTTAGCTAGTCGTGTCGCATTGATGTGACCCAGTCTATAATGCCACAAGAAGGATTCTTTCAGTTCTGAACTCTTCCTCTTGTGTGTGTTTGTTATGCTCAGAACCGTTGATTGATTTAGAACATAAATGCCATTGCACAACGTGCCTGATCCAACCAACTTTTGGTTCAGAAAAATGTTCATAACATTATCCTGTAATACAAAATTATATCCCTCTTTACATAGTAAAGAAACCGATATAATGTTGCATATCAAGTTCGGCATGTAATAGCATTCGTTCAGAATCAATGTATTACCAGTTGGTAATACAAGGTGATATTCCCCGACGGTTTTAGCTGCAACAATTGCACCATTTCCAACCCTTATGTCTTTATCACCTTATCTAAGTTTTGTACCTTTCCTAAGCCCATGTAACTTATTACATATATGGGATCCTGACCCGGTATCTAATACCCATGACGTAGAGCAAATGGAGAAACAGTTCTCTATAACGAACACACCCGAAGAAAATGCATCAACATGTACTTTCTTCATTCGGGTGGCATGGGAATCCTGGTATTCCCCTATATCCTGTTCAGTCTTATAACTTTTATAAGAAAGAACGGAACCAACATTCCCCAGTACAGTATAACATGCGGGTTCAGTCAATACATCCATATTATTATCTTTATTAAGGCATGATATGGTTGCCACCTGGAGAGAGAGAGAAGAAAACACTTTAGCGTATGCTCTTGCAAGATCAGATTGGTTATTATTTTATGTAATCGGGATGGCTCCCACTGTTTTTATCAAATCTTCCTTCAAACCCTAAAAGGAAAGCCTAGTCGGGATTAATTACACCCTACAATTTCGCCAATCTTTCAGCCAGGCCAGTGTCGGTACTTTGAGGGAGGTTCCCCGTGCTTTCGCACGGACCTAATTAAAGTAAACCTCGTTTTCCCAGAGGCGTAACCCCGTTGACACCTTTCTAGACACCTACTTGATCGGCTAATTGTCCTGTGTAAAACTCTCCCAGGAGTAACAATTACTCGCCGTGGGTATCGGGATCCAACTATCTCATAGAAGGTATGCAATCTCATTGCAAATTTCAACACTTGAAATTCCCGATAATATTTTGCCCCAAACGATCTATGACCTTGACAAGTCAACAAACCATAGACCGTGAGTCAAGTTCAACCCGTCATTTCTTGATTGAATTAAACCTACCCGCACGACCCTTGACAAGGTCAACAAGGCCGTACGACTACCCTAATTCAATCTGCATCATATGCATAAACAGATAAATACTGGTCAGCTACCGCACACTGCGCCTTGACAAGGTCAACAAACGCAGCATGAATACTAAGCAGGACTTATCTGAAATGACGGAGGGCTATGACAGGTTTTTCTGAAAACCTATTGCATATTGAACTTGATATCGTTGTAGAATCGAGTGAATTTTTGAAATGGAGTGATTTTGAGGCTTTCATTAGTTTTGCTATAGAGGTCACTGCCGGTGAAGGGATCTCGGCTCTTTCCTTATGGAATAAGGTGAGGATATATCATATATATCGCTATGCAAAGCAAAAACTCCAAAAGAAATAAAAAACAAACAGAGTGTTGTAGCATCTGCCAGTTTTTGCTAAAGAGGTCACTCCCGGTGAAGGGATCTCGGCTCTTTCCTCATTAAATAAGGTGCAGGATATGTCATATATATCGCTATGCAAAGCAGAAACTGTAGCTACCCTTTTGAAAATTTGATTCTACAACATCTTTTAGGTTTCTTTTCTTTCATTAATCATATTAATGAAGTCCCATCATTTAAGTCACCTAAACATCACAGATAAATACGACGTACACTTATGCCATCCGCATTCACCTCGATATCCCCTCATGCACCGTTAGGTTAGGTAACTAACGGCAGAGCGGGGCAGGGCTAGCGTGGGTGTAAAACATAAGTAACGTCTATATAATATATCATATATACTGTATACAGTATTTATCACAACATATCAAATGATCACATCACAGATATCGCAGCAGAAGAACCATATGAAACATTGGATATACTAGGATGTCCGTGTTTTATTTTGAGCCTCTATAAAACACGGATTCCACGGTCGCGATGAATAGCCAAACCCACATCCCTAGACCCCTACGAGAGCGGCAAGCAACCCTACCAATTCTAAAGTTAGGAGACCCCGACTCGACTCCTTGAGTTTGTCTCCCACTGGACTCTAGAACCCGGTTACTTGTGCTCTCCTCCTTGGGTCTACCTAATGTGGAAAAGTAAATAATATACAAATGGTGACAGCAACCTCATCCCGGAAGTGCCCCAATAAAAGAATATTACATACATTTAATTTTACATGAATGAAAATAAAAACTTTCATCTCACATAAAACCCCCGGCTATTCAAAACGCGACGATCCAATATAACATATCCAGCAACACATAACATCACATGTCATCAACGTAAGTAAATATGCGCATCCCAATTGTCGTTGACATATAGCAACGAAACCGGCGATATCACATATTACACTTACGGTCGCAGAAAAGAACGTGTAAAACTACAACATTTGGAATCCACAATCTCTTTAGACATCGTAAATCCGAAATATCACATATTTCGCATTTCATGCCTAACTATATGAATTCCAGATATTGTATCACATTCCAGATAAATAGACAGTATTAAACTTTCCGATCGAATAATCAAATACCCAAGATTTCCTAAATAGCTCAACACTTGAGCGGAGTTCAAAAATTCCAGAATACGTCACAGTACTAAAGGTCCAGCCGTAGAAGGGTCAAGACAACGCCTCACATGTGGCACGCCGTACCGCCCCAAACCCTAAGGTTTAGAGGTGGTTCAGACGGTCACATAATCGAGTTAAGGTTTGTGTTCTTCTAAAGGGTCCATCACGTTACTTGCACGTTTTTCCGAAAGATTTAAACCCAAGAAAAATTCAACACTTGAAAGTTTTTCGTGCCGGGAAAAAATGAGTTAATGATATTCGTTCGAACATTTTAATACTTTCTAAATTATCCGGAAAACAGAAAGAAATTAAATTTTCCGATCGAATCAACGAATACAAAATAAACCCCAGATTACTCAACACTTAAGTCAGATAAAAAAAATACCCAGAAAATAGCACTAACAGAAATAAATATTACTGTACAAAAACAAAAGCCTATTGCTACAGTGCGGCCGCGGATCCGCGGCCCAAGAGAGTAATGGCCGCGGTTCCACGCCGGTCCGTATGGATTAGGTGCTCGTTTTGCACAGTAATGCTTAAAATTACCTGCTGAATTTTTTAGGTATTTTTAATTCAAGAAAAATCACAGTTTTAAAAAATGACCAGAGAGGGGTTGATTTTGAGGTTTCGGGGTTCGTTCGGAGTTTTAACTTCGTATACACATCGCCTAATGCTCTAGCTAGGCTCTGATACCACTGTAGGGTTACTAGGCACTCTAATAAGATTCTACAAGGCATCAACCATGCCCATTTAAAATTTTAGCCGTGCCGAATAACCCTAAACAAGATCTTTGCTAGATAATTAGGGTTTCACAAGTAAGTAAATTACATTTACCACTAAGTGAATACGAAATACAACCTCTGTAGATCGGTCCTTCACTTCTAAAACTCCTTGTTGTAGTCTCTTCACTGCGATCATGGTTCTCCCGGGATTTTGCATGGCTTCAGGAGGCGAAAGAAGCGTCCTTGTTTGAAGTCTTCGAGGCCGAAGATGATCTACGTCGAGGGAATATCAACTCAAGCTACTACTTCACTAACAAGAGAATTAGTGAAGCAAACACCCTATAATAAAGTGCTAGTCTAGTAGAGGATGGAGAAATAGGAAGTGGGTTCTCTTTAGAATTTTATTTCTCACAATCTATCACTCTCTTTTTAAAACCCTAGCAAGCTTTTTCTTTTTGCTCAAAGAAGAAGATCGTGAACAAAAGAAAAAGATGAGGATAATGATCAAGTGAGCGAGCTAACCATGGTGAGTGAGTATCATATACTAACTCATGTAGAGATATTACCATGGCTAATCCTAAATGGTTAGGTTAATAAAAATCTAAAGTAAAACAAAGTTAGTGGACTTTGTCAAAGCATCCACAAGTTTCTACAAGCTTCATGCTTGTGACAAAAGGTCCACTAATTTTTAATTACCTTAAATAATTATTAACCACCATTTAAAATAGAATGGCGTATATCTTGCACACCCATATTATGTGTATCAACAACCATGATACATAAAGAAAACACATTTTAATATATATCACATATATATTAAAGTTGTGCACATGTGAGAAAAATCCTTAAGTGAACAAAAGTTAGTTAATGTAAATTAGTTATCAAATATACAATTATACACTAAATTATTAAATCAACACTTCACTTAATAATCCGGTTATATCTCATATAACCGACTAACATCCAATGTATCGTCTTATCGAATCAACACTTGATTCGATAATCCGGCTATATCATATATAACGGACCGATACAAAAAGTCGCAAGAATAGAATACGGTATCACATATACGCATTATTCTCGGTCCCGCACATATCACATACGTGCTCCTATTTCATTTTGCCTGAGCCAGTAAAACCTCTATGTAGGACTCTAAAGACTCGTCAATACGCCGACAGTAGGTGATGATCACATCAAGCACCCACAAGCCGTCAGCGATACTAGCTGGACGTAACGGCTACCCGGGTATTGAGCGATCATAAGATTAGCAAGCAATCCCTCTCCAACTCCTGTAAAAGCCTGCCGGTAACACTTCCCGTACAGTCCGGTCTCCTCGTCAGATATGTCGCATATCAAGTCTAGGGGTGGTAAACGTCAGACCCCAATAACCGATAAGTCGTGCTGATGTGAGGCTCATAACGGGTCGAGAAACTATTGGTACCACTTACCAGTAAATCTCTAAATCAGCCCTGGCCAGGGACTTCCCTGTTATGGCCAATTGAGCACAGCGCAACATCAACCCCCAATACCGGGAGAGACGAAACCCCTCCTATCGCTCATTGCCTCCATGTGACTTGGGACTGTACCCAAAAACCACCGTTTTTCACGCCCTCTTGGACGCGGTAAGGTGGAAATCAAAGCACAGTGGGAATCACACAAGACTCTATGACGATCTCGAGTCTACAGACTGACCTGCATAAGTGTCACCAGAGAACTGCCATCTGACGTGAGGTATAATACCATCTGGGAGTTCTCGGCGTGTCCGTCCAGTGTACCCAGTCTCCACTGAGCACCCGTATACCATCTCTGATGTCAAACACCAATGGATATGGGATCATCCATTGCCCATCTCATGGGTCGAGAAGCGTATATGCTAGTCTACTCTGGTATATCGATGCCCTGTCTCGATACACCAACGACTAGGAACATTAAAGGATGTACTTATGGACTACTCTGTCCCCACTAGTATGATCTGCATCATAGTACAGGTAGTCAAGTATGCATCCTAAGGGCTTTACAAACATGTAACTATAAGACAGTATCAAGATACGAGTATACATATTAAGATAAAGAGTAACCAGATAGCATACTATCATAACGAGCAAGAAAGTCCTCTCTATATATGTCCAAGCATCCAATATAATATACATCATCTGTACAATACTGGCCTCTAAGGCATACATACAACTAACATGTATGTGGTTTTGGATCAAAATATACAAAGGAGGTGCTGCCTAAATTTTTAAAAGGCGAAACATGTTTTTCAACTAGTATCATTTCACTTGCATTTCCATGTTCCATTATCTATACATTTAACTAAACTTTTGATTTCATCATACCTTTATTTCAAAACTTCACCTCTTTTATTTTCTTTAAAAAGGTTTAGATTTCTGGGCTTCGGCTTACTTAATGTACGTTGCGTGATTTAAGTGTCGGTCATGAACTAAATTTCGGGTCGTGACAAAGTTGGTACCAGAGCGCTAGGTTTAACCTTGGTTCGAGTCTAGGTTTGACTATGTGGATTCTGGGGCGTAATTTATTTTGGAACCTAGGCTTGACCTTACAGAACTTAGACTTGAACAGGGGTTATTAGACCCGAACTTTCGTTTCATAGGTTGACCCTGATTGATGGAGTAGGTAGCTTGAGTAGAGTGACGTATCGTATGTATGTTTCGCGGCATATTTACGATACGATACTCCATTTAAGAAAACTTATGATGTACATATCTTGAGACTTGTGATTCTCTTCGTTCCCTTTATCATACATCCATTTGAGATCCTTGATTCTATTCATTTCCATGATCATACTCTCATTGATTCCGTTCCTCCTTATGATCATGTATCCATTTTGGGATCTGTTGATTCCTTTCATTCTTTTGATTTGTTTTCATTGATACATGCTTGAGGTTCCTGTCACCATGATTTGAGCGCAGATTGAGCTGCTACTAGTGATGTAGTCAGGGCGAGCTCGTCATGGACGAGGACTGACCATCGTGTTTTCTGGTGACATGGGAACGTCTCGACTTAGTGTTTGTGTTGTGGCCTCTCGTTTGAGGCGAGTGTTCGGTTTTGCACCGGATGATCGGGCCATTGTTAGAGGCTGCCTGTTGTGAGAGGACTGTTGATGTACAGCCTACCTCAGAGTTTATGATGTCGTCTACCCTGCAGACAGATGACCCAGCTGTTGCTGAGATTGATGGGATGTCGCTTCCAGAGCTTACGAGCTGAGATCGCTGGAGCTTCCATGCAGAGATGCGACAGATGATAGCTAGTCTATCTTGAGTTGAAAGACGAAAGTGATTCGTCAGATTTGATGCGCTGACGCATGCCCAGTTGAGTTGAAGAATTTCAGCGTGTAGCATCTTACTCAGATCTAGAGTAGATCGATCTAAAGATGGCGTTGTTCGTTGGATGATCTGATAGGAGATCAGTATGTTGACCAACTTCGGATAGAGGACCTCACCCAGATGCGTTGTGAGTTGATCGAGAACGGACGAGTATTGAGTATTCCTCTGATGGTTGGGATGAGTTCCCGAGGACGTGTTCGGCTTGAGATCTTCTACAGAGTGATGAAGATACCGAGTTCGCGGTTTCGAGTCCGTGTGAGAGATTCCAGATTGACTGTAGCCGAGAACAATTGCAGTACGCAGATAACATAACGTGACGTCGAAGTGGACGATAATAAAGATGAGTAGAGCAAGAGGTTCGTGCGAGATGCTGATGAGCTGTTGTTACTCCCCATTGAGATTAGAGATCGGATATCTATACAGAGGCATTAGGATACGGCCAGTTCCCGAGGAAATGCTGTGCTTATAACGCAGATGTCCAGAAAAAGAGAAAAGATTATGTAAGAGTACCGGCCTCCGTATAGTTCGGCATAGGCGAGATCGGAAGAGACCTTGAGTAGGTTCCTTCCAGGACACTGTCGCGATAAGATTTGCACCGAGGATCAGTTGTGTCACGTGCATTCAGAGGGCCAGAGGCCGACGCCAGTGATGTGCTGCTTTATGAGTGGTCATGCTAATTGGCCGAGAGATGACCAGAGGAGTGCAAGAGCGGAATCGTTTCCGTTAGCACACCCGACCGGGCCGATGAGCCGATGGATTGCGAGATTGTTAATCCACAGAGAAAATGAGGACCCAGAGACAGAGGATGCCGGACCGTAAGCAGGAGGCAAGCGGATTTTCTTGTTCTGCCAGTTTTTGGCGCACCGACATTTTTTCGACATTGTAGGAGGTGTACCTCAATGTCATTTGTTGCGATTTGCGTTTATAATCTGAGTATCGCGCTTCTATCGCTTGGATTTGAGTTTTGATGATTGAGTTTCATGATATTGACTTCGTGCACCATGGCTGCACCAACTGGGTATTTACATTTTTTTTGCATAGTTATTGTACTTGATATATGTTTTATACACCGTTGTGTTGGTTTATGATTTGTGCATATTTATTGTACTTGATGTCGATTTTGTGCTTTGGCTGGTAGTGATATGTATGCCCTAGAGGCCATTACTGTACATACGATGTATATTGTAGTGGATGCTTGGACATATATAGGGAGGACTTTCTTGCTCGACATGATAGTATGCTATCTGGTTGCTCTTTATCTTAACATGTACTCTGATTGTCACTATGTTACATGTTGATAAAGCCCTTAGGATGAGTACTTGACTACCAGGACTATGATGTAGATCATATTAGTGGGGACAGTGTAGTCGCTAAGTACATCCTTTAAATGTTCCTAGTCGTAGGTGTAACGGAACAGGGTATCGATATACCAGAGTAGACTAGCGTATAGCATCTCGACCCATGTAGATGGGCGATGGATGATCCCATATCTATTGGTGTTTGACATCAGAGACAGTATACGGGTGCTCAGTGGAGACTGGGCATACTGGACGGACTCGCCGAGAACTCCCAGATGGTATTATACTTATCGTCAGATGGCAGTTCTCTGGTGACACTGGTACAGGTTAGTCTGTAGACCCAAGATCGTCATAGAGTCTTGTATGATTCCCACTGTACTTTGATTTCCACCTTACCACGTTCAAGAGAACATGCAAAACGGTGGCTTTTGGGTACAGTCCCGAGTCACATGGAGGCAATGAGCGATAGGAGGGGTTTTGTCTCTCCCGGTATAGGGAGTTGATGTTGCGCTGTGCTCGATTGGCTGTAACAGGAAGTCCTTGGCCAAGGCAGCTTCAGAGATATACTGGTAAGTGTTATCAGTAGTTTCTTGACCCATTATGAGCCTCATATCGACACGACTTATCGAGTTACTGGGGTCTAACGTTTACCACCCGTAGACGAAATATGCGACATATCAGACGAAGAGACCGGACTGTACGGTAGTGTTACTGACTGGATTCGCAAGAGTGTGAGCAGGCTTGCTTGTTGATCTTCTGATCGCTCAATACCCGGATGGCCATTACGTTTAGCAGACCGCTTGCGGCTTGTGGGTGTTTGATATGATCATCACTTACAGCCGGCGTATTGACGAGTGTTTAAAATCCTACATAGGGGTTTCCTGGCTCAAGCGAAACGGAGTAGGAGCACATATGTGATATGTGCAGGACCGAGATTAATACGATATGAGATACCGTATTCTATTCTCGCGACTAGTGACATTGATCGGTTGTATGCGATATAACCGTGTTATTGGATCAAGTGTTGATTCGATAAGTTGTTACACACGATATTTGTCGGTTATAGCCGGATTATTAAATCAAGAGTTGATTTAATAATTTAATGTATAATTATATATTTGATATATTACATTACATTAACTAGTATTAGCTCACTTATGATTTGTTTTCTCACTTTGTGTGCACATTGTACATATGTGATATGTATGTTTGTGAACATGTATTGTGTCATGGTTAATGATACATACAAGATGGGTGTATGAGACTTATACCATCATTAGGTTAAATTAGGGTTTTATTATGTCTTAATATTTAACAAAAGATGATAACTTAGTCAAACTTGTCAAGCTTGGAAGAAGGTTGTAGAAACTTTGACAAAGTCCACTCTTTTGTCATTTCCTTAGATATTACTTAACCCAACCCTTAACCTTACACCTTGGTTAATTCTCTACATTAGTTAAGCATGATAGCTTTAACTCACCCATGGTTACTTAATTCATTTGGATGAATTATTCACAAGTCTTCTTCTTCTTCTTCAAGCTCCATGAAAAAGCTGGCTAGCTCTAATGGAGTTGTGAGAAAAAGTGTGAGAAAATCAATTCTAAAGTGAGCCCACTTCTTACTTCATCATCCTCTACTACTTTCTATGTAGTATAGGGTGTTCTCTTCACAAAGTTCATGACCTGGTGAAGGAATAACTTGATTTAGTGTCTCCTCGACGTAGAGCATCTTCGGCCTCGAAGTCTTCTAAGCAAGCACGTTTGTTTCTTCAACGGAGCCTCTCTAAAGTCCGGAGTTTGCGATCGCAGCGAATGGGACTACTACACGGAGCTATTTGAAGTGAAGGGCCGGTCTACAAAGGTTGTATTCCTAGCTCTCTTTACATATTGCAAAGTGTTTGCATATCGATCCCGTATTATTTCTAGTTTACGATTCATGTTTAGGGTTAGCTATAACGGCAAAATTTTAATTTGGCATGGACGATGCCTCCCGAAACCTTACTGCCGTCGTAGGTAACCCAGCCTGGTATCAGAGCCATACTAGAAATTAATACGGATTTTGTTAGAATACGAAAACGAAACGAACTACGAATCTTGAAACCCTAAAAACTGGTTTCTGTCGATTTTCAAATCAGCTCCAAAATTTTTTCAAACAAGTGCAGAATCATAGTTGGGCAAACATAAGAACATGGGAGAAATTTGGGACCATGTGCTCGGATTTTGGCCGAGCACATGGCCACCAAAACTGAGGAGGCCGGCCCCTATGGGGATTCAAGGTTCTAAATTTTTTCCATGTTTTGGTCTCTGGGATTTAGGGTTTCAGGTGTTGTTTAATTTTGCTAATTTTGCATGTGATGTAATCTTACACTTTAAGCAATTCAGAGTGTTTCGCATTCATAGTTTTAATATTGTTTCGGGTGTTTCACGTATTGTCTAGACGAAGTTAAAAGGTTCGATTGAATGTCAAAAACCCATTTTTCCAGGTTTAACGTATTCGGAAAAACATGCAAGTGATTCTTTGGACCCTCTAGAAGAACGAAACCTTAACTCGATTATGTGGCCGTAAAAACCGCCACTTGAACCCTAAGGTTTGTGGAAGTTTAGCGTGTCACATATGAGGCGTTGGTTTGACCCTTCTACGGCTGGTTCACATGTACTGAGGCATCTTCTGGGTATTATTAAAACTGTGCTCAAGTGTTGAGCTGTCGGGAAATTGTGGGATTTTGATGAATCGATCGAAGAGTTTAACCTCGTCCAGATATTATGTAATGGGATACAATATTTGGAATCCACAAGTAGTTATGAGATAACTAGTTTGAATGTTATAAATCTAGCAGTTTAGTCTCATTTGATCGGTTGCCACGGGATTTTGATGCGATCAAAAGTCCGTCGCAATCACGTAGCGTATGCAGATACTCGCCGGGTAAACTTAATAGATATCCATGCCCCGTAGCCCCGACCAAGTGACTGTAGGAGAACACCGTCGCCAAAAGCATCCGTTCGGGTGCTCGCAGCAGCGGTGTTCCGCCTTAGTGCACTTCGTCGACGGTACCAGGGGTGCGGCCGTCTACTAAAGTTTCCAACGAGCATTCGATCAGGATGTCGGGAATCTTGTTGAATTGCCTGACTTGATATTGAAAAGTGTTTTCAAGATCGAGACTAAAATGCGGGGTTTATAATTGTTAGGCATGCGATGTCTAAGGAATTCATTTGGTTAGGCATGCGATATCTAAGGTGGTTGCAGATTCCAACTGTTGTAGTTTTTCACTTTCTTTTCTGCGACCGTAAGTGTAATATGTAGTGTATCGCCGGTTTCGTTGCTATATGTCAACGACAATTGGGATACGCATATTTACTTACGTTGATGACATGTGATGTTATGTGTTACTTGGATATGTTATATTGGATCGTCGTGTTTTGAATAGCCGGGGGTTTTATGTGAGATGAGAGTTTTTATTTTCATTCATATAAAATTCATTGTATTTAATATTCTTTTATTAGGGCACTTCAGGGTTGAGGATGAGGTCACCATGTTATATTGTTTACTTTTCCGCATTAGGATAGACCCAAGGCAGGGAGCACAAGTAACCGGGTTCTTGAGTCCAGTGGGAGACCATCTCGAGGATTCGAGACCGGGTCTCCTAACTCTAGAATTGGTAGGGTTGCTTTCCGCTCTCGTAGGGGTCTAGGGGTGTGGGATTGGCTATTCATCACGACCGTGGAATCCGTGTTTTATACAGGCTTAAAATAAAACACGGAAATCCTAGTATATCCAATATTTCATATGTTGTTCTTCTGCTGCGATATCTGTGATGTGATCATTTGATATGTTGAGATGGATACAGGATATAGTATATATGATATATTATATAGACGTTGCTTATGTTTTACACCCGCGCTAGCACTGCCCCGCTCTGCCGTTAGTTACCTAACCTAACGGTGCACGAGGGGACATCAAGGCGAATGTGGATGGCATAAGCGTACGTTGTATTTATCTGTGATGTTTAGGTAACTTAAAATGGTGGGACTTCATTAATAAGATTAATGAAATAAAAGAAACCTAAAGATGTTGTGGAATCGAATTTTCAAAAACAGGTAGGTCTAGTTGTTGCTTTGCATAGCGGTGTTCCTTGTAGAACATCCAGCACCTTATTCGATAAGAAAAGAGCCGAGATCCCTTCACCGGGAGTGACATATTTGGCAATAACTGGAAGATGCTACTACCCTCGGTTTGTCTTTTAATTAGTTTTTGCTTTGCATAGTGGTATTTGTGAAATATCCTGCACTTTATTCGATAAGGAAAGAGCCGATGATCTCTTCACCGAGAGTGACCTCTTTAGCAAAACTAGTAAAAGCCTAAAAAACACTCCATTTTAAATTATTTGATTCTATAACGATATCAAGTTCATTACGCAAAAGGTTTTCATAAAAACCTGTCATAGCCCTCCGTCATTTCAGATAAGTACTTCATAGTATTCGTGCTGTGTTTGTTGACCTTGTCAAGGCGTAGTGTACGGTAGCTATTTATGCTTATCTGCATAAGCATATGATGCGATTGAGTTAGGGTAGTCGTGTGACCTTGTTGACCTTGTCAAGGGTCATGTGGGTGGGTTTAATTCAATTAGGAAATGACGGGTTGAACTTGACTTGTGGTCTATAGTTTGTTGACCTTGTCAAGGTCATAGATCACTCGGGGTAAAATATTATCGGGAATTTCAAGTGTTGAAATTTGCAATGAGATTGCATACCTCCTACGAGATAGTTGGATCCTGATACCAACTGCGAGTAAGAGTTACTCCTGGGAGAGTTTTACACATCATAATTAGCCGATCAAGTAGGTGTCTAGAAAGGTGTCAACGGGGTTACGCCTCCGGGAAAAATGAGGTTTATTTTAATTAGGTCCGTCCGAAAGCACGAGGAACCTCCCTTAAAGTACCGGCACTAGCCTGGCTGAAAGATTAGAGAAATTGTAGGGTGTCATTAATCCCGGCTAGTCTTTCCTTTTAGGGTTGTTAGTTATATATATGCCCTAGAGGCCATTGTTGTACATATGATGTATATTATGATGGATGCTTGGATATATAGAGAGATGACTTTCTTGCTCGACATGATAGTATGCTATTTGGTTTCACTTTGTCTTAACATGTTAACTTGTATTAGTTTACTGTCTTGCTCTCACATGTTGATAAAGCCCTTAGGATATGTACTAGACTACTTGGACTATGATGAGATCATACTAGTGGGGCCAGAGTAGTCAAAGAGTACATCCTATAACTGTTCCTAGTCGAGGGAGTATCGAGACAGGGCATCGATACTCCAGAGTAGACCGGCGTATACGCATCTTGACCCATATGATGGGCGATGGATGATCCCATATCCATTGGTGTTTGACATCAAAGATGGTGTACGGGTGCTCAGTGGAGACTGGGTACACTGAAAGGACTCGCCGAGAACACCTAGTTGGTATTATACCTATCGTCAGATAGCAGTTCTCCGGTGACACTAGTACAGGTTAGTCTGTAGACCCGAGATCGTCATAGAGTCTTGTGTGATTCCCACTGTGCTTTGATTTCCACCTTACCACGTCCAAGAGGGTGTGCAAAACGGTGGCTTTTGGGTACAGTCCCGAATCACATGGAGGCAATGAGCGATAGGAGGGGTTTCGTCTCTCCCAGTATTGGGAGTTGATGTTGTGCTGTGTTCGATTGGCTATAACTGGAAGTCCCTGGCCAGGGCTGATATGGAGTGCTGCTGGTAAGAGTTATCAGTAGTTTCTCGACCCGTTATGAGCCTTATATCGACACGACTTATCGGTTACTGGGGTCTGACGTATACCACCCCTAGACTAGATATGCAACATATCAGACGAAGAGACCGGACTGTATGGGAGTGTTACTGATTGGATTCATAGGAGAATGTACAGGCTTGCTTGTTGATCTTCTGATCGCTCAATACCTGGGTGGCTGTTATGTTTAGCTGACCGCTTGCAGCTTGTGGGTGTTTGATATGATCATCACCTACTGCCGGCGTATTGACGATTCTTTAGAGTCCTACACAGAGGTTTCCTGGCTCAGGCAAAACGGAGTAGGAGCGCATATGTGATATGTGCGAGACTGAGAATAATACGATATGAGATACCGTATTCTATTCTCGCGATATGAGATATCGGCCGGGTATATGTGATATAACCGGGTCATCGGATCAAGTGTTGATTCGATGAATTGGTACATGTTATATTAGTCGGTTATATGTAATATAGACGGGTTATCGGATCAAGTGTTGATTCAATAATTTAATGTATAATTATATATGTTATATATTACGTTATGTTAACTAATATAAGCTCGCTTTATTGATTCATTTTCTTACGGGATAATACATTGATATATATGCGATATATGTTAATTGTATTATTTTCTATTGTTACAAAATATATTGTATATGTGATATATAATATTGTAATATGTTAGGGTTACAAATTTAACAATAGTTTAGGGTTTAAACTTGGTTAGGGTTTGGATTAGGGTTAGCTTTTGCATGAAGCTTCCATGAAGCTTCATGAAGTTTTGACTTTGTCTTTGGCTTGATATTTTGTGAAGATATTATGTTAACCCAATCCAAACCATTAACTCAAGTTAATTCTCTACAAGGGTTAACTCCTTCATGCTTAACCCTTGGTTAGATTTGTAAGCACTACAATAATTCATTATTCATCACAAAAGGATTAGGTCAATTGATTCTTCTTCTTCTTCCTTTGTTGAAAAGCTTCACTAGCTTTTCATAAGTGGTGAATAAAAGTGAGAATTTGAAAACAAAAGAGAGCAATATTCCTACTTCATCATCCTCACCTATTCTAGCCACTTAGCTTACAGTTTTCACTTCTCTAATAAGTTGTTTAGTGAAGTGTAAGCTTGGGTTACAGATTCTTCAAGGTAGATCATCTTAGATCATGAAGACTTCAAGAAAGATACATCATTCACCTCTTGGAGCCTCACGAGAGTCGGAGTTCTTGATGATCGCAGCGAAGGGACCTCAACACGGAGCTTATGAAGCGAAGGAACGGACTACAAAGGTTGTAATCCCTATCTCTTAGTAGTAAAGATGTTTACTTGCATGTTTAACCCTAATAATCTAGCAAAGATCCCGGCTTTGGGTTGTTCGGCACGTCTAAAATTTTATTCGGGCATGGTTGATGCCTTATTAACCTTCATAAGAGTGCCTAGGAACCCTACAGTGGTATCAGAGCCTAGCTAGAGCATTAGGCGACGTGTATACGAAGTTAAAAGTCCGATCGAACCCCGATACGTCGAAAATGACCCCCTCTCTGGAAATTTTGTAAATATGTGATTTTTTCTGCATTAAAAATACTCAAAAAAATCAGCAGGGAATTCTAAGAGTTACTGTGCAAAACGACACCAAAACTCCACTAAAGCGCCGCGGAACCGCTGCCGTACCATGCCTTCTGCGGCGGTTCCGCGGCAGCACTGTAGAGTCAGGGTTAGCTTTTTGGCACAGTACATCCATAGGTATTTGTAGTTGCTCCTAGGTATTTTTAATCTGACTCAAGTGTTGAGTTTTCTGGGGATCTTTTGGTACTCGTTGATTCGATCGGAAAGTTTAATTTCGTTTTGTTTTCCGGATAATTTTGAAACTATTAAAATGTTCGAACGGATATCATTAACTCATTTTTTCCCGGCACGAAAAACTTTCAAGTGTTGAATTTTTTTTGAGTTTAAATCTTTCGGAAAAATGTGCAAGTAACGCGGTGGACCCTCTAGAAGAACACAAACCTTAACTCGATTATGTGACCGTCTGAACTGCCTCTAAACCTTAGGGTTTGGGGCAGTACGGCGTGCCACATGTGAGGCGTTGGCTTGACCCTTCTACGGCTGGACCTTTGGTACTGTGACATATTCTGGGATTATTTGAACTCCGCTCAAGTGTTGAGCTATTTAGGAAATCTTGGGTATTTGATTATTCGATCGGAAAGTTTAATATTCTCTATTTATCTGGAATGTGATACAATATGTCGAATGTAGGGTTCCTAGGCACACTAATGAGGTTCCACAAGGCATCAAACATGCCAAATTCAAAATTTTCCGGTGCCGAGAAACCCTAAACTAGATCGTTAACTAGAGATTAAGCGAAACTCAAGCAAGTAAACAACTTTATTGCTAAGTGAATGGAAATACAACCTTTGTAGATCCGGTCCTCCACTTCTTTAGCTCCGTGATGACGTCCCTTCGCTGCGATCACCGGGATCCTGGACTCTAGCGATGGTTTCGTCGGAGAAATGAGCGGGCTAGGTCGATGACTTCGATGCCGAAGATGATCTACGTCGAGGCGACTCTAACTCGAGCTCCATCTTCACCAAGTCATGAAACTTGTGAAGAAAACACCCTATATTACATGGCAAGTGGTAGAGGATGAAGAAATAGGAAGTGGGTTCACTTTGGATTTGGATTTCTCACTTGGATTCATCACTTGAATCTTTTCTAGAAAACTTTTCTTTTCTTCACTTGAAGAAGAAGATGAAGAAGAAGAAAAATGAATAATCCTTTAATATAAAAATTCAAGTGAATACTTATCATTTTGCAACCATGGGTGAAGTTTACTCATGTAGAGAATAAACTAGGGTTTAGGTTTAATGGTTAGGTTAAGCATAAAACAAAAATGGTAGACTTATTCAAAGTTTCATGAAGCTTCAACTATAAAGCAAAGCAAACCACCATTTCCCTTTTTGCCAAAAATGAATTAAAGAAAATAAATAAAACATTTAAAACCCTAACCATTAACCTAAACATGGTTTAAAGTAAACACACACCCAAGTTTGCATGTATCATCAAACATGATACAAACTAGTGCACAAACATATATCATATATACAATGTGCACATTCAAGTGAGAAAATAATCTTAAGTGAACCAATACTAGTTAATGTAAAGTAATATATCAGATATATAATTATATATAAATCATTAAATCAACACTTGATTTAACGATCCGGTCATATCGCATATGACCGACTAATATCCAATGTATCGACTTATCGAATCAATCCTCGATTCGATAACTAGGTTATATCGCATACAACCAATCGATACATTCATCGCGAGAATAGAATACGGTATCACATACACGCATTATTCTCGGTCCCGCACATATCTCATATGCGCTCCTATTTCGTTTCGCTTGAGCCAGGAAACCTCTGTGTAGGACTCTAAAGACTCGTCAATACGCCGGCAGTAGGTGATGATCATATCAAACACCCACAAGCCGCAAGCGGTCTGCTAAACGTAATGGCCACCCGGGTATTGAGCGATCAGAAGATCAACGAGCAAGCCCGCTCACACTCCTGTGAATCCAACCAGTAACACTTACCGTACAGTCCGGTCTGTTCGTCTGATATGTCGCATATCTCGCCTAGGGGTGGTAAACGTCAGACCCCAATAGCTCGATAAGTCGTGTCGATATGAGGTCTATAACATTTCGAGAAACTATTGGTAACACTTACCAGTAAATCTCAGCATCCCTGGCCAGGGATTTCCGGTTATAGCCAATCGAACACAGCGCGATATCAACTCCCTATACCGGGAGAGACGAATCCCCTCCTATCGCTCATTGCCTCCATGTGATTCGGGACTGTACCCAAAAGCCACCATTTTGCACGCCCCCTTGGACGTGGTAAGGTGGAAATCAAAGCACAGTGGGAATCACACAAGACTCTATGACGATCTCGGGTCTATAGACTAACCTGTACCAGTGTCACCAGAGAACTGCCATCTGACGTAATGTAACGTTTTAAAAATAATTAAATAAATAATTAATTGAATAAAATTGTTTAAGTGAATTTTATGAATTTCGGTAAAGTAAAATGTATTTTTCGTAAAATTAAACCGTGATTGTTTTTCATTATAATTTCAAAAATACCTATTTTAATTATGTAATTACTAGTAAATGGTGTTTATTTAGCCACTTATAAATTTTTAGTTTAATTAAATATTTTTCCTAAATTAATTATTTTAAATATTAACATAAGCTTTATTTTTACACTAAATTAGTGTAAATTACAAATCTGAATGATTTTAATTTGTAAAAATGAACCATGGCCTATTAGAATTTAGTGTGTATCATGCAAAATTTATTTGCAAATTTTTCCATTTTTCTAGAGCTTTCTTGAGTTGCTATAGTAAAGAAATAAAATAAAATAAAGAAATGCATGAAAAGACATAATGAAGTGATATTTTGGTGGAGACTTCTACACACTTTCTCACCCTCTTCTTTCTCTCCCTCACCTACAAAAAAATGGCCGGCCTCACCCCCCATGGTAGCCCCCATTTTCCTCATTTTATTTTGCTCCAAAATTCATCAAAAACCTTTAAAAAATTCAATAAAAATCCACAAAATCCTATTTATTTCATACCTTTTATTCCTTGCTCATTTTTATATGGAATTTGGAGATGGAAAGCATGCATTTTGGAGGCTCATTTTCTTGTTTGGATTTCATATTTTGGAGGTATAAATTTCCTTCTTTTGTTTATTTATTATTAGATGTTTCTTTTAAGCAAGTTTAGATTTAATGAATTAATTCTATGTTCAATTTTTAAAATTCAAGTTAAGGTTGGTTGTTATGATTTTTTTTTAATTAATTAGGGTTATAATAGTTAGTTTAACACTTTTAGAATTAGAAAATCTTGCATGGTTGTTGAATTGTAAATTTTTCATTTAAAATTGTTTAAATTAGGAATTTTGCTAACTAGGTTTCTATAAAACATAATTTTTGGTGAAATAAAATTTCAATTAATATTTGTAACACTAGATTGTGGTCTTAATAAGGGTATTAACTTGTTGGTGGAATGGAAACTTAAATTGATTGCTAGTTTCTATTGATAATTGATAAATTGTGATAAAAAAATTGCTATTTTGTAAACTAGATTTTAGAAATTCATAAATAAATGAGATTAAAAATATAATTTATGGTTTCATTAAATCATTATCATCATGAATTATGGTTTAATACATTAATTCATGCAAAATCATGTTTTATGGTGGAATTGTGGTATTTTGCTTCGAAAATGTTGAAAATTGTTAAAGGTTGCAAACTAGAAATTTCAAATTAATACAAATTTGTGTAATAAAAATATAGTAAGGGGTTGTATAGTCTAGTTATTCTATTTAATGAGTTTTATGACCATTGGTTTCAATTAAATGTCAAGTTTTGAAGAAAAACGATAAATTGGCATTTTCGGGTTTTACGAAATTGGACGATTTGATTGATTTTTAGGGTTTCGATGGATTTAATCATGTTATATATTATAAGTAACGAGTTTTAAAACTATGAGTTATTTGTTCATGTTATCTCGATCCATCGGAGTTTGTACGTCGATATCGAGCGATATTTGGTTCTTTTGTGTGGACGGAACATAGGTTTTAACCTATGCTTGTTCCTTGCGTCGTTTTGACTTTTGTATGTGATTCTGTTTACGATTCTATTTATATGTTTGCGTTTAGGTACCCCTCATGTGGACTACGGGCGATGAAGAGGAGGATGGCGACACCGTCTTCGGCAGACATGGACCAGGTGAGTAGATGTATATCTACGGGGGGAAGTCGGGTGGATGGCGTTTAGCACCCCCGCAACGTAGAGTAGGAATAATACTTATTGACATTAGGAAACCAGATGTGACCCTAGATTCTTAATGAGTAGGACCCTAGTAATGACCCTAGTAATGAGCCTAGGCTGGACTAGACTGATTTAGGGAAACCATATCAGAGGATGAGTACCTTAGAAGAGGTTCGTAGGTTTCAGGTAGAAACACACACACGCACACACTGAAACTCGACATGGTGTATACGTGCATGTATATATACATATAGGACTAGGTATAGGTATATATATATATATATATATATATATATATATATATACAACACGAGTATGGGATACATTGATGTGATATGATATCGGAGGTATGATGAAACAGTGTAACTGGTCTTGATGACGTGATTCTTGGCTATACAGTCGTATTAAGTGTTAGTGGATCATTAGAGAATGAGATAATGAACATATATACATAAATTATAATGGGTGGTGATGATATTGAGGTACATGGGACTCTAAAATAGTACCCGGACTGTAACTTGTAACTGATCACGATATGATATATGTATGACTTGATTACGACATCATATAGGTGAGACCTGATGTCGATATCATATAGGTGTGACTTGATGACGATATGATATCAGTATGACTTAGTCACGATATGATACATATGGCATGATATTTCTGAGGATAAACTAATGATGCATATTATGATGTCAATGATATATGATTGATGTATGCGATTACAGTTTAGCACCTTGATCATGAGATGTGTTGATGATGACATTATACGAATGATGAGACACCTAGGAGATACTTGACCCATACCCCGATATTGGGATGCCGTACGATGGATTTTACCGTATTTGGCATAGATATGATGATTGATCCGCACTCTTGATTCGAGGAAGCCGTACTACGTACGTGACGCTATTAAGGCTGGATCGCCGACTATTAGAGATATTGATTCAGACCTTAGGTAGACTCTTGTTTCTTATTGACTAGTTTCTTAGGTTTAGTTCCTTAGGAGGTTAGATGGACACTAGTTTAGGTTCAATTCATATAGTGATAGTTGTATTCGTATGTCGCAGAGGGGTGGATAATGCAATATGTCTTTACATTCATACTGTAATCATAATGTTGCATGTTCATACATATATTTCTGTAATCAGTATAAAACTCTGCCTGTTAGGACACCAGCACCATTACCGATGATGCGCATGTTCCACGCACACTTATTTGTCGGCTCACACACATCATCATCGGTAATTGCTATGTCACGTACACTTAGATCATAATATCTTTTATTGATACATTCAGCTAAAAGCTAGATCGATATAGCATTATGATTACTCCCAGATGTTAGTCTAGACACGGCATTGATTACTTAGACATTTCATGCATTCATATTTCCATGTTATCATGCAGTATTATGGGCATATGCCGACACTTAACATATACTTACTCATGATTTTGGGATTTTGGTTTTCTATGAGATTTCTGGATTTTGGGGAAAACCGCAAGGATATATAAAAACTTCTCTCTCTCTCCTCCTCTCTTTTCAAAACATAAGATGCGGTTTTCTCGTGATGTATGTGTCGTCCACCATGAGATTTCATGTTTTCTGTTGGATTTCGAGACCCGATTCGAGGAGTGGATGAACCGTCTCGGGTACATGGTGGGCCCGGTATGGTACCCCGGGGCAAGAAGATCGAGTTGTAGATGATGAGCCTGGCAGGGGAAGGCTACCTACCGGTGATGTCTGGCGCGGCGGATATCCGGAGGATACCGACCGTTGTCGTGAGATTTGATGATATGGGCCGATCCGGACTGACGGAGCCCGAGGTATTGAGACTAAGAGACTTGAGATTTACATGTTTGTGTCGATACTTGACACGGATTTCCATGGATTTCATTGTTGAGATTTTAGATTCCTATACACATTTTACTATGATAACAGCTAAAGATTTCTTATACAGATATATCTGGATTTCAGGATTGATTATTTTATATTCATGGTGCATGCATATCCATTCATATGACATAGTATTATATGAGGCACTGACACGAGCACGGAGTATCTGCATTTACACGTAGTTTTACCCTGCTATTACTAGATGATTGGGATATAATAGTGTATTATTATGACCTAGGATAGCGTCGTGCATTCGATTTCTTTTCGTAGATGTCTTCTACTCACGAGTTGGCAACTCACCCCCATTGTGCCAAATTTTATTACAGGTTCGATGTACAGGTTTCCCTTGGCAGTTGCTGGCACATCATTTTCATTTCGGGTGATTTGCACGGTAGGTTGGTTCATTTGTATCTGAACCGCCGTTGTATTTTTATTATTTCATTTGTATCTAGAAAGCTCCATCAACCAAACTTGTATTATTTGATAGTTTTTTGGGCCAGTCTTTTATTTCGACCTTAGAGTCACGCATGTATTATTCTGATCTGGTGGTTTTGTTTTCTTTTGAGTTTTGAGCCTCGCCCTTTGGCGTTGTATATTATTATGCTTGTTGTGGTTGTTTCCGCCTGTTGGCGTTGAGCTAGCACCCGTTTGGGGATGCTTTTTATTGTTTATGTATATTATACTTGTTGTACCCGTTTGGGGCCAGTTTTTACAGAAGAGACTCTGCCGAAATTTTTGGGAAAATTTGCTGATGCTTTTAAACTTGTTTTCTTTTTCTTCTTCTTCTTCTTTTATGGTTTAGATTTCTGGGCTTCGGCTTACTTAGGTTACGTGGCGCCTCTAGACGCTTCGTAATCTAAGTGCCGGTCACGTTCCGTACTTTCGGGTCGTGACACGTAAGGTATAATACCATCTGGGCGTTCTCGGCGAGTCCGTCCAGTGTACCCAGTCTCTACTGAGCACCCGTATATCATCTCTGATCTCAAACACCAATGGATATGGGATCATCCATCGCCCATCTGTATGGGTCGAGAAGGTATACGCTAGTCTACTCTGGTATATCGATGCCCCGTCTCGATACACCCATGACTAGGGACCTTGAAGGATGTACTTATGGACTACCATGTCCCCACTAGTATGATCCGCATCATAGTCCATGTAGTCAAGTACACATCCTAAGGGCTTTACCAACATGTAACAGAGAGACAATCAGTGTACACGTTAAGATAAAGAGCAACCAGATAGCATACTATCATGTCGAGCAAGAAAGTCTTCCCTATATATCTCCAAGCATCCACTACAATATACATCCTATGTATAGTAATGGCCTCTAGGGCATACATATAACTAACATCGAATTCATATAGTTAGGCATGAAATGCGAAGTATGTGATATTTCGGATTTACGATGTCTAAAGTAATTGTGGATTCCAAATGTTGTAGTTTTACACTTTCTTTTCTGTGACCGTAAGCGTAGTATGTGGGGTATCGCCGGCTTCGTTGCTATACATCAACGACAATCGGGATACGCATACTTGCTTA
The DNA here is from genome assembly GCA_030015575.1 of Agapanthus africanus. Classification (NCBI taxonomy): domain Eukaryota; kingdom Viridiplantae; phylum Streptophyta; class Magnoliopsida; order Asparagales; family Amaryllidaceae; genus Agapanthus; species Agapanthus africanus. Next base: position 160,761,410 of record JASDDO010000031.1, on the reverse strand, counting down.
CGTTGATGATATGAGATATTATGTGTTGCTGTGATATGTTATATTGGATCGTCGTGTTCTGAATAGCCGGTGGTTTTATGTGAGATGAGAGTTTTTTTATTTTCATTCATGTAAAATTCATTTGTATGTAATATTCTTTTATTGGGGCACTTCCGGGATGAGGATGATGTCACCATTGTATATTATTTACTTTTCCGTATTAGGTAGACCTAAGGAGGGGAGCACAAGTAACCGAGTTCTAGGGTCCAGTGGGAGGCCATCTCGAGGAGTCGAGACCATGTCTCCTAACCCTAGAATTGGCAGTGTTACTTGCCGCTCTCGTAGGGGTCTAGGGATGTGGGTTTGGCTATTCATCGCGACCGTGGAATCTGTGTTTTATACAGGCTCGTATTAAAAACACGGACATCCTAGTATATCCAATATTTCATATATGTTCTTCTGCTGCAATGTTCTGTGATGAGATCATATTACTGCCTGAGACGAATGCTTATACTATATCTGTAAGTCCACGGTAGCGCCCCGGCCGTCTAACATACGCCGAATGCGGAACAAAAACTTTATATAAACTGGCGCTATCGTGTACCGTAACCCGGATCTGCCATTAAAGCTAAACTAAAAAACTAAAAAATGGGTAGAAACGTTATACCGAATGATCCGAGTCCTTCGGCCTTCATCCATCATCCCACGCTTTGTTGCGGCTGCTCCGATCTCCTCGATCTTCAGTCTTGTCGTCCAGGTGGCACCACGTCGACGGATCTTTAAACGGGCTCCCGCCTCTGAACCGAGGCAATTCGATCGTCAAGTTTGCTAAAAGAGACGACCAAGATGAAGTAGAGAATGAGTAGAACACTTTGTATCGTTACGTCCAAGGCTATGGACGAACGGTTAATGAAGTTGCCTTTTGGAATCGAGTGAAATGAGAAATGAGGCTTATCTAATTTCCATGAGTCCAAAACACTATCAATCTTTTCTAGCAACCATAAGCCATGAGAGGGGGGGCGGCCACTTATAGGAGAGGAGGGAGGTGAGTGTAGGAGCTAGGAGGTGACCACAAGATTAAATGAGATGATGAGTCACCATGACACCTAGTGTGAACTCAATGAATGAAAACAATGAATCATAACACATAGCCATCATCTAATTAAAACCCCATTAATGCACTAAGCCACCTCACCATCTAGTCACCTCATCTAGATGCTTCTAGAACTTTCCACACTCATCTCAAGAAAAGATAAATCCGTATTTAAGCGAATGTTAAAAACGGTCGATAGAAAACTGAAAACTGGCAACTTCCAAAAGTGATCCTGAAACGAATTTCAGGATAACCCCGTATCAGTATAAACATACCCGCATTTGTTTTACGACCGAATACAAATGCAACTGAGACAAAGATATTATATCTACACAGTATAATACTGGGTTCCGGCTTAAACCAAAGCCTACCAGTATTATCTGCCCGAAAAATGACACGTGCAAAAACGCACGTACATTTTCCGAACCTTACCATAAACCCATATGGCCTCTACAACGTTTCGTCCGAACTTGGGAAACTGTCTGTGGGGGACTCAAATGACTCATCAACACACTGGCACTGGGTATAACCACTAGCACGTCAGAGGAACTGAAAGGTTCCTAGGCACCCTAAGGAGGTCTCACAAGGCATCGAACATGCCAATATAAAAATTTATGGGTGCCGAGAGACCCTAATACGGATCGTCGGCTAGAAGTTTAGGCGAATAATGAAACTAGTTAACACTTAACTACAATAATACGGAAATACAACCTTTGTAGATCCGGTGCTCCACCTACATAGCTCCGAAACGAAGACCCCTCGCTGTCCAAATTAATTCCCGGGCTCTAGCGTCGACTTCGTCGGAGAAATGGCGAGCTAGGTCGTCGATGTCAATGCCGAAGATGATCTACGTCGAGGCATTGCTGAATCAAGCTCCGACTTCACCAAGTCAAGAAACTTGTGAAGAAAACACACTCTACTACTTGGCAAGAGGTAGAGGATGAAGAAATAGGAAGTGGGTAGACTTTAGAATTGGATTTCTCACTCATTTCTATCAATCACCATTGATGGAGCTTGCTTTCTTCAAGTGAAGAAAGGAAGAAGAAGAAGAATTATGTTATGATAAGTTAATCAAAAAAAAAGAAAAGAATAATCAATCCTTATCATAACATGACCATAGTTAAGTGTAGAGAACTAATCATGGTTTAATGCAATGGTTAGGGTTAAGCTAAAAACAAAATGGTCATCAAGTCAAAGCATTCATGAAGCTTCATGAATGAACAAAAGAAATGCCACCATTTTATCATTTCATTTCCTTTTTCCAATAAGAAAAAGATTAATAAATAAATGAATAAAATGAATAGGCAAATAGTAAACCCTAACCATTCCATTAACCAAGGTTTAATTCTATACACTTAATTAAAAAGGCATGTATCATCAAACATGATACAAGCATGTGCACAAAATCATATCGCATATGCAATGCGCACACCCGAGCGAGAAAATCCATTTAAAGTGAACTGATACTAGTTAATGCAAAGTAATATATCAAATATATAATTATGCATTAAATCATTAAATCAACACTTGATTCAATGATCCGGTCATGTCGCACACAACCGACTAGTATACAATGTATCGGCTTATCGAATCAACGCTTGAATCGATAACTAGGTTATATCGCATACAACCATTCGACACATTGATCGCTAGAATGAAATACGGTATCACATATACGCATTATTCTCGGTCCCGCACATATCTCATATGCGCTCCCATTTCGTTTCTCTTGAGCCAGGAAACCTCTGTGTAGGACTCTAAAGACTCGTCAATACGCCGGCAGCAGATGATGATCATATCAATCACCCACAAGCCGCAAGCGATCTGCTAAACGTAACGGCCACCCGGGTATTGAGCGATCAGAAGATCGACGAGCAAGCCCGCTCACACTCTAGTGAATCCAACCAGTAACACTACCGTACAATCCGGTCTGATCGTCTGATATGTCGCATATCTTGCCTAGGGGTGGTAAACGTCAGACCCCAATAGCTCGATAAGTCGTGTCGATATGAGGTCTATAACAATTCGAGAAACTACTGGTAACACTTACCAGTAAATCTCAGCAATCCTGGCCAGGGATTTCCTGTTATAGCCAATCGAACACAGCGCAACATCAACCCCCTATACCGGGAGAGACGAATCCCCTCCTATCGCTCATTGCCTCCATGTGACTCGGGACTGTACCCAAAAACCACCGTTTTGCACGCCCTCTTGGACGTGGTAAGATGGAAATCAAAGCACAGTGGGAACCACACAAGACTCTATGACGATCTCGGGTCAACAGACTACTCTGTACCAGTGTCACCAGAGAACTGCCATCTGACGTGAGGTATAATACCATCTGGGAGTTCTCGGCGAGTCCGTCCAGTGTACCCAGTCTCTACTGAGCACCCGTATATCTCCTCTGATGTCAAACACCAATGGATATGGGATCATCCATCGCCCATCTGTATGGGTCGAGAAGGTACACGCTAGTATACTCTGGTATATCGATGCCCCGTCTCGATACACCCACGACTAGGGACTTTGAAGGATGTACTTATGGACTACCATGTCCCCACTAGTATGATCCGCATCGTAGTCCGGCTAGTCAAGTACACATCCTAAGGGCTTTACCAACATGTAACAGAGAGACAATCAGTGCACACGTTAATGTAAAGACTAACCAGATAGCATACTATCATGTCGAGCAAGAAAGTCCTCCCTATATTTGTCCCAGCATCCACTACAATATACATCCTATGTACAGTAATGGCCTCTAGGGCATACATATAACTAACAATCTCCCACTTGCACTAGGGCCATCTATAGCAGTGGTTGTAGTATCTCATACTCAACCATCCCATAAAAGTCTCTCTTTGGGAATAGGCCTTCGTGAGTGGATCCGCTGTGTTATCCTCTGAGTCTGCTCTCCTTGCCTCGATCAACCTGTAGATCAACCATCTCCATGATTAGGTGATACTGCCTTAGAATAAGTCTGGATCACTGATGGGACCGGCGTTCCTTGGCATAAGCCACAACTCCATTGTCTCACAATGGTAGGAACGTAGTTCATCTCATGAACCATTATACATCCAAACAGCCTCTTTGGTAGCATCTTAAGTAGCGATGTATCCTTCCTTTATCGTCTAGTATGTCACGGTATCTAGCTTGGAACTCTTCCAACATACCGTCCTTTTAGTGAGGGAAAAGACAATGCCTGCGACTGACATTCAGTCGTCTTTATCACTCTGGAACACTTCCAGTGATCCTATATGGAGAATCATTGTGATAATCGGAGATTGACCGAGCATAGCATAGGAAACTCCTTTCTTATCAAGAGTATGTCATCCACGTACTCTACGAGGATCACCACCATACTCCCTACTACCTTTTTGTTTATACAAGGTTCATCTACCATTTTGATGATATCAAACTCTTTGACTAATCCATCAAAACAGATGTTCCAACTCCGCGATGCCTGCTTTAGTCCTATAAAGCATCTTGCACACGTTTCCGCTGCTCCCACTGTCTACGAAGCCCTCTTGCTGTGTACTTATAGACGCACTCTTCTAAAACATCATTTAGAAAAGCAGTCATGACACCCAACCACCAGATATCGTAGTCATGGTATGTAGCCGTGGCAAGTTGGATCTGGATGGACTTAAGCATAGGTACTGGAAAAGGTTTCATCATTATCCATGCCTGGTCAATGACGAAAACCTTTAACATGTCTAGCTTTGAAAGTCTCAACTTTTCCATCTATACCAAGTAATCTTCTCAAGATATACTTGCTCCTGATGGGGATTTAACCCTTTAGATATAGCAACCAAAGTCCATACTTTGTTTGTGTACATGGATTCCATCTCAGATCACTAAGCATCCAGCCATTCTTACAGAGTCTTACTCCTGATGGCCAGCTCGAAGCTAGTTGGGTCATCATCTCATGATGCAATCCTCGCTCCCACTGTCATAGAGAAACCGAAGTATCTCTCAGGTGGGTGAGGAACCCTACTAGATCGGCGGAGAGGCTGAGGTTCGTTGGAATCTACTGAATCCTTCGGTTCTACCAAATCATCAGCTGCAGTTTGTATAGCTGGAACGTTTCCAGTTGTACATAACAGACGTTGCCTCGAGCTTGTCCGGATTTTGCTTTTCAGACATAGGCCGGACAACCCCAAATCTTAAGTAACCTAAGATATGGGCTCTTCCCATTCCATATCACATATGAAGCGGTAGGCAACTGATTTGATTGGAACCCTATTCAATAGGTATGCAACTTCTCAAGTGCATAACCCCCTAAGGAAAAAGGTAACTCAGTATTACTCATCATAGAGCACACCATATCAAATAGGGTGTATCTGCTCCGCCCTGACATACCATCGTGCAATGGTGTATTCGGAGGAGTAATGCTGAGAGAGAATCTCATTCTCCTTATGAATAGTCCAGAATTTCATGCATAAGTATTCTCCTCCTTGATCACATCATAGGACATAATACTTATACCCGTATTGGTTCTCTACTTCTATCTTATATTCTGTGAATATCTCAAAAGGTTCAGACTTGTGTTTCAACAGGAACATATGATTGAATCTTGAGAGATTATCAGAGAATATAATGAAGTATAAAGAATCAGTCCTGGCATGTGTAGACTGGAGACCTTACATACATCATCATGTATCAGTCCCAAGAGTTCATTAACTCTTTCTCTGTTTCCAGTAAACGGGGCTATGGTCATCTTATCTCTGTGACATGACTGGCAAGTTTCACAAGATGTAAATTCAAACTGATTTAAATATGCATCTACATGTAACTCCAGCTAGTCGGGTCGCATTGATATGACCTAGTCTACAATACCTCAAGAAGGATTCGTTCATTTCTGAACTCTTCCTCTTGTGTGTGTTTCGTATACTAAGAACTGTAGTTTGATTTAGAACGTCAATGCTTTTAGATAACGTGCCTGAACCGATCAACTTTTGATATAGGAAATGTTCAAAACATTATCCAACAATACAAAATTTTATCATTTCTTTACTAATAAAGAGACTGATATGATTTTGTATATCAGGTTCGGTATCTAATAACATTCAATCAGAATCAATGTATTGGTAATACAGGGTGACAGTGACCGACAGACTTGGCTGCAACACTTGCCCCGTTTTCTGCCTCATGAAACTTATCACCCGTTCTCAGTTTTTCTACCCTTTTGTAGCCCTATGTAACATATTACATATCTGGGATCCTGATCCGGTATCAAATACCCAGGATACGGAGGATACTGAGAAACAGTTCTTTGTAATGAACACACCCGAAGATGATGCATCAGCATGCACTCTCTTCGTTTGGGCGGCACGGGAAATCTGGTATTCCCCAATTTCCTGCTCTGTCTTATAACATTTATAACTAGGACCGGGACCAACGTTCCCCAGCTCAGTATAACAAGCGGGTTCGGTCAATATTCCGTTTTATTATCTTGATTAAGGCGTGATATGGTCGCTACCTGGAGAGAGAGAGAAGAAAACACTCAGCGTGCGCTCTTTCAAGAATAGATTGGTTATTATTTTATCTAATCAGGATGGCTCCCACTGCTTTTTATCAAATCTTCCTTCAAACCCTAAAAGGAAAGACTAGCCGGGATTAATTACACACTACAAGTTCGCCAATCTTTCAGCCAGGCCAGTGTCGGTACTTTGAGGGAGGTCCCCCGTGCTTTCGCACGAACCTAATTAATGTAAACCTCGTTTTCCCAGAGGCGTAACCTCGTTAACACCTTTCTAGACACCTACTTGATCGGCTAATTGTAATGTATAAAACTCTCCCAGGAGTAACTCTTCCTCGCAGCGGGTATCGGGATCCAACTATCTCATAGAAGGTATGCAATCTCATTGCAAATTTCAACACTTGAAATTCCCGATAATATTTTTCCCCTAGCGTGCTATGACCTTGACGCATGCCAAACAACCCATAGTCCGCTAGTCAAGTTCAACCCGTCATTTCCTAATTGAATTAAACCCACCCGCACGACCCTTGACGCATGCCAAACAACGCCGTACGAATACCCTAATCCAATCGCATCGTATGCTAGCAGATAAGCACTAGTTAGCTACCGTACACTACGCCTTGACGCATGCCAAACAACCGCAGCACGAATACTAACTAGTACTTATCTGAAATGACGGAGGGCTACGACAGGTTTTTCTGAAAACCTATTGCGTAATGAACTTGATATCATTGTAGAATCAAATGAATTTTGAAATGGAGTGCTTTTGAGGCTTTTCTAGTTTTGCTAAAGGAGTCACTCCCGGTGAAGGGATCGTCGGTCCTTTCCTCGTCGAATGAGGTGCGGGATATATCATATATATCACTGTGCAAAGCAAAAACTCTTAAAAGCAATCAAAAGACAAACCGAGGGTGTAGCATCTGCCAGTTATTGCTAAAGGAGTCACTCCCAGTGAAGGGATCTCGGTCCTTTCCTCATCGAATAAGGTGCAGGATATATCATATATATCACTGTGCAAAGCAAGAACTGTAGGTACCTGTTTTATTTTGAAATTCGATTCTACAACATCTTTAGGTTTCTTTTATTTCATTAATCATATTAATGAAGTCCCATCATTTAAGTACCTAAACATCACAGATAAATACGACGTACACTTATGCCATCCGCATTCGCCTCGATGTCCCCTCGTGCACCGTTAGGTTAGGTAACTAACGGCAGAGCAGGGCAGGGCTAGCACGGGTGTAAAACATAAGTAACGTCTATATAATATATCATATATACTATATGCTTTATCTATCACAGAACATTACATAATCACATCACAGATATCGCAGCAGAAGAAACATATGAAATATTGGATATACTAGGACGTCCGTGTTTTCAATACGAGCCAGTATAAAACACGGATTCCACGGTCGTGATGAATAGCCAAACCCACACCCCTAGACCCCTACGAGAGCGACAAGCAACCCAACCAATTCTGGAGTTAGGAGACCCGGACTCGACTCCTCGAGTTGGTTTCCCACTGGACTCCAGAACCCGGTTACTTGTGCCCTCCTCCTTGGGTCTATCCTAGTGCAAAAAAGTAAATAATATACAAAAGGTGACAACTTCCGCAACCTGGAAGTGCCCCAATAAAAGAATATTACATACAAGTTTTTACATGAATGAAAATGAAAAACACTCATCTCACATAAAAACCCCCGGCTATTCAAACACGACGATCCAATATAACATATCCAGCAACACATAACATCACATGTCATCAACGTAAGTAAATATGCGCATCCCAATTGTCGTTGACATATAGCAACGAAACCGGCGATATCACATATTACACTTATGGTCACAGAAAAGAAAGTGTAAAACTACAATAGTTGGAATCCGCAACCACCTCAGACATCGCATGCCTGACCAAATGAATTACTTAGACATCGCATGCCTAACAATTATAAACCCCGCATTTTAGTCTCATTTATCGAAAACTCTTTTCAACATCAAGTCGGGCAATTCAACAGGATTCCCGACATCCTGATCGAATTCTCGTCGCAAACTTCAGTAGACGGCCGCACCCCCGATGCCGTCGACGAAGTGCACCAAGGCGAAACACCGCTGCCGCGAGCACCCGAACGGATGCTTTCGGCGACGGGGTTCTCCTACAGTCACTTGGTCGGGGCTATAGAGTGAGGCTGTCTATTAAGTTTACCCGGCGAGTATCCGCGTACGCTACGTGATTGCGACGGACTTTTGATCACATCAAAATTCCGTGGCAACCGATCAAGTGAGAATAAACTGCTATGTTTATAACATTCATTCAGTTATCTCATAACTTCTTATGAATTCCAATTATTGTATCCCATTCCGGATAAATAGAAAATGTCAAACTTTCCGATCGAACAATCGAACACCCAAGTTTTCCCGAAACAGATCAACACATGAAATAAGTCTAACAACATTCAGTTCGTGCCTCAGTACCAACGCTCCAGCCGTAGAAGGGTCAAGCCAACGCCTCACATGTGGCACGCCGTATTGCCCCAAACCCGAAGGTTCAAAGGGCAGTTCAAGACGGTCACATAATCGAGTTAAGGTTTGTTGTCTTCCAGAGGGTCCATGGAGTTACTTGCACTACTTAGAACGTCGTTAAACCACAGAAAAATCCAACACTTGGAAATTTCCCGACAGGGGAAAAATTGGGTATTTATATCCGGTCGAACTTTTTAACATATTCTAAAATTTATCCGGAAGGCCACATAGACAAAATTTGACAATCCGATCGAAACACCGAGTCCCCAAAACAACCCCAGAAAATTCAACTGTTGAATAAAATTTAAAAATTCCCATAAAATCCAGCATCAGAAAAGATGAGTTACTGTGCAAAGATAACAGAGAGATAGGACCGTACGGCCGCGGAACCGCCGTATGAGCCTAGCTCATGCTGCGGAACCGCGGTGTTATAGTCGAATTGGGCCTACGAATTTCACAGCAACTCTTAGATATTCCTGCTGAATTTTTTAGCAATTTTTAATTTGGAAAATTCCACGTTTTCAAAAAAAGTACAGAGAGCAATTTGTAATAGGGTTTCGGGTTCGTTCGGAATTCAAAATCCGTCTAGACTTCGCCTAAGGCTCTAGCTAGGCTCTGATACTACTGAAAGGTTCCTAGGCACCCTAAGGAGGTCTCACAAGGCATCGAACATGCCAATATAAAAATTTATGGGTGCGGAGAGACCCTAATACGGATCGTCGGCTAGAAGTTTAGGCGAATAATGAAACTAGTTAACACTTAACTACAATAATACGGAAATACAACATTTGTAGATCCGGTGCTCCACCTCCATAGCTCCGCAACGAAGACCCCTCGCTGTCCAAATTAATTCCCGGGCTCTAGCGTCGGCTTCTTCGGAGAAATGGCGAGCTAGGTCGTCGATGTCCATGCCGAAGATGATCTACGTCAAGGCATCGCTGAATCAAGCTCCGACTTCACCAAGTCAAGAAACTTGTGAAGAAAACACACTTTACTACTTGGCAAGAGGTAGAGGATGAAGAAATAGGAAGTGGGTAGACTTTAGAATTGGATTTCTCACTCATTTCTATCAATCACCATTGATGGAGCTTGCTTTCTTCAAGTGAAGAAAGGAAGAAAAAGAAGAATTATGTTATGATAAGTTAATCAAAAAAAAAAAAAAAGAATAATCAATCCTTATCATAACATGACCATAGTTAAGTGTAGAGAACTAATCATGGTTTAATGCAATGGTTAGGGTTAAGCTAAAAACAAAATGGTCATCAAGTCAAAGCATTCATGAAGCTTCATGAATGAACAAAAGAAATGCCACCATTTTATCATTTCATTTCCTTTTTCCAATAAGAAAAAGATTAATAAATAAATGAATAAAATGAATAGGCAAATAGTAAACCCTAACCATTCCATTAACCAAGGTTTAATTCTATACACTTAATTAAAAAGGCATGTATCATCAAACATGATACAAGCATGTGCACAAAATCATATCGCATATGCAATGCGCACACCCGAGCGAGAAAATCCATTTAAAGTGAACCGATACTAGTTAATGCAAAGTAATATATCAAATATATAATTATGCATTAAATCATTAAATCAACACTTGATTCAATGATCCGGTCATGTCGCACACAACCGACTAGTATACAATGTATCGGCTTATCGAATCAACGCTTGAATCGATAACTAGGTTATATCGCATACAACCATTCGACACATTGATCGCGAGAATGAAATACGGTATCACATACACGCATTATTCTCGGTCCCGTACATATCTCATATGCGCTCCTATTTCGTTTCGCTTGAGCCAGGAAACCTCTGTGTAGGACTCTAAAGACTCATCAATACGCCGGCAGCAGATGATGATCATATCAATCACCGACAAGCCGCAAGCGGTCTGCTAAACGTAACGGCCACCCGGGTATTGAGCGATCAGAAGATCGACGAGCAAGCCCGCTCACACTCCAGTGAATCCAACCAGTAACACTACCGTACAGTCCGGTCTGATCGTCTGATATGTCGCATATCTTGCCTAGGGGTGGTAAACGTCAGACCCCAATAGCTCGATAAGTCGTGTCGATATGAGGTCTATAACAATTCGAGAAACTACTGGTAACACTTACCAGTAAATCTCAGCAACCCTGGCCAGGGATTTCCTGTTATAGCCAATCGAACATAGCGCAACATCAACCCCCTATACCGGGAGAGACGAATCCCCTCCTATCGCTCATTGCCTCCATGTGACTCGGGACTGTACCCAAAAACCACCGTTTTGCACGCCCTCTTGGACGTGGTAAGATGGAAATCAAAGCACAGTGGGAACCACACAAGACTCTATGACGATCTCGGGTCAACAGACTACTCTGTACCAGTGTCACCAGAGAACTGCCATCTGACGTGAGGTATAATACCATCTGGGAGTTCTCGGCGAGTCCGTCCAGTGTACCCAGTCTCTACTGAGCACCCGTATATCTCCTCTGATGTCAAACACCAATGGATATGGGATCATCCATCGCCCATTTGTATGGGTCGAGAAGGTACACGCTAGTCTACTCTGGTATATCGATGCCCCGTCTCGATACACCCACGACTAAGGACATTGAAGGATGTACTTATGGACTACCATGTCCCCACTAGTATGATCAGCATCATAGTCCGGCTAGTCAAGTACACATCCTAAGGGCTTTACCAACATGTAACAGAGAGACAATCAGTGCACACGTTAAGGTAAAGACTAACCAGATAGCATACTATCATGTCGAGCAAGAAAGTCCTCCCTATATATGTCCCAGCATCCACTACAATATACATCCTATGTACAGTAATGGCCTCTACGGCATACATATAACTAACAGGAACAAGCTGTACGTAACGGTTTGCCTATGTATTGATTGGAAGGGAAGCTGACAAGCGAACTCATCTCATAAACCCTACTGAGCCTGACAGTGACAATATACATACAGTCTGGTTCGTTCGTCTAAAGAGTATCGCATATCGAGTCTAGGGGGGTGGATAAAGTCAGACCCCTAATAACGTGATAAGTCGTGTCGGTATGAAGCCCATCACCACCTGAAAACTACCGATCCAAATCAGTAATTATCCACTACCTCGGCCAAGGGTTTCTAGTGATGGCCACCCGTGCACTGTGCGACATCAACCCCCAATACCGGGAGAGTCGAATCCCCGAGATCCGCTCACTGCCTCCATGTGGATCGGGACTATACCCAACTAAAACCTGTTTGCACAACTCCTTTGTGCGTGGTAGGGTAGTAATCTAAGCACATTGGGAACTCACACAAGACAAATGACGATCTCAGGTCGACAAACTAACCTGTACACATGTCACCAGGGAACTGCTATCTGACGATATGTATAATACCAACTAGCATGTTCCCGGCGAGTCCTGTCCGGTGTACTCATAACCCAATGAGCACCTGTATACATCTTAGGTGAACCAACTGACACCAATGGCTTGTGAGACCGGCCATTGCCCCTCGTCAGGGTCTCGACTGTATACACTAGTCTACTCTGGAGTATCGATGCCCTGTCTCGAAACTCCCATGACTAGGGACACTTTCAGGATGTGCTTACAAACTCCAGCTCCCACGTATATGATCGCCATCATACTGCTGGTAGTTAAGTAAGAATCCTATGGGCTCTATCAACATGCAATAGCGAACTAAAGCATGTATACGATGATAAAGACAAACCAGTTAGCATACTATCATCTTGAGAAAGACTGTCATATCGGTATAGATCCTGCCTCAATCATTGCAATCACGTACCTGCGATCCAATAATTGACTTTGAAGGCACTATCTCCAACAATCTCCCACTTGCACTCAAGGCTAATTATTGCGATGTCGCATACTCACAGCCCGTGTGATACCGAACATCCAACTCCTTTACTAATCAGTTTCACAATGCTAGTTTGAAAAACTCTTGTGTTCGAGAAATAGCCTTAGTGAGTGGATTCGCCCTGATGTTTCTTTCTATGTCTCTCTTAATCTCAAGTTCGCGGAGAAAACCATCTCCCGAATCGAGTAATACCTGTCTTAGAGTATGTCTGGATATCTGATGGGACCTAGTTCATAAATGAACTACAAATCCAAACTTCTTAGACTGTATCGATAACTGAACCTAATCAGTATCCAGCACCATGCCTCCCACAGTATCCTCTTGGACCACCTGTCCATAATACTGTCCCTCGTCAGAGGGAAAACTATAACTCTGACAATCACTCTGTCATCCAGGTCACCTTGGAAGCCTGGAATGATAACTGTCTCCCGAAGGAGGCTGCCGTCATCAAATCCGTAGAACATGCACTTATGTTCTAAAACTGCTTACTTATATTTATTCAGGATTGGATTAATATAAACTTATCGCATCTAGTGCAAAAACAACATCTGGTGTGGTACTTGACATCTCATGATTGACTCAATTGCCTAAGCAAGTGATATGCCAATCATGCACATCCCTCTCTGCTTTAGTCTGTAAGACACCTTTAGAGAGGGTGACTCCATCACCTGCAGGTACACCACCATGCCAGGAGTCATCTATTTTAAAATACCATTAGAATACTGTCAAAGTACCCAAATTGGGAAACTACCCAATTCTAGATCTAAAACCATAGGTCTAGTATCCAGAATGTCTGCTATTATATCCATGTCCTTTGTGGAGAAACAACTGTGTGACGACCAAAGTACAACCGATCGTAGTATAGGAATTTTATTTCCTACTCAGTGTATGTCATCCAAATACCAGGACATCATACCCTACTACCTTCTCAACTGATCCATCCCCTATTCTGATGAAGTCAAAGCCATGGCCGTCTCATAAAAATCAAATGATCTATCTCCGCTATAACTGCTGAAGTCTATAAATAGACATAAGCTACTTGCCTACTATGCTTCCGCTGCTCCCACTGATTACGACAACCCTCTGGTAGAATAATATATATATGTACACTTCTAAAACTAGTTTAGAACGACACTATACATATCCTTCTGCCGGGTCTCATAGTCTGGAACAACTGTAGTGTCAAGTCTGGGTAAACAAGAACCTCACTGTCATCGTCCTTGAGGGTACCGAAGTACCTCTCGGGTGTCTGAGATTACCCACCATATCTGCGGAGTGGCTATTGAAATGTCAAACCTGATTGAATATATAGGTCCTATTAAATTTCCCGTAATCGTTTGCGGTTCTAGAATCCTTTCCAGTTCTACCATACTCCCACTACTGTTTTCTGAAAAAGTCCATTTTAATAAAACTGTGGCGAGTCAAGAACAATATCACTATTGATCTTCCAGATGGTAAAAATGTCAACCCTCGTCAAAGCCAGGGTCAACCTAAAAACTGCCATTACAGTAACGTGCCTTGAGTTATCCAGTGTCTGGTTTTAAGCATAAGCTGGACAACTTCCCGTACCTTAACATCGTTAAGATATGAACCATTCTATATCCAATATAGAAACAAAGGCACTAATTTGATTGGAACCAGATTCAAATCATGCATCTGTCTCCAGTGCATAACTACTTAATGGAAAAAGGCTAATCAGCATTACTCAACTTAGGAATCCATCCAATTATGAGTAACCTGAAAGAGAAACGAGTTTCTCAAAACAGTTACTATCAACTGAATACCAATCATAAGAATCTACATCTTCAATCTCTTTGAAGAATCCCAATACTTGCGACATCTGGTTCTCTACTTTATTCATATACCCACAACTTCTCATAATTTAGACATTGTATTTCTACGAAACACTTGTCTAAAAACTAGAGAAGTCATAAGTAAACAGAACATAATATGAAGACCTACCCCTTTGTCCTGTCGGACACTGGACAACATACAATACTCTGTATATGTCCGCTGAGTTTGAATAACTCAAAACATGTGCATCGTAGGTTAAAAACTGTACCCAGGCGATTTCCTCAGATATCACCAATTACAACGAATTCCGATATAATGAGGATGATCACCCAATTCCCAATAACTTACTCCCACTCATCATCTGTAAAACTATACAGATATGAAACCTAGTAAATACATACCCTGGAGTAAGTATCTAATCGGGAAATCAGTTTTCCTTTAACAATGTACTGAAACATGAAAATGTTTCGTAGGGGTATCCTGGTATTCTTAATAATGCCTTTTGCATAATCCAATTCATGAGTATAACCGTATATTTCTTTGCCATCTTCCAAATCCCTTTATTTGTCTTTATTCATTTCCTTCTGTACACCCCTTTAGGCTAAGTGGTTTTCTTTCTTCCCTACCTTTCGGCACCAGCCTATGGTTTGAAAGAAGACTATCCAGCAAGCATAATAGGTGTACCCTCCTCAACGTAGGAGTGCTCGTATCTTGAGAGAAGGTGATGATAAAAGACAACTGAATAATACCTTATTTTATTTCTCCCGAACTGGGGAAAAAGCAAAGGTGAAATAGGAGTGGCGATAAAGTACACGGTTTGGTCATGAATGATAACAGTCGCAATTTACTTTGCCCTCTCTTTCTAATCCCTTTATCTTGTCTTTACATATTATCTTCTGCACACCCTACTTAGGCTAATTGGTTTTCTTCTTTCCCTACCTTTCGGCACCAGCCTATGGTTTGGAATAAGACTATCCAATAAGCGTAATTGGTGTACTCTCCTAAACCAAGGAGCTCTCGCAACCTGAGAGAAGGTGATAATAAAAGACAACTGAATAAACTAATTCTATTTCTCCTGAACCTGGATCCATCCTCGAAGAAGTCCCTTCGAGTTCGTATATAACCATACGATGGATCTATCCAATGGAAGTGGATGTCCGTAGTAATACGGGGTGTTCTGAGAAATACAAAGGGTAAAAGAAGGAGCGGCAATGACTTATGCAACTTTAGACAATCCAAAAGCCAGTATTTTAAGAAGGTTCGGTCAACTTGGTCACTGAGTCATAGTCTAGGGTCGGTCAAAGGTCGCTGCCAAAGAGAGAGAGAGAAAAGAAACACTCTGCGTGCACTCTAACCTAGATCAGAATGGTTATCACTTTATCTAACCAGGAAACCTCCCACTGTAATCTCAAATTCTCCTCCAAATCTTAAAGAAGAATTAGTCGGGATCACCCAAAGAGTAAACCAACTCATTAGTGAGAATCGGGATCCAACTCTCATCACATGATAACGTGACGGAATCCACTCACGTTATCACACTCCAGAAGGTATGCGCATATTTGACAAGTTTCTTTATGTTTGAAACTCCCGATGTGATTTTTTCCCCATCTCTTATGACCTTGGCGTTAGGTCAAAATATCATAAGTCACATGTCAAGTTCTAGCCGTCATTATCCAGGTTAATTTGAACCCACCCGCACATGCCCTTGGCGTTAGGTCAAAATGGCAGAACGAATGTCCCAAACCAACTCATTTATCTATGCAACAATTGAATACCCAGCAGCTACCAAACACTATGCCTTGGCGTTAGGTCAAAATACATAGCTTGAATACTACTGAATATCCAAAAGAAATGACGGAGGGCTACGGCTGGTTTTTGGCGAAAAAACATTTAACGTAATGAACTTGATATCGCTGAAGGAACCTGATAGCTTTTTATAAAAATATAGTGACGAAAACGTTTTGCTAAAGATGTCACTCCCGGTGAAGGGATCTCGGCTCTTTCCTCGTGGAATGAGGTGCAGGATATTCCAACTGAATACCGCGATGCAAAGCAACTTGTAATCGACTATATTAAAGTTACTGCCCTGACGTAAACTTCTGCCCAAGGGGTTTTTCCCGGTGAAGGGATATCTGCCCTTGCCTCGTCGAATGAGGTGCAGGATATTCCAACTGAATATCACTATGCATAACAAAAGGAAACGTCTTTGTAATAACACTTTTTAAATTGGTTCCAACAACATCAAATATAGGTTTGTTTTACCTTGCATTGATAAAAATCAACGCAGTCCCATCAATCAATCACACCAGAAAAGAACCAAAAATAAAATGTACGTATATGCCATCCGCATTCGTCACTGGGTCCCGTCATCACCCGTTAGGTTACTTAACTAACGACAGAGCGGGGGCTGGACTAGCGCGGGTGTAAAACATATACAACATCTAATAGTATATATACCAATATACAATAATCGCTCCAGGCGTGATAATATGCAACATAACAGAAAAGTAATAAGCATCACAGAACAATACAGATAATCTGGGATCCCCGGGTTTCACAGAGCCCCTGCTGAAACCTGACGTTTCCCTGGTCGTGTGGATAGCCTGTGCAATGAAACCTAGACCCCTACGGGTGCGGCAAGTTACCCGCCAAAACCTAAAGTGAGTAGTCCCTCACAGCATAGTGAATGGAACACCCGGCACTTCACGGAATCCGGTAAATTGAGCACCCCTCCTTGGGTCAACCTGTACCCCCTACGAGTGCGGCGAATAGTTTGCGAATTCTAGAGTAAGGTCCCTTTTCCTATTAAAGACATAAGATACGCACCTGTTGCCCTCCAGAACCCGGCTATCTGTGCACTCCTTCGCGGGATGAACCTAGTACAGAAATGAAAAATATACAACGGGTACATCGATCTCAACATGGTCGTGCCCCAAAAGAATATTATACAAACAGGCAGTAACGCATGTTGGACGCCCGCCCCGCAATATCAAATGTATAAATAAATCCAAACTGCACTATCATTGCACCCTGCTATCCACCACGACATATCCGCAACAATACAGCACAACACAGAACATCAACGCGAATGTCACGTTCGCAAACCCGTCTAAAAGAACTATAGCAATCAGACGCGGTTTACCGATCAAATGACATTCCCGGTCGGAGATATAATGTAAATACTGCATACTGACAAGTTTAAAATTTCGATCGACTGAATTTCCCGAAGTGGGCCCCACGTACATCTGCTGTACAGTAACAAAATCTGGGCCCAAAAGAAATATACCAAAAACCACAATTTTCACAGAAAAGCCTACTGAAGAATTTTGAAGCACTGTTCCCACAGTACTGCCGCGGTTCCGCAGTCAAACCCTAGGTTTGACGGCGGATCCACGGCGGTCACGTGGGATCACGTGTTCAAAATTTACCAGATTGCTTATAAAACCCTGCTTGTTTTTCTGTGATATGTAAAATTATTTTTGGACCCTTTTAAAAATCGACAGAAACTTAAACACTTGAAAATTGTGATTTCGGAAATTCGGTTCGATTGATGTTTTAAACGCGTTAGCACAAGTTAGTATAGCTTAATGGTGAGGCTCTGATACCACTGTAAGTCCACGGTAATGCCCCGGCCGTCTAACAGATGCCGAATGCGGAACAAAAACTTTTTATAAACTGGCGCTATCGTGTACCGTAACCCGGATCTGCCATTAAAGCTAAACTAACAAACTACAAAGTGGGTAGAAATATTATACCGAATGATCCGAGTCCTTCGGTCTTCATCCATCATCCCATGCTTTGTTGCGGCTGCTCAGATCTCCTCGATCTCCAGTCTTGTCGTCCAGGTGGCACCACGTCGACCGATCTTTAAACGGGCTCCCGCCTCTGAACCGAGGAAACTTGATCGTCAAGTTTGCTAAAAGACACAACCAAGATGAAGTAGAGAATGAGTAGAACACTTTGACTCGTTACGTCCAAGGCTATGGACGAACGGTTAATGAAGTTGCTGTAGCGTTTTGAAAATCGTTTCGGTGAAATTTCGGAAAATCAGTAAAATAAGGGGGTTTTCTGTAAAAAGTTAAAATGCAAATATCTTATTATAAAAATTAAATATACATATTCTAGCTATGAAATTGCTATTATTTGGTGTTTATTTAGCCGCGGGTGAAATTTCAAATTTTCTGAAAAAAATATTATTTTATTATTATTTTAAGCCGTCACTAATATATTTAATTAGAGAAAATTACAAATTGGAATGAGTTGAAACAAATTTTGTGCATCATAAAACATTAAATAAAATTTTATCATGTGGTTTTTGAAACGAAATCGTTTGCCAAAACGGTTTAGAAAAATATCGAAGAAAAAGGCTTTTTTCGGTGAAATTAGTGTTAATGGGAATTGGGGTAATACATTTATCTTTTTCCCTAACCCACACACCCACACCTCACCCTGTCTTCCCCTCCCCATGTGGCCGGCCCCACCATGACGGCCCTCCCCCTCTCTCTCTCTCCAATCACCAAGAAAAGAAAAGAAAAGAAAGGAAAATGATAGAAAAAGGGTGGACTTTGACTAGATATTACTTTCTCCACCTCACTCTCTCTCCTCCCTCACCCAAACCCCCTCCATTTCTGGCCAAATCTGAAACCCCCCACAGCAGCAGCCCTTCACCAAAATCCCACACCATTTTGCCTCAAAAATCCATTAAAATGCTTCAAAAATCCATGCAAATTCAAAGCAAACTCAAAATCCAAGCTATACCCATTTTACCTTGGCCTATCTAGCATGGATCTAGGTGTATGGGAGCTATTCTTGGTTGGCTTAGTTCCATGTTTGATCCATGGATAGTGAGGTATAAACTCTAAACCCATGTTCATTTGTTGCTAATGCTTTAGTCTAGTTTAACTAGATGTTTAATTATGGTTTTAAATTTGTGATTCAAAATTCAAGAGAAGGGTTTGTAAATTAAATTAGGGTTTTCATCTTTGGGTATTGATCTTAATGAGTGGATTAACATATTAATTCTTGCTAAAACCAAATCTAGTTACAAATTTCAAATTGTTAGTTGGAAATTGTGATAAATGTTCTTTTTGCTAACTAGGTTTTTTTGAAATGGTTTTATATTTGGGATTAAAATCTAAATTAAGGTTTCATGTCATTATTAATATTATAATGTGTAGTTTAATACTTTAGTT
Organism: Agapanthus africanus; assembly: GCA_030015575.1. NCBI lineage: Eukaryota > Viridiplantae > Streptophyta > Magnoliopsida > Asparagales > Amaryllidaceae > Agapanthus > Agapanthus africanus. Next base: position 160,741,490 of record JASDDO010000031.1, on the reverse strand, counting down.
CATGAAATTCCAAGCTAGATTGTGGTTTATGCATTTTTTTTGCTATAAAATTGTTAAATTTGGGTATATTGTAAATTAGAATTTTGGAAATTATGGAAATTGATGAGAATAAATTATAGGAATGGTTTATATGAGTTTGTTATGATATTTAGTGAATATTGTGGCCGCTAGATTCGGTTAAACATCATGATGTTGTATTAAAACGGGTAATTTGTGCTTGCTAGATTTTCGGAAAAATGGATTTTAAAGTGAATTTTGGGTTTTTGTGAATTTTAAGCTATTTTATATTATAATTAGTGCTCGTGATTTTAAAAATGAGTGTATTTGGGTTTTTATCGATGGTCTGGCGTTTGTACACCGACGTCGAGAGTTTTTGGGTTGATTTGTGAAAGCAACCATAGGTTTTGACCTATGTGAGATTCGTGAGTCGTTTTGGTCTTGAGTCGGATTTTAATGCGATACGGTGCGTTATGATATGTAGGTAACCCATGTGGACTTCGAGACGACAAGCAAGCGCGTCGCGACGTCGGCACCGGCGAGCGAGGACCAGGTGAGTGGATTTATATCTACGGGGAGAAGTCGGGTGGATGGCGTATAGCACCCCCGCAGTCCGTGGTGATGTATACGAATACGTATACACACATATATATTGATTATTATTTATTGAGGTTATTGATGATAAAGATAGATTTTAGGTGTGAATAGATAGGTTTAGTGTTGCGAGACCCTAGAGTAGAGGCTGCACCACATTTATACACACACCCATACTTGCATACATTTTTGTTCATATGTGCTTATATGGGGTTATATAGTTATGGGCTCACATGGGTATGGGACTATGTGTTCACATACGGATTTGAGGATGATACTTGGGATTGAGATGAGTCGATGAGATTTGATTTGAGGCCGTGAGATCGGTGATATAGCAGGGTTCGTATTTGAGATACGACATGACGTTGTAGCGGGTCCTTGACGTAGTGTTTCACACACGTCCATGCATACGTAGGCGGTATCAGTATGGTACTAGACGTAGATCAGTACCCCGATCATGATTTGATAAAGAGGATATCAGATGAATAGTATGATGAATGTGATTTTGACCCGTACCCAGAATTGGGGGATGCCGTACGACGGATTTACGTATGAGCTATATCTTGATGATTGATCTGCACTCTTGACTTGGGATGTCTGATTATAGATATGGTATCGGATATGATATTATTGAGGCGGGATCACCGACTAATATATATACAGGTATGTATATGTATCGACTCAGATTTTAGGCGGTTTCCTTACCTGTAGTCTAGCTTGTAGCGTAGCCCTTTAGTTTAGTTAGTTGTTAGATTAGATTCGGTTCCTACCTATTTCAAAGCTTGCGAATCGTGCGTATTTTTAAAGACAGCCTAAGGGATCCTACGGATATTTCAAAAAACGTATCTTTTCTTAAAAACACCGTAGCCCCTATTTTCAAAACCCCACGATTCGTGTTATTTCAAAAGGCACCATTGTAGGACTTATATTAGGTTAAAACAGATTAGTTATCGTTGCGTCTAGTATTCAGTTCCCGCTCATTATTGTTGTTTGCTCTGCATCACATGCTTATATTATGCTTCATATTCTACTGTTGATATCTTGTAGTTAGGACACCAGCACCATTACCGATGATGCGTATGTACCACGTACACTTACTTGCCGGCTCACACACATCTTCATCGGTAATTGCCATGTCACGTACACCTTAGAAAATATTATTGCTTGACATAGCCTGTTAGCTAATAGTTTAGACATGATATTAGTGTACTTGCCTTATATGTTAGTTTAGACATTGTAGTTATTACCTGCTACCTCATGCATACTGTTATTCATTGTTATGCCGCATTCATGGATTCTCATGCATATATTCACTTTTTACGTGCTATTGAGGTTTTGGATTTGGATTTCCATGAGATTTTCTGGATTTGGGGAAAACCGCAAAACATATACAAACTTCTTCTTTCTCTTTTTAAATAAAAAGCGCGGTTTTTCCCATGATGTATGAGTCGTCCACCATGAGTTTGCTGATGGATTTGGAGACCCGATTCGAGGAGTTGGATGAACCGTTTCGGGTACATGGTGGACCCGGTAAGGTACCCCGGGGCAAGAAGCTCGTGGTGATGACGATGAGCCTGGCAGGGGGAGACTACCTACCGGTGATTTTACCCGACGCGTCGGATATCCGGAGGATACCGTCGTGGTCTTGAGATGGATGGTAGGGGCCGGTCTGGACTGACGGCGCCCTAGATATTGAGATTGAGACATTGAGATTTCGAGATATTAAGGTACTGAGATTTGATGATACAGGCCAGTCCGGATGGCCGGAGCCTGAGGTTTTGAGACATTGAGATTTATGTTTTGTGTCGATGCTAGACACTGTTGGTGCTGATTTCATTTATGATACCTCATTTTAAAAATACAAAGGAAATCTCACTAATTTATGAAAACAGTTTCTTCATTTACATGTATTCTGTTTTCATGCATTCATACCTCATTCATATGATATATTGCTACCTGAGGCACTGACACGGGCACGTGAGATCACACTCAGGTTAGATATTACCCTAGCCATTGTTATAGGCTGCATGTTATTCATATATTGAGGATATATTATGATCATTGACCTAGGTTGCGTTATTCATGCGATTTTCTGTTCGTAGATCTTTTTCTACTCACGAGTTGGCAACTCACCCCCGTTGTGCCCCAGTTTCTTGCAGGTGTTGCCGTACGGATTTCATTACGGCTTTGCGGGCACGGTTTCTTTTCGGGTGACTTGCTAGTAGGTGGGTTTATTGTATCTTACCCATCATTATACCTTGTATATTATATTTCAGTTGTATCTAGAAGTTCCATCAACCAAACTTGTATTTTTTTTAGATAGAGACCAGTAATGTTATTCTTTCGACCATAGAGTAGCATGTTATATTTCTTGAGTTTCTTACTGGTTGAGTTCCATTTCTGTTGTGATCCTCGCCTTTAGGCGTTGTAGATTATGTTGCATACAGGTTGATTTGATATGGTTCTTCCTATTCTTTACTACTTCTCTTGGTTTGGATTTCTGGGTTTCGGCTTACTTAGCATACGTACGCCTTGAGACGTTCATAGTCTAAGTGCCAGTCATGTTCCGTACTTTCGGGTCGTGACAGTTGCCTTTTGGAATCGGGTGAAATGAGAAATGAGGCTTATCTAATTTCCATGAGTCCAAAACACTATCAATCTTTTCTAGCAACCATAAGCCATGAAAGGGGGGAGGCCGGCCACTTATAGGAGAGGAGGGAGGTGAGTGTAGGAGCTAGGAGGTGACCACAAGATTAAATGAGATGATGAATCACCATGACACCTAGTGTGAACTCAATCAATGAAAACAATGAATCATAACACATAGTCATCATCTAATTAAAACCCCATTAATGCACTAAGCCACCTCACCATCCTAGTCACCTCATCTAGATGCTTCTAGAATCTTCCACACTCATCTCAAGAAAAGATAAATCCGTATTTAACCTAATGTTAAATACGGCCGATAGAAAACTGGAAACTGGCAACTTCCAAAAGTGATCCTGAAACGAATTTCAGGATAACCCCGTATCAGTATAAACATACCCGCATTTGTATTACGACCGAATAAAAATGCAACTGAGACAAAGATATTATATCTACACAGTATAATACTGGGTTCCGGCTTAAACCAAAGCCTACCAGTATTATCTGCCCGGAAAATGACACGTGCGAAAACGCACGTGCATTTTCCAAACCTTGCCATAAACCCATATGGCCTCTACAACGTTTCGTCCGAACTTGGGAAACTGTCTGTGGGGGACTCAAATGACTCATCAACACACTGGCACTGGGTATAACCACTAGCACGTCAGAGGTACAAGCTGTACGTAACGGTTTGCCTATCTATTGATTGGAAGGGAAGCTGACGAGCGAACTCATCTCATAAACCCTACTGAGCCTGACAGTGACAATATACATACAGTCTGGTCCGTTCGTCTAAAGAGTATCGCATATCGAGTCTAGGGGGGTGGATAAAGTCAGACCCCTAATAACGCGATAAGTCGTGTCGGTATGAAGCCCATCACCACCTGAGAAACTACTGATCCAAATCAGTAATTCTCCACTACCTCGGCCGAGGGTTTCTAGTGATGGCCACCCATGCACTGTGCGACATCAACCCCCAATACCGGGAGAATCGAATCCCCGAGATCCGCTCACTGCCTCCATGTGGCTTGGGACTGTACCCAACTAAAACCTGTTTGCACAACTCCTTTGAGCGTGGTAGGGTAGTAATCTAAGCACAATGGGAACTCACACGAGACAAATGACGATCTCAGGTCGACAAACTAACCTGTACACATGTCACCAAGGAACTGCTATCTGACGATATGTATAATACCAACTAGCATGTTCCCGACGAGTCCTGTCCGGTGTACTCATAACCCAATGAGCACCTGTATACATCTTGGGTGAACCAACTGACACCAATGGCTTGTGAGACCGGCCATTGCCCCTCGTCGGGGTCTCGACTGTATACACTAGTCTACTCTGGAGTATCGATACCATGTCTCGAAACTCCCACGACTAGGGACACTTTAAAGATGTGCTTACAGATTCCAGCTCCTACGTATATGATCGCCATCATACTGCTGGTAGTCAAGCAAGAATCCTATGGGCTCTATCAACATGCAATAGTGAAATAAAGCATGTATACGATGATAAAGACATACCAGATAGCATACTATCATCTTGAAAAAGAATGTCATATCGGTATAGGTCCTATCTCAATCATTGCAATCATGTACCTGCGATCCAATAATTGACTTTGAGGGCACTATCTCCAACAATATATATATGCTGATATATAAATATTACTGCTTTCGTTTCTTCTGTGATTCTTAGGAAGCATAAGCTGATGGGTTTTATTATTGAGATTAATAAAAGAAAAGAAACCTAAAAGATGTTGTAGAATCAAAACTTTATAAAAAAGGGTAGCTACAGTTTTGTTTGCATAGTGGTATATGTGATATACCCTGCACCTTATTCGATGAGGAAAGAGCCGAGATCCCTTCACCGAGAGTGACCTCTTTAGCGAAACTGGCAGATGCTACAAACCCACGGTTTAGTTTTTGATTGCTTCAATAGTTCTTGCTTTGCACAGCGGTATATATGATATATCCTGCACCTTATTCGATGGGGAAAGCGCCAAGATCCCTTCACCGGGAGTGACCTCTTTAGCGAAACTAGAAAAGCCTCAAAAACACTCCTTTTCAAAATCGCTTGTTTCTACAACGATATCAAGTTCATTACGCTCATAGTTTTCTGAAAAGCCTGCGTAGCCCTCCAACATTTCAGATAGGTAATACTTAGTATTCGTGTTGCGTTTGTTGGCTTTCGTCAAGGTGTAGTGTGCGGTAGCTAACTATTGCTTATCTGTATCATATGATGAGATTGGGTTAGGGTAGTCGTGCGGCTTTGTTGGCTTTCGTCAAGGGACGTACGGCTGGGTTTAATTCAATCAAGAAATGTACGGGTTGAACTTGACTAGCGGACTATGGTTTGTTGGCATTCGTCAAGGTCATAGCACGTTAGGGGTAAAAGCATTATCGGGAATTTCAAGTGTTGAAATTTGCAATGAGATTGCATACCTCTTATGAGATAGTTGGATCCCGATACCCACTGCGGGTAAGAGTTACTCCTGGGAGAATTTTACACAGGACAATTAGTCGATCAAGTAGGGGTCTAGAAAGGTGTTAACGAGGTAATGCCTCTGGGAAAATGAGGTTTATTTTAATTAGGTCCGTGCGAAAGTACGGGGAACCTCCCTCAAGTACCAACACTGATCTGGCTGAAAGATTGACGAAATTGTAGGGTGTAATTAATCCCGGCTAATCTTACCTTTTAGGGTTTGAAGGAAGATTTGATGAAAACAGTGGAAGACATCCTGATTAGATAAGATAATAACCAATCTAATCTTGCAAGAGCATACGCTAAAGTATTTTCTTCTCTCTCTCTCCAGGTAGCAACCCTGTCAGGCTATAATCAAGATAATAATATGGATGTATTGACTGAACCTGCTTATTATACTGAGCAGGGGAACGTTGGTCCCGTTCTTTCTTATAAGTGTTATAAGACTGAGCAGGGAATAGGAGAATATCTGGATTCTCACGCCGCCCACACGAAGAACAAGCATGTTGATGCATCTTCTTCAGGTGTGTTAGTTATCGAGAACTGTTTCTCAGTTCACTCTACGCCCTGGGTATTAGATACCGGATCGGGATCCCATATATGTAATATGTTACATGGGCTACGTAAAGGTTGGGAACTGGGAGAGGGTGATCATTCCGTAAGAGTAGGGAATGGTGCAAATGTTGTAGCCAAAGCAGTTGGCGAATATCACCTTGTGTTACCAAATGGTAATACATTGGTTCTGAACGAATACTATTACATTCCGACCCTGATATGCAATCTTATATCTGTTTCTTTATTAAGCAAAGAAGGATATAATTTTGTAGTACAGGATAATGTTATGAACATATTCCTGAATCAAAAGTTGATTGGATCAGGTTCGTTATTTAATGGTATATATGTTCTCAATCAAACTACAGTCCTTAATATACAAAACACACACAAGAGGAAGAGTTCAGAAATGAATGAATCCTTCTTGTGGCATTATAGACTTGGTCATATCAATGCGACATGGCTAGCTAAGTTACATAAGGATGGATATTTGAATTCGTTTGAATTATCATCTTATAATACTTGCCATTCATGTCTCAAAGGAAAAATGACCAAGACTCCGTTTAGTGGACACGGAGAAAGAGTTATGGAACTCTTAGGACTGGTACATAGTGATGTATGCGGTCCCATGTCTACACACGCCAGGAACGGTTCTTCCTGCTTCATTACATTGACCGACGATCTCTCTAGATACGGACATGTGTTCCTGATGAAATACAAGTCTGAAGCTTTTGAGAAATTCAAAGAATATAGGCACGAAGTAGAGAACCAAACGTGCAAAAGTATTAAGATCCTACGATCTTATCGAGGAGGAGAATACTTGAGCAATGAGTTTCTGGACTATCTAAAAGAGAATGGGATTCTCTCTCAGCTTACTCCTCCTTATACACCACAGCACAACGGTGTATCGGAGTGGAGGAATCGCACTCTATTAGATATGGTACGCTCTATGATGAGCACTGCTGAGTTGCCTATTTCCTTCTGGGGGTATGCGCTTGAGACAGCCATACACATATTGAATATGGTTCCTACCAAATCAGTGCCTACCACTCCATATAAGATATGGAAGGGGAAGAGACCATCTCTTAAGTATGTTAAGATATGGGGTTTTCCGGCCTATGTCAAAAGGCACAATCCGGACAAACTCGAGGCAAGGTCTGTCCTATGCAAGTTTGTAGGATATCAAAAGAACTCACAAGGGTATATCTTCTACCACACTGAGGAACAAAAGGTGTTTGTTTCTCGACATGCCACCTTTTTAGAAAAGGAATTTCTTGCAAAAGAAATTTGTGGCGAGGAGGTAGAACTGGAAGAAGTTCCAGTAACACAAACTCCAACTGAAGATTTAGTGGAACCAGAGGATTCAGTAGTACCCAACGAACCCCAGCCTCTCTGCCGATCTAGCAGGGTTTCTCATCCACCTGAGAGATACTACGGTTTTCTCATTGATGGTGGAAGCGAGGATTGCATCATGGAAGATGATGACCCAACTAGCTTCGAGCAGGCCATCATGAGTGGGGACTCTGTGAAATGCCTGGATGCAATGCGATCTGAAATGGAATCCATGTACACCAACAAAGTATGGACTTTGGAAGTTACTCCTGAAGGGGTAAAACCCATTGGGAGTAAGTGGATCTTTAAGAAGAAACTTGGTGTAGATGGAAAAGTGGAGACTTTCAAAGCTAGACATGTTGCAAAGGGTTTTCGTCAATGACCAGGTGTGGATTATGACGAAACCTTTTCTCCAGTGGCTATGCTTAAGTCCATCCGGATCTTACTTGCCATTGCTACATACCATGACTACGAAATCTGGCAAATGGATGTTAAGACCGCCTTTCTAAATGGTGATTTAGAGGAGTGCGTGTACATGAACCAGCCAGAGGGCTTCGTAGATAGTGGGAGCAGCGGAAAGGTGTGCAAGCTGCTTAAATCCATTTACGGGTTAAAGCAGGCATCGTGGAGTTGGAACATCTGTTTTGATGTGGTAGTCAAAGAGTTTGACTTCATCAAGAACATAGATGAACCTTGTATTTACAAGAAGGTTGCAGAGAGTAAGGTTGTCTTCCTCGTATTGTACGTGGATGACATACTCTTGATACGAAATGATGTTCCTATGCTGCACTCGGTCAAGCTCTTCTTATCACCTAGATTCTCATTGAAAGATCTAGGTGATGCCTCCTGCATTTTGGGGATTAGGATCTATAGAGATAGATCCAAGAGGATACTGGGATTGTCCCAATCCTGGTACATTGACACCATACTAAAGAGGTTTAATATGGAAGAATCCAAGCGTGGGAACTAACCTACGATCTCTGGACTCACTCTCTCCAAAGAGATGTCTCCTAAGACTGATTTGGAGAGAACTCGCATGCAAGGGATACCCTATGATTCGGTAGTAGGCTCTATCATGTATGCGATGCTATGTATGAGACCCGATGTAGCATATTCGCTAAGTGTAGTGAGTAGGTATCAAGCAGATTCAGGGGAGAATCACTGGACAGTTGTGAAGAACATTCTCAAGTACTTGAGAAGAACTAAGGAGATGTTCTTTGTGTATGGCAACGGAGAACTCCAGGTACAGTCTTTTACCGATTCAAGCTTCCAAAGTGATAAGGACGACTTTAAGTCGCAATCGGGATTTGTCTTTACCCTAAATGGAGGGGCGGTTTGTTGGAAGAGTTCCAAGCAAGAAACCGTGGCAGACTCGACGATGGAGGCTGAATACATCGCTGCCAACGATGCTGCCAAAAAAACCGTCTGGGTGAAGAAGTTCGTCACTGAACTTGGTGTGGTTCCTTCCGTTGAGCATCCAATACCTTTGTATTGTGATAACAATGGAGCTGTGGCTTTGGCCAAGGAACTCAGGTCCCATCAGAAATCCAGACATATTCTGAGGCGGTATCACCTGATCCGGGAGATAGTTGATCGACGCGAGATCGGGGTCAGGAGAGTTGACACGAAGGACAACACTGCGGATCCACTCACGAAGGTCATTCCCCAGATACAATTTGAGAGACTCTTCGGGATGTCGGGTATGAGATACTACAACAGCTGGCCTTAGTGCAAGTGGGAGATTGTTAGTTATATATATGCCCTGGAGGCCATTGTTGTACATATGATGTATATTATGATGGATGCTTGGATATATTTAGAAAGGACTTTCTTGCTCGACATGATAGAATGCTACTTGGTTTCACTTTGTCTTAACATGTCGACTTGTATTAGTTTACTGTCTTGCTCTCACATGTTGATAAAGACCTTAGGATATGTACTCGACTACTTGGACAATGATGAGATCATACTAGTGGGGCCAGAGTAGTCAAAGAGTACATCCTATAACTATTCCTAGTCGAGGGAGTATCGAGACAGGGCATCGATACTCCAGAGTAGACTAGCGTATACGCATCTTGACCCATATGATGGGCGATGGATGATCCCATATCCATTGGTGTTTGACATCAAAGATGGTGTTAGGGTGCTCAGTGGAGACTGGGTACACTGAACGGACTCGCCGAGAACTCCTAGATGGTATTATACCTATCGTCAGATAGCCGTTCTCCGGTGACACTAGTACAGGTTAGTCTGTAGACCCGAGATCGTCATAGAGTCTTGTGTGATTCCCACTATGCTTTGATTTCCACCTTACCACGTCCAAGAGGGTGTGCAAAACGGTGGCTTTTGGGTACAGTTCCGAATCACATGGAGGCAATGAGCGATAGGAGGGGTTTCGTCTCTCCCGGTATTGGGAGTTGATGTTGTGCTGTGTTCGATTGGCTATAACTGGAAGTCCCTGGCCAGGGCTGATATGGAGTGCTGCTGGTAAGAGTTATCAGTAGTTTCTCGACCCGTTATGAGCCTTATATCGACATGACTTATCAGTTACTGGGGTCTGACGTATACCACCCCTAGACTAGATATGCAACATATCAGACGAAGAGACCGGACTGTATGGGAGTGTTACTGATTGGATTCACAGGAGAATGTACAAGCTTGCTTGTTGATCTTCTGATCGCTCAATACCTGGGTGGCTGTTACGTTTAGCTGACCGCTTGCAGCTTGTGGGTGTTTGATATGACCATCACCTACTGCCGGCGTATTGACTATTCTTTAGAGTCCTACACAGAGGTTTCCTGGCTCAGGAAAAACGGAGTAGGAGCACATATGTGATATGTGCCGAACCGAGAATAATACGACATGAGATACCGTGCTCTATTCTCGCGATATGAGATATCGACCGGGTATATGTGATATAATCGGGTCATCGGATTAAGTGTTGATTCGATGAATTGGTACATGTTATATTAGTCGGTTTTATGTAATATAGCCGGGTTATCGGATCAAATGTTGATTCGATAATTTAATGTAGAATTATATATGTGATATATTATGCTACGTTAACTAATATAAGCTCGCTTTATTGATTCATTGTCTCACGGGATAATACATTGATATATATGCGATATATGTTAATTGTATTATTTTCTATTGTTACAAAATATATTGTATATGTGATATATAATATTGTAACATGTTAGGGTTACAAATTTAACAATGGTTTAGGGTTTAAACTTGGTTAGGGTTTGGATTAGGGTTAGCTTTTCCATGAAGCTTCCATGAAGCTTCATGAAGCTTTGACTTTGTCTTTGGCTTGATATTTTGTGAAGATATTATGTTAACCCAATCCAAACCATTAACTCAAGTTAATTCTCTACAAGGGTTAACTCCTTTATGCTTAACCCTTGGTTAGATTTGTAACCACTACAATAATTCATTATTCATCACAAAAGGATTAGCTCAATTGATTCTTCTTCTTCTTCTTCCTTTGTTGAAAAGCTTCACTAGCTTTTCATAAGTGGTGAATAAAAGTGAGAATTTGAAAACAAAAGAGAGCAATATTCCTACTTCATCATCCTCATCTATTCTTGCCACTTAGATTAGGGTGTTCACTTCTCTAATAAGTTGTTTAGTGAAGTGTAAGCTTGGGTTACAGATTCTTCAATGTAGATCATCTTAGATCATGAAGACTTCAAGCAAGATGCATCATTCACCTCTTGGAGCCTCATGAGAGTCGGAGTTCTTGATGATCTCAGTGAAGGGACCTCAACACGGAGCTTATGAAGCGAAGGAATGGACTACAAAGGTTGTAATCCCTATCTCTTTGTAGTAAAGATGTTTACTTGCATGTTTAACCCTAATAATCTAGCAAAGATCCCGGCTTTGGGTTGTTCGGAACGTCTAAAATTTTATTCGGGCATGGTTGATGTCTTATTAACCTTCATAAGAGTGCCTAGGAACCCTACAAGGGTTTGAAGGAAGATTTGACTAAAACAGTAGGAGCCATCCTAATTAGATATATTGATAACCAATTTAATCTTTCAAGAGAATACGCTAAGTGTTTTCTTCTCTCTCTCTCCAGGTAGCGACCATGTCATGCCTAAATCAAGATAATAATACGGATGTATTGACTGAACCCGCTTATAATACTGAGCTGGGGAACGTTAGTCCCGCTCCAACTTGTAATTGTTATAAAACCGAGCAGGAAATAGGGGATTACCAAAATTCCTGTGCCGCCCAAACGAAGAGAGTGCATGCTGATGCATCATCTTCGGGTGTGTTCATTACAGAGAACTGTTTCTCAGTATCCTTTACGTCCTTAGTATGTGATACCGGATGAGGATCCCGCATATGTAATCAGTTACATGGGCTACAGAAAGGTAGAGAACTGAGAATGGGTGATAGCTTTCAAGAGTTGGAAATGATGCAAGTGTTGCAGCCAAGTCTGTTGGCAGTTATCACCCTATATTACAAAATACATTGATTCTGAACGAATGTTATTAGATATCGAATCTGATATACAACATCATATCAGTCTTTTTATTTAGTATAGAAGGATATAATTTGTTGGTTATATGTATGCCCTAGAGGCCATTACTGTACATTGGATGTATATTGTAGTGGATGCTGGGACATATATAGGGAGGACTTTCTTGCTCGACATGATAGTATGCTATCTGGTTGCTCTTTACCTTAACGTGTACACAGATTGTCTCTCTATTACATGTTGGTAAAGCCCTTAGGATGTGTACTTGACTACCTGGACTATGATGCGGATCATACTAGTGGGGACATGGTAGTCCATAAGTACATCCTTGAAAGTCCCTAGTCGTGGGTGTATCGAGATGGGGCATCGATATACTAGAGTAGGCTAGCGTGTACCTTCTCGACCCATACAGATGGGCGATGGATGATCCCATATCCATCGTTGTTTGACATCAGAGATGATATACGGATGCTCAGTAGAGACTGGGTACACTGGACGGACTCGCCGAGAACTCCCAGATGGTATTATACCTTACGTCAGATGGCAGTTCTCTGATGACACTGGTACAGAGTAGTCTGTTGACCCGAGATCGTCATAGAGTCTTGTGTGGTTCCCACTGTGCTTTGATTTTCATCTTACCACGTCCAAGAGGGCGTGCAAAACGGTGGTTTTTGGGTACAGTCCCGAATCACATGGAGGCAATGAGCGATAGGAGGGGATTCGTCTCTCCCGGTATAGGGAGTTGATGTTGCACTGTGTTCGATTGGCTATAACAGGATGTCCCTGGCCAGGGCTGATCAGAGAATTGCTGGTAAGTGTTACCTGTAGTTTCTCGACCCGTTATGAGCCTCATATTGACACGACTTATCGAGCTATTGGGGTCTGACGTTTACCACCCCTAGGCAAGATATGCGACATATCAGACGAACAGACCGGACTGTACGGTAGTGTTACTGGTTGGATTCACTGGAGTGTGAGCGGGCTTGCTCGTCGATCTTCTGATCGCTCAATACCCGGGTGGCCGTTACGTTTAGCAGACCGCTTGCGGCTTGTGGGTGTTTGATATGATCATCATCTGCTGCCGGCGTATTGACGAGTCTTTAGAGTCCTACACAGCGGTTTCCTGGCTCAAGCGAAACGAAATAGGAGTGCATATGAGATATGTGCGGGACCGAGAATAATGCGTGTATGTGATACCGTATTCTATTCTCGCGATGAATGTATCGAATGGTTGTATGCGATATAACCTAGTTATCGAATCAAGGATTGATTCGATAAGCCGATACATTGCATACTAGTCGGTTATATGCGATATGACCGGATCGTTAAATCAAGTGTTGATTTAATGATTTAATGTATAATTATATATTTGATATATTACTTTGCATTAACTAGTATTGATTTACTTTAAATGGATTTTCTCACTTGGATTGTGCACATTGTATATGTGATATATTTTTGTGCACTTGTATGTATCATGTTTGATGATGCATGCTAACTTGTGTTTTGTGTAAAGTTTAAACCATGGTTATGTAATGATTAGGATTTTCATTTTCATATCTATTTATTTATTTGTTTATTCATTTTGGAAAATGATAAGCATAATGCAAAATGGTGGCTTTCTTTGGATGGATGTTGAAGCTTCATGAAGCTTTGACCAAGTGACAATTTTGTCTCCATGCTTAACCCTAACCATTCCCACTAACCATGATTTATTCTCTACACTTGACCATGGTTATTATTATGATAAGTGTTGATTTACTTTTTATTTGAAAAACAACTTATCATAATATTCTTCTTCTTCTTCATCTTCTTCTTCCATGAAAAAGCTTACTTCATCAATGGTGATTGATGAAATAAAGTGAGAAATCCAATTCTAAAGTCTACCCACTTCCTATTTCTTCATCCTCTACCTTTTGCCAAGTAGTAGAGTGTGTTTTCTTCACAAGTTTCTTGACTTGGTGAAGTTGGAGCTTGATCTAGTGATGCCTCGACGTAGATCATCTTCGGCATCGTCGTCGATGACCTAACCCGTACATTCTCCGATGAAGCCGACGCTAGAGCCCGGGGTTCGACTTGGATAGCCAGGAGACTTCATTACGGAGCTATGGAGGTTGAGGACCGGATCTACAAAGGTTGTATATCCGTTCTTTTTGTTTAGTTGTAAACTAGTTTCATTTGATCGCCTAAACCTCTAGCCAACGATCTAGTTTAGGGTTTCTCGGTACCGTAATTTTTGAAATTGGCATGGTTGATGCCTTGTGAGACCTCTTGAGAGTGCCTAGGAACCCTACAGTGGTATCAGAGCCTAGCTAGACCCTTAGGCGAAGTCTAGACGACGTTTGAAATCCGAACGAACATCGAAACCCATTCCCAAAATGCTCTCTGGAAATTTTCTAAAATTTTGGATTTTTGTCAATTAAAAATATGCAGAAAAATAAGCAGGGTATTATTTGAATTACTGTGAAATACGAGGGCCTAAATCGACTTTTCCACCGCGGAACCGCGGCCCCAGCTATGCATGGTGCGGCGGTTCTGCTGCCGTACTTCCCCTTTGACCAATGTTTTCTGCATAGTAATTCATATAATTGAATCCTATATTTTTGGTTATTTTTAATGTGACTCTACAGTTGAGTGTTCTGGGGTTGTTTTGGGGATTCGATGATTTAATCGGATTATCAGATTTTGTCTATGTGGATTCCGGATATTTTTAGAATATGTTAAAAAGTTCGACCGGATATAAATACCCAATTTTTCCCCTGTCGGGAAATTTCCAAGTGTTGGATTTTTCCGTGGTTTAACGACGTTCTAAGTAGTGCAAGTAACTCGATGGACCCTCTAGAAGACAACAAACCTTAACTCGATTATATGACCGTCTTGAACTGCCCTTTGAACCTTCGGGTTTGGGGCAGTACGGCGTGCCACATGTGAGGCGTTGGCTTGACCCTTCTACGGCTGGACCGTTGGTACTAAGGCACGAACTGAATGTTGTTAGACTTGTTTCATGTGTTGATCAGTTTCGGGAAAACTTGGGTGTTTGACTGTTCGATCGGAAAGTTTAACATTTTCTAATTATCTGGAATGTGATACAATAATTGGAATCAACAAATAGTTATGAGATAACTGAATGAATGTTATAAACATAGCAGTTTAGTCTCACTTGATCGGTTGCTACGGAATTTTGATGTGATCAAAAGTCCGTCGCAATCACGTAGCGTACGCGGATACTCGCCGGGTAAACTTAATAGACAGCCTCACCCCATAGCCCCGACCAAATGACTGTAGGAGAACCCCGTCGCCGAAAGCATCCATTCGGGTGCTCGCGGCAGCGGTGTTCCGCCTTGGTGCACTTCGTCGACGGCATCGGGGGTGCGGCCTCCTACTAAAGTTTGCGACGAGCATTCGATCAGATTTTCGGGAATCTTGTTGAATTGCCCGACTTGATATGGAAAAGATTTTTCGATAAAGAGACTAAAATGCGGAGTTTATAATTTTTAGGCATGCGATGTCTAAGGAATTCATTTGGCTAGGCATGCGATGTCTAATGAGTTTGCGGATTCCAACTGTTGTAGTTTTACACTTTCTTTTCTGTGACCGTAAGTGTAATATGTGATATCGCCGGTTTCGTTGCTATATGTCAACGACAATTGGGATGGACATATTTACTTACGTTGATGACATGTGATGTTATGTGTTGCTGGATATGTTATATTGGATCGTCGTGTTTGAATAGCCGGGGGTTTTTTTATGTGAGATGAGTGTTTTTCATTTTCATTCATGTAAAAACTTGTATGTAATATTCTTTTATTGGGGCACTTCCAGGTTGCGGAAGTTGTCACCCGTTGTATATTATTTACTTTTCCGCACTAGGATAGACCCAAGGAGGAGGGCACAAGTAACCGGGTTCTGGAGTCCAGTGGGAGACCAACTCGAGGAGTCGAGTCCGGGTCTCCTAACTCTAGAATTGGTAGGGTTGCTTGCCGCTCTCGTAGGGGTCTAGGGGTGTGGGTTTGGCTATTCATCACGACCGTGGAATCCGTGTTTTATACTGGCTCGTATTGAAAACACGGACGTCCTAGTATATCCAATATTTCATATGATTCTTCTGCTGCGATATCTGTGATGTGATCATGTGATGTTCTGTGATAGATACAGTATATAGTATATATGATATATTATATAGACGTTACTTATGTTTTACACCCGTACTAGCCCTGCCCCGCTCTGCCGTTAGTTACCTAACCTAACGGTGCACGAGGGGACATCGAGGCGAATGCGGATGGCATAAGTGTACGTCGTATTTATCTATGATGTTTAGGTAATTTAAATGATGGGACTTCATTAATGTTATTAATGAAATAAAAGAAACCTAAGATGTTGTAGAATCGAATTTCAAAAATAAACAGGTAGCTACAGTTCTTGCTTTGCACAGCGGTATATGTGATATATCCTGCACCTTATTCGATAAGGAGAGGACCGAGATCCCTTCACCGGGAGTGACTCCTTTAGCAATAACTGGCAGATGCTACACACTCGGTTTGTCTTTTGATTGCTTTTAAGAGTTTTTGCTTTGCACAGTGATATATATGATATATCACGCACCTCATTCGACGAGGAAAGGACCGACGATCCCTTCACCGGGAGTGACTCCTTTAGCAAAACTAGAAAAGCCTCAAAGACACTCCATTTCAAAATTCATTCGATCCTACAACGATATCAAGTTCATTACGCAATAGGTTTTCAGAAAAACCTGTCGTAGCCCTCCGTCATTTCAGATAAGTGGTAGTTAGTATTCGTGCTACGTTTGTTGGCCTGCGTCAAGGCGTACTGTGCTGTAGCTAACTAGTATTTATCTGCTTATGCATATGATGCAGATTGGATTAGGGTAGTCGTGCGACTTTGTTGTCCTGCGTCAAGGGTCGTGCGGGTGGGTTTAATTCAATCAGGAAATGACGGGTTGAACTTGACTAGCGGACTATGGTTTGTTGGCCTGCGTCAAGGTTATAGGACGCTAGGGGCAAAATATTATCGGGAATTTCAAGTGTTGAAATTTGCAATGAGATTGCATACCTTCTATGAGATAGTTGGATCCCGATACCCGCTGCGAGTAATTGTTACTCCTGGGAGAGTTTTACACATTACAATTAGCCGATCAAGTAGGTGTCTAGAAAGGTGTCAACGAGGTTACGCCTCTGGGAAAACGAGGTTTACATTAATTAGGTCCGTACGAAAGCACGGGGCACCTCCCTCAAAGTACTGACACTGGCCTGGCTGAAAGATTGGCGAACTTGTAGTGTGTAATTAATCCCGACTAGTCCTTCCTTTTAGGGTTTGAAGGAAGATTTGATAAAAAGCAGTGGGAGCCATCCTGATTAGATAAAATAATAACCAATCTATTCTTGCAAGAGCGCACGCTGAGTGTTTTCTTCTCTCTCTCTCCTGGTAGCGACCATATCACGCCATAATCAAGATAATAATACGGATTATTGACCGAACCCGCTTGTTATACTGTGCTGGGGAACGTTGGTCCCGCTCCAACTTATAATTGTTATAAGACAGAGCAGGAAATAGGGGAATACCAAGATTCCCATACCGCCCAAACGAACAGAGTGCATGCTGATGCATCATCTTCGGGTGTGTTCATTATACAGAACTGTTTCTCAGTATCCTCCGCATCCTGGGTATATGATACCGGATCAGGATCCCAGATATGTAATCTGTTACATAGGGCTACAAAAAGGTAGAAAAACTGAGAACGGGTGATAAGTTTCATGAGGCAGAAAACGGGGCAAGTGTTGCAGCCAAGTCTGTCGGTCACTGTCACCCTGTATTACAAATACATTGATTCTGAACGAATGTTATTAGATACCGAACCTGATATACAAAATCATATCTGTCTCTTTATTAGTAAAGAAACGATAAAATTTTGTATTGTTGGATAATGTTTTGAACATTTTCTATATCAAAAGTTGATCGGTTCAGGCACGTTATCTAAAAGCATTAATGTTCTAAATCAAACTACAGTTCTTAGTATACAGAATACACACAAGAGGAAGAGTTCAGAAATGAACGAATCCTTCTTGAGGTATTGTAGACTAGGTCATATCAATGCGACCAGACTAGCTAGAGTTACATAAAGATGCATATTTAAATTAGTTTGAATTTACATCTTATGGAACTCGCTAGTCATGTCATAGAGATAAGATGACCATAGCTCTGTTTAATGCAAGCAGAGAAAGAGTTAGTAAACTCTTGGGATGATACATGTTGATGTATGTAGGTCCCCAGTCTACACATGCCAAGACCGGTTCTTTATACTTCATTACATTCTCTGATAATCTCTCGAGATTCAGACATATGTTCCTGTTGAAACACAAGTCCGAACCTTTTGAGATATTCACAGAATATAAGTTAGAAGTAGAGAACCAAAATACGGGTATAAGTATTATGTCCTTTGATGTGATCAAGGAGGAGAATACTTGGGCACGGAAATCCTGGACTATTCTAAAGGAGAATGAGATTCTCCCTCAGCATTACTCCTCTGTATACACCATAGCACGATGGTATGTCGGGGCGGAGCAATCACACCCTATATGATAAGGTGCGCTCTATGATGAGTACTACTGAGTTACCTGTTTCCTTTTGGGAGTTATGCACTTGAGAAGCTGCATACCTATTGAATAGGGTTCAAATCAAATCAGTTGCCTACCACTTCATATGTGATCCGGAAAAGGAAGAGCCCATGTCTTAAGCTAGTTAAGATTTAGGGTTGTCCGACCTATGTCTAAAAGCAAAATCCGGACAAGCTCGAGGCAAGGTCTGTTATGTACAACTGGAAAGGTTCCAGCTATACAAATGACAGCAGATGACATGGTAGAACCAGAGGATTCAATAGCAACCGACGAACTTCAGCCTCTCCGCCGATCTAGTAGGGTTCCTCACCCACCTGAGAGATACTTCGGTTTCTCTATGACAGTGGGAGCGAGGATTACATCATGAGATGATGACCCAACTAGTTTCGAACTGGCCATCAGGAGTGAGACTCTGTAAGAATGGCTGGATGTTTATCGATCTGAGATGGAATCCTTATACACCAACAAAGTATGGACTTTGGTTGCTATATCTGAAGGGTTAAATCCCCATCAGGAGCAAGTATATCTTGAGAAGATTACTTGGTGTACATGGAAAAGTTGAGACTTTCAAAGCTAGACTTGTTAATAGTTTGCATCATTGACCAGGTGAGAATAATGATGAAACCTTTTCAAGTAGCTATGCTTAAGTCCATCCAGATCCTACTTGTCACGGCTACATACCATGACTACGATATCTGGTGGTTGGGTATCATGACTGCTTTTCTAAATGATGTTTTAGAAGAGTGCGTCTATAAGTACACAGCCAGAGGGCCTCGTAGACAGTGGGAGCAGCGGAAACGTGTGCAAGATGCTTTATAGGATAAAGCAGGCATCGCGGAGTTGGAACATCTGTTTTGATGGATTAGTCAAGGAAGTTGACATCATCAAAATGGTAGATGAACCTTGTATATACAAAAAGGTAGTAGGGAGTATGGTAGTGATCCTCGTAGAGTACGTGGATTACATGCTCTTGATAGGGAAGGAGTTTCCTATGCTACGCTCGATCAATCTCCGCTTATCACAAAGATTCTCCGTGTAGGATCAAAATGATACCTCCTAAATCCTGAGTTTTGGATCTATGAGATAGATTTAATTGGATGTTAGGATTCTCACTAGTTGTAGTGAGATGGTATCAATCGATCCTGGGGAGAATCACTGGAAGTGTTCCAGAGTGATAAAGACGACTGAATGTCAGTCACAGGCATTGTCTTTACCCTTAGTAAAGGGACGGTATGTTGGAAGAGTTCCAAGCTAAATACCGTGGCATACTAGACGATAAAGGATGGATACATCGCTACTTAAGATGCTACCAAAGAGGCTGTTTGGATGTATATTAGTTCATGAGATGAACTTAGTTCCTACCATTGTGTGACAATGGACTTGTGGCTTATGCCAGGAACCCCCGTCCCATCAGTGATCCAGACATATTCTAAGGCAGTATCACTTGATCATGGAGATGGTTGATCTCTAAGGGATCGAGACTAGGAGAGTAGACTCAGAGGACAACAAGGCGGATCCACTCACGAAGGCCTATTCCCAGAGAGAGACTTTTATGGGATGGTTGAGTATGAGATACTACAACCACTGCTACAGATGGCCCTAGTGCAAGTGGGAGATTGTTAGTTATATGTATGCCCTAGAGGCCATTATTGTACATTGGATGTATATTGTAGTGGATGCTGGGACATATATAGGGAGGACTTTCTTGCTCGACATGATAGTATGCTATCTGGTTGCTCTTTACCTTAACGTGTACACAGATTGTCTCTCTATTACATGTTGGTAAAGCCCTTAGGATGTATACTTGACTACCTGGACTATGATGCGGATCATACTAGTGGGGACATGGTAGTCCATAAGTACATCCTTGAAAGTCCCTAGTCGTGGGTGTATCGAGATGGGGCATCGATATACTAGAGTAGACTAGCGTGTACCTTCTCGACCCATACAGATGGGCGATGGATGATCCCATATCCATCGGTGTTTGACATCAGAGATGATATACGGATGCTCAGTAGAGACTGGGTACACTGGACGGACTCGCCGAGAACTCCCAGATGGTATTATACCTTACGTCAGATGGCAGTTCTCTGGTGACATTGGTACAGAGTAGTCTGTTGACCCGAGATCGTCATAGAGTCTTGTGTGGTTCCCACTGTGCTTTGATTTCCATCTTACCACGTCCAAGAGGGCATGCAAAACGGTGGTTTTTGGGTACAGTCCCGAATCACATGGAGGCAATGAGCGATAGGAGGCGATTCGTCTCTCCCGGTATAGGGAGTTGATGTTGCACTGTGTTCGATTGGCTATAACAGGAAGTCCCTGGCCAGGGCTGATCAGAGAATTGCTGGTAAGTGTTACCAGTAGTTTCTCGACCCGTTATGAGCCTCATATCGACACGACTTATCGAGCTATTGGGGTCTGACGTTTACCACCCCTAGGCAAGATATGCGACATATCAGACGAACAGACCGGACTGTACGGTAGTGTTACTGGTTGGATTCACTGGAGTGTGAGCGGGCTTGCTCGTCGATCTTCTGATCGCTCAATACCCGGGTGGCCGTTACGTTTAGCAGACCGCTTGCGGCTTGTGGGTGTTTGATATGATCATCATCTGCTGCCGGCGTATTGACGAGTCTTTAGTGTCCTACACAGAGGTTTCCTGGCTAAAGCGAAACGAAATAGGAGCGCATATGAGATATGTGCGGGACCGAGAATAATGCGTGTATGTGATACCGTATTCTATTCTCGCGATGAATGTATCGAATGGTTGTATGCGATATAACCTAGTTATCGAATCAAGGATTGATTCGATAAGCCGATACATTGCATACTAGTCGGTTATATGCGATATGACCGGATCGTTAAATCAAGTGTTGATTTAATGATTTAATGTATAATTATATATTTGATATATTACTTTGCATCAACTAGTATTGGTTTACTTTAAATGGATTTTCTCACTTGGATTGTGCACATTGTATATGTGATATATTTTTGTGCACTTGTATGTATCATGTTTGATGATGCATGCTAACTTGTGTTTTGTGTAAAGTTTAAACCATGGTTATGTAATGATTAGGGTTTTCATTTTCATATCTATTTATTTATTTGTTTATTCATTTTGGAAAATGATAAGCATAATGCAAAATGGTGGCTTTCTTTGGATGGATGTTGAAGCTTCATGAAGTTTTGACCAAGTGACCATTTTGTCTCCATGCTTAACCCTAACCATTCCCACTAACCATGATTTATTCTCTACACTTGACCATGGTTATTGTTATGATAAGTGTTGATTTACTTTTTATTTGAAAAACAACTTATCATAATATTCTTCTTCTTCTTCATCTTCTTCTTCCATGAAGAAGCTTACTTCATCAATGGTGATTGATGAAATAAAGTGAGAAATCCAATTCTAAAGTCTACCCACTTCCTATTTCTTCATCCTCTACCTCTTGCCAAGTAGTAGAGTGTGTTTTCTTCACAAGTTTCTTGACTTGGTGAAGTTGGAGCTTGATCTAGTGATGCCTCGACGAAGATCATCTTCGGCATCGTCGTCGATGACCTTGCCCGTCCATTCTCCGATGAAGCCGACGCTAGAGCCCGGGGTTCGACTTGGACAGCGAGGAGACTTCATTGCGGAGCTATGGAGGTGGAGGACCGGATCTACAAAGGTTGTATATCCGTTCTTTTAGTTTAGTTGTAAACTAGTTTCATTTGATCGCCTAAACCTCTAGCCAACGATCTAGTTTAGGGTTTCTCGGCACCGTAATTTTTGAAATTGGCATGGTTGATGCCTTGTGAGACCTCTTGAGAGTGCCTAGGAACCCTACATAATTTTGTATTGTTGGATAATATTTTGAACATTTCCTATATCAAGAGTTAATCGGTTCAGGTACGTTATCTAAAAGCATATACGTTCTAAATCAAACTACAGTTTTTAACGTATAAGAAACACACAAGAGGAAGAGTTCAGAAATGAACAAGTCCTTCTTGAGGCATTGTAGACTAGGTCATATCAATGCGACCCGACTAGCTAAGTTACATTTAGATGCATATTTAAATATGTTTGAATTTACATCTTGTGAAACTTGCCAGTCATGTCACAAAGATAAGATGACCATAGCTCTGTTTGTTGGAAACAGAGAAAGACTTAGTGAACTCTTGGGATTGATTCATGATGATGTATGTAGGTCCCCTGTCTACACATGCCAGGACCGGTTCTTTGTACTTCATTACATTCACTGATCATCTCTCAAGATTCAGACATATGTTCCTGTTGAAACACAAGTCTGAAGCTTTTGAGAAATTCATAGAATATAAGTCAGAAGTAGAGAACCAAAACGGGTATAAGTATTATGTCCTTTGATGATATCAGGGAGGAGAATACTTGAGCATGGAATTCCTGGACTATTCTAAAGGAGAATGAGATTCTCTCTCAGCATTACTCGTCCAAATACACCACAGCACGTTGGTATATCGGGACGGAGCAATCGTACCCTATGCGATATGGTGTGCTCTATGATGAGTACTACTGAGTTACCTATTTCCTTTTGGGGGTGATGCACTTGTGAAGATGCATACCTATTGAATAGGGTTCCAACCAAATCAGGTGCCTACCACTCCATATTTGATATGGTATGGGAAGAGACCATCTCTTAAGGATGTTAAGATATGGGGTTGTCTGGCCTATGTCTAAAAGCAAAATCCGGACAAGCTCGAGGCAAGTTCAGTTCTGTAGAAGTTTGTTGGATATCCCAAGCATCAGCAAGGGAATATCTTCTACCACACTGAGGAACAAGATGTGTTTTGCTTATCAGCATGCCACCTTTTAGAAAGGGAATTTCTTGTGAAGAGATTAGTGGACATGAGGTAGAACTGGAATTAGTTCCAGCTATACAAACTGCAGCTGATGATTTGGTAGAACCGAAGGATTCAATAGTTCCCAACGAACTTCAGCCTCTCCGCCGATCTGGTAGGGTTCCTCATCCATTTGAGAGATACTTTGGTTTCTCTATGACAATGGGAGCGAGAATTGTATCATGAGGTGATGACCTAACTAGTTTCGAGCAGGCCATCAGGAGTGGGGACTCTGTGAGAATGGCTGGATGCTTAGCGATCTGAGATGGAATCTATATACACCAACAAAGTATGGACTTTGGTTGCTTTATCTGAAAGGTTAAATCCGCATCAGAAGCAAGTATATCTTGAGAAGATTACTTGGTGCACATGGAAAAGTTGAGACTTTCAAAGCTAAGACTTGTTGCAAAAGGTTCTCATCATTGACCGGGTGTGGATTATGATGAAACCTTTTCTAGTCCCTATGCTTAAGTCCATCCGGATCCTGCTTACCATATGCTACATACCATGACAACGATATCTGGCGGTTAGGTGTCGGGACTGCTTTTCTAAATAATGATTTAGAAGAGAGTGTCTATAAGTACACAGCCAGAAGGCTTCGTAGACAGTAGGAGCAGCGAAAACATGTGTAAGTTTCTTTATGGGATAAAGCAGGCATCGCGGAGTTGGAACATCTGTTTTGATGTGGTAGTCAAAGAGTTTGACTTCATCAAAATGGTAGATGAACCTTGTACATACAAAAAGGAAGTAGGGAGTATGGTGATGATCCTCGTATTGTACGTCGATGACATACTCTTGATAAGAAAGGAGTTTCGTATGCTACGCTCGGTCAATCTCCTCTTATCACAAGGATTCTCGATATAGGATCAAGATGATACCTCCTAAATCCTGGGTTTTGGATCTATGAGATAGATCTAAATGGATGTTAGGATTCTCACTAGGAGTAGTGAGATGGTATCAATCGATCCTGGGGAGAATCACTGGATAGGATCCAGGATGGTAAGGACGACTGAATGTCAGTCACAGGAATTGTCTTTACCCTCAGTGGAGGAACGGTATGTTGGAAGAGTTCCAAGCTAGATACCGTGACAAACTAGACGATAAAGGCTGGATACATTGCTACCAAGGATTCTACCAAGGAGGTAGTCTGGATGTATATAAGTTCATGAGATGAACTTCGTTCCTACCATTGTGTGACAATGGAGTTGTGGCTTTGGCCTAGGAACCCCCGTCCCATCAGAGATCCAGACATATTCTTGGCAGTATCACCTGATCATGGAGATAGTTGATCTCCAGGGAGATCGAGGTTAGGAGAGTAGACACAGAGGACAACAGTGCGGATCCACTCATAAAGGCCTATTTCCCAGTAGAGACTTTTATGGGATGGTTTAGTATGAGATACTTCAACCGCTGCTGATTGTTGGGTATGAGATACTGCAACAGATGGCCCTAGTGTAAGTGGGAGATTGTTAGTGATATATATGCCCTAGAGGCCATTACTGTACATACGATGTATATTGTAGTGGATGCTTGGACATATATAGGGAGGACTTTCTTGCTCGGCATGATAGTATGCTATCTGGTTGCTCTTTATCTTAACATGTACTATGATTGTCTCTATGTTACATGTTGATAAAGCCCTTAGGATGAGTACTTGACTACCAGGACTATGATGTATATCATACTAGTGGGGACAGTGTATTCGCTAAGTACATCCTTCAAATGTTCCTAGTTGTAGGTGTATCGAGACAGGGCATCGATATACAAAAGTAGGATAGCGTATAGCTTCTCGACCCATGTAGATGGGCGATGGATGATCCCATATCCATTGGTGTTTGACATCAGAGACAGTATACGGGTGCTCAGTGGAGACTAGGTACACTGGACGGACTTGCCGAGAACTCCCAGATGGTATTATACCTATCGTCAGATGGCAGTTCTCTGGTGACACTTGTACAGGTTAGTCTGTAGACCCGAGATCGTCATAGAGTCTTGTGTGATTCCCACTGTGTTTTGATTTCCACCTTACCACGTTCAAGTGAACGTGCAAAATGGTGGCTTTTGGGTACAGTCCCGAGTCACATGGAGGCAATGAGCGATAGGAGGGGTTTCGTCTCTCCCGGTATAGGGAGTTGATGTTGCGCTGTGTTCGATTGGCTATAACAGGAAGTCCTTGGCCAAGGCAGCTTCAGAGATATACTGGTAAGTGTTATCAGTAGTTTCTCGACCCGTTATGTGTTGGGATGCGGCGGCGCCCCGGCCGTCAAACCGACGCCAAATGCGGAACAAAAACTTTTTACAAAACCGGCCCCACCGCAGCCTAAATCCTGGATCGTTCCATTAACCGTAAACTATCTAAACAGTAAACGAGTTTGGAAATTATACCGATCGATCCATGTCCTTCGGACTTCAATCCGCTCCCATAGCTTGTTGCGGCTGTCCCGGTGAAATCCGCTCTCCTCGTCGGAAGGGCACCACATTAACGAATCTTTATACGGGCTCCCGCCTCAAGACTGAGGCAACTCGGACATGAAGTTTGCCAGCCGACATGTCCAAGAATGAAGTAGAGAAGATGTAGAATATTTTGTCTCAAGGCACCCAATGAATCGGGCGAAGGTAAATGAAGTTGCCAAGTCAATGAACACGTGAGCATAGGAATTTGCAAAGAAAAAATGAGCTTGCACACAAGATGGAGGGCTCGGCCAGTGTAGCATCAAGGGAAAAAATTTGGTTCTCTGGCTTTCTTTTTAAATGGAAAGATTATCACTCTATCAAAGAAATTGGTGGTCATGTGTATATAAAACAACCCCATCCTAAAAACAGCAACCACCCCACCGCAAAAACACCCTCCATTATTAATCAAGTCTTAATGCAAAAATCCCCTTCGCACAAAAGCCCTTCCAAAAAAAAAATGTCTTGGTGTGCACCACAAAAAGGCCCCTACTAAATGAAGCACTGGAGAAATTGCAGGAAACCCCCCATCAACAAATTCAGCACCCAGATCTCCCTGCACACACATAACCCCGTGCTAATTGAACCATGCCACACGTACCAGACCGTGCTAATTGAACCATGCCTCGCATAATGGGATCGAACTGTGGGGAAGGGCTGCACAGTAGGGGATGGCTGGGAAAAAATTGGTTAAAGGGAAAAAGGGAAAAAGGGAAATGCTCACATGGAAATAATCATGGATCAAAGTGTTTTAGAAACCGGAAAAGAAAACTGCCAACTCCCAAAATAATCCCGTAACGAATTACGAGATTACACCTCAACAGTAAATACATACCTGCATTTGTATTCTGACCGAATACAAATACAATGAGACAAAAATATTCCTACACAATAATACTAGGATCCGGCTTAAACTAAAGCCCACTAGTACTATCCGTTTGATCCTGATCCGTGCACAAGTGCACGAATATGATCGAACCCCGCCATATATCCATACGGCCTCTACAACGTTTCGCCTGAACTTGGGAAACTTTCTGTGGGGGACTCTAATGACTCATCAATACACTGGCACTGGGTATAACCACTAGCACGTCAGAGGTACTAGCTGTACGTAACGGTTGCCGATGTATTGATCGGAAGGGAAGCTGACGAGCGAAGTCATCCAGAAACCCTACTGAGCCTGACGGTGACAATATCCGTATAGTCCGGTCTGTTCGTCTATGAGTATCGCATATAGGGCCTAGGAGGCTGGTAAATGTCAGACCCCCAATAGCGGTATAAGTCGTGTTAGAGTAAAGCCCAGAACACCTTGAGATACTACTTGAATACCCACCAGTAAATCTCGATTGCCCTGGCCAGGGATTTCGTGTAATGGCTCTCCTAAACACAGCGCGATCTCACCCCCAATACCGGGAGAGACGAATCCCCGATGATCCGCTCACTGCCTCCATGTGGCTCGGGACTATACCCAACTAAAACCTGTTTGCATGACTCCTTTGAGCCATGGTTGGGTAGTAATCAAAGCACAGTGGGAACTCACATGAGTGAAATGACAATCTCAGGTCGACAGACTAACCTGTACACATGTCACCTGGAAACTGCTATCTTACGATATGTATAATATCAACTAGCATGTTCCCGGCGAGTCCTGTCCAATGTACTCATAACCCCATGAGCACCTGTATACATCTTAGGTGAACCAACTGACACCAATGGCTTGTGAGACCGGCCACCGCCCCTCGTCGGGGTCTCGACTGTATACACTAGTCTACTCTAGAGTATCGATGCCTTGTCTCGAAACTCCCATGACTAGGGACACATTAAGGATGTGCTTATTGACCCCAGCTCCCACGTATATGATCGCCATCATACTGCTGGCAGTGAAGCAAGAATCCTATGGGCTCTATCAACATGCAATAGTGAACTAAAGCATGTATACGATGATAAAGACAAACCAGATAGCATACTATCATCTCGAGCAAGACTGTCATATCAGTATAGGTCCTCCCTCAATCATTGCAATCACGTACCTGCGATGCAATAATTGACTTTGAGGGAACTATATCCAACAATCTCCCACTTGCACTTAAGGCTAATTATTGCGATGTCACGTATTCACAGCTTGTGTAATACCGAACATCCAACTCCTCTACTAATCAGTTTCATAAAGCTCGTTTGTAAAACTAGTGCTTTTGAGAAATAGCCTTAGTGAGTGGATCCACCCTGATGTTTCCTTCTATGTCTCTCTTTGTCTCAAGTTCGCTGAGAAAACCATCTCCCGAATTGAGTAATACCTGTCTTAGAACATGTCTGGATATCTGATGGGACCTAGCTCACAAGTGAACTCCAAATCCAGCAAACTTCTTAGACTATATCTTCCACTGAACTTATTCAGTATCCTGCGCCATGCCTCCCTAAGTATCCGCTTGGACCACCTGTCCAAACTACCGCCCCTCGTCAAAGGGAAAACTATAACTCTGACAGTCATTCTATCATCCGGGTCACCTTGGAAGCCTGGAATGATAACCGTCTCCCAAAAGATGCCGCCGTTATCAAATCCCTAGAACAACCATTTATGTTCTAAAACTGCTTCCGAACATTTATCCAGGATTGGAATAATATATCAACCTATTGCATCTAGTGCAAATACAACATATGACATTATATCCATATCCTATGTGGAGAAACTACTGTGTGACAAACACGGTATAACCGATCGTAGTGTATGTCATCCAAGTACCAGGACATCACACCCTACTACCATCTTAACAGATCCATCTCCTATTCTGATGAAGTCAAAACCTATGACTGTCACATCAAAAATAAATGATCTATCTCCGCTATACTTGCTTTAGTCTATAAATAGACATAAGCTACTTATCCTCTACGCTTCCGCTCCTCCCACTGACTACGACAACCCTCTGGCAGAGTCATATACACGCGCACTTCTAAAGATAGTTTAGAATGACGCTATACTCATCCTCCTGCCGGGTCTCATAGTCTGGAACAACAGTAGTGTTAAGTCTGGGTAAGCAAGAACCTCCCTGTCACCGTCCTTGAGGCTACCAGAGTACCTCTCGGGTGCCTGAGGTTACCCACCATATCTGCGGAGTGGCTAATGGAATGTCAATCATGATTGAATCTTTAGGTCCTATTAAATTTTTGGTAATCGTTTGCGGTTCTGGAATCTTTTCCAGTTCTACCATACTCCGACTGCTGTTTTCTGAAAAAAAAATTCCATTTTACTAAAACTGTGGCGAGTCAAGAACAATATCACTATTGATCTTCCATATGATAGAAAATTAACCCTCGTTAAAGCCCGGGTTAACCCACAAACTACCATTATAGAAACGTACCTTGAGTTTATCCGGATTCTGGTTTTAAGTATCAGCCGGACGACTCCCTATACCTTAACATCGTTAAGATATAAATTGATTCTATATATATCTAATATAGAAACAAGAGCACTAATTTAATTGGAACCAGATTCAAATCATGCAACTGTCTCCAGTGCATGTCAACTAAATAGAGAGAGGCGGATCAGCATTACTCAATTTAGGAGTGCATCCAATTATGAGTAACCTGAAAGAGAAGCAAGTTCTCAAAACCATTACTATTAACTGAATACCACACACAAGTATCTACGTCTTCGATCACCTTGAAGAATCCTGATACTCACAACACGTGGTTCTCTACTTTATTCTTGTACCTATAACTTCTCAAAACTTAGACCTTGTGTTTCTACGAAACACTTGTCTAAAAATTGAGAAGTCAGAAGTAAACAGAATACAGTACGAGGACCAACCCCTTTGTCCTAATGGACACTGGACAACATACAATATTTTGTATAAGTCCGCTGAGTTGAATAACTCAGATCCTGTGAGTCGTAGGTTGAAAACTGTACCCAGGCAATTTCCTCACATATCACCAATTACAACGAGTTCCGATATAATGAGGATTATCACCTAATTCCCAATAACTTACTCCCACTCATCATCTGTAAAACCATTCAGATGTGAGAATCATACCTGGTAAATACATACCCTGAAGCAAGTGTCTAATTGGGAAATCAGTTTTCTATTAACAATACACAGTGAAACTGAAACATGAATATGTTTCGAAGGGGAATCCGGGTATTCCTAGTAATGCTTCTTCCATTATCAGATTCATGACTGTAACCGTATATTTCCCTGCCATCTCTCCAATTCCCTTTATTTTTCTTTAGTCGTTACCTTCTGTACACCATCGTTAGGCTTAATGGTTTTCTTCCTTCCCTACCGTTCGGCACCAGCCTATGGTTTGGAAGAAGACTATCCAATAAGCATAATAGGTGTACTGTCCTAATCCTAGGAGCACTCGCAACCTGAGATAAGGTAAGGATAAAAGACAACTGAATAAACCTTATTCTTATTTCTCCTGAACCAGAATCCATCCTCGAAAAAGTTCCTTCGAGTTCGTATATAACCATATGATGGATTTATCCAATGGAATTGGATTTTCGTAGTGATACGAGGTGTTCTGGAGAAATACAAAGGTGAAGTAGGAGTGGCGATGAAATACGTGGTTTGGTCGTGAATGTTAACAGTCGCAATTTACC
The DNA here is from genome assembly GCA_030015575.1 of Agapanthus africanus. Lineage (NCBI taxonomy): Eukaryota > Viridiplantae > Streptophyta > Magnoliopsida > Asparagales > Amaryllidaceae > Agapanthus > Agapanthus africanus. Next base: position 160,710,856 of record JASDDO010000031.1, on the reverse strand, counting down.
TTGCCCTCTTTCTGATCCCTTTATTTGTCTTTACTTATTACCTTCTGTACACCCAACTTAGGCTTAATTGGTTTTCTTCATTCCCTACCTTTCGGCACCTGCCTATGGTTTGGAAGAAGACTATCCAATAAGCGTAATAGGTGTACCCTCTCCTAATCCTAGGATCCCTCATAACCTGAGAGAAGGTAAATGGAAAAGACAACTGAATAATCCTATTCGATCTCTCCAGAACCAGAATCCATCCTCGAAGAAGTTCCTCTGAGTTCGTATAAAACCATACGATGGATTTATCCAATGGAAGTGGATGTTCGTAATAATACGGGGTGTTCTGGAGAAACTGAAAGGGTAAAAGAAAGAGTGGCAATGATGTATGCAACTCAGACAATCCAAAAGCCAGTGTTTTAAGAAAGTTCGGTTAACTTGGTTACTGAGTTATAGTATAGGGTCGGGCCATGGTCGTAGTCAAAGAGAGAGATAGAAGAAACACTCTGCGTGCACTCTAATCTAGATCAGAATGGTTAATCATTTTATCTAATCAGGAAACCTTCCACTTTTTTTTCAAATTCTCCTCCAAACCTGAAAGAAGAATTAGTCGGAATCATCCGAGGAGTAATCCAACTCATCAGTGGGAATCGGAATCCAACTATCATCGCATGATAACGTGATGGAAGCCACTCACGTCATCACACTCCAGAAGGTATGCTCAAGCTTAGCAACTTTCCTATATGTTTGAAACTACCGATATGAATTTTACCCCAAGCGGTTTATGACCTTGACTAGGTCAACAAACCATAAACCGCTAGTCAAATTCAACCCGTCATTATCCTGGATTGCATTAAACCCACCCACGCGTACCCTTGACTAGGTCAACAAGGCCGCACGACTGTCCTAACCAATCGCATTTAAAATGCAACAAACAAGCACTATTTAGCTACCGAACACTACGCCTTGACTAGGTCAACAAACGCAGCACGAATACTAAATAAAACTTGTAAGAAATGACGGAGGGCTACAGCTGGTTTTTGGCGAAAAACTATTAACGTAATGAACTTGATATCGTTGAAGGAATCCAAGTGGTTTTATAAAAATATAGTGGCGAAAACTTTTGCTAAAGAGGTCACTCCCGGTGAAGGGATTTCGGCTCTTTCCCCGTCGAATGAGGTGTAGGATATTCCAAACTGAATACCACGATGCAAAGCAAAAAGTAATCGACTATAGTGAAGTTATTACCCTGACGCAAACTTCTTTCCAAGGGGTCACTCCCGGTGAAAGGATCTCGGCCCTTGCCTCGTCGAATAAGGTGCTGGATATTCATAATCGAATACCATTGTGCAAAACAAAAGAGAACGCCCTTGTAATAACAGCTTTTGAAAAAATGGTTCCAACAACATCAAATATAGGTTTGTTTTCCTTGCATTGATAAGAATCAACGCAGTCCCATCAAATGATCACATCAGAAAAGAACGAAAATATGATGTAAGTATATGACATCCGCATTCGCCACTGGGTCCCGTCATCACCCGTTAGGTTACTTAACTAACGACAGAGCGGGGACTGGACTAGCGCGGGTGCAAAACATATACAACATCTACTAGTATATATATCAATATATAATAATCGCTCCAGGTATGATAAATGCAACATCACAGAAAAGTAATAAGCATCAGAGAACAATACAGATAGTCTGGGATCCCCGGATTTCATAGAGCCGCAAATGAAACCCGACATTCCCCTGGTCGTGTGGATAGCCTGTGCAATGAAATCCTAGACCCCTACGAGCGCTGCAAGTTACCCGCCAAAACCAGAAGTGAGGCAGCCCCCTTTAGCAAAGTGAAAGGACCACCCATCACTTCACGGAATCCGGTAACTTGAGCACCCCTCCTTGGGTCAACCTGTACCCCTACGAGTGCGGCGAATAGCCCTCCAATTCTAGAGTGAAGCCCCCTCTATCTCAACGCCATCAGATGCGGGCCCGTTGCCCCACCGTGGGGTAATCCTAGTACAGAAAATGAAATAATATACAACGGGTACACCGACCTCATCCCGGTCGTGCCCCAAAAGAATAATATACAAACAGGCAGTGACGGCAGTCCACATGTTGGACGCTCGCCCCGCAATATCAAATGTACAAATAAATCCAAACAACACTACCATTGCACAGGAGCTATCCACTACGACAAATTCGCAACAGCACAGCACAACACAGAACATCAACGTGAATGTCACGTTCGCAAAACCGGTCTAAAAGAACTATAGCAATTAGACAAGTTTTACTGATCGAATGACATTCACGGTCACAGATAGTAATGTAAAGCATTATTAACTAACTTGTTTAAATTTTCGATCGATAAAAATTTCCCGAGGTGGGCCCCAAGTACAAATCCAGCACTCAAAATAATCTGGGCCAAAACTAAATATTCCACACACCACAATTCCATGTGATAGACCTCCAGAAGAAAATTGATGAAATGAAGCCCCAAAACGGCGGCGGAACCGCGGCCAAAACGTGGGTACGGCCGCGGTTCCGCGGCATTCCTGAGGTATCAGTCAACGAAATTTCTCCCAGAGTCTAAGAAAAGCCTGCATGTTTTTCTGAAATACCCAAAATAATTTTTCCATGACAAATAAATTTCGACAGAAGCTTTGAACTGGAAATTGCAGTTTTGAAAATTTCTTTCGATAGACGTTTTAAACATGTTAGAACAAGTTGGTATACGGTTAATGGGTGGCTCTAATACCATGTTGGGATGCGGCGGCGCCCCGGCCGTCAAACCGACGCCAAATGCGGAACAAAAACTTTTTACAAAATCAGCCCCACCGCAGCCCAAATCCCGGATCGTTCCATTAACCGTAAACTAGCTAAACTGTAAACGAGTTTGGAAATTATACCGATCGATCCGTGTCCTTCGATCTTCAATCCGCTCCCATAGCTTGTTGCGGCTGTCCCGGTGAAATCCGCTATCCTCGTCGGAAGGGCACCACATTAACGAATCTTTATATGGGCTCCCGCCTCAAGACTGAGGCAACTCGGACATGAAGTTTGCCAGCAGACATGTCCAAGAATGAAGTAGAGAAGATGTAGAATATTTTGTCTCAAGCCACCCGATGAATCGGGCGAAGGTAAATGAAGTTGCCAAGTCGATGAACATGCGAGCATAGGAATTTGCAAAGAAAAAATGAGCTTGCACACAAGATGGAGGGCTCGGCCAGTGTAGCATCAAGGGAAAAAATTTGGTTCTCTGGCTTTCTTTTTAAATGGAAAGATTATCACTCTATCAAAGAAATTGGTGGTCATGTGTATATAAAACAACCCCATCCTAAAAACAACAACCACCCCACCGCAAAAACACCCTCCATTATTAATCGAATCTTAATGCAAAAACCCCCCTCACACAAAAGCCCTTCCAACAAAAAAAATGTCTGGGTGTGCACCACAGAAAGGCCCCTGCTAAATGAGGCACTGGAGAAATTGCAGGAAACCCCCCTCAGCAAATTCAGCCACCAGATTTCCCTGCACACACATACCAGACCATGCTCATTGGACCATGCTCATTGGATGAGGCGTGGGATCGAACTGTGGGGAAGGGATGCACAGTAGGGGATGGCTGGGAAAAAATTGGTCAAAGGGAAAAAGGGAAATCCTCACATGGAAATAATCATGGATCGAACTGTTTTAGGAACCGGAAAAGAAAACTGGCAACTTCCAAAATAATCCCGTAACAAATTACGAGATTACACCTCAACAATAAATACATACCTGCATTTGTATTCCGACCGAATACAAATGCAATGAGACAAAAATATTCCTACACAATAATACTAGGATCCGGCTTAAACCAAAGCCTGCTAGTACTATCCGTCCGATCCTGATCTGTGCACAAGTGCACGAATATGATCGAACCCCGCCATATATCCATATGGCCTCAACAACGTTTCGCCCAAACTTGGGAAACTTTCTGTGGGGGACTCTAATGACTCATCAATACACTGGCACTGGGTATAACCACTAGCATGTCAGAGGTACTAGCTGTACGTAACGGTTGCCGATGTATTGATCGGAAGGGAAGCTGACGAGCGAACTCATCCAGAAACCCTACTGAGCCTGACAGTGACAATATCCGTACAGTCCGGTCTGTTCGTCTATGAGTATTGCATATAGGGCCTGGGGGGCTGGTAAACGTCAGACCTCCAATAGCGGTATAAGTCGTGTTAGAGTAAAGCCCAGAACACCCTGAGATACTACTTGAATACCCACCAGTAAATCTCGATTACCCTGGCCAGGGATTTCGTGTAATGGCTCTCCTAAACACAGCGTGATCTCACCCCCAATACCGGGAGAGACGAATCCCCGATGATTCGCTCACTACCTCCATGTGGCTCGGGACTGTACCCAACTAAAACATGTTTGCATGATTCCTTTGATCCTTGGTAACGTAGTAATCAAAGCACAGTGGGAACTCACATGAGAAAAATGACGATCTCAGGTCGACAGACTAACCTGTACGCATGTCACCTGGGAACTGCTATCTGACGATATGTATAATACCAACTAGCATGTTCCCGGCGAGTCATGTCCGGTGTACTCATAACCCAATGAGCACCTGTATACTTCTTAGGTGAACCAACTGTCACCAATGGCTTGTGAGACCGGCCGCCGCCCCTCGTTGGGGTCTCGACTGTATACACTATTCTACTCTGGAGTATCGATGCCCTGTCTCGAAACTCCCACGACTAGGGACACATTAAGGATGTGCTTATAGACCCCAGCTCCCACGTATATGATCGCCATCATACTGCTGGCAGTCAAGCAAGAATCCTATGGGCTCTATAAACATGCAACAGTGAACTAAAGCATGTATACGATGATAAAGACAAACCAGATAGCATACTATCATCTCGAGCAAGACTGTCATATCGGTATAGGTCCTCCCTCAATCATTGCAATCACGTACCTGCGATCCAATAATTGACTTTGAGGGCACTATATCCAACATTATGAGCCTCGTATTGACACAACTTATCGAGTTACTGGGGTCTGACGTTTACCACCCCTAGATGAGATATGCGACATATCAGACGAAGAAACCGGACTGTACGGTAGTGTTACTGACTAGATTCACAGGAGTGTGAGCAGGCTTGCTTGTTGATCTTCTGATCGCTCAATACCCGGGTGGCCGTTACGTTTAGCAGACTGCTTGCGGCTTGTGGGTGTTTGATATGATCATCACCTACTGACGGCGTATTGACGAGTCTTTAGAGTCCTACATAGGGGTTTCCTGGCTCAAGCGAAACGGAGTAGGAGCACATTTGTGATATGTGCCGGACCGAGATTAATACGATATGAGATACCGTATTCTATTCTCACGACTAGTGACATTGATCGGTTGTATGCGATATAGCCGGGTTATCGGATCAAGTGTTGATTCGATATGTTGTTACACACGATATTAGTCGGTTATAGCCGGATTATTAAATCAAGAGTTGATTTAATAATTTAATGTATAATTATATATTTGATATATTACATTACATTAACTAGTATTAGCTCACTTATGATTTGTTTTCTCACTTTGTGTGCATATTGTATATATATGATATGTATGTTTGTGAACATGTACTGTGTCATGGTTGATGATACATACAAGATGGGTGTATGAGACTTATACCATCATTAGGTTAAATTAGGGTTTTATTATGTTTTAAGATTTAACAAAAGAGGATAACTTAGTCAAACTTGTCATGCTTGGAAGAAGGTTGTAGAAACTTTGATAAAGTCCAGTCTTTTGTCATTTACTTAGATATTACTTAACCCAACCCTTAACCTTACACCTTGGTTAATTCTCTACATGAGTTAAGCATGATAGCTTTAACTCACCCATGGTTACTTAATTCATTTGGATGAATTATTCACAAGTCTTCTTCTTCTTCAAGCTCCATGAAAAAGCTTGCTAGCTCTAATGGAGTTGTGAGAAAAAGTGTGAGAAAATCAATTCTTAAGTGAGACCACTTTCTACTTCATCATCCTTTACTGTTTTCCATGTAGTATAAGGTGTTCTCTTCGCAAAGTTCATGACCCAGTGAAGGAATAGCTTGAGTTAGTGTCCCCTCGACGTAGATCTTCTTCGGCCCCAAAGACTTCGAAGCAAGCATGTTCGTTTCTTCAACGGAGCCTCTCTAGAGTCCGGAGTTTGCGATCGCAGTGATGGGGACTACTACACGGAGCTATTTGATGTGAAGGACCGGTCTACAAAGGTTGTATTCCTAGCTCTCTTTACATATTGCAAAGTGTTTGCATATCGATCCTGTATTATTTCTAGTATACGATTGATGTTTAGGGTTAGCTATAACGGCAAAATTTTAATTTGGCATGGACGATGCCTCACGAAACCTTGTTGTCGTCGTAGGTAACCCAGCATTGGCTGCACGTGCGTACGATTTCGTAGATTTCATACGGTTGATTTGATTCTGTGCATGTGGTACGCACTCGATTTGATTTTTGCACTCGGTATAGCTCGCATATGCTTGCAGTGCATTGATACGTGTTTTATGCACACAGTTGCACGCGTTTTTGGATTTTATACACCTTGGTACACTCGGTGTTGCTTTTATACGCCTTTGAGTTATTGATGAGTTTCCGTGCATTTGTTGCACTATATTGGTATTTCGTGCACTAGATGCACCAGATTTTTATTTCATGCACTAGATGCACCAGATTTGTATTTCATGCACTGGATGCACCGGATTTATGTTTCGTGCATATGTTGCACTAGATTTTCATTTCGTGCATTTGTTGCACCAGATTTATATTTCGTGTGTTGGTTGCACTAGATTTGTATTCTGTACATTGGTTGCACCCGATTTATGTCCTTGAGCATTGGTTTACCAGATTCATGTTTTTGTGCGCGCTTGCACCTGACGTTCATTTTTGTGCATGCTACTGCACTAGATGCTTTATATGGACCTGACGCGCTTGGGTCGGATTTTTGCGCATATTTGGCGCTTGGTATTGGGTTTTGTGCGGATCGGATGCACTTGATTTAGATTTTAGTCATGCATGTTGGATGCACTTGATTTCAATTTCATTCGTGCATGACGGATGCACTTGATTTGGATTTTCGCGCATGTTGGGCGCATGATATGAGATGTGATTTTGTGCACACCGGATGCACTCGATTGGGATTTTCATTCGTGCATGTTAGTTGCACTAGATTGAGGTTTTCGTGCACTCTAGGTGCACTTGATGTTATTGTCGTGCACATCCGTTGCACTGGACAGATGCCTTCGTGCACATCCGTTGCACTGGACAGATGCCTTCGTGCACACCCGTTGCACTTGGTTTTGCTTTTGTGCATATTGTGGCACTTGTATTTGGATTTGATTTCCGTGCGCACCAGAAGCACGTGATTTTTGGATACGCTTTTTGGGACTGATTTTTCTCTTGAGCACTTTGTTTTCATGATGGGAACTATATATGTAGTAGCCGAACAGGACTGATCTGAGGACAGTACCTTAGTAGTTTGCATGCATAAAAAGTTTACCAAGAGGTTTTCGAAAAGGAGCTATAGTCTCGCTATTTCCTACGTGTCCGTGAGCGACACGAACGTTTATAAAGGAAAACCTTTTGGGATATTTTAAAAGGGCAGAACGTATATTTTAGCAAAACCGATATGAACATATATTTATTACTTTACAAATGAACGTCCGTCACTTGTGTCGTGAGTTACGCATCGCACGGAGATTCAGAAAAGATTTTTCATGTGTTTTATTCAGTTTTTGAAAGTTTTTCCAAGGATGCATACTACACACATATTATAGTATTTGACTAGTGCATATTGGATTCAATAGTGGATTTCGAGATCTGTATCTCCATTGTAACTTCGATGATATGCGTGCAAATCTGATGATTTGCGTGACGCTTGACGGAGTTCGATTTTGAGTTCCGTACTCATTTTCAGGCGCACGCGATGCGCTACTTCTATATCTTCCGTGATTTCGGAGCCCCGTTGATATGAGTTGATTATTGAAATGTTTTAGCATTTGGGGGTTTAAATTTAAATTCGGGGACCGAATTTATTTAAGGGGGGAGGATTGTAACATTTCAGAAAATATAAAATATTATTTTTGGAATTTAATATTAAAATAATATATTTCGCGAAAAACTACCCGATTTGCGAAATTGGGGTTTTCGTAAAATGGTATAAATATATACCAATAATTATGAAATAATTGGGGATTAAAATGATTTACTCATTTAAAAATATATTTATTGTATTTGGCATTTTTATAATTAATTATGTGCAGTTTAAATAAAAATTGATTAGTGCACTACTAATCGCGATTAAGCCAAATCCGTGTTTCTACTGTTTTTCATGGCTAGTGCACCATGACATGTTGCTTGTTGTTTCATTTATTTGTGTTATGTGTTTGGTTTTAATGAATGGGGGAAAAAGAAAAGAGAATGGGACACTTATTAGAGAGAGAATGTGACATGTGATATTTGAGAGAGGGTGAGAATAAGAGGGTAAGTGAGAGAGAGGGCAGCCATCACTTTCCCCTCCCCATTATTTTCCTTCATCTTCTTCCTCCTCATCTCCCTCCACCTCCACCTCCATTTCTCATCTCAAAAACCTTGGAAATACCCTATACCCTCTTCATTAAAGTTGATCCCCACCTCATCGTCAACACTTTAGACCTTACAAAGTTGGATTTTGAAGACTTTGAGCAACTCAAGAGAATTCTTGAGTTGCCAAATGAGGTATAATTTTAGACCCTAGTTTAGTTTTGAGTTTAATAGCATCCTAGCTTAGTTTATAGTTAAACTTGTTTAGATTAGTGATGCTTAGAAATGTTGGATATATGTATGCCCTAGACGCCATTATATATATATATATGTGTGTGTGTGTGTGTGTGTGTGTGTGTATGTGTGTGTGTGTGTGTGTGTGTATTCAGTGTACATTCTTGCTCGACATGATAGTATGCTATCTGGTCCTTCTTTATATGACATGTTGATTTGATCATGTTTTTATTCATTCACACATTTTGATAAAGCCCTGAGGATATTTGCTTCACTACTGTAATTATGATGGAGATCATACTAGTGGGACATCTGTAGTTTATAAGCATATCCTGAAAAGTCCCTAGTCGTAGGTGTATCGAGACGGGGCATCGATATACCAGAGTAGACTAGCGTATATGATACTAGACCCATATAATGGGCGATGGATGTTCCCATATTCATTGATGTTTGACATCGAGATCGTATACGGGTGCTCAGTGGTGACTGGGTACACTGGTCAGACTCGCCGAGAACTCCTATATGGAATTATATCTATCGTCGGATAGCAGTTCTCAGGTGACACTGGTACAGGTTAGTCTGTAGACCCGAGATCGTCATAGAGTCTTGTGTGTTCTCCCACTGTACTTTGATTACCACCCTACCACGGCTCTACTGAGTCATGCAAACAGGTGGCTGTTAGGTACAGTCCCGAGACACACGAAGGCGATGAGCGATAGGAGGGGTTTCATATCTCCCGGTATTGGGGGTTGATGCTGTGCAGTGCTCGATTGGCTATATCAGTAAGTCCCTGGCCAGGGCTATTGAGATTTACTGATAAATGTTATCAGTAGTTTCTCGATCTGTTATAGACCATTCATTGGCATGACTTATTGAGTTATTGGGGTCGACGTTACCATCTCTAGACTCGATATGCAGCATATCTGACGAAGAGATCGGACTGTTCGGTAGTGTTGCCGGTTGGCTCGACGGGAGTTTTGACAGGTTCGCTTGTTTTCTTCTGATCGCTCAATACCCGGGTGGCCGTTACGTTTAGCTGACCTCTTGCGTCTTGGGGGTTCTTGATATGATCATCACCCACTGCCAGCGTATTGACGAGTCTTAGAGTCCCACAATGGAGTTACCTAGTCCAGGAGAAACGATGTGGTGTGCATATGACATATGCGCGGGGACCCGATTAAATACGCGTATGTGATACCGTATATTAATCGGGCGGTTTGTTATTGGTCGGGTCGTATGTGATATGACCGGTTTGCTAAATCAAGTGTTGATTTATCTTTGACCATTAGCTTTTCACTTTAGACCCTTTTGTCTTTTGTAGTATGCATGCATGTATGCACATGTTTTTTTTGTTGCACATATAGATGTGCATGCACACATACATGCATACACTTATTCTATCATGGTTGTTGATATATGAGATGGTGGCAATATAAGACTCACACCTTGTTATTTAATATAATGATATTTCCTTTTGGAAAAGAAAATGAAAGTGATATTAATTCATGGTTAATTATTTTATTCTTCCACTCACCCTTGCCTTAACCATGAGTTATATTTCCTTGGCCATTTTTCATCCAAAAGAAAATATCTAGATATTTTTTAACTAGGGTTAAAGGTGAGAAGAAGAAAATATATATATTTTCTTTTCTCATCTTTTAACCTAAGCTTATCATTATCTTGAGCTCTCATATTGCTTTCATCTTCTTCTTCCTCTCTCTTGCTCTCTAGCTTCCATTAGTGAGTGAAAGAATGTTAAAGTTAGGGTCTTTAAGTGAGAAAAGAAACCATATCAACATTCTACACTACTCTAGCCAACTAGTTTAGAGTGTTGGCCTCAACTATTTCTCTTGATCTAGTATAGCTTCTAGCTTGGATAAAGAGGACTCCGGATGGATCGTCGTGGACTTAGAGGACCTCAAGCAAGTTTCTTTCAAACCCCAAGTGGCCAAGGAGTCTAGCGAAGGGAGCTACAAAGGTTGTATTCCCTAAACCTAGCTTTTACTTCTTGTGAAAGTGTTTAAAGTTTTGTTACCCTAGCTTTTCTTGTATGATCATTAGGTTAGTTTCTCTAGCACCCTAAAAATTTAAAGAATGGCATGTGTGATGCTACTAAACCCTTGTAGTGGTGCTGTAGAAACTCCTTCATGGTATCAGAGCCTAACTAGAAGCCTAGGCGATGTTACAAGAATACGAAAACGAAAACTTCCGCAAAATACGAAATTATAAACTCTTGAAAAATGCTCTCTGTAAATTTTTTTAAAAGTGACCTGAAAATTATTTAAACAACTGCAGAGTGGTATTTAGAATGATACAAGAACACTGGTGAAGTACGAAAGGGGGGCTCGGATTGGGCCGGTGACAGAGCCAATTTTTCCGGCGTCGCCGACCCACTGTGCTCCTCTCCTTCTCGTTTTGCTCCAGTGTTTTGTATATTATGTTCTGGGGTTTCTGGTTTTTTTTAAGTAGTCCAGAATTGCATGTGATGTAAGTTTGGTATTGGGCTCTTTGCGGAATCGTTCGTATTCGTATTTTATAGCATCGTATTGGTAACTTTGGCGACGTTAAGCAGGTCGAACGAATTATCAAACACTCGTGATTTCTAGGTTGAACATACTCGATAACTAACGCAGGTATTCCTATGGACCCTCTAGAAGAAAGTAACCCTAACTCAAGATGTGACCACCAAACTACAACTGAACCTTAGGGTTTGTCGTGGTTAGGGGCGCCACAAATGAGGCTTGGGTCTGCCCTTCTACGGTTGGTCCATTAAATACCGCGGCATAGACTTTGGGTATTGTTTAGCGGTGCTCAAGTGTTGAGCTTGCTAAGGAATGTGGGTGTTCGTTAATTCGATCGAAGGGTTTAACATCGCCTAGTAGTATGTGATACTTGTTTCTGCGACTGTAAGCGTAGTATGCGTATCGCCGGTTTCGTTGCTATATGTCAACGGCAATTGGGGTATGCATACTTGCTTACGTTGATGACATGTGATGTTATGTGTTGTTGTGTTGTGATGTATTGAATTGTCGTGATCGAATAGCCGGGGTTTTATGTGAGATGAGAGTTTTATTTTTCATTCAAGTAAAATTCATATGTAATGTAATATTCTTTCATTCAGGGCACTTCCGAGTTAAGGATGATGTCACCATTGTTGTATATTATTTACTTCTCTGCATTAGGATAGACCCAAGGAGGAGAGCACAAGTGACCGGGTTCTGGAGTCCAGTGGGAGACCATCTCGAGGCGTCGAGACCGGGTTTCCTAACTCCAGAATTGGCAGGGTCACTTGCCACTCTCGTAGGGGTCTAGGGTATGGGATTGGCTATTCATCACGACCGTGGAATCCGTATTTTCTATTGTTGGCTAAATACTAAATACGAACGTCCTAGTATATCCTATATTATCATATCTGTGTTTCTGCTGCCTATATTCTTTGATGTGATCGCTTAATATATTTGAGACGAATGCTAAATTATATATGAGATATATAATAGACGTTGCTTATGTTTTACACCAGCGCTAGTCCCATCCCGGTATGCCGTTAGTTAAGTAACCTAACGGTGCATAACGAAACATTGCGGCGAATGCGGATGGCATAAGCGTACGTTGTATTTTCGTTTCTTTTCTGTGATTGGCTTAAGGACATAAATGATGGGACTACATTAATATGATTAATGTAAAGAAAATAAACCTAAAAAGATGTTGTAGAATCGGATTTGAAAAACCACTCGGCTTTTTACGAAAAAGGTACATTTCAAAACTGCGGAGCTTAAGCCACACTTTTTGAAAACCATGTGATTCTACAACGATATCAAGTTCAAAGTGTTAAAGATTTTCTTAAAAATCATCCGCAAACCTCCGTCATTTTAGGAAGTAGAGTACTTAGTATTCGTGCTACGTTTGTTGACTATAGTTAAGGCGTAGTGTATGGTAGCTAAGTGATGTCTTCCTACGATGCATATGATGCAGATTAGTTAGGATATTCATGTGACTTTGTTGACCATAGTTAAGGGTCATGTGAGTGGGTCTAATTAATCAAAAAATGACGGGTAGAACTTGACTAGTGCTTATGACTTGTTGACCATAGTTAAGGTCATGGGTACTAGGGGTAAAAACCACATCGGGAGTTTCAAGAGTTGAAATTTGCAATGAGATTGCATACCTTCCATATGATGGTTGGATCCCGACCCCACTGTGGGCAATAGTTGCTCCCAGGAGAGTTTTGCAGTTTACAATTAGCTAACTCATTAGGTGTCTAGAAAGGTGTTAAACGGGGCTACGCCTCTGGGAAGACGAGGTTTATATTAATTAGGTCCGTGCGAAAGCACGGGGAACCTCCCTCAAGTACCGACACTGGCCTGGTTGAACGGTTAGCGAAGTTGTAGACTGTAATTAATCCTGGCTAGTTTTCTTTTTAAGGTTTGAAAGAAAAACTTGATAAAAGCAGTGGGAGACATCGATTAGATAAGATAATAACCAATCTGATCTTTGCAAGAGCTTTCGCTGAGTGTATTCTTTTCTCTCTCTTAATGGCAGATACCAATGACAAGACTCAAGATTCTACTAGATAAAAATAAACTGAATGGGACCAATTATAAAGACTGGCTGAGGAATCTTAACATTGCCTTGACTTATGATAAGGTATCATATGTCCTCACGGCTCCAGCCCCGCCCATCCCAGGCCCTAAATCCTCAATTGCGGATATTGAAGTCCGCAAGACATGGGACGCTGACTGTGCCACGGCCAAGTGCATCGCGCTTGCATCGATGGATAACACACATCAAAAGCAGCACGAGAATATGGACGTTCACGCCATATTCCTCCATACAAAGGAGTTGTATGGGGAGCAATCTCGCGTATTTGGATACAAAGCATCAAGAAAACTGTTTCAGATGCAAATGGCCCCTGGGAGACCATGTTCTGAAGATGATAGCTCTCATAGAAGAGCTTGAGGACCTTGGATGGACAATAGACAATGAAAAATATACGGATATTATTCTGCAGTCTCTCCCCTCCACCTTTGCTCAATTTATAGTTAACTTCAACATGCATAATATGGAGAAGGAACTACCTGAACTCCTTAATATGTTAAGGAGTGCAGAGAGCACACTGAAATCAGTGAAAACTCTCGTTTTGAGTGTTGGGCAATCTTCCTCTTCTCGCCCGAAGGCTAAGGCCAAGGGAAAGATAAAGAAGAAACCCACCAAACCTAAGGGTGGAGTTAAAAAGGTTAAGGGGAAAGACAAGTCCAAAGCTGAGGAATCGGGGAAAGGGGAATGTTATCACCGCCAAAAAACAGGACACTGGAAGCGCAACTGCACAGAGTACTTGAATCTCAAGAAGAAGTATGGGGATGCTTCCGCTTCAGGTGTGTTTGTGACAGAAAACTGTTTTTCAATAAACTCTGCTTCCTGGGTATTAGATACCAGTTTAGGTTCTCACATTTGCAATTTTATGCAGGGGCTGAGAAATAGCAAGGTTTTGAAGACAGGTGACCATACTCTCCGCGTTGGAAATGGTTCCAATATACATACAGTTGCAGTGGGAGAGTATCACTTGGGGTTGCCGTCTGGGTGTATATTGGTTTTGAACCCATGTTATTATGTACCTAGTATGCTTTGTAATATAATATCCGTTTCTTTGTTAAACAATGAAGGATATAATTTTGTATTTCAGAACAATATTATGAACATTCACCTGAATCAAATGTTGGTTGGGTATGGTACGCTTAATAACGGGATATACGTCCTAAATCAACATACAGTTTTCAGCATACAACACACTAATAAAAGAAAACTTTCAGAAATAAATGAAGCTTTTTTTGGCACTGTAGACTTGGTCATAATAACGAAACAAGACTAAACAAGTTACACAAAGATGGATATTTAAACCCTTTTGAATATAAATCTTATGTGACTTGCCAGTCTTGTATCAAGGGTAAAATGACCAAAACTCCGTTTACAGGACACGGAGAAAGAGCTACTGAGCTCTTAGGCCTCATACATAGTGATGTATGCGGGCCAATGTCTACACAAGCTAGAGGCGGTTTTTCATACTTCATTACCTTCACTGATGATTTCTCAAGATTCGGTTATGTATTTTTTATTAAAGCACAAGTCCGAAGACTTCGAGAAATTCACTGAATATAAACTCGAACTAGAAAAAAAAACCGGCTTGAGCATCAAAATGCTTCGATCAGATCGAGGTGGAGAGTATCTCAGTACAGAGTTTGCAAACTTCCTAAAAGAGAATGGGATTCTCTCTCAGCTCACTCCTCCTTACACACCACAGCACAACGGTGTGTCAGAACGACGAAATCGGACCCTATTAGATATGGTCCGTTCTATGATGAGTGATGCTTAGTTACCCGTCGCATTTTGGGGGCATGCATTGGAGACTGCAGCGTTTCTATTGAATAGGGTCCCAACCAAAACCGTGTCTACCACGCCATATGAGATATGGCATGGGAAGAGACCATCTCTTAAGAGAATTAAGATTTGGGCTTGCCCGGCCTATGTTAAAAAGCAGAATCCGGAAAACTCGAGACACGGTCGGTCATGTGTAACTTTGTGGGATATCCAAAGAATTCTTATGGATATCTTTTCTACCACAAGGAGGAACAAAAGGTGTTTGTTTCTCAGTATGCCACATTCTTGGAAAAAGAGTTTTTCACAAATGATACAGATGGCAGAATGGTAGACCTAGAAGAAGTTCTAGAAACACAGATTATGAATGACGACTTGGTTGAACCGGCTATTGCAACAGAAACTGAAGAACCTCGGCCACTCAGTAGGTCTGGTAGGACTACTCGCCCACCGGAGAGGTACTACGGTTTCCTCATTGATGGTGACAGAGAAGACTGCATTATGGAGGATGATAATCCTACCAGCTTTCAGCAAGCTATCACGAGTGGAGACTCTGTGAAGTGGCTGGATGCCACGAGATCCGAAATGGAGTCTATGTACACCAACAAAGTTTGGACTTTGGACGTTGTACCCCCCGGGGTAAAACCTGTGGGGTGTAAATGGATCTTTAAAAGAAAGATTGGTGTAGATGGGCAGATAGAGACCTATAAAGCAAGACTTGTGGCGAAGGGTTTTTGTCAAAGACCAGGTTTGGACTATGACGAAACTTTTTCTCCCGTAGCCATGCTTAAATCCATTTGGATCCTACTTGCTATTGCTGCTCACTACGACTATGGCAGATGGACGTTAAAACGGTATTTCTAAATGGAGATTTAGAAGAATGCGTTTATATGGATCAGCCAGAGGGCTTCATTAACAGTGGGAGCAGCGGGAAAGCATGTAGATTGCTTAAATCCATTTATGGATTAAAGCAGGCATCACAGAGTTGGAACATCTGTTTCGATGATGTTATCAAAGAGTTTGATTTCATCAAAAATCCAGATGAACCTTGTGTTTATAAGAAGGCTGTAGGGAGAGCTGTCACATTCCTCATATTATACGTAGATGACATTTTTCTGATATGAAATGATATTCCTATGCTACAGTCGGTCAAATCTTTCTTATCACTAAGGTTCTCCATGAAGGACCTGGGTGATGCCACAAACATTCTGGGCATACGGATCTATAGGGATAGATCCAAAAGGTTATTGGGATTGTCCCAAGCCAGGTACATCAACACCATTCTAAAAAGGTTTGGTATCGAAGACTCCAAGCGGGATGCCTTACCCGCCTGCCATGGGGTCACTCTCTCTAAGGACTCTTGCCCAAAGACCGATGAAGAGAGAGCTCGCATGAGCATTATACCCTATGCTTCGGCAGTAGGATCTATAATGTATGCGATGTTATGTACGCGCCCAGATATAGCTTATGCACTTAGTGTAGTAAGCAGGTATCAATCTAACCCAGGGGAGAATCACTGGATAGCTGTGAAGAACATTCTAAAGTACTTGAGAAGGACTAAAGAATTTTTCTTGGTGTATGGTAATGGAGATCTCCAAATGGAGGCCTTTACCGATTCGAGCTTTCAGAGTGATAAGGACGACAGCAAATCTATCTCTGGGTTTGTATTTACCCTCAATGGAGGGGCGGTAAGTTGGAAAAGTTCCAAACAAGATACCATTTCAGACTCTACGATGGAGGCTGAGTACATTGCTACGAATGATGCCGCCAAGGAAGCCGTCTGGATGAGGAAGTTCGTCTCGGAGCTAGGAGTAGTTCCAACCATTATTGATCCAATACCATTGTAATGTGATAATAATGGGGCTATGGCGTTAGCCAAGGAGCCCAGGTCCCATCAGCGATCCAGACACATCCAGAAGCGTTTTCATTTGATCCGGGAGATTGTAGGTCGCCGCGAGATCGAGATTAGGAGAGTAGACACAGAGAATAACACTGTGGATCCACTCACCAAGGCCCTCCCTCAGCCACAGCATGAGCGACTTTTTGAGCTGTTGGGTATGAGATACGCCAATAACTGGCCTTAGTGCAAGTGGGAGATTGTTGGATATATGTATACCCTCGAGGCCATTATATGCTAGTGGATGTATTTATACATGTATATATATATATATATATATATTCAGTGTACATTCTTGCTCGACATGATAGTATGCTATCTGGTTCTTCTTTATCTGACATGTTGATTTGATCATGCTTTTATTCATTCACACATGTTGATAAAGCCCTGAGGATATTTGCTTGACAACTGTGATTATAATGGAGATCATACTAGTGGGACATCTGTAGTTTATAAGCATATCCTGAAAAGTCCCTAGTCGTAGGTGTATCGAGACGGGGCATCGATATACCAGAGTAGACTAGCGTATATGATACTAGACCCATATGATGGGCGATGGATGTTCCCACATTCATCGATGTTTGACATCGAGATCGTATACGGGTGCTCAGTGGTGACAGGGTGCACTGGACGGACTCGCTGAGAACTCCTATATGGAATTATATCTATCGTCGGATAGCAGTTCTCAGGTGACACTGGTACAGGTTAGTCTGTAGACCCGAGATCGTCATAGAGTCTTGTGTGTTCTCCCACTATAGTTTGATTGCCACCCTACCACGGCTCTACTGAGTCGTGCAAACAGGTGGTTGTTGGGTATAGTCCCGAGACACACGAAGGCGATGAGCGATAGGAGGGGTTTCGTCTCTCCCGGTATTGGGGGTTGATGATGTGCAGTACTCGATTGGCTATATCAGTAAGTCCCTGGCCAGGGCTGTTGAGATTTACTGATAAATGTTATCGGTAGTTTCTCGATCTGTTATAGACCATTCATCGGCACGACTTATTGAGTTATTGGGGTCGACGTTACCATCCCTAGACTCGATATGCAGCATATCTGACGAAGAGACCGGACTGTTCGGTAGTGTTGCCGGTTGGCTCGACGGGAGTTTTGACAGGTTCGCTTGTTTTCTTCTGATCGCTCAATACCCGGGTGGTCGTTACGTTTAGCTGACCTCTTGCGGCTTGGGGGTGCTTGATATGATCATCACCCACTGCCGGCGTATTGACGAGTCTTAGAGTCCCACAATGGAGTTACCTAGTCCAGGCGAAACGATGTGGTGTGCATATGAGATATGCGCGGGGACCCGATTAAATGCGCGTATGTGATACCGTATATTAATCGGGCGGTTTGCTATTGGTCGGGTCGTATGTGATATGACCGGTTTGCTAAATCAAGTGTTGATTTATCTTTGACCATTAGCTTTTCACTTTAGACCCTTTTGTCTTTTGTAGTATGCATGCATGTACGCACATGTTCTTTTTGTTGCACATATAGATGTGCATGCACACATACATGCATACACTTATTCTATCATGGTTGTTGATATATGAGATAGTGGCAATATAAGACTCACACCTTGTTATTTAATATAATGATATTTCCTTTTGGAAAAGAAAATGAAAAAGAAATTAATTCATGGTTAATTATTTTATTCTTCCACTCACCCTTGCCTTAACCATATGTTATATTTCCTTGGCCATTTTTCATCCAAAAGAAAATATCTAGATATTTTTTAACTAGGGTTAAAGGTGAGAAGAAGAAAATATATATATTTTCTTTTCTCATCTTTTAACCTAAGCTTATCATTATCTTGAGCTCTCATATTGCCTTCATCTTCTTCTTCCTCTCTCTTGCTCTCTAGCTTCCATTAGTGAGTGAAAGAGTGTTCAAATTAGGGTCTTTAAGTGAGAAAAGAAACCACATCAACATTCTACACTACTCTAGACAACTAGTTTAGAGTGTTTGCTTCAACTATTTCTCTTGATCTAGTATAGCTTCTAGCTTGGACAAAGATGACTCTCAACTATTTCTCTTGATTTAGTATAGCTTCTAGCTTGGACAAAGAGGACTCCGGGTGTATCGTCGTGGACTTAGAGGACCTCAAGAAATCTTCTTTCAAACCCCAAGTGGCCAAGGAGTCTAGCGTAGGGAGCTAAAAAGGTTGTATTCCCTAAACCTAGCTTTTACTTCTTGTGAAAGTGTTTAAAGTTTTGTTACCCTAGCTTTTCTAGTATGATCCTTAGGTTAGTTTCTTTATCACCCTAAAAATTTAAAGAATGGCATGTGTGATGCTACTAAACCCTTGTAGTGGTGCTGTAGAAACTCCTTCAAGAAATTCCTAGAGAAAGGTTTGGGTTATTGTGTGGACTTATGTACTGTAGTGGGTGTTTACTTAACCCCTAGTGTTGATTTACTGGCCAAGAACAGAAAATAGAACCCAAATACGGACTTAGAATTTCCCGACGTCGGATTTGTAACTGATTTTGATGATATGTAGGAATCTGGGATGACCTGAGACCACCATAAAATAAGTTCCCTTGACAGTGATACGTGCAGGCAATTTTGCAGCAACCCCTGAAACCCGAGACCCAAATGGCAATATCTTGCCGCAGATTAATTCATTGTGGCCGCAAATTGCGGCCACATTAGAGGGAAAATTGGTGATTTTTGGTTAGTAGTCTTGTTATCTGATATCTAGACTAACCCTGTATGCAAAATTTCCTAGTTAGACCTAGGGTAAAATCTGGGATATATTTCCTTATTTGCTGAATTTGGTATTTTCGATTTATGGAATTGGGATTTGGTATTTGATATTGTATTGGGTTGTTGGATGTTTGTACGTCAACGACGAGGGTTATTTGGTTGGTTTTGCATGCGTAGGCTATAGGTTCTAACCTATGAGCGCACCGTGTGCCGTATTGGTTTTCCGGACTTGATGTTAATAGCATTTGCGATGGTGTATTTATTGTAGGTATCTTCGCGTGGATTCCGAGACGACGAAACACATCGACTACGGCTGAACAAGGAGTTCCGCAGGTGAGAAGATTTATATCTACGGAGGAAGTCGGGTGGATGGCGTATAGCACCCCCGCAAATTATAATGGAAACCGATATATAAAGAATATGGTTAAGGAAACCATGTTAGAAACTTATGAATAGGGTCGGAGAAACCTATACTAGGAATCCACGGATGTGATTAAAGGATTAGTATGAAATGATATGATTGATAAGTATGTCTCGAAGATATATAAGGATGTGAAATATAAATGTGAATCACGATATATAAATATAGGTAGTGCACGAGAATAAGTATGAGATTTAGAGTAGCGTGACATGAGATTTATAAGATAGAATATATATGTAAGATGACTTGATGTGAGATATTAATATGATGAAAAGAGAATACGATGTGATATAATGACTTGATGTGATATGTCGTTATATGGATGCGAGTCGATATGAGATAGTTGATACCTTTGTCGGTCCCATGATATGAGATTAATACGGATGTGACCTGGGATATATATATATATATATATATATATATATATATATATATATATATATATAATGTTGTGAATCATGAGTGTTATGCCGTATGAGACGTTAAGTCCGTACCCTCATTGTCATATAGGCTGATAGGATCCCTAATTGTTTAATGTCGTCGTACGATCGATTATCGTACGTGATGAGCTTAACCTGATGAGTGATCCATACCCTTGACTAGAGGATGCCGTACGATAGATTATACCGTACGTGATGTTGTGAGGCTGGATGTCGATTGATAGATTCACCGACTGGGATATGTGATAGAGGCGTATACCTTATAGCATTGCGCCCACGATTTACTTTATGCTATGTTCATGTCACTCTCATTGCATTACATATACATGTGCTAATACACCTACACAAATATCGATGATGCGTATGTTACACTTACATAGATTGGCCGGCTCACACACTTCATCATCGATAATTGCTATGTCACTTACACAGTAGAATTATCACATCATTATGATATTTTCACATCACTGTTCCATGTTGCATGATATACTGAGATACTCACATTTCTGGTCTATGTTTGCATATATCATGCTTTACGATTATATGCACTGAAATAATATTTTCATGAGATTTATGGATTTGAGAACCGTGGTTATTTCAAAAGAAAGTATGTATTGTTTTAAAAACCCGGTTTCTCTTGACATGATATTTCGAGACGTCCACCATGTGTTTTCTCGGTTCTGAGATTGATATGTGAAACCCGATTCGAGGAGCTGGATGAGGCCGTTTACGGGTACATGGTGGACCCGGTATGGTACCCTGGGGCAAGAAAGGGATGTCGCGCAGTAGACGATGAGCCTGGCAGAGGGACTACTATCTACCGGTGATTGGTTGGACCTGGCGGTTATCCGTAGGATACCGACCGGAGTCGAGAGATAGATGTGGGCCGATCAGTTCTGCTGGAGCCCGAGGGCAGATCCGGATAGACGGAGCCCGTGGGCCTGTAACGCCTTAAAAATAATTAAATAAATAAAATTCTTTAAGTGAATTTTATGATTTTCGGAAAAATAAACTGTATTTTCCGTAAAACTTAACTATAAATAATTTTCTTCATAAATTTAAGAAGACCTATTTTAAATATGTAATTACTAGTAAATGGTGTTTATTTAGTCACTTATAAATTTTTAGTTTAATTAAATATTTTTTCTTAATTAATTATTTTAAAATTTTACATAAGCTTTATTTTTACATTAAATTAGTGTAAATTACAAATTTGAAATGGGTTAATTTTATAAAATGAGCCATGCCATATTAGAATCAAGTGTTTTTATGCAAAATTCTTTCTCAAATATTTTCATGGTTCTAGTTTTTCTAGGATCAATTTTTGAAGAAGAAAATTATTAAATAAAGAATTTAATGAAAAGACATAAAGGATGTGTTGTTTTGGGAGAAGTTTCTACATCATTTTTCACTCTTTTCTTTCTCTCCCTCTCCTCCATGTAGTGGCCGGCCTCACCATGGTAGCCCCCTCCCCATTTTCTCCACTTGATTTTGTTACAAAAATCCATCAAAATTCATCAAAAATTCAATAAAAACCCCACAAAATCCTAATTAATTCCTACCCTCTATTCTTTGCTCATTTTTACATGGATTTTGGAGTTGGAAAGCATTCTTTTTGGAGGCAAATTTTCATGGTTGGATCTCACATGTGGAGGTATAAATTTCATTCTTATGATTTATTGTTATTAAATGTTTCATTCTAGCATAATTAGATTTAATAAATTAATTCTATCTACAAGTTTCAAAATTCAAGTTAGGGTTTATAAAATCAAGTTATGGTTTTTATTAATTAATTAGGGTTATAATAACTAGTTTAACATTTTTAGAAGTGGAAAATCTTGTATGGATGATATATTGTAAATTGTTTATCCAAAATTGTTTAAATTAAACCATTTTTGCAAACTAGATTTCTATATATTGTATATATTGGTGAGATAAAATTCCAATTAATATTTGTAACACTAGAAGATGGTTTTAATGGGGATATTAACTTATTAGTGGAATGGAAAACCTAATTTAGTTACTAATTTGAAGTTGATAATAGAAAATTGTGATAAAAAAATGCTATTTTGCTAACTAGATTTTAGAAATTCTTGAATAAATGAGATTTAAAATATAATTTATGGTTTCATTATATTATTATCATCATGAATTCTAGTTTAATAAGTTAATTCATGCAAAATCAAGTGTAGAAATGAGATTTGCGAAATTTTGCTTAAAAGTATCGAAATCGGGCAAGTTTGCAAACTAGAATTTCAATTTAATAAAAATTAGTGTAATAAAAATATGGTAATGGTTTCTATAATCTAGTTATATTATTCAATGAGCATTATGACCACTAGTTTCATTTAAACATCAAATTTTGAAGTAAAACGGTAAATTGGCGTTTTCGGGTTTTACGAAATCGGACGATTTGATCAATTTTTAGGGTTTCGATGAATTAAATCATGTTTTATATTATAAGTAATGAGTTTTAAAACTACGAGTTGTTTGTGGTGTTTTATCTCGATCAATCGGCGTTTGTATGCCGATATCGAGCAATATTTGGATCTTTTGTATGAGCGGGTCATAGGTTTTAACCTATGCGCGTTTCGTGCGTCGTTTTAGTTTTGTCTGTGATTCAGTTTACGATATTATATGTGTTTGCATTTAGGTACCCCTCACATGTACTTCGGACGAGGAAGAAGAGGAGGGCGACATCGTTTTCGGCAGACAAGGACCAGGTGAGAAGATGTATATCTATAAGGGAAGTCGGGTGGATGGCGTTTAGCACTCCCGCAAACGTAGAATAGGAATAGTACTTATTGTCATTAGGAAGCCAGACGTGACCTTAGAATTTCGATGAGTAGGACCCTAGTAATGACCTTAGGTTGGACTAGATTGATTTAGAAAGACCTTACCAGAGGATGAATATCTTGGAGGAGATTCGTAGGTTTCAGGTAGATACACACACACGCACACACAGAAACTCGACGTGGTTTATATGTGTATGTGTGTGTGTATGTATATATATATAGGACTAGGTGTAGGTGTATTTATATACACAACACGTATATGTGATACAAGGATGTGATATGATACACGGGGATGAAACAATATAACTGGGCTTGATGCCGTGATTCTTGGCAATACGGTCGTGTTATGATGTTAGAGGATCATTAGAAAATGAGATAATGAATAATTATACATAAATAATAATGGGTGGTGATGATATTGAGGTACATGGGACTCTAAAATAGAACCATGACTGTAACCTGTGCCTGAAATTACAATATGATATAGGTCTGACTTGATTACGATATCATATAGGTGTGACTTGATTACGATATGATATAAGTGTGACTCAATCACAATATGCTACATGTGACATGATATTTCTGAGGATAAATTAATGATGTATATTTATGTTGGCAATGATATATGATTGATGTATGCGATTACAGTACAGTACCTTGATCATGACATGATTTGATGATGATATTATATGAATGATGAGACACGTAGGTGATACTTGACCCGTACCTCGATATTGGGATGCCGTACGATGGATTTTACCGTACGGGGCATAAATGTGATGATTGACCCGCACACTTGATTTGAGGAAGCCGTACTACGTACGTGACGCTATTTAGGCTGGATCGCCGACTATTAGAGATATGGACTCAGACCTTAGGTGGACTCTTATTTCTTATCAACTAGTTTCTTAGGTTTAGTTCCTTAGGAGGTTAGATGGATACTAGTTTAGGCTCGAGTCATATAGTTGTAGTTATACTTGTATATCAAATGAGTGGTTAATACACATCCGTCTTTACATTCAGACCGTAATCATCATGGTGCATGTTCATACTTATGTTTCTATAATCAGTATAAAACTCTGCCAGTGAGGACACCAGCACCATTACAGATGATGCGCATATTCCACGCACACTTATTTGCCGGCTCGCACACATCATCATCGGTAATTGCTATGTCACGTACACTTTAGAACATATTATCTTTTATTGATAGAATCAGCTAACAGCTAGATTCATATAATATTGTGATTACTCTCTGGTGTTAGTCTAGACATGGAATTTATTATTTAGACATTTCATGCATTGACATTTCCATGTTATCATGCAGTATTATGGGGCTTATGCCGACATTTATCATTTACTTACTCACGATTTTGGGATTTTGGATTTCTATGAGATTTCTGGATTTTGGGGAAAACCGCAATAATATATATATAAAAACTTCTCTCTCTCCTCCTCTCTTTTTAAAATATAAGTTTCGGTTTTCTCGTGATGTATGTGTCGTCCACCATGAGATTTCATGTTTTCTGTTGGATTTCGAGTCCCGATTCGAGGAGTGGATGAACCGTCTCGGGTACATGGTGGGCCCGGTTTGGTACCCTGGGGCAAGAAGATCGAGTTGCAGACGATGAGCCTGGCAGGGGAAGACTACCTACCGGTGATGTCTGGCGCGGCGGATATCCGGAGGATACTGACCGTTGTCGTGAGATTTGATGATATGGGCCGATCCGGACTGACGGAGCCCGAGATATTGATACTATGAGATATTGAGACTATGAGGTATTAAGACTTGAGATTTATTGTTTTGTGTTGATACTTGACACGGATATCCATGGATTTCATCGATGATATTTCAGATTTCTATGCAAATTTACCATGATAAAAATTAAAGATTTCTTATACAGATATATCCAGATTTCAGGATTGATTGTTTTACATTCATGATGCATGCATACTCATTCACATGACATATTACTATTTGAGGCACTGACACGAGCACGGAGCATTTGCACTTACACGTAGTTTATTACACTGTCATTACTAGATGACTAGTAATATATTAGTATATTATTATGACCTAGGATAGCGTCGTGCATTCGATTTCTTTTCGCAGATGTTTTCTACTCACGAGTTGGCAACTCACCCCCGTTGTGCCAAATTTTATTACAGGTTCGATGTACAGGGTTCCTTGGCAGCTTGCTGGCACAACATTTCATTCAGGGGGATTTGCACGGTAGGTTGGTTCATTTGTATCAGGACCGCCGTTGTACTTATTTATTTCCTTGGTATCTAGTAAGCTCCATCAACCAAACTTGTATTACTTGATAAGTTTACTGGACCAGTTATTTATTTCGACCTTAGAGTCGCGCTTGTTTTATTATGGTATCTGGTGGATTTGTTTTCTTTTAAGTTTTGAGCCTCGCCCTTTGGCGTTGTATACTATTGTGTATTGGTGTGGTTGTTTCCGCCTTTTGGCGTAGAGCTAGCTCCCGTTTGAGGATACTTTTTATTGTTTGTATATATATTATTCTTGTTTGTAACCGTTTAGGGCCAGTTTTTACAAAGGAGACTCTGCCGAAATTTTTGAGAAAATTGGATGTTGCTTTTAAACTTGTTTTCTACATGTTTTCCTTTACTTCTTCTTCTTTTATGGTTTAGATTTCTGGGCTTCGGCTTACTTAGGTTATGTTGCGCCTCTAGACGCTTCGTAATCTAAGTGCCGGTCACGTTCCGTACTTTCGGGTCGTGACAAAGTTGGTATCAGAGCGCTAGGTTTAACCATTGTATATGTCTAGGGTGACCCTCGGTTGATGGAGTAGGCGACTTAGGTAGAGTGACGTAAGGTGGGTATGATCCGCGGCATACTTACGATACGCTACTCTACTTAAGCAGCCTTAGGATGTACATTTCTTTGCACCGCATTTCATTCGTTCCTTTGATCTATCTTCGTCGATATCGGATGGTGGTTTCTGTTACCACGGGCGCACTGGAAGAAGGAGCTGCGGCTCGAATGCGATAACCATTAGGGTATCGTTTATTCTTGAAGATTGAAGCATTGTTTAGTGTGCGGACGAAGGGTATTCACATGCCATCCAGACGAAGTTAAAGGATTTGAACGATTGTCAGAAACCCATTTTCCCAAGTTTAAGGTATTCGGAAGAACATGCAGGTATTTCTATGGACCCTCTAGAAGAATGAAACCCAAACTCGACATAATGACCATGAGAACGCCCTTGAACCTTAGGGTTTACGGCAGTTCCGCGGTGCCATTAGTGAGGCTTAGGTTTGCCCTTCTACGGCTGGTCCGCAGATGCTGGGGTATGTACTGGATGTTTTTAAACTGTACATGAGTGTTGAGCTCTCGGGGAATTATGGGATTTTGATGAATCGATCGAAAAGTTTACTGTAGTCCGGATATCAGGTGAAGGGATAGATTACGTGGGAGACTCTAGATATGAGTATTGCCGTTGGTAGCACAGTCAGCACACCTATGAAGAGACGAGTTTGAAGCAGTCGACATCAGAGGAAAGAGGCGCACATTGATGATAGTGTTTACGATTGTGATTTTGTGATTTGAATTTCATATTTCTGTTGTTGGATTTTGGTATTTTGAGGATTTTGTTCTATGTTTGGTATTTCTTATGTGCACATTCATTATATTTTATGTGTGTTTCACATATCGGTTGTATTGATGTTGTTTTGTACATACCCTGTGCACTCGATTTGATTTTGTACATTTTGAGATATTAATTTGATTTCGTGCATATGGGTTGCATATGAATTTGACGTATGCTTCGACCTGGTTTTCATGCATTTTCGTACTGTGATTTCGAATTTGATATTCGGTTTATGTTTTCGTGCACCATGTGCACCTGACTGAGATTCTTGCGCACACTTGGCACACTTGATGCGATTTTGTGCACACCAGATGCACTAAATCGGGGTTTTGTGCAGATTAGATGCACCTGATATTAGAGTCGTGCACGCCCGTTGCACTTGACAGATGTTTTTGGTGCACACCTGTTACACTCAGTTTTGTTTTTGTGTGTATTCGTGGTATCTGTGTTTGGTTTCGATTTCAGTGCGCACCGGACGCACATGATATTTTCATGATGTGATTGGGATTGATTTCAGTTTAAGCAGTATGTTTTTATAATCATTACTATTTGATTTGGTAACCAGGCGGGATGTGTATGTTAAATAAAAGATATATATATATATATAGCTAATTTTTTTAAAATAAACTTCCGCTACTTATGCCGTGACACGCGTATCACACGGCGATTTAAAAAAAGGGTTTTTGCATTCTTCTTTATTCAGATGTTTGGACGATTTTACTACGATGCGCACTGTATATAAGTTATAGTTTTGAGGTATGTCATGTTGGTTTTCGTATTGGGCTTTGATATTTTATTTTCACCATAACTCTGATGATTGCGTTATGCTTGACGGAGTTGATTTTTAGTTATGTATTGATGATTTCGGAGCCCCGACGATTTGAGTGTTTTGGCTGAATGTTTTAGTAATTGGGGGGAGTTTTAATTTAAATTCGGGGACCGAATTACTTAAAGGGGGGAAGATTGTAACGTATTAAAAATAAATAATTAAATAAATAAAATTCTTTAAGTGAATTTTATGATTTTCGGAAAAATAAACTGTATTTTCCGTAAAACTTAACTATAAATAATTTTCTTTATAAATTTAAAAAGACCTATTTTAAATATGTAATTACTAGTAAATGGTGTTTATTTAGTCACTTATAAATTTTTAGTTTAATTAAATATTTTTCCTTAATTAATTATTTTAAAATTTTACATAAGCTTTATTTTTACATTAAATTAGTGTAAATTACAAATTTGAAATGGGTTAATTTTATAAAATGAGCCATGACATATTAGTATCAAGTGTTTTTATGCAAAATTCTTTCTCAAATATTTTCATGGTTCTAGATTTTTCTATGATCAATTTTTGAAGAAGAAAATTATTAAATAAAGAATTTAATGAAAAGACATAAAGGATGTGTTGTTTTGGGAGAAGTTTCTACATCATTCTTCACTCTTTTATTTCTCTCCCTCTCCTCCATGTAGTGGCTGGCCTCACCATGGTAACCCCCTCCCCATTTTCTCCACTTGATTTTGTTACAAAAATCCATCAAAATTCATCAAAAATTCAATAAAAAAACCCACAAAATCCTAATTAATTCCTACTCTCTATTCTTTGCTCATTTTTATATGGATTTTGGAGTTGGAAAGCATTCTTTTTGGAGGCAAATTTTCATGGTTGGATCTCACATGTGGAGGTATAAATTTCATTCTTATGATTTATTGTTATTAAATGTTTCATTCTAGCATAATTAGATTTAATAAATTAATTCTATCTACAAGTTTCAAAATTCAAGTTAGGGTTTATAAAATCAAGTTATGGTTTTTATTAATTAAGTAGGGTTATAATAACTAGTTTAACATTTTTAGAACTGGAAAATCTTGTATGGATGATATATTGTAAATTGTTTATCCAAAATTGTTTAAATTAAACCATTTTTGCAAACTAGATTTCTATATATTGTATATATTGTTGAGATAAAATTCCAATTAATGTTTGTAACACTAGATAATGGTTTAGTTGGGGATATTAACTTGTTAGTGGAATGGAAAACCTAATTTAGTTACTAATTTGAAGTTGATAAAAGAAAATTGTTATAAAAAAATCCTATTTTGCTAACTAGATTTTAGAAATTCTTGAATAAATGAGATTTAAAATCTAATTTATGGTTTCATTATATTATTATCATCATGAATTGTACTTTAATAAGTTAATTCATGCAAAATCAAGTCTAGAAATGAGATTTGCGAAATTTTGCGTAAAAGTATCGAAATCGGGCAAGTTTGCAAACTAGAATTTCAATTTAATACAAATTAGAGTAATAAAAATATGGTAATAGTTTATATAATCTAGTTATATTATTTAATGAGCATTATGACCATTAGTTTCATTTAAACATCATGTTTTGAAGTAAAACGGTAAATTGGCATTTTCGGGTTTTACGAAATCGGACGATTTGATCAATTTTTAGGGTTTCGATGAATTAAATCATGTTTTATATTATAAGTAATGAGTTTTAAAACTACGAGTTGTTTTTTTTGTTTTATCTCGATCAATCGGCGTTTGTACGCTGATATCGAGCAATATTTGGATCTTTTGCAGGAGCGGGTCATAGGTTTTAACCTAAGCGCTTTTCGTTTGTCGTTTTGGTTTTGTCCTTGATTCGGTTTACGATATTATATGTGTTTGCATATAGGTACCCCTCACGTGGACTTCGGACGAAGAAGAAGAGGAGGGCGACATCGTTTTCGGCAGACAAGGACCAGGTGAGTAGATGTATATCTACGGGGGGAAGTCTGGTGGATAGCGTTTAGCACCCCCGCAAACGTAGAATAGGAATAGTACTTATTATCATTAAGAAGCAAAACGTAACCTTAGAATTTCCGTGAGTAGGACCCTAGTAATGATCTTAGGTTGGACTAGATTGATTTAGAAAGACCTTACCAGAGGATGAATATCTTGGAGGAGACTTGTTGGTTTCAGGTAGATACACACACACGCACACACAGAAACTCGACGTGGTGTATACGTGTATGTGTATATATATATAGGACTAGGTGTAGGTGTATATATATACACAACACGTATATGTGATACAAGGATGTGATATGATACACGGGGATGAAACAATATAACTGGGCTTGATGCCGTGATTCTTGGCTATACGGTCGTGTTATGATGTTAGCGGATCATTAGAAAATGAGATAATGAATAGGTATACATAAATAATAATGGGTGGTGATGATATTGAGGTACATGGGACTCTAAAATAGAACCCGGACTGTAACCTGTGCCTGAAATTTCAATATGATATAGGTGTGACTTGATTACGATATCATATAGGTGTGACTTGATTACGATATGATATAAGTGTGACTTAATCACAATATGATAATGTGACATGATATTTCTGAGGATAAATTAACGATGTATATTTATGCTGGCAATGATATATGATTGATGTATGCGATTACAGTACAGTACCTTGATCATGACATGATTTGATGATGATATTATACGAATGATGAGACACGTAGGTGATACTTGACCCGTACCCCGATATTGGGATGTCGTACGATGGATTTTACCGTACGGGGCATAGATGTGATGATTAATCCGCACTCTTGATTTGAAGAAGCCGTACTACGTACGTGACGCTATTGCGGCTGGATCGCCGACTATTAGAGATATGGACTCAGACCTTAGGTGGACTCTTATTTCTTATCGACTAGTTTCTTAGGTTTAGTTCCTTAGGAGGTTAGATGGACACTAGTTTAGGCTCGAGTCATATAGTTGTAGTTATACTTGTATATGTAAGTCCACGTTGCGACCCCCGGTTCTTACGGGGAGGCGGAAACGGTATAAAAATCAAATTTTTGGCGCATGGGGCAACATGGACTAACAAAGTCGGGATCTTTTCCTAAACTAAAACTAGCAAACAAGCTAAAGAGAGTTAGCTATTCGGAAAGATGGTTATACCTAACTTGAACTCCTTCTTCTTCAAACTTTTGTAGAGGTTGATGGTGCTTTCCTCGTTGCCTTCTTCCGTCAAAGATGGATCCACCTGAGGGTTCAACCTTCGGGCTCTTTCTCGAACTTTGAGAGAACTAGAATCTCCGGCTTGCTAAACCTTTGATCCTAGAGTGAGTAGACAGTGTCTAAGGGGTGTTTTTATCTCAAGGAGAGGGATTCTCAACTCATGAGAAGGATTCTCCTTGAACTAGAGGAGGAAGTAGAACAAGTGAAGAGAGAGAATGGTTATGATAGAATGAGCTCTCTTTTTCCTTTCTTGCAACCATATCACAAAAGAAAAAGAATTATCAAATTAATAATAATAATGAAAATGAAATAGTTGATGGAAGGTTTTGGAATGACCATTATCATTACAATCTTTAAATGGTTTTGTAAGAATCAAAAAGCATCTTTCTTTTGTAATGATGATGGTCAAACCTTCAATCATGGTCAACAAGTCAACCATGGTCAACTAGTCAACAAAATCCAACCATGACACAATTTCATTTTATTAATATTATTAATTGATATAACATAAATCCATTAGGGTTTGGAAAAAGACGACTGTCAACTGTGTATACGCACCCGTTCCGAAACCCTAATGAAAGTCCTCCTCCTCCTCCTCAAACAACTGTGCATACACACCTGCATTCTTGTTCCGAGGAACATGAATACTGAGAGATAAAAGCAACCCCAAAACATATACCAGTATCTGACTCAAACCAGAGCCAGCCAGTAATATCCGTCCGGACTCCAAACATGCACAAGTGCGCGGATGAGAACGAACCCTGTCGCAAAACCATGCGACCTCTACTCTGTTTTGCCCAGAGGCGAATACCCTCTGTGTGGGACTCTAAAGACTCGACACTACGCTGGCAGTGGGTTTAACCACAGACCGCAAGCGGCACAAGCTGTGCGTAACGGTCCCCAGGTAGATGCTGACAAGAAGGCTGACGAGGTGAAACCCCATCTGAACTCCTACTGAGTCTGAATGTGACAGTCTCCGTACAGTCCGGTCTGTTCGTCTAATACATCGCATATCGGGCCTAGCGGGCGGTAAAACGTCAGTCCCCTAATAGCGGAACAAGTCGTGTCGGAGTGAAGCCCAAAACACCCTGAGATAATACTGGAAGCCTACCAGTATATCTCGCTTGCCCTGGCCAGGGACTACTAGTATAATGGCTCTCCTAGACACAGCGCGATGTCAACCCCCAATACCGGGAGAGACGAATCCTGCCTAACCGTCACTTCCTCCAAGTGCTTCGGGACTGCACCCAACCATTACCTGTTTGCACGACTCCTTTGAGCCGTGGTAGGGTAGTGATCAAAGTGCAGTGGGAACACACTCGAGGCGAAGTGCCAGTGTCAAGTCAGCGGACTAAGCTGTACTCATGTCACCTGGGAACTGATAACTGACGATAAGTATAATACCAACCTGTCAGTTCCCGACGAGTCCTGTCCAGTGTACTCGTAACCCAACGAGCACCCATATACTATCTCCAGTACGACGTACTGATGGATGTGGGACAGACCATCTCCCACACTGGGATGAGAAGCGCATACGCTAGTCTACTCCGGAGTATCGATGCCCTGTCTCGATAGTCCTGCGACTAGGGACCTGTATAAGGATGTGCTTATAGACTACCCAGCCCCCACTAGCGTGACTGCCATCACAACGCTGGTAATCAAGCAAAGATCCTAAGGGCTCCACTAATGCGTATAGGTGATATACTAAAATAAACACATGTACACATTGAAGTAGAAACAAACCAAGTAGCATACTACTATATTGAGCAAGATTGTTTATACAAGGTGAATATCCCAAGCTTCCATTAAGTAATATACAAACTAGTATGATACAGTAATGGCCTCTAGGGCATATACACTAACAATCTCCCACTTGCACTAAGGCCATGTACTGGCGTATCGAAGACCTATCATCTCGATCAGCCGCTCGAACTGAGTCTGGGGTAGGGCCTTGGTGAATGGATTTGCAGTGTTCTCTTCTGAAGCAACCCTTCGAACCTCGATCTCCTTGCGATCAACGATCTCCCTGATCAGGTGATACCGCCTCAAGATGTGCCTGGATCTCTGATGGGACCTGGGTTCCTTCGCTAAAGCTATAGCCCCGTTGTTGTCGCAATACAGAGGTATTGGGTCAACAATGGACGGAACCACCTGAAGTTCTTTCAAGAACTTCCTCATCCAGACAGCTTCTTTTGCGGCATCAGATGCAGCGATGTATTCCGCTTCCATAGTCGAGTCTGCAACGGTTTCCTGTTTGGAACTCTTCCAACACACCGTCCTTCCATTGAGGGTAAAGACAAAACCCGACATGGACTTGGAATCATCCTTGTCACTCTGGAAGCTGGAGACAGCAAAGGCCTCGATCTGGAGGTCTTTTCCGCCATACACCAAGAACATCTCCTTAGTCCTTCTCAGGTACTTGAGAATGTTCTTTACCGCTATCCAGTGTTTCTCCCCAGGGTTTGACTGATACCGACTTACCACACTCAGTGCATAAGCTACATCCGGTCTGGTACACAACATCGCATCCATTATAGAGCCTACCGCAGAAGCGTAGGGTATAATAGACATGCGATCCCTCTCCAAATCAGTCTTGGGAGACATCTCTTTAGAGAGGGTGATCCCGTGACAAGCCGGTAGGTTACCGCGCTTGGAATCTTCCATACTGAATCTTTTCACTATGGTGTCGATGTACCTGGACTGAGAAAGTCCTAATATCCTCTTGGATCTATCACGATGGATCCGGATCCCCAAGATGTATGAGGCATCACCCAGGTCTTTCATGGAGAACCTGTGTGACAAGAACCCCTTGACAGATTGTAGCATAGGAATGTCATTTCCTATTAAGAGAATGTCATCCACGTATAATACGAGGAATACTACAGTTCTCGCTACAAATCTACTATAGATGCATGGTTCATCTGGATTTTTGATAAAGCCAAATTCCTTGACCGTCTCATCAAAACAGATGTTCCAACTCCGCGATGCCTGCTTTAGTCCATAAATGGACTTAAGCAACTTGCACACCTTTCCGCTGCTCCCACTCTGAATGAAACCCTCTGGCTGGTCCATATAGACACACTCCTCTAAATTTCCATTTAGAAAAGCGGTTTTTACGTCCATCTGCCAAATCTCATAATCGTGGAAGGCAGCAATGGCAAGAAGGATCCGAATGGATTTCAGCATAGCCACTGGAGAAAAGGTTTCGTCATAGTCCAAACCAGGTCTTTGACGGAAACCCTTTGCTACAAGTCTAGCTTTATAGGTCTCAACCTGTCCATCTACACCAATCTTCCTTTTGAAGATCCACTTGCATCCTACGGGTTTTACCCCGTCTGGAGCAATGTCCAACGTCCATACTTTGTTGGTGTACATGGACTCCATTTCGGTCCGCATTGCATCCAGCCATTTTACCCAGTCAACGCTCTGAACGGCCTGCTGGAAGCTAGTAGGCTCATCATAATCTATGATGCAATCCTCTCTATCCCCGTCTATGAGAAAACCGTAGTATCTCTCGGGCGGATGAGACTGCCTACTACTCCTGCGGACCGGCATAGGAATGTCCTGTTCTTTTGAACTTACTGGCTCTTCCAAGCTTTCAGTAATAGCTTGTGGTTCTGGAATTTCTTCCAGTTCTATTGCGTTCCCACTTATCTGGGTTTCCAAAAACTCGGTTTCCAAGAAGCGGGCATGTTGAGAAACAAAAACCTTTTGTTCCTCAGCGGAATAGAACAGATACCCCCTGGAGTTCTTTGGGTATCCCACAAACTTACACTGTACTGAGCGTGCCTCGAGCTTGTCCACATGCTGCTTTTTTACAAAAGCTGGACATCCCTATATCTTAAGGTACTTAAGACAGGGTTTCTTCCCACTCCACATCTGATATGGAGTGGTAGGCACAGTCTTGGTGGGAGCCTTGTTCAAGAGATATGCAGCTGCTTCTAGTGCATAGCCCCAGAAAGATCGCGGTAACTCAGCCTTACTCATCATGGAACGAACCATATCCAATAGGGTTCGATTCCTCCTTTCCGATACACCGTTATGTTGCGGAGTGTATGGAGGAGTACGCTGAGAGAGAATTCCATTCTCTTTTAAATTGTCCAGGAACTCGGCACTCAAGTATTCACCACCTCGATCCGATCTTAGAATCTTAATACTTTTGCCTGTTTGTTTTTCAACTTCATTCTTGTAATCCCGAAATTTCTCAAAGGCCTCGGATTTGTGCTTCATTAAGAAGACATGTCCATACCTAGAGAAATCGTCTGTGAAAGTAATGAAGTATGAATAACCTCTTCGCGCAAGTGTAGACATTGGACCACACACGTCACTGTGTATGAGTCCCAAGAGCTCGCTCGCTCTTTCTCCGTGTCCAGTGAACGGAGTCTTTGTCATCTTTCCCATGAGACAAGATTCACAAGTGGCATAAGACTGATACTCGAACGGATCCAAGTATCCTTCTTTATGTAACTTAGTCAACCGTGTCTCATTGATGTGACCCAGTCTACAATGCCATAAGAAAGCCTGATTGATATCTGGAGACTTTCTTTTGTGTGTATTCTGGACATTGAAAATCTGTGGTTGGTTTAACACGTATATACCATTGCTCAGTGTACCTGACCCAATCAGAACTTGATTAAGGTGAATGTTTACAACATTACTTACAAACGCAAATTCATAACCTTCTTTAGAAACCAAAGAAACAGAAATGATATTACAAGTTGCGTTGGGTACAAAAAAGCAATTACGCAAAACCAAAACATGCCCATCTGACATTCCCAGGTGATAGTCCCCCACGGCTTTAGCATCCATGCTAGCTCCGTTCGCAACTCTGAGGGTCATGTCACCTGCCTTCAAAAACCTACGGTTTCTCAACGCCTGCAAAGAATTACAGATATGGAATCCTGATCCGGTATCCAATACCCAGGAAGTAGAGTTTATTGATAGACAGTTTTCAATAACATACACACCTGAAGCTGAAGCCGCAACCTGCTTCAGTTCCTGTGTCCTGGCTTTCCAAGCCCTGCAATCTTTCTTCCAGTGTCCACTTTTATGACAATAGAAGCATTCTTCTTTACCCACAAGCTTCCCCGCTATCATTGTTGCCTTTTCCTTTCCCTTCGTACCCACTTTACTAACACCGCCCTTGGTTTGGCGGGGGCTTTCTTCCTCTTTCCCTTGGCTTTTTCCTTGGACCTAGAGGAAGAAGATCCTCCTACAAACAAAGCGGGTGTTTTCTTACCTTTCTGTAGGGTGCCCTCTGCGCTCCTCAGCATGTTGAGGAGTTCTGAAAGTTCAACTTCCTTTTCTTGTAAGTTGAAGTTCAGTATAAACTGGGCGTAAGTGGATGGAAGGGACTGGAGAATTAAATCCGTATAGAGTTCACTTTCCAACGTGGTCCCAAGTTCCGCGAGCTCCTCAATGTAGCCAATCATCTTAAGCACGTGGTCCGCTACCGATGATCTGACGGCCAACTTTGCCGAAAATAACTTCTTCGACACTTCGTATCTTGCCATACGAGACCGCTCTCCATACAGTTCTTTTGTATGAAGAAATATGGATTCCAAATCCATATTCTCGTGCCTCCTCTGATGTTCATTGTCCATAGAGGCAAGCACGAGGCACCTGGCCTTCGCGCAATCAATCTCCCAAGTCTTACGGATTTCCTTATCCGCGACGCTGGAGGTGGGACCTGGGACGGGGGGAGCTTTGGTGGTAAGAAGATACCCCAGCTTGTCGTAAGTGATTGCCATTTTGACATTCCTGAGCCAATCTTTGTAGTTTGGCCCTGTCAGTATGTTTTTATCTAGATGTAACTTAAGTCCAGTCATGTCGAATGGTCGCTGCAATTAGGAGGGAGAGAAGAAACACTTTAGCACGATGCTCTTGCAAGTTTAGAATGGTTTTTAATTTGTCTAAACAGGATGGCTCCCACTGTCTCTCGAATCCCTCCTCAAACCATAAAGGAAGAATTAGTCGGGATCAATCCCACCGCACAATACTTGCTTAACCGTTCAGCCAGGCCAATGTCGGTACTTCAAGGGAGGTTTTCCAACGCTTTCGCGAAGTTCCTTAATTAAATAACCTCTTTTACCTGGGGGTGTAGCCCCGCTAACACCTTTCTAGGCACCTACTAGGTTTATAGCATTGATCGTTTAGTGAGAAATTTCCCGAGGAGTAGCATATACTCACAGTAGGATCGGGATCCAAATATCATCGCGTGACGAAACTGAAGGAATCCTACCAGAATTACCACACTCCAAATGGTATGCAAATCTAGCAAGTTTCAGTACTTATGAAACTCCCGATGTGGATTTTTGCCCCATGCTCTTATGACCTTGACGAAGGTCAACAAATCATAAGTCAC
Organism: Agapanthus africanus; assembly: GCA_030015575.1. Taxonomy (NCBI): domain Eukaryota; kingdom Viridiplantae; phylum Streptophyta; class Magnoliopsida; order Asparagales; family Amaryllidaceae; genus Agapanthus; species Agapanthus africanus. The sequence continues at coordinate 160,673,431 of JASDDO010000031.1, read as the reverse complement.
ATGTCAAGTTCTGCCCGTCATTTTCCAGGTTAATTTGAACCCACCCGTATATACCCTTGACGAAGGTCAACAAGGCAATACGACTGTCCCAAACCAACGCATCTATCTATGCTACATATGAACACCCAACAGCTACCAATCTCTATGCCTTGACGAAGGTCAACAAACATAGCTTGAATACTATTGAATATTCATACGAAACGACGGAGGGCTACGAATGGTTTTGGCGAAACCGTGAACGTAGTGAACTTGATATAATCGATGGAACGAGATAGCTTTTAGAAGGAGTGGCTCAATCTCCGCATTTAAAAGTTAGTTTTGAAAAGAACCGAGTGGTTTTTCGAAAGTGTTCCAACGACTTTAACTTGGTTTATTATCTTGCATTAGTTCTTTTAATACGTGATATTCTTGCATTAGTTCTTTTAATGCATCCCATCATTTAATCCTACCATTGCAGAAAACAACCAAAATATGACGTACGCTTACGCCATTCGCATTCGCCACGGGGCCCCGTCATCACCCGTTAGGTTACTTAACTAACGACAGAGCGGGGGCTGGGCTAGCGCGGCTGTAAACATAAGCAACGCCTAAATAGTTATAAATATAGCAATGATAGACATTACAGATCACAGATGAATACATTGGATATACTAGGAATCCGCAATCCGTTCGAGCCTGCAACGAAAAGCGGATTACACGGTCGCGGTGAATAGCCAATACCCCACCCAAGACCCCTACGGGTGCGGCAAACTACCCGCCAAGTACCCGGCAGTTTGTGCACCCCTCCATGGGTCTATCCTAGGAGCAAAAACAGTAAAAAGAATTATACAATGACGGCTACAACCCCGACCCGGTTGTGCGGCCAAACAAATAATAATATTACATCAATTTACATGTTACAAATGAATGAAAGAAAAACAAAAGCTCATCTCACATCCACCCCGGCTATTCACCCGCGACAGTCCAACACATTCATATACACATTCCAATATCAAACACAGATCACAGAGATGTATAACCCCGACTAATCGACTTATAGCGATTAGCCGATGTTCAATACATACAAACATCACAGATATAACCAATATAGTCAAAATGTAGTGAAGTTCGGAAAAAATACGGAATTATAGGCCCCCAAAAACAAATTTCTATTCTGGAAAATCTGGGCACATATAATATATCTTAAAAATCCTAAAACCAGTCCAGAGATACACTGCACCAAAATCTAGGCAGAGAGGAGACAAGAAGGCCGCGGATCCGCGGCAACATAGCTTGATGTTGCCGCGGAAACGCGCTCGTTTGGTCAGATCTCTGGCTCGTTTTTGGTGGTTAACTTTAAAAAACCCTGAGATGATTTTAGGTGCATAACAAATTTTGTTTTGACCGGAAAAAAATTTAACAGAAACTAGGGTTTTTGAAAAGTTTGGTTTTTGGATTTTTCGGTTCCGAACTTCGTTACACTTCACTACCTAGCTAGTTTAAGTTTAGTTAGGCTCTGATACCACAGTAAGTCCACGTTGCGACCCCCGGTTCTTACGGGGAGGCGGAAACGGTATAAAAATCAAATTTTTGGCGCATGGGGCAACATGGACTAACAAAGTCGGGATCTTTTCCTAAACTAAAACTAGCAAACAAGCTAAAGAGAGTTAGCTACTCAGAAAGATGGTTATACCTAACTTGAACTCCTTCTTCTTCAAACTTTTGTAGAGGTTGATGGTGCTTTCCTCGTTGCCTTCTTCCGTCAAAGATGGATCCACCTGAGGGTTCAACCTTCGGGCTCTTTCTCGAACTTTGAGAGACCTAGAATCTCCGGCTTGCTAAACCTTTGATCCTAGAGTGAGTAGAGAGTGTCTAAGGGGTGTTTTTATCTCAAGGAGAGGGATTCTCAACTCATGAGAAGGATTCTCCTTGAACTAGAGGAGGAAGAAGAACAAGTGAAGAGAGAGAATGGTTATGATAGAATGAGCTCTCTTTTTCCTTTCTTGCAACCATATCACAAAAGAAAAAGAATTATCAAATTAATAATAATAATGAAAATGAAATAGTTGATGGAAGGTTTTGGAATGACCATTATCATTACAATCTTTAAATGGTTTTGCAAGAATCAAAAAGCATCTTTCTTTTGTAATGATGATGGTCAAACCTTCAACCATGGTCAACAAGTCAACCATGGTCAACTAGTCAACAAAATCCAACCATGACACAATTTCATTTTATTAATATTATTAATTGATATAACATAAATCCATTAGGGTTTGGAAAAAGACGACTATCAACTGTGCATACGCACCCGTTCCGAAACCCTAATGAAAGTCCTCTTCCTCCTCCTCAAACAACTGTGCATACACACCTGCATTCTTGTTCCGAGGAACATGAATACTAAGAGATAAAAGCAACCCCAAAACATATACCAGTATCTGACTCAAACCAGAGCCAGCCAGTAATATCCGTCCGGACTCCAAACGTGCACAAGTGCGCGGATGAGAACGAACCCTGTCGCAAAACCATGCGACCTCTACTCTGTTTTGCCCAGAGGCGAATACCCTCTGTGTGGGACTCTAAAGACTCGACACTACGCTGGCAGTGGGTTTAACCACAGACCGCAAGCGGCACTAGCTGTGCGTAACGGTCCCCAGGTAGATGCCAACAAGAAGGCTGACGAGGTGAAACCCCATCTGAACTCCTACTGAGTCTGAATGTGACAGTCTCCGTACAGTCCGGTCTGTTCGTCTAATACATCGCATGTCGGGCCTAGGGGGCGGTAAAACGTCAGTCCCCTAATAGCGGTACAAGTCGTGTCGGAGTGAAGCCCAAAACACTCTGAGATAACACTGGAAGCCTACCAGTATATCTCGCTTGCCTTGGCCAGGGACTACTCGTGTAATGGCTCTCCTAGACACAGCGTGATGTCAACCCCCAATACCGGGAGAGACGAATCCTGTCTAACCGTCACTGCCTCCAAGTGCTTCGGGACTGCACCTAACCATTACCTGTTTGCACGACTCCTTTGAGCCGTGGTAGGGTAGTGATCAAAGTTCAGTGGGAACACACTCGAGGCGAAGTGCCAATGTCAAGTCAGCGGATTAAGCTGTACTCATGTCACCTGGGAACTGATAACTGACGATAGGTATAATACCAACCTGTCAGTTCCCGACGAGTCCTGTCCAGTGTACTCGTAACCCAACGAGCACCCGTATACTATCTCCAGTACGACGTACTGATGGCTGTGGGACAGACCATCACCCACACTGGGATGAGAAGCTCATACGCTAGTCTACTCCGGAGTATCGATGCCCTGTCTCGATAGTCCTGCGACTAGGGGCCTGTATAAGGATGTGCTTATAGACTACCCAGCCCCCACTAGTGTGACTGCCATCACAACGCTGGTAATCAAGCAAAGATCCTAAGGGCTCCACTAATGCGTTTAGGTGATATACTAAAATAAACACATGTACACATTGAAGTAGAAACAAACCAAGTAGCATACTACTATATTGAGCAAGATTGTTTATACAAGGTGAATATCCCAAGCTTCCATTAAGTAATATACAAACTAGTATGATACAGTAATGGCCTCTAGGGCATATACACTAACAGTATATCAAATGAGTGGTCAATACACATCCGTCTTTACATTCAGACCGTAATCATCATGGTGCATGTTCATACATATGTTTCTATAATCATTATAAAACTCTGCCTGTTAGGACACCAGCACCATTACCGATGATGCGCATATTCCACACACATTTATTTGTCGGCTCACACACATCATCATCGGTAATTGCTATGTCACGTACACTTTAGAACATATTATCTTTTATTGATAGAATCAGCTAATAGCTAGATTGATATAATATTGTGATTACTCTCTGGTGTTAGTCTAGACATGACATTTATTATTTAGACATTTCATGCATTCACATTTCCATGTTATCATGCAGTATTGTGGGGCTTATGCCGACATTTATCATTTACTTACTCATGATTTTGGGATTTTGGATTTTTATGAGATTTCTGGATTTTGGGGAAAACCGCAATAATATATATATATATATATATATAAACTTCTCTCTCTCCTCCTCTCTTTTTAAAATATAAGTTGCGGTTTTCTCGTGATGTATGTGTCGTCCACCATGAGATTTCATGTTTTCTGTTGGATTTCGAGACCCGATTCGAGGAGTGGATGAACCGTCTCGGGTACATGGTGGGACCGGTATGGTACCCTGGGGTAAGAAGATCGAGTTGTAGACGATGAGCCTGGCAGGGGAAGACTACCTACCGGTGATGTCTGGCGCGGCGGATATCTGGAGGATACTGACCGTTGTCGTGAGATTTGATGATATGGGCCGATCCGGACTGACGGAGCCCGAGATATTGAGACTATGAGATATTAAGACTATGAGGTATTGAGACTTGAGATTTATTGTTTTGTGTCGATGCTTGACAGAATTTCCATGGATTTCATCGATGATATTTTAGATTTCTATACAAATTTACCATGATAAAAGTTAAAGATTTCTTATACAGATATATCCAGATTTCAGGATTGACTGTTTTACATTTATGATGTATGCATACTCATTCACATGACATATTACTATTTGAGGCACTGACATGAGCACGGAGCATTTGCACTTACACGTAGTTTATTACACTGTCATTACTATATGACTAGTAATATATTAGTATATTATTATGACCTAGGATAGCGTCGTGCATTCGATTTCTTTTCGCAGATGTCTTCTACTCACGAGTTGGCAGTTCACCCCCGTTGTGCCAAATTTTATTATAGGTTCGATGTACAGGCTTCCTTGGTAGCTTGCTGGCACAACATTTCATTCAGGGTGATTTGCACGGTAGGTTGGTTCATTTGTATCAGGACCGCCGTTGTACTTATTTATTTCCTTGGTATCTAGTAAGCTCCATCAACCAAAGTTGTATTAGTTGATAAGTTTACTGGACCAGTTATTTATTTCGACCTTAGAGTCGCGCTTGTATTATTATGGTATCTGGTGGATTTTTTTTTCTTTTAAGTTTTGAGCCTCGCCCTTTGGCGTTGTATACTATTGTGCATTGGTGTGGTTGTTTCCGCCTTTTGGCGTAGAGCTAGCTCCCGTTTGGGGATGCTTTTTATTGTTTGTATATATATTATTCTTGTTTGTACCCGTTTGGGGACAGTATTTACAAAGGAAACTCTTCCGAAATTTTTGAGAAAATTGGATGTTGCTTTTAAACTTGTTTTCTATATGTTTTCCTTTACTTCTTCTTCTTTTATGGTTTAGATTTCTGGGCTTTGGCTTACTTAGGTTACGTTGCGCCTCTAGACGCTTCGTAATCTAAGTGCCGGTCATGTTCCATACTTTCGGGTCGTGATAGGGCCGATCCGGACTGACGGAGCCCGAGATATGAGGATTTACGTGTCGATGCTGGACACGGGTTTCATGATGTTTCGAGTGTCGATGTTGGACACTCACGTTCCATGATTTTGATGTGTCATTGATGGACACACGTTGATTTATATCCTCATATTTTCATGCATATGCTTTTATGATATTTACATGCATGATCTTGTTGTGTCATTGATGGACACGTAGATGTTATCAACATGCTGATAGGCATTGATTATATAGTTGGCACATATGCAGGTACGGTCACTCTAGATATCATAGTATTACCTTTATGATATAGTTGACCTAGGAATCGTTGTTTTATTCGATTTTGATGAAGTTTTCTACTCACGAGTTGGCAACTCACCCCCGTTGTGCCACAGTTCTTCCAAGTTGACCGCTTGGATCAGTAGCGGCATCGCCGGCACACTGCTTACTTTCGGGTGATTTGTTTTAGCAGGTGGTACATGTTGGATCGTACCACTCTTGTATTATTATTTCTATTGTATCTATTCAACTCCATCAATCAGAAACTAGTATTTGTATAAGTATTAACTTAGCAAGATTTGTAGTTGCGAGACTTGAGCGATGGGTTATATGTTCGCTACTTGTGGTTTTGATGTCTTGCTTTACATTTCCTTTGTGTTGATCTTCGCCGTTGGGCGTCGTATACATATATTCTGTCTTGCGTGGTTGTGATTCCGCCGATTGGCGAAGAGCTAGCTCCCGCTTGGGGATGCCTTTTATATTATCTTGTGTATGTGGTTTTGGATCAAAATATACAAAGGAGGTGCTGCCCAAATTTTTAAAAGACGAAACATGTTTTTCAACTAGTATCATTCCACTTGCATTTCTATGTTCCATTATCTATACATTTAAGAAAACTTTTAATTTCATCATACCTTTATTTCAAAACTTCATCTCTTTTATTTTCTTTAAAAAGGTTTAGATTTCTGGGCTTCGGCTTACTCAATTTACGTTGTACCTTTAGACGTTGCGTGATTTAAGTGCCGGTCATGACTAAATTTCGGGTCATGACAACAATCTACCCTAGAGATCGCGATGTTGTCTACCGTGCAGACAGAAGACCCAGCTGTTGCTGAGATTGACGGGATGTCACCTCCATAGTTTATAAAGTTGAACCCACGAGATCTTACAGGCAAGGATGTGACAGAAGATCTCTGGTCCATCTTGAATAGAGTGACTAAGATAATTCGTCTATTTGGATGCCCCGACGTAGGTTCAGTTATGTCGAATAGTTATAGTTTGAAAGATCGTGCTCAGACCTTGAGTGAATCAATCAAGAGAGGACATTTTGTTCGTTGGATGCTCCGATGCGAGATCAGTAAGTTGACTAGCTTTAGTTAGAGGGGCCTCACCCAGACGTGTTGTGAGTTGATCGAGGAAGGACGAATGAAGCATATTCCTCCGATAACTTGGATGAGTTCCCGAGGACGTAATCGGCTAAATATCTTCCATAGAGTGGTGAAAATTCCCGAGTTCGTAACTTCAAATCCCTACGAAAGACTCTGGATATGACTATAGCCAAATTGGATTACGGTCTACACAGCTACCAAGAGATGATTCCGAATTGGTCGATATTGAAGAAAAGTGGATAAGATATTCGTGTGATCTCTTAATAAGCCGTTCTCCTCCGTTGAAGCCATAGAATTGAAACGTACGCAGAGGCATTGGTTACGACCATAATTCCATAGGGAAGTCATGCTAAGATCGCAGCTATCCCGGAACGGGAACTAATTTAGTAAAGAGTGCCAGTCTCCGGGTAGTTTGGCAGAGGTGAGATCGGAAAAGACCATAGAAGGTTTTTTCCAGGACACCATAGCGACAAGATTTGCACTCAGGCTCAGTTGTATCGCGCATACTCAGAGGGCCAGAGGCCGCCATCACTAACGTACTACTCTGCGAGTGGTCAGGTTAATTGGCCAGGAGATGTTCAGAGAGGCGTCAGAACGGGACTGTTTCCGTCGCTACTCCTAACCAGACCGTCGAGCATAGAGATTGTCGGATTGGTGATCCATAGAGAAAATAAGGACCCAGGGATAGAGGACGCCAGACCGTGGGCAGGAGGCAAGTAGACGTTCTTGCTCGGCCAGCTTTGGGTGCACCGGCATCTTTCGACATTGAACGAGGTGTATCTCAATATCTTTTATTTTGATTTGCATTTTAGTGATCTGAGTATCACGCTTTTATCGTTTTGGACTTTGAGTTTTGATGATTTAGTTTCATGATGGACGTTTTCGTGCACCGTGGCTGCACCTACTGGATATTTTCCATTGTGCACAGTTCTTGCACTTGATTTATGTTTTATACATCTATCACATTTGATTTATGATTTGTGCATATCCATTGCACTTGATATAGATTTTGTGCATTTTTTGCACATATTTATGATTCTTTGTATTTCGATACAGTCGATTTTGACTTCGTGCATATTGTATGCATTTGACTTTGACTTATGCACTCGGAATAGTTCCCATACGCTTTCAGTGCATTGACATGGGTTTTGTGCACGTAGTTGCACGCGTTTATGATTTCATACACCTCGGTATACTCGATTTTGATCTCGTGCATGTTGTATACCGCGGATTTTGATTCATACACTCGATACTGTTTCTATACGCTTTCGATGCATTGATGAGTTTTCGTGCACCATGTTCACTTGATATTTGTTTTCGTGCACCCTGTTGCACTAGATTATGTCTTCGTTCACCTTAGGCACTTGATATTTGTTGTTGTCCACCCTATTTGTAACGCTTCAAAAATCGTTTAGGCAGTTTTTCCGTAATCGGCTAAATTAGCAGCCTTTTCCGTAAAAAGTCAAAATATCTATTTTACATTATAGACCTAATTATACAAAATTTAGATAAGATATTACTATAAATTGGTCACTAAAATGCCACTTAAAATTTTCTAGTTAATTAAAAAAAATTCTTAATTAATTATTTTTAATATTATTTTAGGCTTTTAAAAATACATTTAGTTAGTGATAAATACAAATTTAATTGGGTAAATTACATAATTAGGAACCATTATAAACTAAAATTAAGTGTAACAAAAATTTTATCCAAACATTTCAAGTTTAATAGTTTATGGTAAAAGGGGTTTGAAAAATGGAAAGAAAAAGGGGTTTTTTTTGAAATGTTTTGATGTGAAAGCATTAATTGACCTTAGATGTTATTTTTATATGGAAATTTCCACACAATTCCTTCATCTCATTCCCTTCAACAACCAGGCCAAGACCCCCCTCCTACAGCCCCTAATTTTTCCCCCACTTTCCTTCTTCAAAAATCCTTGCAAAAATCAATAAAATCCACAAAAATTACACACTTTTCCTTACAATTTCTAACCTAAATCCTATTCTACTTGTTGGATATATGTATGCCCTAGAGACCATTATGTGATAGTGGATGTATCTATATATGTATATATATATATATTCAGTTTGCATTCTTGCTCGACATGATAGTATGTTATCTGGTTCTTCTTTATCTGACATGTTTATTTGATCATGCATCTATTCATTCATACATGCTGATAAAGCCCTGAGGATATCGGCTTGACTTCTCTGATTATGATGGAGATCATACTAGTGGGACATCTGTAGTCTATAAGCATATCCTGGAACGTCCCTAGTCGTAGGTATATCGAGACGGGGCATTGATATACCAGAGTAGACTAGCGTATATGATACTAGACCCATACGATGGGCGATGAATGTTCCCACATTCATCGATGTTTGACATCAAGATCATATACGGGTGCTCAGTGGTGACTGGGTACACTGGACGGACTCACCGAGAACTCCTATATGGAATTATATCTATCATCGGATTGCAGTTCTCAGGTGACACTGGTACAGGTTAGTCTGTAGACCCGAGATCGTCATGGAGTCTTGTGTGTTCTCCCACTGTATTTTGATTGCCACCCTACCACGGCTCTACTGAGTCGTGCAAACAGGTGGCCGTTGGGTACAGTCCCGAGACATACGAAGACGATGAGCGATAGGAGGGGTTTCGTCTCTCCCGGTATTGGGAGTTGATGCTGTGCCGTGCTCGACTGGTTATAACAGCAAGTCCCTGGCCAGGGCTGCTGAGATTTGCTGATAAGTGTTATCAGTAGTTTCTCGATCTGTTATAGACCATTCACCGACACGACTTATTGAGTTATTGGGGTCGACGTGACCATCCCTAGGCTCGATATGCAGCATATCTGACGAAGAGACCGGACTGTACGGTAGTGTTGCCGGATGGCTCGACGGGAGTTGTAGCAGGTTCGCTTGTTGTCTTCTGATCGCTCAATACCTGGGTGGCCGTTACGTTTAGCTGACCGCTTGCGGCTTGAGGGTACTTGATATGATCATTACCCTCTGCCGGCGTATTGACGAGTCTTAGAGTCCCGCAAATGAGTTACCCAGTCCAGGCGAAACGTTGTGGTGCGCATATGCGATATGCGCATGCACCCGATTGAAATGTGCGTATATGATACTGAACATTGATCGGGTGAACTGCTTTTGGTGGGGTCATATGAGATATGACCGGATTGATAAATTAAGTGTTGATTTGTCATCTAACCATTAGTTTTCTCACTTGAAACCTTTCTAGGGTTTGATGGATGTATGCATGCATGCATGTGTTTCTTTCTTCTTTTCTAGTTTCATGCACATGTAGATGTGCATACATGTACACATACATGCATCAAACCATCATGGTTGATTACATATAGAATGGTGGCAATATAAGCCTCACACCATAGATTAAACAATGGATAGTTATTTAATTTTGGTTTTAAAGTAAAATGAAAAAGGAAAGGATAAACATTCTTGCTTCTACATTCTTCTTCTAACATAACCCTAATTTTCTAGGATCGATCCATATGCATGTTAGTTTAGCACCTTAAAAATTATAACTTTGGGTCATGTGATGCTTCAAAACTCTTCATAGGGTGCTATACTATCCTAACACTACTTTCTCTCAAATCCTAATTTGTTTAAAAAGTGGATAAAAGAGGTGTCTTGGAGGCAAGTGCAAGCTAGGAATCATCACTTGTGAGGTATAATCCTAATCTAGTGTTTAATTGTAGTTTAAGTTTGCTAGATTTAGTAGTTTAAGTGTGGAATTTGTTTTAAATTGTTTGCTTATGATTTTCAAGAGAGGTGTTGATGATCTAATTATGGTTTTCATTCTTGGGTATTGATCTAAATTTGTATTTTAACATATTAGGAAATGTTAAACCTAATCTAGTAGCAAAATTTGCTAGTTGTTGCATTTAAATTGTTTGAATTAGGTTCTTTTTGCAAACTAGGTTTTTACAAAACATATAATTAGGTTAGATAAAATTATAATGAGGGTTTTTATTATTTTATTGTGGTGTTAATTTGTAGATTAATATGTAAATTGAGTGTGAAGCATAATCTAATTACAAATTTCTAGCTTTCACTTTAAAATTGTCACAATATTGCTATTTTTATTAAACTAGGTTTTGAAAATTTATTTAAAATGAGGGATTAAAAATAAAGCTAGGGTTTTAGCACATCCTTAATGTTTCAAGGAGGGGTTTAACAATTTGAAATGTGCATAATCAAGTGTAATTAAGGAATTGTAAAAATTTTCTTAAAAGTATCGAAATCGGGTAAGTTTGCAACCTAGAATTTCGATTTAATACAAATTAGGATGTTAAAAATATAGTAATGGTTTATATGATCTAGATATGCTATTTAATGAGTATTATGACCATTAATTTCATTTAAACATCAAGTTTGGAAGTAAAATGGTAAATTGAAGTTTTCTAGGTTTTTATGAAATCGGACGATTTGATCGATTTTAAGTTTTCGATGATTTAAACCATATTTTATATTATAAATAATGAGTTTTGATACTACGAGTTGTTTGTTGATGTTTTACCTCGATCAATCGGCGTTTGTACGCCGATATCGAGCGACATTTGGTTCTTTTGCATGAGCGGGTCATAGGTTTTAATCTATGCGCGTTTCGTGCGTCGTTTTGGTTTTGTCCGTGATTCAGTTTACGATATTATATGTTTTTACATATAGGTACCCTTCACGTGGACTTCGGACGAGGAAGAAGAGGAGGGCGACAACGTTTTCGGCACATAAGGACCAGGTGAGTAGATGTATATCTACGGGGGAAGTCGGGTGGATGGCGTTTAGCACCCCCGCAAACGTAGAATAGGAATATTACTTATTGTCATTAGGAAGTCAAACGTGACCTTAGAATCTTGGTGAGTAGAACCCTAGTAATGGCCTTAGGTTGGACTAAATTGATTTAGAAAGACCTTACCAGAGGATGAATATCTTGGAGAAGATTCGTAGGTTTCAGGTAGATACACACACACGCACACACAGAAACTCGACGTGGTGTATACGTTTATGTGTATATATAAAGGACTAGGTGTAGGTATATATATATTCACAATATGTATATGTGATACAAGGATGTGATATGGTACATGGGGATGAAACAATATTACTGAGCTTGATGCCGTGATTCTTGGCTATACAGTCGTGTTATGATGTTAGCGGATCATTAGAAATGAGATAATGAATAGGTGTACATAAACAATAATGGGTGGTGATGATATTGAGGTACATGAGATTCTAAAATAGAACCCGGACTGTAACCTGTGACGGAAATCACGATATGATATATGCGTGACTTAATTACGATATCATATTGGTGTGACTTGATTACGATATGATATAAGTGTGACTTAATCACGATATGATATGCGTGACATGATATTTCTGAGGATAAATTGACGATATATATATATGCTAGCAATGATATATGATTAATGATATTGGGATGTATACGATTACAGTACAGTACCTTTGATCATGACATTATTTGGCAATGATAATAAACGAATGATGAGATACATAGGAGATACTTGACCCGTACCCCGATATTAGGATGCCGTACGATGGATTTTACCGTACGAGGCATAGATGTGATGATTGATCCGCACTCTTGATTCGAGGAAGTCGTACTACGTACGTGACGCTATTGAGGCTGGATCGCCGACTATTAGAGATATGGACTCAGACCTCAGGTGGATTCTTATTTCTTATCGACTAGTTTCTTTGGTTTAGTTCTTAGGGGGTTAAATAGATACCAGTTTGAGCTCGAGTCATATAGATGTAGTTAGATATGTATATTCCAAATGAGTGGTTAGTATTCATGTGACCTTTATTTTCAGTTCGTAATCATCACGCTGCATGTTCATACATATGTTTCCTTCATCAGTATAAAACTCTGCCTGTTAGGACACCAACACCATTACCGATGATGCGCATATTCCACGTACACTTATTTGCCGGCTCACACACTTCATCATCGGTAATTGCTATGTCATGTACACTTTAGAACATATTATTTTTTATTGATAGAATCAGCTAAAAGCTTGACCAATATAATATTACGATTATTCTCAGGTGTCAGTCTAGACATGGCATTTATTACGTAGACATTTCAGGCATTCGCATTTTCATATTATCATGCAGTATTGTGGGGCTTATGCCGACACTTATCATTTACTTACTCATGATTTTGGGATTTTGGATTTCTATGAGATTTCTGGATTTTGAGGAAAACCGCAATAATATATATAAAAACTTCTCTCTCTCCTCCTCTCTTTTTAAAATATAAGTTGCGGTTTTCTCGTGATGTATGTGTCGTCCACCATGAGATTTCATGTTTTCTGTTGGATTTCAAGATCCGATTCGAGGAGTGGATGAACCGTCTCGGGTACATGGTGGGCCCGGTATGGTACCCCGGGGCAAGAAGATCGAGTTGTAGACAATGAGCCTGGCAGGGGAGGACTACCAACCGGTGATGTCTGGCGCGGCGGATATCCGGAGGATACCGACCGTTGTCGTGATATTTGATGATATGGGCCGATCCGGACTGACGGAGTCCGAGATATTGAGACTATGAGGTATTGAGACTTGAGATTTACCTGTTTTGTGTCGATGCTTGACACGGATTTCCATGGATTTCATCTTTGATATGTTAGATTTCTATACAAATTTTACCATGATAAAAGCTAAAGATTTCTTATACAGATATATCCAGATTTCAGGATTGGTTATTTTACATTCATGGTGCATGCATACTCATTCACATGACATATTACACTTTGAGGTACTGACATGAGCATGGAGTATTTACAATTACACGTAGTTTATTACCCTGTACTACTAGATGACTAGTTAGATATTAGTATATTGTTATGACCTAGGATAGCGTCGTGCATTCGATTTCTTTTCGCAGATATCTTCTACTCACGAGTTGGCAACTCACCTCCGTTGTGCCAAATTTTATTACAGGTTCGATATACAGGTTTCCTTGGCAGCTTGCTGGCACATCATTTCATTCAGGGTGATTTGTATGGTAGGTTGGTTCACTTGTATCTGGACCGCCGTTGTACTTTTAATTTTTTCATTTGTATCTAGTAAGCTCCATCAACCAAACTTGTATTACTTGATAAGTTTACTGGACCAGTTATTTATTGTGACCTTAGAGTTGCGCTTGTATTATTGTGGTATCTGGTCGATTTGTTTTCTTTTGAGTTTTCAGCCTCGCCCTTTGGCGTTGTATATTATCGTGCTTGGTGTGGTTGTTTCCGCCTGATGGCATAGAGCTAGCTCCCGTTTGGGGATGCTTTTTATTGTTTGTATATATATTATTCTTTTTTATACCCGTTTGGGGCCAGTTTTTACAAAGGTCGAAATTTTTGAGAAAATTGGATGTTGCTTTTAAACTTGTTTTCTACATGTTTTCCTTTACTTCTTCTTATTTTTATGGTTTAGATTTCTGGGCTTCGGCTTACTTAGGTTACGTTGCGCCTCTAGACGCTTCGTAATCTAAGTGCCGGTCACGTTCCGTACTTTCGGGTCGTGACAAAGTTGGTATCAGAGCCCTAGGTTTAACCTTTGTATAAGTCTACGGTGACCCTTGGTTGATGGAGTAGGTGACTTAGGTTGAGTGACGTGCCGTGGGTATGATCCGCGGCATACTTACGATACGCTGCTCTGCTTAAGGAGCCTTAGGATGTACATTTCTTTGCACCGCATTTCATTCGTTCCTTTAATCTATCTTCGTCGATATCGGAAGGTGGTTTCTGCCACCACAGTCGCACGGTCAGAGGGAGCTGCGGCTCGAATGCGATAACCCTTAGGATATTGTTTATTCTTGAGGATTGAAGTATTGTTTAGCGTGAGGACGAAGGGTATTCACATGCTGTCCAGGCGAAGTTAAAGGGTTCGAACGATTATCAGAAACCCATTTTCCCAAGTTTATGGTATTCGGAAGAACATGCAGGTATTTCTATGGACCCTCTAGAAGAATGAAACCCTAACTCGACATAATGACCACGAGAACGCCTTTGAACCTTAGGGTTTACGGCTGTTCCGTGGTGCCATTAGTGAGGCTTGGGTTTGCCCTTCTACGGCTGGTCCGCAGATGCTGGGGTATGTACTGGATATTTTTAAACTGTACTTGAGTGTTAAGCTCTCTGGGAATTATGGGATTTTGATGAATCGATCGAAAAGTTTAATGTTGTCTGGATATTAGGTGAAGGGATAGATTTCATGGGAGACTCTAGACATGAGTATTGCCATTGGTAGCGCAATCATCACAGCTACGAAGAGACGAGTTCGAAGCAGTCGACATCAAAGGAAAGAGGCGCACATTGACGATAGTGTTTACGATTGTGATTTGGTGATTGGAATTTCATATTTCCGTTGATTGGATTTTGGTATTTTGAGGATTTTGTTCTACGATTGGTATTTCTTATGTGTACATTCATTTCATTCTATTCGTGTTTCATATATCAGTTGTATTGATATTGTTTTGTACATACCCAGTGCACTTGATTTGGTTTTATACGTTTTGAGATATTGATTTGATTTCGTGCATATGGGTTACATATGATTTTGACATATGCTTCGACCTAGTTTTCATGCATTTTCGTACTGTGATTTTGATTTTGATATTCGGTGTAAGTTTTCGTGCACCATGTGCACCTGATTGAGATTCTTGCGCACATTTGGTGCACCTGATGCGATTTGTGCACACCAGATGCACTAAATCGGGGTTTTGTGCAGATTAGATGCACCTGATATTAGAGTCGTGCACGCCCGTTGCACTTGACAGATGTTTTTGGAGCACACCTGTTGCACTTAGTTTTGTTTTTGTGTGTACTCGTGGCATCTGTATTTGGTTTCGATTTCAGTGCGCATCGGACGCACATGATATTTTTATGACGTGATTGGGATTGATTTCAGTTTGAGCAGTATGTTTTTATAATAATTACTATTTGATTCAGTAACCAGGCGGGACGTGTATGTTAAATAAAAGATATATATATATATATATATATATATATATAGCTATTTTTTAAAAATAAACGTCCGCTACTTATGCCGTGACACGCGAATCGCACGGCGATTTTAAAAAGGGGTTTTTTGCGTGTTTCTTTATTAAGATGTTTGGACGATTTTACTACGATGCACACTATATATAAGCATAGTTTTGTTATATATTATGTTGGTTTTCGTATTGGGTTATGATATTTTATTTTCACCATAACTCCGATGATTGCGTTATGCTTGACGGAATTAATTTTAGTTATGTATTGATGATTTCGGAGCCCCGACGATTTGAGTGTTTTGGCTGAATATTATAGTAATTGGGGGGGGAGTTTTAATTTAAATTCGGGGACCGAATTTCTTTAAGGGGGGAGATTGTAACGCTTCGAAAATCGTTTAGACAGTTTTTCGGTAATCGGCTAAATTAGCAGCCTTTTCCGTAAAAAGTCAAAATAGTTATTTTTCATTATAGACCTAATTATACAAAATTTAGATAAGATATTATTATAAATTGGTCAATAAAATGCCACTTAAAATTTTCTAGTTAATTAAAAAAATTTCCTTAATTAATTATTTTTAATATTATTTTAAGCTTTTAAAAATACATTTAGTTAGTGATAAATAAAAATTTAATTGGGTAAATTACATAATTAGGAACCATTATAAACTAAAATTAAGTGTAACAAAAAGTTTAGCAAAACATTTCAAGTTTAATAGTTTATGGTAAAAGGGGGTTGAAAAATGGAAAGAAAAAGGGGTTTTTTTTTTGAAATGTTTTGATGTGAAAGCATTAATTGACCTTAGATGATATTTTTATATGGAAATTTCCACACAATTCCTTCATCTCATTCCCTTCAACAACCAGGCCGAGACCCCCCTCCTACAGCCCCTAATTTTTCCCCACTTTCCTTCTTCAAAAATCCTTGCAAAAATCAAAAAAATCCACAAAAATTACACACTTTTCCTTACAATTTCTAACCTAAATCCTATTCTACTTTCTCTCAAACCCTAATTTGTTTAAAAAGTGGATAAAAGAGGTGTCTTGGAGACTAGTGCAAGCTAGGAATCATCACTTGTGAGGTATAATCCTAATCTAGTGTTTAATTGTAGTTTAAGTTTGCTAGATTTAGTAGTTTAAGTGTGGAATTTGGTTTAAATTGTTTGCTTATGATTTTCAAGAGAGGTGTTGATGATCTAATTAGGGTTTTCATTCTTGGGTATTGATCTAAATTTATAGTTTAACATATTAGGAAATATTAAACCTAATCTAGTAGCAAAATTTGCTAGTTGTTGCATTTAAATTGTTTGAATTAGCTTCTTTTTGCAAACTAGGTTTTTACAAAACATATAATTAGGTTAGATAAAATTATAATGAGGGTTTTTATTATTATATTGTGGTGTTAATGTGTAGATTAATATGTAAATTGAGTGTGAAGCATAATCTAATTACAAATTTCTAGCTTTCACTTTAAAATTGTCACAATATTGCTATTTTTATTAAACTAGGTTTTGAAAATTTATTTAAAATGAGGGATTAAAAATAAAGCTAGGGTTTTAGCACATTCTTAATGTTTCAAGGAGGGGTTTAACAATTTGAAATGTGCAAAATCAAGTGTAATTGTGGAATTGTAAAATTTTTCTTAAAAGTATCGAAATCGGGTAAGTTTGCAAACTAGAATTTCGATTTAATACAAATTAGGGTGTTAAAAATATAGTAATGGTTTATATGATCTAGTCATGCTATTTAATGAGTATTATGACCATTAATTTCATTTAAACGTCAAGTTTGGAAGTAAAATGGTAAATTGACGTTTTCTAGGTTTTTACGAAATCGGACGATTTGATCGATTTTAAGTTTTCGATGATTTAAACCATATTTTATATTATAAATAATGAGTTTTGATACTACGAGTTGTTTGTTGATGTTTTACCTCGATCAATCGTCGTTTGTACGCCAATATCGAGCGACATTTGGTTCTTTTGCAAGAGCGGGTCATACGTTTTAACCTATGCGCGTTTCGTGCGTCGTTTTGGTTTTGTCCGTGATTCAGTTTATGATATTATATGTGTTTACATATAGGTACCCTTCACGTGGACTTCGGACGAGGAAGAAGAGGAGGGCGACATCGTTTTCGGCAGATAAGGACCAGGTGAGTAGATGTATATCTACGGGGGAAGTCGGGTGGATGACGTTTAGCACCCCCGCAAATGTAGAATAGGAATATTACTTATTGTCATTAGGAAGTCAGACGTTACCTTAGAATCTGGATGAGTAAAACCCTAGTAATGACCTTAGGTTGGACTAAATTGATTTAGAAAGACCTTACCAGAGGATGTATATCTTGGAGGAGATTCGTAGGTTTCAGATAGATACACACACACGCACACACAGAAACTCGACGTGGTGTATACGTGTATGTGTGTATATATAGGACTAGGTGTAGGTATATATATATACACAACATGTATATGTGATACAAGGATGTGATATGGTACATGGGGATGAAACAATATAACTGGGCTTGATACCGTGATTCTTGGCTATACAGTCGTGTTATGATGTTAGCGGATCATTAGAAATGAGATAATGAATAGGTGTACATAAACAATAATGGGCGGTGATGATATTGAGGTACATGAAATTCTAAAATAGAACTCGGACTGTAACCTGTGACTGAAATCACGATATGATATATGCGTGACTTGATTACGATATCATATTGGTGTGACTTGATTACGATATGATATAAGTATGACTTAATCACGATATGATATGTGTGACATGATATTTCTGAGGATAAATTGACGATGTATATTTATGCTGGCAATGATATATGATTAATGATATTGGGATGTATGCGATTACAGTACAATACCTTTGATCATGACATTATTTGGCAATGATATTAAACGAATGATGAGATACGTAGGAGATACTTGACCCATACCCCGATATTAGGATGTCGTACGATGGATTTTACCGTACGAGGCATAGTTGTGATGATTGATCCGTACTCTTGATTCGAGGAAGTCGTACTACGTACGTGATGCTATTGAGGCTGGATCGCCGACTATTAGAGATATGGACTCAGACCTCAGGTGGATTCTTATTTCTTATCGACTAGTTTCTTTGGTTTAGTTCTTAGGGGGTTAAATAGATACCAGTTTGAGCTCGAGTCATATAGATGTAGTTAGATATGTATATTCCAAATGAGTGGTTAGTATTCATGTGACCTTTATTTTCAGTTTGTAATCATCACGTTGCATGTTCATACATATGTTTTCTTCATCAGTATAAAACTCTGCCTGTTAGGACACCAACACCATTACCAATGATGCGCATATTCCACGTACACTTATTTTCCGACTCACACACTTCATCATCGGTAATTTCTATGTCACGTACACTTTAGAACATATTATATTTTATTGATAGAATCAGTTAAAAGCTAGACCGATATAATATTGCGATTATTCTCAGGTGTCAGTCTAGACATGGCATTTATTACTTAGACATTTCATGCATTCGCATTTTCATGTTATCATGCAGTATTGTGGGGCTTATACCGACACTTATCATTTACTTACTCATGATTTTTGGATTTTGGATTTCTATGAGACTTCTGGATTTTGGGGAGAACCGCAATAATATATATAAAAACTTCTCTCTCTCCTCCTTTCTTTTTAAAATATAAGTTGCGGTTTTCTCGTGATGTATGTATCGTCCACCATGAGATTTCATGTTTTCTGTTGGATTTCGAGACCCGATTCGAGGAGTGGATGAACCGTCTCGGGTACATGGTGGGCCCGGTATGGTACCCCGTGGCAAGAAGATCGAGTTGTAGACGATGAGCCTGGCAAGGGAGGGCTACCTACCGGTGATGTCTGGCGCGGCGGATATCCGGAGGATACCGACCGTTGTCGTGAGATTTGATGATATGAGCCGATCCGGACTGACGGAGCCCGAGATATTGAGACTATGAGGTATTGAGACTTGAGATTTACATGTTTTGTGTCGATACTTGACACGGA
The DNA here is from genome assembly GCA_030015575.1 of Agapanthus africanus. Classification (NCBI taxonomy): domain Eukaryota; kingdom Viridiplantae; phylum Streptophyta; class Magnoliopsida; order Asparagales; family Amaryllidaceae; genus Agapanthus; species Agapanthus africanus. The sequence continues at coordinate 160,653,601 of JASDDO010000031.1, read as the reverse complement.
TTTCCATGGATTTCATCGTTGATATTTCAGATTTCTATACAAATTTAACCATGATAAAAGCTAAAGATTTCTTATACAGATATATCCAGATTTCAGGATTGGTTATTTTACATTCATGGTGCATGCATACTCATTCACATGACATATTACTCTTTGAGGTACTGACACGAGCATGGAGTATTTGCAATTACACGTAGTTTATTACCCTGCACTACTAGATGACTAGTGAGATATTAGTATATTGTTATGACCTAGGATAGCGTCATGCATTCGATTTCTTTTCGCAGATATCTTCTACACACGAGTTGGCAACTCACCTCCGTTGTGCCAAATTTTATTACAGTTTCGATGTACAGGTTTCCTTGGCAGCTTGCTGGCACATCATTTCATTCAGGGTGATTTGTATGGTAGGTTGGTTCACTTGTATCTGGACCGCTGTTGTACTTTTAATTATTTCATTTGTATCTAGTAAGCTCCATCAACCAAACTTGTATTACTTGATAAGTTTACTGGACCAGTTATTTATTGTGACCTTAGAGTTGCGCTTCTATTATTGTGGTATCTGGTGGATTTGTTTTCTTTTGAGTTTTGAGCCTCGCCCTTTGGCGTTGTATATTATCGTGCTTGGTGTGGTTATTTCCGTCTGTTGGCGTAGAGCTAGCTCCCGTTTGGGGATGCTTTTTATTGTTTGTATATATATTATTCTTGTTTGTACCCGTTTGGGGCCAGTTTTTACAAAGGAGACTCTGCCGAAATTTTTGAGAAAATTGGATGTTGCTTTTTAACTTGTTTTCTACATGTTTTCCTTTACTTCTTCTTATTTTTATGGTTTAGATTTCTGGGCTTCGGTTTACTTAGGTTACGTTGCGCCTCTAGACGCTTCGTAATCTAAGTGCCGGTCACGTTCCGTACTTTCTGGTCGTGACACTATTGCACGAGATGCTTTTGTGCGGACCTGACGCACTTGATTTCGATTCTTACGTACACTTGGCACCCTTGATGTGATTTTGTGTACACTGGATGTACTTGATCGAGATTTTTCATGCATGTTAGTTGCACTTGATTGAGATTTCCGTGCATTCTAGATGCACTTGATGTTGTTGCCGTGCACACCCGTTGCACTTGACAGATGTTTTCGTGCATACCCGTTGCACTTAGTTTTTGTTTCTATGCACATTCGTGGCACTTGTATTTGACCTTGATTTCCGTGCACACCAGACACGCGTAGTATTTTTGGATACACTTATTGAGATTGATTTCTTTCTGAGAATCATGTTTTTATGATATACTATGTTATATTGTAACCGAGCAGGACTGGTCTGAGGACAATACCTGAGTATTTTGCATGCATCAATACTTACCAAGAGGTTTTCAAAAAGGGGCTATAGTTTCACTATTTTCCTGTGTGCCCATGAGTGACACAAACTTTTACAAGGAAAACCTTTTGAGATATTCAAAAAGATGGAACGCATATCTTGAGCAAAACATATATATACATATATATATTTCTTTACAAAAATGAGCGTCCGCCATTTGTACTGTGATTTACGCATCGCACGGTAATTTGGAAATGATTTTGCATGTATTTTTACTCAGCTTTTTAGACGGTTTTACAGGGATGCGTACTATATACGTATTATAATCTTGAGTATATGACACTCGAATTAAACAGCAGATTTTAAACTTACATCTTCATCATAACTCCCATGATTGCATGACGCTTGACGGAGTTTCGATTTTTAAGTTTTGAACTCGCTTTCAAGCACACACGTTGCACTGTGATATGTTTAGCTTATTCATGATTTCGAAGCCCCGTTGATTTAATAGATTTACTGAAATATTTTAATATTTAGAGGTTTAAATTTAAATTCGGGGACCGAATTTATTTAAGGGGGGAAGAATGTAACATTTCATAAATTTAAAATATTATTTTTGGAATTTAAATAATAAAATAATAAATTTCACGAAAACTATACGGGTATGGATTTGAGTTTTCGTAGAATGGTATAATTATATACCTATATTTTTAGAAAATATTGGAAATTAATATGAATTATTATTTATGGAAGTACTTATTGGATTTGGGCTTTTATAAATTTTTATAAAATCATTTAAATACAAGTTTGTGTTAAACTTGATTAGTATACTACTAATTATGCATTAAGCCAAATCCATTTTTGTTAATCATGTATTTGAGTGTACATAACATTTTGTGACATGTTACATTGAGATGTTATTTTGCAATGGTTTTTGTTTTTAAAGAAAAAGGAAAAAAGAAAAGAAAAGGAAAGGAAAATGATAAGAGAGAGAAGACTTTGATATGATAAGAAATAATGAAGAGAGAGAGAGAATGAAAGGGTGGGGGGATGGTTCTAGTAACCATGAATCGTTCATCCTTTTATTTTCCTCATCTCCTTCATCATTTCCTTCTTCATATCCTCATTCTCCATCTCCTCCACCTCACTACCACCGCAAATCATCCCCAAAACTTCTTCAAAACCCCACACCACCTTAAAAAAAAATATGCACAATCTCATCTTACACCTCATGGTGAGATCAAGTTAGAGTTTTGAGCACTTTGGACCACCAAAGAATTTTCTTGAGTTGCTTCCAAGAGGTAAAACCTTAACCTTCTTTCAAGTTATTAAGTTTCTTAATCTCCTACATATGTTTAAAGTTCAAAGATGCATGATTAGTAATCTTGGAAAATTCTAGGATGATTTTTAATGGATGTTTTGAATTGTGGAGATACAATCGAGGCTTAGTTAGTAACCACAAACCTATTAGTTATGGAATTCTGGACCAAACTTGAGTTTAGAAGTCCCAAACATGAACATGGAATTTTCCGATATCGGGTTTTTGTCGAATTGTGATGATCAAATAGAATCTGGAATGACTCGAGAGTTCTGAAAAATATTTTGCAAACATGGAGAGATGTGCAGGATATTAGGAATATACCCTAGAAACCCGAGCCCCTAACTCTCTCATTTGGCCGCCAAAATAACCGTTTTGGCCGCAATTTGCAGCCTGGTCTTCGTGATAGGTTTTTGGTCCATAGCTCAATTATCTGATATCTAGGCATACCCTATGTGCAGAATGTCCAAATTTCACACTAGGTAGAATCTGGAAGTGTTTTTCCAAGTTTCAGATTTTAGTTTGCGACTTTTGAAAACTAGATTTTTGGTTTTTGAGTTTTGACTCTGTCGTTTGACGTTTGTACATCAACGTCGGGAATTGTTTGGTTGTTCTTGCATGCGTGGACCATAGGTTCTAACCTATGTACGTTTCTCTTGCTGTGCCGGTTTTCAGATTTGGTTTTGATTCCATTATGATATGTATTGATTTGTAGGTATCTTTGCGTGGACCTCCGAGACGACGAAGGAGAGTAAGGCGTTCATCGACTTCGGCTAGAGCGAGGATAGTAGGTGAGTAAATGTATATCTACGGGGGAACTCGGGTGGATGACGTATAGCACCCTCACAACCATAGTAATAGGAGAACAGAAATGTAGTGTATATATATATATATATAGAAACATACGCTTATGTACTTACGGATATAACCATAAGGATAAGTTTGAGATGATATGATGAGATAAGGACATGATGAAACGAAATGACACGAGTCGATATGTCCGACATGAGGATGCGAGGCGATATATATACATATATACATATGCTAAGATATGATATGAGATGATATATATAAATGAGAATATGAGATGATAGAATGTATGCGACCATAGATCCGTACCATTGATTTATGATATACATGATGATTGACCAGCACTCTTGATTCGAGGATGCCGTACGATGGAGTATACCATATGTGATATGATACATCTGATGATTGATCCACACTCTTGACTCGAAGATGACGTACGATGGATTATACCGTATCTGATACTATGAGACTGGATCGCCAACTTATGGATTATCTTGATTTGGAAAAATCATTGCTTTCTAATCGCTTTGGTACATAATATATTACATTTGAACCATACCTATTTTCAAACCAACGAATCGTTAGGCACTTTAAATGACAACCTCAAGGGACGCTGTAAATTTCCAAATCGTATCCCTTTTTCAAAACACCGTAGCCCCAGTTTCAAAAACTACGATTCGTATTATTTAAACTATAACCGTATGGTTCATGTGTAGTTACGTATTTTATATCGTTCATGTTTACGCTGTATTATTTCCTCGCGACAAACATACTACGTTCCCGGCGCTTATCTTTATATGGTTTCATCTGCTAGAAAAATGCCTCATTACCGATGTAGCGCATGTTGCATGTACATAGTTTTGCCGGCTCACACACTCATCATTGGTAATTGCTATGCCACTTACACATTAGAACTGCTATATCGCCGTATTGTTCTTAAACTGTAGAACTATAGTCATGGTTCGGTACTTATTACCGCACATGCTAGTTTAGATATTGTACTTCCTTACCTGGTTACATGGCTTGCTTACATGAAAACACTTGCAATACTTTAGAGTACTGTTCTATGCTTGCATTTACTGTACCTTTATGGTTACATGCATATGAGATTCTGTTTTCATGAGATCTCTGGATTTGAGAACCGCAGATGTATTTTAAAAGTCTTATGATTGTTTTAAAAACGCGGTTTCTCTTGATATGATTTGTGGCCTCCACCATGAGTTTTCTCAGTTCTAAGCTATGTGTATACCCGATTCGAGGAGAGAGGAGGCACCGTCTGCGGGTACATGGTGGGCCCGGTACGGTACCCCGGGGCAAGAAGATCGTATAGAGAGATGATGAGCCCGGTAAGGGAGCACTACCGATCGGTGATAGTTTGGGCTCGGTGGATATCCGGAGGATACTGACCGGAGTCGTGTGATCAGATCGATATGAGGGCCGATCCGATGAGACGGCGCTCGATATATAAGGGTTTACGTGTCGATACTGGACACGGGTTTTTATGATATTTTCGAATGTCAATGCTGGACACTCAGGTTTTCTGATGATTTGATGTTTCGTTGAAGGACACACGTTGGATGGTACACATGTATACATACATATTGAAAGTGTGTCTTAGCACCTCTACTTGGTTTCCACATGCATCAAATATGCAATTTTAAAAAATCTAGAGGTCTAAGCTACACTAACCTATAATCGAACTAGAGAATTAGGGTTTAATAAAAGATAAAGCAAGTTCTATGCTAAGTGAAGAAGGTTACAACTTTTGTAGACCCAGTCCTTCACTTCTAAAGCTCCAAGTAGTAGTCCCTAGAACTCCTCTTGGCTCCACTTGAAGAAAGGATCGATCTTTCTTTGCGATCTTCGAGGCCGAAGATGATACACCTTGAAGTCTCTCTAGGTCAAGCAACCTCTTCACTAATCAAGTATTAGTGAAAGAAACAACCTAATCTAAAGAGCTAGTTTAGAGTAGGTTAATGAAGTAGGAGTTTTGGCTCACTTATAATTCTTTTTCTCTTTTTATTTCCAACTCAAGTAAAACCTTAGTGAGCTCTTAAGAGGAAGAAGATGAATATGGGTGAGAAAAATAAAGCATGTGATGAAGTGAGAGAGTGAACCATGGGTTAAAGATAAGGTTGGGAGAGAAAAATATCTAGAGTAAAAACAAAAAATGAGAGATGAGCATAGCTTCTACATGTTTCTACAAGCATCCAAGCCATGCTCATTAATCCACTCATTTTTATTTTCCTCTTAATAAATAATCACCCCAATTATCTTTACGTCATGGTGTGAGTCTCAAACACCCATGTTCAATGTATCATCAAGCATGATACAATATATAAATACATAAATTTATATATATCACATATATATAAATAGGTATAAAGAGAAGAAAATCTTTAGTGAGCACAATATTAGTTAATATATAAATATATCAAATATAAATATATATTAAATTATTAAATCAACTCTTGATTCAATAATCCGGTTATATCATATATAACCAATTAATATCATTTATATGTATATCAAATTATCAAATCAACACCAATATCAAATATCGCGAGATTTGAATACGGTATCACGTACTCGTATTTAATCAAGCTACCGCACATATCACCATATATGCCCTACTTCGTTTCGCTTGAGCTAGGAAACCTCTGTGTGGGACTCTAAAGACTCGTCAATACACCAGCAGTAGGTAATGATCACATAAGTCACCCACAAGCCGTCAGCGGTACTAGCTGGACGTAACGGCTATCCAGGTATTGAGCGAATAGAAGATCAACAAGCAAGCTTGTCCAAACTCACGCAAAGCCTATAAGCAACACTTACCGTATAGTCTAGTCTCTTCTTCTGATATGTCGCATATCGAGTCTAGGGGTGGAATCGTCAGACCCCAGTAACTTGATAAGTCATGCCGATGTGTGGCCTATAACCTTTCGAGAAACTACTGATAACACTTACCAATAAATCTCATCAGCCCTGGCCAGGGACTTGCTGTTATATCCAATCAAGCATAGCGCAACATCAACTCCCTATACCGGGGGAGACGAAACCCCTCTTATCGCTCATTGCCTCCATATGACTCGGGACTGTACCTAAAATCCACCTATTTGCACGCCTCCTTTGAGCCGTGGTAGGGAGGAAATCAAAACACAGTGGGAACCACACAAGATTCTATGATGATCTCGGGTCTGCAGACTAACCTGTACAAGTGTCACCAGAGAACTGCTATCTAACGATAGGTATGGTACCATCTAGGAGTTCTTGGCGAGTACCCATTCTCTAATGAGCACCTGTGTACAATCTTTGTTGTCAAACACCAATGGATGTGGGATCAACCATCGCCCCATACAGGGTCAAGAAACGTACACACTAGTCTACTCTGGAATATCGATACCCTGTCTCGATATTCCCTCGACTAGGAATTGTTAAAGGATGTGCTTGCGGACTACACAAGCCCACTAGTATGATCTGCATCATAGTCCTGGTAGTCAAGCCAATATCCTAAGCGCTTTATCAACATGTATCAGAGAGACAGTATAACAATACAAGTGTATATATTAAGATAAAGAGCAACCAGATAGCATACTATCATGTCGAGCAAGAAAGTCCTCTATATATATGTCCACGCATCACTATATCATACAATAATGGCCTCTAGGACATACATATTCCTAACAATCTCCCACTTGCACTAAGGCCAGTTGTTGTAGTATCTTGATTGATAGATTTTTAGTATGCTAGTTTTAATTACCGCAATCAAGACGGTTTCGCTTGGTATCTAGCCGGATGAGTACGGGTCGGTCCACGGAAAGATGGGAATCTTTTTCTTAGTATTTTAACGAGTTAAGTCCAAATTATCCGAGTTTGTTCAAGATTAACTATGTGCTAAATATGTATGATAAAATAGCTTGTTAGGGTTAGGATTAGGTTAGTTTGAGTTAGGAGTTCGCTCACTTCTTTCGTTTGCCATTCTTAATATCGATGTTACGGTAATCGGAAACAACGGGGATTAGCATGACTAGGAAGGAAACTTGCGAGTATAAGTTAGGTTTTCCAACGCTTAGTTCCTTCTTTTTAGTCCTTGTCCGTCCGTTCTTGGCTCTTAGCCATAACCTCCGGTCAATTCAACCACAACCGGTCTCACTAGGGTGTCACCTCTATCATGTAGGATAGGGTGCCGTAGGGAGAGGATTGTGGTTACCTTGATGGGAGTTCGAATCAAGATGTTGGGAAAAGAAAAGTGTGAGAGAGATTTCCTTCTCTCAAACTTTCCTTATCCTACCCTAATAAGTGAGAAACTACTCACCCATTATAAAAGAGAAAGAAAATAAAACAAACAAAGAAGAAGGAAAGAAATTAGGTAGAAAATTACAACTAGCTATTTGCGACCTCACTTAGGCAAGGATCACACTTAAGCATCATGGTTGCAAGGATAAAAGAAAAGAGAAGAAGAACAAACGAACAAACAACAACTACTTAACAAAGAGAATTACAAGCAAAAAATATAAGAACTAAATTATAAGGCATGCATATGAAAAGAACTTTCCTTTATTCATCATTCACTCAAGAGCTCACTACAATATTAATGGAGGAAAGATGGTGAAGGAAGAGAAGTTACAAACTGAACTAGACTAAATCCTAACAAAAGAATAAGCATCCTCACTTAGCTTGAAACTGGGCTATTTATAGGCAGATAGACAAAACCCTAGGGCCAAATTCTGATCCCATACACAATTACAAAAGTACACAAAAATTATCTTCTGACTCCGAGTCGACTCGGCCGCGGAACCGCCGCATAAATGCCACATCGGCCGCGGTTCCGCGGCGCTTTGGATGAGTTTCTATCTCATTTTTTCTGGGGTATTCCATGTTGCTTTCTTACTTTGTTTGGTACACTTGGTTTTTTAGAATCATTCCATTTTTCTCCCAAATTCTCAACAGTCCAAAAAGATGAAAGAATGTGGACTTTTTGCCTTGATTTTCTTGAGCTCCGCGTTATCATCTCGATTCTTGTGCTGCCTCTCTTGTGCTTTTTGCATGAATGGCCCTTGATTTAGATTTGTCTCTCGAACTGGTATGCGGCACCTGATGGATGGAGAGCGGAAACCCGTATTTTTATCTTTTTTTTGGCAGTTGTCCTGAATTTGTCGTGACTGCTCCTGATTTTCATTGTTTTGAACCAAGAACCTGTAACCTGCAATTATGTAGCAAACACGGATCAAAGGTACCTACCTATATGCAATACGATCAAGAATGGGTGGTATAAAAGTGCAAAATTCTGATATGAACAAATACCCCCAAACTTAACTTTTGCTCGTCCTGAGCAAAGCCATTTTATTCCCAAAAAACTCACTTTCATAGGTATCACACTTGCACTTAGCGTGTGTAACAAGCCGTTAAACCCCTAGGTTGCCCTAGAGGAGGAGTTTTGTCTCCTTAGGGTTTTTAGCGGATACTACCCACAGAATCCAGTCAAGTTGGCCGTCGACTCTAATTCTATAGTTCAACATTCTAGCTAGAAACTCTATCATCCTAAGTTAGAAATATTCATCGCTTATTCTTTGCACCTCCTATTCATTTAACTTAAGATCCTATACGTTTTGTCAGTTTATAAAATTCTCAGTATCTCTTGAGTTTTCCTTCTAAAGCACTGTTTCCAATCCGGAATTTTTATCATCTCTACAAAAGATATAAGCCCTATTCTTCATTCCTATCTCTCCTTCAAACTTCGATCATATACCCCTACGTGTGTGTAATATCACCCCTACACTTGGGAATTCAATTCAAGCTATAGTACCCTTGCCTTAATACCTAGTACTATTTCTTTTCATTAATGATGGACGGATTCGCTCACACATCTTTCATGCGACTATTACAGCTTCCTGAGGCATTAATCAGCCGATTACTGAATGTGTGAGCTTAAAGCATAAATAACAGTTTCCAGGTCTTGTACTTTTTCTTTTTTTTTCTTTTTTTTCCTTCCAAGACCGGATATATTTTTCAATGATGCTCTTTTGGTGGTTAGCTTTAAATACCGTTTTATCTTTCATACTAGGCTTTCAGGCAAGAGTATTTCTAGGTATCCTCTACTATCCTAAGTTTCAAGGTGCGTGTATGTGCGATTTGTAGGGTATATATTTTCTGAATTCAGACTCAAGAATTGGAACTATTTTTCAGACTTACTCTTCAAATAAAGTTTTCAATACTTTCCCTTCATTTCAACTTAACTCAAGAACTGAACTCAAGATTATTTACTTCTAAACAAACTGCAAGACCGTATATTTACTAGAGTTATACTTCAAGGAAGGTTATTTTTAGGGTTTTCAATTACTAAGAATAGGATTTAGTTATTTCTAACTGTTAGTTATGTATATGCCCTAGAGGCCATTGTTGTACATATGATGTTTATTATAGTGGATGCTTGGATATATATAGAGAGGACTTTCTCGCTCGATATGATAGTTTGCTATCTAGTTTCACTTTGTCAAAACATGTTGACTTGTATTGGTTTACTGTCTTGCTCTCACATGTTGATAAAGCCCTTAGGATATGTACTCGACTACTAATACTATGATGCAGATCATACTAGTGTGGCCAGGATAGTCCAAGAGTACATCCTATAACTGTTCCTAGTCGAGGGTGTATCGAGACAGGGCATCGATACTCCAGAGCAGACTAGCGTATACACATCTTGACCCATATGATGGGCGATGGATGATCCCACATCCATTGGTGTTTGACATCAAAGATGGTGTACGGGTGCTCAGTGGAGACTGGGTACATTGAACGGACTCGCCGAGAACTCCTAGATGGTATTATACATATCGTCAGATAGTGGTTCTCTGGTGACACTGGTACAGGTTAGTCTGTAGACCCGAGATCGTCAAAGAGTCTTGTGTACACCTTACCACGTTCATGAGAAGGTACAAAACGGTAGCTTTTGGGTACAGTCCCGAATCACATGGAGGCAATGAGAGATAGGAAGGGTTTCGTCTCTCCCGGTATTGGGGGTTGATGTTGCGCTGTGTTCGATTGGCTATAACTGGAACTCCCTGGCCATGGCTGATATGGAGACCTACTGGTAAGTGTTATCAGTAATTTCTCGACCCGTTATAAGCCTCACATCGACACGACTTATCGGTTACTGGGTTTGACGTTTACCACCCCTAGACTGGATATGCGACATATCAGAAGAAGAGACCGGATTGTACGGTAGTGTTACTGATTGGATTCATAGGAGTGTGTACAGGCTTGCTTTTTGATTTTATGATCGCTCAATACCCGGATGGCTGTTACGTTTAGCTGACCGCTTGCAGCTTGAGGGTGTTTGATATAATCATCACCTACTGCCGGCGTATTGACGAGTCTTTAGAGTCCTACACAGAGGTTTCCTGGCTCAGGCGAAACGGAGTAGGAGAACATATGTGATATGTGCGGGACCGAGATTAATACGATATGTGATACCGTATTCTATTCTCGCGATATGAGATATCGGCCGGTTATATGTGATATAGCCGGGTTATCTGATCAAGTGTTGATTCGATAAAATGATACATTTAATATTAGTCGGTTATATGTAATATAGCCGGGTTATTAAATCACATGTTGATTTAATAATTTAATGTATAATTATATATTTGATATATTAAATTACATTAACTAATATTAGCTCACTTAAGAATTACTTTTTCTCACTTGATGATACATTGATATATATGTGATATATGTTAATTGTATTATTTTCTTATGTTACAAAATATTATATATAAGATATATGATATTGTGACATGCTAGGGTTATACATGCAACAAGGTTGTGAGAGACTTATACCATGCTAGGGTTAGATTAGGGTTCATATTTATTATTAAGGAAATTCAAAATTATGGAATTTGTCATGGTTGATATTTTGGAAGAAGCTTGTAGGCTTCTTTGACTTTGTCCACTCATTTTGTCTACCTTAAGATATTTGCTAACCTAACTTTAACCCTAGCTCATGGTTAAGTCTCTACAAGAGTTAAGCATGACATTCTTAACCCATAGTTGCATTTCTAACCTCATCACAATTATTCTTTCATCACTTCATCTTCTTCTTCCTCCAAAAGTTTTTCTAGCCTTTTGATTTGTGATAAAAGATTGTGAGAAAAAGGAAACAAAAGAGAGCAAAATTCCTACTTCATCATCCTTTTCTATACTAGCCATATAGATTAGTGTGTTAGCTTCACTAATCTCTAATTAGTGAAGTGAAAGCTTGGTTTTGTGATTCCTCAAGGTAGATCATCTTGGATTGTGAAGACTTCAAGCTAGCATGGATCATTCACCTCATGGAGTCTCTCTAGAGTCCGGGAGCTTGATGATCGCAGCGAAGGGACCTCAACTCGGAGCTTATGAAGCGAAGGAACGGACTACAGAGGTTTTAATTCCTATCACTTAGAAGTAAATATGTTTACTTGTTGTTTTAGTTTGATTCTCTAGTTAAAGATCTAGGGTTAGGGTTGTTTAAACATGACAAAATTATAAATTGGCATATATGATGCCACCCGAAACCTTGCTGTCATAATAAATAACCCTACACTAACTAGTCAACCTTCATTTCGAACTCGAGTCTAAATAGCTAGCTTTAAAATTTGTTTTTTTTTAAAAAAAATTTCTAGGGTATATAATTTTTTTTCTAAAAGAGAAATAATAATGCAATGCAATAAACATGATGCGATATAGAATATATACATGCAAATAAAAAATCAAATATTTATAATAACAACAAAAAAACGTGCAGATGCAGAATGCATGGATAACTATTTACAATAAACCCCCGCCCCCAAACTTGCTCACAGCAGTGCCTTCACTGCTGCCTACTGCGTCTCCTAGAACCAGATGCAGTACCACTTGTATCGGCTTCACCGGTGGCAGCACCACGACCCCTCGATCACGCTCTATCTCCTCGTGCTAACAAGGTAGACATCCCCTGCTCAAGACTCGTGATACGCTGATCAAAAGTTGTCATCATCCCTAACACTCTCTCGACCCCTCTATGAGTACGCCGCAGCAAACGTGATTGCTCGGCGGGGTCAGCTCCTCATCGCTCGCTATGGAGCTCGAGCTGGGGGTCTCTGCTATCACATCCTCGGCCGGCTCGGTGCGCGACCATAACCCGTGAAGTCTAGTGTATGACGTGGACACACCATCAAGCAGGGGTCGAATGGGAACCCCATCATGCATAAAAGCATCGAACTCCTCAACAGAAAGGAAATAGCGACACAATTGTGTCATTAATATTAGGCATGGATAATTGGCTGCCCCCTTGCCGGTGCCAATCGGGTGAAAAAGCACGGTGCACATGTCATAGCTAGGGATTTTCATCATTAATGTGTGCACTATGTGTAGGGATGGAGTGAAAAGGTGGTGTTATGCGAACTTCCAAACATATTATTTTATGCCCAACGGCACACGGTTAAGATATTCACATTCAGCATACGTGCCTGAATTCCTTTCCTGGGTTCCCTAGAACAACCATCGCCCATCAACGGCATGTAATCCTCAAAGCGGAGGGGTTGGTCGTGTGCAGGGATACGGGGTATCAAAGTGACTTCATGAATGAAGTTCCTATCTATAAAAATTTCCTGATCCCCCCAAAACAAGCGTATAAACCTGTATTTGGCTACACAACCCTCCTCCATGCACTCAAAGAAACGATCAACGAGATTCGGAAGCGCGAACGCGTTCGGATGGCTATACAATAGGAAATTCCATCCGCGTTTCCGGATTTCATCACCAAAATAACTACCATACACGTTATGGGAGAACAATTCAGAGAAATCCCTTTCAAACTGAAAACTATGAGCCATGAACAGAAAACACAAAATTTATAGATCTACAGAGAGGATATAAGGAAAGCAAACCCCCTCTGAAAATTTCAGAGGGAGAAGCGTCGAGACGGCGGCGGTTACGCGGCGGAAATTGAGTTTTGTGGCGCTTTCGTGGTTCATTGGGGAGATCTTGGGTGGAGCTTGAAGTCGTGGGTAGGGTATTCTGTGAGAAGAGGGATGACGGTTCAGGGTATCACAAAAGAAGAGAATAGGGTTTTTTAAAAGGGGAAAGTCAAGATTTGGTCAAAATGTGACCTCTTTTTGCACAAAAACCCTCCTAAAATGTTTTATTTTTCTGTTCACATATTCTTGAATATTTACAAAAAGACCCCCCTTTTTTTTCCAACTTTTTTTTTTACAAATGGGAATTTGAATAGGCAAGAAATATCCCGACACACAAAACTGAACAAAACAAAATGGATATGTACCGGACAAGAATATCCATTATATATATACAAGATGGTATATACGTACCCCCAAACTTATTTGAAACAGTGTTTCCACTGTTTATGGCTGGATAACAGAAGTTTGGTGGTAAACGGAGGATGATTAGTCAATGTAAACCGGCTCCTGCAACATTAGGAGCTCCTCCGATGGTCCTGCGGTGAGGAACGGTTTTACTCTGTGTCCATTCACTTTGAATAGTGAACCGTCCTTCGGATTCTCCAAATCCACCGCGCCGTGCGGGTATACACACCGCACGAGAAAGGTTCCCTTCCAGCTAGATCGAAGCTTACCAGGATGGAAATGGAGTCGGGTGTCATAAAGAATTACCTGTTGTCCAGGCGTGAAAGTTTTGCGCGTAAGGTGTTTATCGTGAAACACCTTCGTTCGGTTCTTTGTAACAACCGCGTTCTCGTAAGCCTCATCCCAAGCTCATTCAATTCGTTTAGTTATAGCTTCCGATAGCTGCCCGCATCTTCAAGGTTGAGATTCAACTCTTTGATCGACCAAAATGTGCGATGCTCGATTTCCACAGGGAGGTGGAAAACCTTTCCATACATAAGACGATAGGGAGACATTCTTGTTAGTTATGTATATGCTCTAGAGGCCATTGTTGTACATATGATGTATATTATAGTGGATGCTTGGATATATATAGAGAGGACTTTCTTGCTCGATATGATAGTATGCTATCTGGTTTTACTTTGTCTTAACATGTTGATTTGTACTGGTTTACTGTCTTGCTCTCACATGTTGATAAAGCCCTTAGGATATGTACTCGACTACTAGGACTATGATGCAGATCATACTAGTGGGGCCACGGTAGTCTAAGAGTACATCCTATAACTGTTCCTAGTTGAGGGTGTATCGAGACAGGGCATCGATACTCCATTGTAGACTAGCGTATACGCATCTTGACCCATATGATGGGCGATGGATGATCCTATATTGTTCATATCAGAATTTTGCATTATTATATCACCCATTCTTAATCACATTACATATAAATAGGTGCTTTTGATCCATGTCTGCTAAATAGTTGGAGGTTAGAGGTTCTCAGATCGTTACAGTGAAATTCGTGAAAAGTCGCTACAAATGTGAGACTAAGACCAATAATAGATGAATCCGTATGATACCGCCTACTAGTTCGAGGAACAAATGAAAATCATTAGACAGTTCAATGTAAAAAGTACAAGGGCAGCACGAGATTCAAGACTTCAACGCGAAACTCAAGGCAAAGTCCACATCATTCTGCACTGTTGGAAATCTGGAAGAAAGTATAAGAAATTCTGAGAAACCAAGTAAAGAAAACAGAAGATAAAAGCAACACAGAGAAACCCTGAAGAGATGAGCAAAAGATCCCATTTAATGGCCGCGGAACCATGGCCAAACAGGCCTTTCTGCCGCGGTTCCGCGGCCGTATGGTGCACGTGTCGATGCATGTGTCGTTGGAGGTGTCGGTGCTTTGACCCGGTTTTCTTAGGGTAGTTTGGGAAATACATGTATGGATCAGAATGTCGCCTAGGATTTTTTCTATCTATAAATAGGAAAGCCAAAAGCCTAATGAAGGCATGCCTCTCGTTAGTTTTTATGCCTCTTTTTAATTCTAGATTTAAATATTAATTCAAGTTGTAATGCACTGTTGAGAGGTCATCAATAAAGTGAGTTTTTATTTTTATTTCGCAATCTTTTATTATCTGAATTTAATTCGTGCAATTTTTTATCTGTTCTTTATTTCTCTGTAATTTAGTTTGTCTAATATAAAAAAATATAAAAATGAATTTTATTGTCACTTTCCTAATGAGTGAGTAATTCCTCACTTGTTAGGGTTAGGATAGGGAATGTTTGAGAGAAGGAAATCTCTCTCACTCCTTTCTTTACCCATATAATTTTAATTAAGGACTCTCTTTAAATCAACCATAATCCGCTCACTACGGCACCCTATCCTACACGATAGCGGTGATTCTCTAGTTAGACCGGTTGTGGTTGAATTAATCGGAGGTTAGGGCTAAGAGCCAAGAACGGACGGACAAGGACCAAAAGGAAGAAACCAAGTTTCTTCCTAGTCGTGCTGATCCCCGTTGTTGACTATTACCCTAACACCTATATTCTTAACTAGAGTATTGAAAGAAGTGGGAAGAATCCTTATTTTGAACTAACATAATCCTAACCCTAGCAAGCCTTTAAATCAATTCATTCTCATTTTTAGATCGTAAACCAAAACCTACCAAAGATAGGACTTAACTCGTTAGAACTTAAAGAAAAGAACACCATTTCCCTGTGGACCGACTCGTACTCAACCGGCTAGCTACCAAGCGACACCGTCTTGATTGCGGTATTCTCAAAATCTCTACCAACCAAATGGCGCCGTTGCCGGGAGACGGTAGTCTCTTTCTTTGTGTAACTTCGGGTTAATAAACAAAAAAATATAAAAATTATAAGAAAATTTAAAAAATTTAAAACAAAAAAAAGGAAAAATATAATAAATAAATAAAAATCATCTTGGTATTTTTGAAAGGTTTTTGTGCAAGTGTGCAGGCTTGGAGCAAACACTGGTTCAGATCTAGAGCAAACTCAGTGAACAAATCCAGAAACAGGAGATCTAGACAGAAAGAGGAGAACCAACTCAGCACAGGGAAAAATTCAGAAAATCTAAATCAACTGTTTAGCCGCGGAACCGCGGCAGAATCAAGGCTTTGACCGCGGAACCGCGGTTCACTGGTGACATCAGCGGTTGAATTTCTCTGTAAGTATCTCTTTTCTCCTCTCATCTCCTTTGCACTCCACTGAAAAAAATTCATGCAGGTTTCTTTGCATAGATTCTCTTTCTCCTATCCCATAAATTGTTTTTGTGCAGGATTCTTTGCGCTGCCAAATAAAAAAAATTAATTTTGCAAGTGTTTTAGATTTTTGGTGTGTTAACTGCTTTGCATAATTAATACAGACTTTTAAGGGGCTATAACACCAATTCAGATTGGGTGGGGATTTCACCACCCTTCCTAAGACCCCAAAAATCACTAAAAGCATACGCATCACCCTTGAGCTTAATTAAAAAATATCTAGAATCAGCCAACTAAGAACTGTCGTGCTCATTAGGACAGAGGAAAGTTGTGGGAATTCAATCGTTTATCTAAACTTGACTTTGTGGTGCCTAGGCTAGACAAGTGAGAAAGGTAACTTTAAAAGACCCGTCTCACGGTGATTCGTGAGCGGAACCCTCCTTTCTTCATTTGTGCTTACCTGGCCACAATTGGCAGTGAAGAGACGATTTGAGGGTTATCTCACAACTTGTTTCTTTGGAACAGTTAGGAGCAGTCTAGTGGACTTAGAAGACCATACCTCTAGGTTTGATTGTGCATGTTTTAAACTGTGATTGTTTGAAATTTTGCCGTAAGTCCGTACACATTCTTGCAAAAACTCTTTCTAAAAAAACACTTTCAAAAATTTCAAAACTCCAAAAACAAACAATTTTTTTTATAAAAATATAAAAAAAATATAAAATTAAAAATTAAAAATTAAAATCACATTCTTTTTCTTCTCCTTTCTCTCATTACATCATGGGTACCCCACCTCGCAAAACTCTTGCCGAACTTTGGTACCCACAACCAGACATTACTTCCTACAGTTCTTGTTTTGGTCGAATTTCGAACGACCCCTCCATGCACAAAATTTCTTTGAAAGATCGAATAGACGCGTCTAGGACAACCAATTGGACTCCACAGTCCACCTTGTATCAACCATTTCAACCATCACCAGCTTCTTACGTTGATACTCCTTTTTCGAGTCCTGTTGTAACTCCGAAACCCATGTCTATTGCTGAACATATTGAACAATCTCGTAACCGATCTTTCACTCTTTTCACCACTGCGAATTCTAGAGATCAACAATTCCATTCACCTTCTTATCCAATGTTGATCCCACTCTTGTCCAACCATTAAATTCCTACCAGTCCTACCCGACTTTTGTACCTTTCCTAGACATTACTTCTACACAGCCATTTGGGAGTTTCCAGTATCCAAACAATTTTAATTTTTTTACTAAAACCCCTTCACAACCCATGTCTAGTCTGGAACAGTCGTTGGAAGATTTTATGATAGAGTCATGCCAACAAATGATGGATTTGAATGCGTCCATGGCCGCCCTTATACAACCTATTGACCCGGTAGCTAGTTTCCAACTAGTTCCAAATTTTCCAATGTATGATGAGGCGGTTGGACAGATTGAGAAGTTAAGTGGTGAGAGTGAGCTGTACACCCTTCCAAATCAAACCTACACATCCCCAATTGAATCCCACAACTCCGGTTTTGAATGTCTATCAAGTGTTCCAAATGATTCACCAGTTGAAAATAAAACGTTTAATGAGTTGTGTGACTTTGTAGTGTTTGATTTACCTGATTGTGAAGGGTCCCTTGCGAATGAAACCATCACCAATCCTTTTGACCTCTACACCTCCACTCTAGAACCTAAATTGACTGATACCCATGATTTTGTTGAGGTGTCTGAGAAAATTAATTTTCACTTGATTAAGGATATTGACGCTGGGAATATTTTGGATGATGAACCTGCAGATTTGACTGAATTTTTCTCTCCAATTCATCATCCTGAGTCATTAAATGTTTCTCCCGAACTTCATATGCGTCTTGATTTTGATGAGAATTACATGGATAAGCTAAATTTTGAGGAAATTATTGAGGATGAAGCAGTTTTACTTGAGGAGTCGGATTTTCCAATTCATTCTATCCCTTTCATTGACTGCGCACACCTTCCTTAATCTTTAACCGATACCCTTCCTCAATCACTTCTCTCCATCCTCGCTCCGACCTTGCAAGAAACTGTTACACTTTCATTTTTACCAAGTTCGACGTACCCATGTTTTCTCACGATTCTTGAAAGATTTGACCTCATTTCTCAGTGGGTTGATAGATTAGCACAATTGCTTTTTACACATCGGTCATTACAAATTGTGCTAATTTATACACTCCATTTCCACCCTCAAGTTCGTATTCCACTTCTTTCTCCCACTTTCTCTTGTTCTTCTTCTAATCTTCCTTTAATGATAGCGAGTGTTGATTGAATGATATTATGCGTACGCGCTTTTAAAGGATGAATCAAAAATATTTGTTAACCGCAATCAAGAACGGCGTCACTTGGTAGCTAGCCGGTGAGTATGGGTCGGTCCACAGGGATGTTGTGTCTTTTCTAATTTGCTCAAACGAGTTAATTCCAAACGTTGTGAATGGATTATCTCTAAAACCTAAATTGATTTATACTAAGACTAGAATCTTGCTAGGGTTAGGTTTAGGTTAAGTTTGGAAATTGAATGTTTCCTCACCGCTTTCAATGCCCTATTTTAGATCTATTAGGTGTTATGGTAATAATTAATAAAGGGGATTAGTACCATCGGGAAGAAACGATGTTTCTTCCTCTAGGTTCTTTTCCTTCCTTTCTTAATTCTTACCCTAACGTCCATGGAAAACATATACAACCGGTCCTTTATACTACGGTATCACCGCTACCTCGTGGGATAGGGTGTCGTAGGGAACGGTGTGTTATGTATGCATGGAATCCTATAAAAACTTATGATTGGCAAGAAAGGGGTGAGAGATCTTCATCTCTCAAGCCTTCCCCAAAGCTAACCCTAACAAGCGAGGAGACTACTCGCTCATTAGGGAATTAAATGACATTCTAACTATCTAACTAGGGCAAATAATTAAAAGTAAACTAAGGCAATGAAATAGAAATCTTACTTTATTGGTGGCTCTCTCCAAACATTAACACAGGAATTACAGATCTGAATTTATGAAATGAAAATAGGCATGACCTAAATCAGGTTTTTAGGGTTCTATTTATAGATTCATAAAAACCCTAGGTTACAATCGCGTCATATCTGCTATTGCAAAAATACCCCCTAAGAAGACTAGTCAACGAGCCGCCAGCGTACCGACACTTATTTCCACCGACACGGGTATCACCTGGCCGCGGATCCGCGGCCAAAGCCCACGTTTGGCCGCGGTTCTGCGGCCGTATATAGGCCTTGGCTGCTGAAATTCTCTGTGCTGCTTCTGGGTGATTTTGTCTTCCTGTTTTCTTGGTTGGTTCTTCAGAATGTTTTCCATTTCTCTTCCAGATCACCACAGTGAGTAATGTAGTGGGATTTTACCATTTGCTTCATGTCGAAGTCTTGAACCTTGCGCTGCCTTGTTCTTTGTGAACTGACCTTCGTTTATTCTCCAACTGTAGGCTTGATCAAGATTCTTCCATTTGTTGGTCATAGTCTCACTTTTGTATCGTCTTTTGTCTTTTTCATTGTTTTTGTTCTGAGAACCTGTAACCTGTAACTATGTAGCAGACATGGGTCAAAAGCACCTGTTTATTTGTAAAATGAATAAGAATGGGGAATATAATAATGCAAAATTATGGTATGAACAAATACCCCCAAACTTATCTTTTGCTCGTCCTCAAGCAAACCTAATTTTATTCTCCAAAAAGACCTAGCCTCACTTTCGCAGGGAAACGCGATTGCACTGAGCTCGTGCAACAAGCCGTTAAACCTCTAGGTGTCCCTAGTAGAAGGAGTGTTGTCTCCTGAGGGTTTTCAGCGGATACTACCCACAAAATCCTATCAATTCGGCCTATTAACTTTTATTCTCCAATTAGGTTTTCCAACAAGGAATTCTATTATCATCGACTCATAAATTATACACCCATATTTTTCATGCTTCCTTATCATTTAACTTAAGATTATATATGTTCTATAGACTTACTTAGCTTTTAGCATCTTTTAAGTTTTCCTTCAAGGGTTCTGTCTCAACTTAGGAATTTTTAT
Source organism: Agapanthus africanus (assembly GCA_030015575.1). Taxonomy (NCBI): domain Eukaryota; kingdom Viridiplantae; phylum Streptophyta; class Magnoliopsida; order Asparagales; family Amaryllidaceae; genus Agapanthus; species Agapanthus africanus. The sequence continues at coordinate 160,633,015 of JASDDO010000031.1, read as the reverse complement.
CATCTCTATTAAAGATATAAGTCATATTCTTCATTCCTATATCTTATCTAAACCCCAATCACATACCCCTACTTGTGTGTAAATATCACCCCTACACTTGGAAATTCAAATCAAGCTATCATACTCTTGTCCGTCGTCCAAAGCACTTCTTAATTGATGAATTTTTAGATGAAATTGCTCACACATTCTTCATGCGATCGTTAATACTTCTTGAGGTACCAACAACCGATTACAAAATGTGTATGCACATTAAAGCATAATTCCTAGTCTTATAATACCTAAGGCTTTAGCAGTGACTCCCAAACTAGTTGGTCTAAGGCACTAGGTGATGAAGCACCCTCGCTAAATATTTTTCTATTAATGCTGCCTTAAGTAATTACAAAAACCAGTGTTCATTTTTTATCTCTCTTTATTCACACTTGAATTTTTATTTTATTTTTCATCGTACTAAGGACTTTTAGACAAGAGCATTTCAAGGTCTCTTCTACTATTCCAAGTTTCAAGGTCCGTGTTTGTACAATTGTAGGGTATATATTTTCAGAATTTAGACATAAGCTTAGGAATTATTTTTCAAACTTATACTCTAATAAAAATATCAATAATTTTCCCTTGTTTTAACTTAGCCCAAGAAGTCAACTCGAAATCTGCCTATTTCTAAATAAACTACAAAGACATATACTTTCTACCGTTAAATTTTTAAGAAAGGTTATTTTTAGGATTTTTAATTTACTAAGTCTAGGATCTAGTTGTTCCTAACTAGTTAACCTATTTGTCCAACTCAAGTCAAATAAGGCCAAAATTGAATACTTTAATTTTTATAATTTTTGAAAATTTTCAATTTTTATGGGTTTTAAAATAAGTATGCAAATGCAAAAAATGTACATATGAATGCGAAGGAAGAAGGCTTACCGAGCATACCCCCAAACTTAAACTTGACAGTGTCCTCACTGTCATGCCACACCGAGAGGGTCAAAATGTCGGCACTCCCCTGTTTATTTATTTATAATTTTTTTTGTTTTTTTTATTTTTTATTGTTAAAAGAAAAACAATATATACAAAAAGCCCCCCCAAACTTCATTGAAACAATGTTAAACGTCATTGCCAAACTTTGCAAATACCAAACGTCAACACCAACCAGTTGAAAAATCTATCTGTATAGAGTATCAGTCGGTGGAAGAACATGTTATACCGAGCCAAAAAGAATTTGGGAAGATATAAGTGGTGGTATGGAAAGTGTCTGTATGTACGTGGAAGTGAATAGATAGGAGGTGATGATGAATCAAAACGAGAATGTGAATGATCAGAAATCAGTGGAATATTGGCATTCTCGTAGCTTATTAAAAGAAAAGGGGGTGGTTCAACTTCTAAAGGAGGAGGTTGATTATCCACACAATCCCCAAGATGTTTCTGTGGATCCTTTATTGACTTGGCATCATCCATCATATGCATATGATATTCAATTATGAGGGAACTAATCTCCTCGATATCCGCCATAGTCCAGCCGAAAGCTTGTCGCTTATCTTGTAAGACCATTAAAAGGGATTTCTCTTGCTCGAGGGCTAGAGAGGCCGATATGATAACGGGAAAGGTCGCATTCTCACCTAGGTAAGCGTATTTAAGGTGAGACGGCAAAGGCTTGAGTTCGAGTTTCGAAGGAGAAACAATCAAAGGTAAAATTGGGGAATCTACCTCGAACTCAAAGGATTCCAATAAGGGTTCGAAATCACTGCAAACAACCAAATCGGATGATTCAACTAACTCATCCAAAAATTCAAAGGATTCATATTCGGGCGAGGAGTCGTCAAAATCGTCCGAAAAGGTGAAACATTCATAATCAATATCGGTTGTGCCAACTGTGTTAGATTCAAGGAGGGACACACTAGTGGCGTCAAAACTGTTGTCATCAAACAGAAATCTTTCAAGTTCGTAGTCCTCCTGCGTGATTTTATAAATAGAGCAAACTTCTCGTGTACTAGTTTTAGGCACGGGGGCAGACTTCCTATCTTGTAAATATTGAACTCACTAGACATCTTCCCAAAGGATAGAGTTATGGAGCCATTGCGACTATTTATTACGGCATTGGAAGTGGCCAAAAATGGTCGACCGAGGATCACCGGAATTTGGTTCCGTGGGTTAGCAACATGTTGTGTGTCTATAACAATAAAACCAACGGGGAATATGAAATTCCCTACTTTGATCAACACATCCTCTAACTCACCCCTAGGATGGGTGATTGATCGATCAGCCATTTGGAGAGTACAACGAGTGGGTTTCAACTCTCCAACCCCTAATTGCTCGTACACGGAGTAGGGAAGCAAGTTAACACTAGACCCAAGATCTAAAAGTGCTCTATTGATGTTCTTATCCCCAATTGTTATTGAAATTGTAGGACAGCCAGGGTCCTTTCGTTTTTGGGGTGAGGGTTGAGGTTGGTTAATAGCATTGCTCACTGCACAAGCCACTAGCACTTTCTCGGGTATTTGAGACTTTCTCTTCAAGGTGCATAAGCCCTTTAAGATTTTTGCGTAGGAAGGGACTTGTTGGATTGCATCTAAGAGAGGTATATTTATGCTAACCTGTTTAAATAACTCCACAATCTTCTCCATTTATGGAGTTGGTTTATTGGATCTCAACCTGTTTGGAAATGGAGCATTTTGAAAATCTGTTGAGTCCAATTTTTGTGGATTAGATTGTGGAGTTGGAACGGATCCCATGGTGGGTGTGTTCGTGATGTGAGAAGTGGGTCCGTTCGAAGTAGAAGAAGTAGAGCCTTGTGAAGAAGGAAGAATAGGCTCTAAAGATGAAGGTGAAGAAGAAGGAGATGAAGAAGAACCACCGGCAGGGGTGTCATTATCACTAATACCCACGTTATTTTGCAACACTTTTATAGATCTCAACGTGGTCACCGCATTTACATTATGATTTTGATATTCATATGCGACATTTGCATTGTGTGTGTGACCGGGATTTGGCAATGGTTGAGATGGAAACTTTCCCTTTTCTCTCTCGCTCAACGCAGCAGTTAGTTGTGCAATTTGTGCCTCAATAGATTTGATGCTTTGATCGTGTGAAGCATTTTTGTGCACCAAAGACTGGATGGAAGTCTCCAACCTTGCTGTGGATTGTGTAGATTGTTTGAGAAACGCATCTAGACTTTTTTCTAGCGAGATAACCTTATCATCATTTGGTTGAACAAAATTGTTTTGAGGGTAAAAGTTGTTAGGCACAAAATTGTTCGTTTGATTTGGATAAGGTTGTGGTTGGAAAGGTTGCTGGTATTGAGTTTGTTGGGGTGCTTGTTGTTGTGAAGGAGGAGGCCGTTGAAAGTTGTTGTTTCCTTGGAATTGTTGATTTTGATTCCAAGCAAAATTTGGGTGACTCCTCCAACCCGGATTATAAATTGAAGAGTAAGGATCATTTCTTTGTCGTTGCTGAAAGGCAGCATTGACTTGATCTTGTCCTTGAACAGGTAGATTGTAAGGACACTCTTCGGTAAGGTGTGATGGATCCGAACAACAAGCACAAACAGTTCGTAGGGGTAAAGCAGGGGCAGGAAAAGGTGATGAGATTTTTGTCTCAATGGCTTCTAGCTTTTTCGTAAGTGCGGCCATCTCGGCCTTCATAGCAATCGACATATCTAATTGATGTATGCCTGCCCTAGATTGACCAACAGAAGAAGATGAGATGGTCTTAGTGCTTTCCCACTGAAGTGTTTGTTCAGCAAGATCCTCGAGAAACTGCCAAGCTTCCTCACTAGATTTGGTTAGAAAGTGACCTTGACAAATGGTTTCTAGCAACTGCTTCGTTGCCGGGTTCAATCCCTCATATAAAGTTTGGCAAAGTTGCTAATTTTCGATCCCATGGTGAGGGCATTGAACAAGTAGGTCTTTAAATCTTTCAAAACACTACCAAAATGGTTCGGAAGGAAGCTGGGAAAATTGTATTTTCTCATTGCGAATTCTCGCGGTCTTGTGATGAGGATAAAACTTTTTAAGAAGGGCTTTAACAAACTCGTCCCAATTTCTAATTGAATGTGATGTTGTGCTGTATAACCACTTCTCGGCTAAGTTACATAAGGTGAAAGGAATGACCCTTAGCCTTATAACATCATCTGATAATTGGCTTGTTTTCATCATTGCGTAAACGTTTTGGAATTTGTTTATGAAGATATAGGAATCTTCAGATTCCAGTCCGTGAAATTTTGGCAGCATATTGATGAAGTGGGGTTTGATCTCAAAATTGTCCCCATTTGCCGGTGGGAGTGAAAGACAAGTAGGTAAGGCGGTACGGACAGAGTAGAAGAGATCCTGGAGCGCGATTCGTTGGGGCGCTTCAACAGGCGGGTGTTGCGGGTTATTCGCACCTAACGGAGGTGGAATCAGTCCCGTGGGTAAGGTGTTGTTAGGATTATATCCCGACATAACTTCGGAAGAAGAATTTGAAGGTGGAGGTAAGGAAGTGGAAGGAATTTCGACTTCGGAGTCGAAAGCTTCGTCGGTCGGTACCAACGAAACACGGACCACTCGGGCGCTAGTGTCCCTAGTCCAAACGGACATACACTAAAGAGGTAGTGTAGTCAAAAAGGTGAAAAACAGAATGTGGGGGTAAGAAAATGTCAATGAGAAGAAAGTGGGTGGTGGTGGGGTGCACAGATTTTAAGCGACAAGTTGCAAGTTTCCTTAAAAAAAGGTTTCCTTTTTTCTTTTTCTCTTTATTTGGAACTTTTTGCAAAAAAAGATTTTCGATAAAGGGCTTAGACACACTTTCAATCAACCACAAATGCACAATCAGGTCTAGATCTAGGGTCATCTAGGTCAGCTAGACAACTCCTAACTGTTCCAAAGGGATAGAAATAGGACCTCAAACCGCCTCTTCACCGCCAATTGCGGCCAGGTAAGTGCCAGGTGAGTGGGAGGCTCTCCACTATAAGTCGTGGCCCTAATTAAGTAACCACTCACCTTAGACACCACAAAGTCAGGTTAGGATCAACGGCCGATACCTACAATTAGTCCTCTGTCCTATTGAGCGCGACGTCCTTAGGGCTGAGTCTAGTATTTTTTTAATTAAATAATGGTCAATGCATATGCCTTATGTGATTTCTGGGGTCCTGGGAAGGGTGATGAAATCCCCACCCAATCTGAATTGGTCTCAAGCCCTTAAAGTCCGATTAAAAATATGCAAAGCAGTAACAATCACTTGCAATCAAAAAAAAATTTATTTTTATTGCGGCGCAAAGAATCCTGCACAAGATCAATTATTGGAAGGGGGAGAGATTTTTTAGCGTAAAGAATCCTGCAGGAGATTTGACAGAGGAGATATTTGAGGTTGCAGAGAAGAGAGAAAGGAAACAAACAGAGGGAATCCACGTGCTGACGTCAGCAGGGAAGCCGCAGATCTGCGGTTGGAAGGGCACTATTGCGGCGGTTCCGCGGTTGGGTGTGCAGATCAGACCCCGAGAAATATTCTACTCCTCTGTTGTTCAGATCTTCCGATTTCTGTTTTGATCTCTGGAATTTTCCATATACAAACTTCTTCGTTGTTCCTGCAAAATTCATAAGATAAACCCTTCAAACAATAAAAGAATGATAAAATTTTTATATTTTTTTTTATTTTTTTGTTTTTACGATTTTTTAATTTATATTAACCCGAAATTGCAAAAAGGAAATATTACGCCATCCCCGGTAACGACGCCATTTGATTGAATGATATTATGCGTATGCGCTTTTAAAGGATGAATCAAAAATATTTGTTAACCGCAATCAAGAACGACGTCGCTTGGTAGCTAGCTGGTGAGTACGGGTCGGTCCATAGGGATGTTGTGTCTTTTCTAATTTGCTCAAACGAGTTAATTCCAAACGTTGTGAATGGATTATCTTTAAAACCTAAATTGATTTATATAAAGACTAGAATCTTGCTAGGGTTAGGTTTAGGTTAAGTTTGGAAATTGAATGTTTCCTCACCGCTTTCAATGCCCTATTTTAGATCTATTAGGTGTTATGGTAATAATTAATAAAGGGGATTAGTACCATCGGGAAGAAACGATGTTTCTTCCTCTAGGTTCTTGTCCTTCCTTTCTTAATTCTTACCCTAACGTCCACGGAAAACATATACAACCGGTCCTTTATACTACGGTATCACCGCTACCTCGGGGGATAGGGTGCCGTAGGGAACGGTGTGTTATGTATGCATAGAATCCTATAAAAACTTATGATGGGAAAGAAAGGGGTGAGAGATCTTCATCTCTCAAGCCTTCCCCAAAGCTAACCCTAACAAGCGAGGAGACTACTCGCTCATTAAGGAATTAAATGACATTCTAACTATCTAACTAGGGCAAATAATTAAAAGTAAACTAAGGCAATGAAATAGAAATCTTACTTTATTGATGGCTCTCTCCAAACATTAACACAGGAATTACAGATCTGAATTTATGAAATGAAAAGAGGCATGACCTAAATCAGGTTTTTAGGGTTCTATTTATAGATTCATAAAAACCCTAGGTTACAATCGCGTCATATCTGCTATTGCAAAAATACCCCCTAAGAAGACTAGTCAACGAGCCGCCAGCGTACCGACACTTATTTCCACCGACACGGGTATCACCCGGCAGCGAATCCGCGGCCAAAGCCCACGTTTGGCCGCGGTTCTGCGGCCGTATATGGGCCTTGGCTGCTGAAATTCTCTGTGCTGCTTCTGGGTGATTTTGTCTTCCTGTTTTCTTGGTTGGTTCTTCAGAATGTTTTCCATTTCTCTTCCAGATCACCACAGTGAGTAATGTAGTGGGATTTTACCATTTGCTTCGTGTCGAAGTCTTGAACCTTGCGCTGCCTTGTTCTTTGTGAACTGACCTTCGTTTATTCTCCAACTGTAGGCTTGATCAAGATTCTTCCATTTGTTGGTAGTAGTCTCACTTTTGTCTCGTCTTTTGTCTTTTTCACTGTTTTTGTTCCGAGAACCTGTAACCTGTAACTATGTAGCAGACATGGGTCAAAAGCACCTGTTTATTTGTAAAATGAATAAGAATGGGGAATATAATAATGCAAAATTATGGTATGAATAAGCGTTAATGAATCACAATCCGATATTTTGAGTTCAATAATTCTAGAAAAACAACTTGATTTAGACTCTTTTGAAAATAAGGTATATGTGCTTTACAAGTCTCCTACCTCCATAATTTTTAAAAAATCAAGTGTGTTGAATTCTGGTGCGACACTTATTGACATTGAAACGTTCAATCGGACCATCGATGAAAGTTTCGAAGATATTTTCGCCGACGAACTCGCATTCCTAAACGACACGGTTTGGGGGGGGACCTTTTTGTGTGTATATATATATTTTTCTATTATTAATAATAATAATAAATTTAAATAAAAAAATTTAAATAAATAAATAAATAAACAGGGGAGTGCCGACAATCTTAACCCTCTTGGTGTAGCCTAACAGTGAGGGCACTGTCAAGTTTAAGTTTGGGGGTGTGCTCGGTAAGCTTTCTTTCTTCGCATTCATATGTATATTTTTTTCATTTGCATACTTATTTTAAAACCCATAAAAATCAAATATTAAAAAAATATAAAAATAAAAATTGAAAAGTTCAATTTTGGCCATATTTGACTCAAGTTCAACATGACGGTTGACCAGTTAGGAAAAACTAGATCCTAAACTTAGTAAATTAAAAACCCTAAAAATAACCTTTCTAAAAGTTTAACTGTAGAAATTATATGTCCTTATAGTTTATTTAGAAATAGGCAAATTTTGAGTTCAGTTCTTGGGCTAAATCGAAATAAGGGAAGAGTATTGAAAGTTCTATTTGAAGTATAAGTCTGAAAAAAATAATTCTGAACCTTAAGTCCAAATTCTGAAAATATATACCCTGCTATACGCACTTACACACATCTTGAAACTTGGGATAGTAGAGGATACCTTGAAATGCTCTTGTCTAAATTCATTAGTATGAAGGAAAATAAAATAAAAGTATAAGTGGTGAATAAAGAGATAAAAAAATGAACACCGGTTTTGTTATTACTTAAGGCAGCATAAATAAAAAATATAGCGAGGGTGCTTTATCACCTAGTGCCTTAGACCAACTCGTTTGGGAGTCACTGCTAAGCCTTAGGTATTGCAAGACGAGAAATTACGCCTAAATGCGCAAGCACATTTTGTAATCGGTCGTTTAGTACCTCAAGAAGTATTAACGGTCGCATGAAGGATGTGTGAGCAATTTCATCTAAAATTCACCAACTAAAAGTAATTTGGAAGATGGACAAGAGTATGATAGCTTGAATTGAATTTCCAAGTGTAGGGGTGATAATTACACACACGTAGGGGTATATAATTGGAGTTTGGAGGAGAGATAGGAATAAAAGATAAGGCTTATATCTTCGGTAGAGATGATAAAAATTCCTGAGTTAAGATTGCACCTTAGAAGGAAAACTTAGGAGATGCTGAAAGCTTTATAAACTGGCAAAACGTATATGATCTTAAGTTAAATGAAAAGGAAGTGTGAAAATACGGGTTGATGATTTCTAAGTTGAAGATGGTAGATTTTCTTGCTAGAATACTGAATTGAAAAATTAGAGTCAACGGCCAAATTGATCGGATTTTGTGGATAGTATCCGCTGAAAACCCTCAGGAGACAAGACTCCTCTTACTAGGGACACCTAGAGGTTTAACGGCTTGTTGCACGAGCTCATTGCAATCGCGTTCCCTGCGAAAGTGAGGTTAGGAATTTTTTGAGAATAAAATTGGCTTTGCTCGGGACGAGCAAAAGATAAGTTTGGGGGTATTTGTTCATATCAGAATTTTGCATTATTATATCATCCATTCTTAATCACATTACATATAAATAGGTGCTTTTTGATCCATGTCTGTTAAATAGTTGCAGGTTACAGGTTCTCAAATCGTTACAGCGAAATTCATGAAAAGTCGCTACAAATGTGAGACTACGACCAACAATAGATGAATCAGTATGATGCCACCTACCAGTTCCAGGAACAAATGAAAATCATTAGACAGTTCAATGAACAAAGCACAAGGGCAGCACAAGATTCAAGACTTCAACGCGAAACTCAAGGAAAAAGTCCACATCATTCTGCACTGTTGGAAATCTGGAAGAAAGTAGAAGAGATTCTGAGAAACCAAGTAAAGAAAACAGAAGATAAAAGCAACACAGAGAAACCCTGAAGTGATGAGCCAAAGATCCCACTTAATGGCCGCGGAACAGCGGCCAAACAGGCCTTTCTTCCGCGGTTCCGCGGCCGTATGGTGCAAGTGTCGGTGCATGTGTCGGTGGAGGTGTCGGTGCTTTGACCCGGTTATCTTAGGGTAGTTTGGGAAATACATGTATGGATCAGAATGTAACCTAGGCTTTTTTCTATCTATAAATAGGAAAGCCAAAAGCCTAATGAAGGCATGCCTCTCTTTAGTTTTTATGCCTATTTTTAATTCTAGATTTAAATTTTAATTCATGTTATAATGCACTATTGAGAGGTCATCAATAAAGTGAGTTTTTATTTTTATTTCGCATTCTTTTATTATCTGAATTTAATTCGTGCAATTTTTTATCCGTTCTTTATTTCTTTGCAATTTAGTTTGTCTACTATTAAAAAATATAAAAATGAATTTTATTGCCACTTTCCTAATGAGTGAGTAATTCCTCACTTGTTAGGGTTAGGATAGGGAAGGTTTGAGAGAAGGAAATCTCTCTCACTCTTTTCTTTGCCCATATAATTTTAATTAAGGAGTCTCTTTAAATCAACCATAATCCGCTCACTACGGCACCCTATCCTACAAGATAATGGTGATTCCCTAGTTAGACCGGTTGTGGTTGAATTAATCGGAGGTTAGGGCTAAGAGCCAAGAACGGACGGACAAAGACCAAAAGGAAGAAACCAAGTTTCTTCCTAGTCGTGCTAATCCCCGTTGTTGACTATTACCCTAACACCTATATTCTTAACTAGGGCATTGAAAGAAGTGTGAAGAATCCTTATTTTGAACAAACCTAATCCTAACCCTAGCAAGGCTTTAAAACAATTTATTCTCATTTTTAGATCGTAAAACAAAACCTACCAAAGATAGGACTTAACTCGTTAGAACTTAAAGAAAATAACACCATTCCCCTGTGGACCGACTCATACTCAACCGGCTAGCTACCAAGCGACACTGTCTTGATTGCGGTATTCTTAATTTTAAAACACGCACATACAAAACCAAAAACAATCACATATCCATCGGTGTTTGACATTAAAGATGGTGTACAGGTGCTCAGTGGAAACTAGGTACACTGAACGGACTCGCCGAGAACTCCTAGATGGTATTATACCTATCGTCAGATAGCAGTTCTCTGGTGTCACTGGTTCAGGTTACTCTGTAGACCCAAGATCGTCATTGAATCTTCGGTGATTCCTACTGATTTCCACCTCACTATGTTCATGAGAACATGCAAAACGGTGGCTTTTGGGTACAGTCCCAAATCACATGGAGGCAATGAGCGATCGGAAGGGTTTCGTCTCTCCCGGTATTAGGGGTTGATGTTGCGTTGTGTTCGATTGGCTGTAACTGGAAGTCCATGGCCAGGGATGATATGGAGATCTACTGGTAAGTGTTATTAATAGTTTCTCGACCCGTTGTGAGCCTCACATCGACATGACTTATCGGTTACTGGGGTCTTACGTTTACCACCCCTAGACTCGATATACGACATATCAGACGAAGAGACCAGACTGTATGGTAGTGTTACTGATTGGATTCACAGGAGTGTGTGCAGGCTTGCTTATTGATCTTCTGATCGCTTAATAGCCGGGTGGATGTTACGTTTAGCTGACCGCTTGCAGCTTGTGGGTGTTTGATATGATCATCACCTACTTCCGGTGTATTGACGATTCTTTAGAGTCCTACACAGAGGTTTCCTGGCTCAGGTAAAACAGAGTAGGAGCACATATGTGATATGTGCGGGACTGAGATTAATACGATATGATATACCATATTCAATTCTCGCGATATGTGATATCGGCCGGGTATATGTGATATAGCCGGGTCATCGGATCAAGTGTTGATTCGATGAACTGATACATATTATATTAGTCGGTTATTTGCAAAATAACCGGATTATCGGATCAAGTGTTGATTCGATAATTTAATGTATAATTATATATTTGATATATTACATTACATTAAATAATATAAGCTCACTTAATAGATTCTTTTTCTCACTTAGTGATACATTGATATATTTGGGATATATGTTAATTGTATTATTTTCTTTTGTTACATTATATATTATATATGTGATATATAATATTGTAACATGTTAGGGTTACACATGCAACTAGGGTTTTGAGATTAAACTATGATTAGGGTTTATGGTTGGAATTATATATTTATTTTGGTAATTCAAATTGTATGGATTAATTCATGGATGAGCTTTGAAGAAGCTTCATGAAGTGTTGACTTAGTCCACCCTCTTTGATAATTTTGCTAGATATTTGTTAACCCAACCCTAATCCTAATTCATGGTTAAGTCTCTACAAGGGTTAAGCATGCCCTGCTTAACCCTTGGGTGCATTTCTAACCTCAACAATTATTCATTCATCACACTTGATCTTCTTCTTCCTCTCAAAAAAGCTTTCTTGCTTTTTCTTTAGTGATGAATTAAAGTGAGAAATAGAAAACAAAAGAGAGAAAAATCCCTACTTCATCAGCCTCATCTATTCTAGCAACTTAGATTAGGGTGTTTGCTTCACTAATACCTCATTAGTGAAGTGAGAGCTTGGGTTTGTGATTCCTCAAGGTAGATCGTCATTGAAAGTGAAGTCTTCAAGTAAGGATGCCTCATTCACCTCATGGAGCCTCTCTAGAGTCTGGGTACTTGATGATCGCAGCGAAAGGACCTCAGCTCGGAGCTTATGAAGCGAAGGAATGGACTACAAAGGTTGTAATCTCTATCTCTTAGATGTTAAGTTGTTAACATATTGTTTTTGTTTGATTCTTTAGCTTAAGATTCATGGTTAGGCTTATCTAAAATGGCAAAAATATAAACTTGGCATAGATTATGCCTCCCGAAACCTTGTTGTCGTTGTAAGTAACCCAACAGTGGTATCATACCCTAGCTAGAGAATTAAACGGATAAGTGTAGGATTACGAAACCGAAACAACTCTGAAACATCCGAATCGAAACCCTAGTTTCTGTAAAAAAATTCAGAGTGTCAAAAAAATTTTCAAACAATTGCAGAATGATGTATGTGATACAATATGAACACTGTACAAATTTCAACACTTTCCCTCGGAAAATTTCAGGCCACACCATGTTCAAAACTGGCCACATCGGACCGTACAGGGTTGAAATTTTTACAGTGTTTAAGGCTCTGGGTTTTGTTACTTTAGGTGTTGTTTGTTTTTGTTAATTTTGCATGTGATGTTATCTTTTAGCAAAGGAAATTCGGAGTGTTTCGTATTCGTAATTCTAGGTTTTGTTTCGGTTATTTAGACGGTGTTAAAAAGTTCGATCGGATATCAAATACTCACTTTAACCCTTGCAGGAAAATTTTCAAGTGTTGGATTTTTCCTTAGTTAAAGAACATTCAAATATCGTGCAAGTGATGCGGTGAACCCTCTAGAAGAACGAAACCTTAACTCGATTTTGTGACCGTCAAAATCGCCACTAAACCCTAGGGTTTGTGGTAGTTTAGCGGTGCCACAAGTGAGGCATTGGTTGACCCTTCTATGGCTGGTTCATTGCTACTGTGGCGTGTGATGGATACTTCTAAACTACGCTCAAGTGTTGAGCATTTTGGAAAATTTTGGGTGTTTGTTGATTCGATCGGAATGTTTAAGATCGTCTAGTTTTTTCTGTAATGTAATACAATATGTGGAATTCATATAGTTAGGCATTAAATCCGTAATATGTGATATTTCGGGTTTACGATGTCTAAGGTGATGGATTCCAAATGTTGTGGTTTTTCACTTTCTTTTCTGCGACCGTAAGTGTAATATGTGGTATATTGCCGTTTTCGTTGCTATATGTCAACGACAATTGTGATAGGCATATTTACTTACGTTGATAACATGTGATGTTATGTGTTGCTGTTATATGTTATATTGGATCGTCGTGTTTTGAATAGCCGGTGGTTTTATGTGAGATGGGGTTTTTTATTTTCATTCATGTAAAATTCATTGTATGTAATATTCTTTTATTGGGGCACTTCTGGGTTGAGAATGATGTCACCATTGTATATTATTTACTTTTCCGCATTAGGATAGACCCAAGGAGGGGAGCACAAGTAACCGGGTTCTAGGGTCCAGTGGGAGGCCATCTCGAGGAGTCGAGATCGGGTCTCCTAACCCTAGAATTGGCAGGGTTACTTGCCGCTCTCGTAGGGGTCTTGGGATGTCGGTTTGGCTATTCATCGTGACCGTGGAATCCGTGTTTTATACAGGCTCAAAATAAAACACGGACTTCTTAGTATATCCAATATTTCAAATGTTATCTTCTGCTGCTGATATTATGTGATGTGATCATATTATATGCGTGAGACGAATGCTTTATTATTGTATATATGATATATAATAAGCGTTGCTTATGTTTTACACCCGCGCTAGTCCCGCCCCGGTATGCCGTTAGTTAAGTAACCTAACGGTGCATAACGGGACACTGTGGCGAATGCGGATGGCATAAGCGTACGTTGTATTTCCATTTCTTCTGTGATGCTTAGGAAGCTTAAATGATGGGATTCATTAATGAGATTAAGGAAAGAAAAGAAACCTAAAAGATGTTGTAGAATCAAATTTATAAAGAGGGTAGCTCTAGTTTTTGCTTTGCATAGCGGTATTCCTTGTAGAATATCCAGCACCTTATTCGATACGGAAAAACCCGAGATCCCTTCACCGGGAGTGACTTCTTTAGCGAAACTAGAAAATGCTACAACTCACTCGGTTTTGTTTTTGATAGCTTCTATAGTTCTTGCTTTGCATGGTGGTATTTGTGAAATATCCTGCACCTTATTCGATAAGGAAAGAGCCGAGATCCCTTCACCGGGAGTGACCTCTTTAGCAAAACTAGTAAAAGCATAAAAAACACTCCTTTTTCAAAATCACTTGTTTCTACAACGATATCAAGTTCATTACTCTCATGGTTTTCTGAAAAACCTGCGTAGCCCTCCGTCATTTCAGATAAAGATTATTTAGTATTCGTGCTGCATTTGTTAACCTCTATCAAGGCGTAGTGTGCGGTAGCTGATTAGTACTTATCTGTAAAACATGAGATGAGATTGGATTAGGGTAGTCGTACGACCTTGTTGACCTCTGTCAAGGGTCGTGCGGGTGAGTTTGATTCAATCAAGAAATGACGGGTTGAACTTGACTAGTGCACTATGGTTTGTTGACCTCTGTCAAGGTCATAGCACGCCAGGGGCAAAAGCATTATCGGGAATTTCAAATGTTGAAATTTGCAATGAGATTGCATACCTTTTATGATATAGTTGGATCATGATACCCACTGCGAGTAAGAGTTACTCCTGGGAGAGTTTTACACATGACAATTTACCGATCAAGTAGGTGTCTAGAAAGGTGTTAACGGGGTTATGCCTCTGGGAAAATGAGATTTATTTTAATTAGGTCCGTGCGAAAGCACGGGGAACCTCCCTCAAAGTACCAACACTGACCTGGTTAAAAATTTGGCGAACTTGTAAGGTGTAATTAATCCCGGCTAGTCTTACATTTTTGGGTTTGAAGGAAAATTTGATAAAAGCAGTGGGAGCCATCGTGATTAGATAAGATAATAACCAATCTAATCTTGCAAGAGCATACGCTAAAGTGTTTTCTTCTCTCTCTCTCTCCAGGTAGCGACCATGTCAGGGCTTAATCAAGATAATAATATGGATGTATTGACCAAACCCGCTTATTATACTGAGCAGGGGAACGTTGGTCCAGTTCTGTCTTATAATTGTTATAAGACTGATGTAACACCTTAGAATGTGTTTTGTGTTTAATTATATTTTATATATATAGTTTTTAATAAAAAGTTTACCAATTTGGTTTTTAATTATTTTATCCTATTTAATGAATATTTTATTAGAATTTTTCTAGGCACACTGTAACGTTTTGAAAATCGTTTCGGTGAAATTTCGAAAAAATCGGTAAAATAAGGGGGTTTTCTGTAAAAAGTCAAAATACAAATATCTTATTATAAAAATTAAATATACATATTCTAGCTATGTAATTGCTATTATTTGGTGTTTATTGAGCCGCTGGTGAAATTTCAAATTTTCTGAAAAAAATATTATTTTATTATTATTTTAAGACGTCACTAATACATTTAATTAGGGAAAATTACAAATTGGAATGAGTTGAAACAAATTTTGTGCATCATAAAACATTAAATAAAATTTTATCATGTAGTTTTTGGAACAAAATCATTTGCCAAAACGGTTTAGAAATTATTGAAGAAAAAAGGCTTTTTTAGCGTAAATGGATGTTTGGGGTATTGTATTTATCATTTTTCATCACCCCACACCCGTACCCACACCCACACACCCCCATTCACTTATCCCCTTGAAGAATTCAGCAGCCCCCTCTTTTGTCCCCACTTGGATTTCAAAGGAAATGAAATGAAAGAAAAGAAAAGAAAAGAATAGAAAATGATATAATTTGAGTTGATTTTGACTTGAACTATCCTTCTCCACCTCACTCTCTCTCCTCCCTCACCCAACCCCTCCACAATCTGGCCGAAACCAGCAACCCCCAACAGCCCCCTTTTCCTCTTCTCCTCTCTTTGTTCCATCAAAGAAAATCCAAAGAAAAATCCACTAAAAATCAAGCAAAAATCCAAATCAAGATCCGACTCCTACCCATTTTAGCTTAGCCGTATAGCATGGATTTTTGGTGACAAGGGAGCATTTTGGAGGGCTATGTGTGTTTGTGGGATCTTCAATTTGTTTGGGTAAATTCTAACCCTTTTGCTTAAATTGTTGTTAATTGCTTGTAGTTAGCTTAGTTAAGTGTTACTTTGGTTTTATGTGGGTTCAATTGTATGATTAAGGAATTCTAGTTAGGATTTTGTTTTGAAATTGGGTTGTGTTCACTTGTGCATGGTTTGTGATGTGAGCTAACATCTTGAAAACTTGTTAAAATTTATCTAGTTGCATATTACAAGTTGTTACTTGAAAAATGTCCAAATTAAGCCTTTTTCTGCAAACTAGAGTTTTATGAAATGCATTTATATGTGAGATGAAAAATATGGTTAGGGTTTTTATCATATTATTAACTTTATTAAGTGTGGTTTAACACTTTAGTTCATGGAAATCCAACCTAAATTGTAGTTTGTGCATTTTGCTTGAAAATTGTTAGAATTGGATAATTTGTAAACTAGGTTTTTGGGGTTTATGGAATTTAATGAGATTAAATTATGGGAATCATTTTTTTGACTTATTTAAGATATTTAGTGAATATTGTGGCCTCTAGATTCGTTTAAACATCATGTTTTGTACAATAACGGCGAATTGTGCTTGCTAGTTTTTTTCGGAAAAATGACTTTTAAGTGAAATTGGGGTTTTTGTGAATTTTAAGCTATTTTATATTATAATTAGTGCTTGTAATTGTACAAATTAGTGTGTTGGGATCTTTCTCGATGGTTTGGCGTTTGTACGCCGACATCGAGGGTTTTTGGGTCGATTTGTGAAGCAACCATATGTTTTGACCTATGTGAGATTCGTGCGTCGTTTTGGTCATGAGGCGGATTTTAATACGATACGGTGCGTTATGATATGTAGGTACCCCATGTGGACTTCGAGACGACAAGCAAGCGCGTGACGGCGTCGGCACCGGTAAGCGAGGACCAGGTGAGTAGATTTATATCTACGGGGAGAAGTCGGGTGGATGGCGTATAGCACCCCCGCAGTTCGTGGTGATGCATACGAATACGTATGCACACATATATAAATATTGTTTATATATTGTTTGAGATTATTGATGATAGAGATGGATCCTTGGTGTGATTGGATTGGTTTAGTGTTGCGAAACCCTAGAGTAGTGGTTGCACCACACATACACACACCCCCATATTTGCATACATTCTTCTTTCTTATGTGCGTACATGGGATTATATATTGATGTGTATATTTACACATGGGTATGGGACTATGTGTTTATATACTGGATTTGAGGATAGTAATTGGGATTTGAGATGAGTCGATGATATTGGGCTTGAGGCCAGAAGATCCGTGATGTGTTTTGGTTCGTATTGAGATACGACATGATGTTTTAGCGGGTCTTTTGACGTAGTGATTCTTATACATGCATGCGTACATAGATGGTATCAATATTGTACTAGACGTAGATCAGTACCCCGATCATGATATTTGATAAAGAGGATACCAGGTGAATAGTATGATGAATATGATATTGACCCGTACCCAGATTTGGGATGTCGTACGACGGATTTACGTACGAGCTATATTGATGATTGATCCGCACTCTTGACTTGGGATGCCTGATTATAGATATGGTATCGGATATGATATTATTGAGGCGGGATCACCGACTATACATATACAGGTATGTATATGTATCGACTCAGATGATAGGCGGTTTCCTTACCTGTAGTTCAGCTTGTTAGTTCAGCCGTATAGTTTAGTGTAGTTGTTAGATTAGATTAGACTTCTTACCTATTTCAAAAACTAACGAATCGTGGGTATTTTAGAAGACAGCCCAAGGGATCCTACGGATATTTCAAAAGACGTATCTTTTCATAAAAACACCGTAGCCCCAATTTTCAAAACCCCATGATTCGTGTTATTTCAAAAGGCACCATTTGTAGGACTTATATTAGATTATTGCATATTTGTTATAGTTGCGTCTAGTATTCAGCTCCCGCTCATTTTTACTGTTCGCTCCGCATCGCATACTTCTATTATACTTTCTTATTGCATTATTAATATCATGCTGTTAGGACACCAGCACCATTACCGATGACGCGTATGTACCACGTACACTTACTTGCCGGCTCACACACATCTTCATCGGTAATTGACAGGTCACGAACACTTTAGAAAATACTATTTCATTTGACATAGGTTGTTAGCTAATAGTTTAGACATGATATTAGTGTACTTTCCTTATATGCTGGTTAGACATTGTAGTTATTGCCTACTACTTCATGCATGTTATTATTCACTGTTGTGTCGCATTCATGGATTCTCATGCCTATATTCATTGCTTACATGCTATTGATGACTTGGATTCGGATTTCATGAGATTTCTTGGATTTGGAGGAAAACCGTAAAAACATAAATAAACCTTTTCTCCCTTTTAAAATAAAAAGTGCGGTTTTCCCATGATGTATGAGTCATCCACCATGAGTTTGCTGATGGATTTCGAGACCCGATTCGAGGAGTGGAGGAGCCGTTTCGGGTACATGGTGGGCCCGGTATGGTACCCCGGGGCAAAAGGAATGTGGTGTTGACGTTGAGCCTGGCTGGGGAGCACTACCTACCGGTGATATTACCCGACGCGTCGGATATCCGGAGGATACCGTCGTGGTCTTGAGATGGATGGTAGGGGCCGGTCTGGACTGACGGCGCCCTAGATATTGAGATTGAGATATTGATATTTTGAGACGGTGAGATTTATGTTTTGTGTCGATGCTAGACACTGTTGATACTGATTTCATTTATGATACCTCAGTTTAAAAATACGAAGGAAATCTCACTAATTTATGAAAACAGTTTCTTCATTTACATGTATTCTGTTTTCATGCATGCATACCTCATTCATATGATATATTGCTACCTGAGGCACTGGCACGGGCACATGAGTTTACACTCGGGTTAAATATTTACCCTAGCCTTTGTTATAGGCTGCATGTTATATACATTTTTGAGGATATATTATGATCATTGACCTAGGATTGCGTTATTTATGCGATTTCTGTGCGTAGATATTTTTCTATTCACGAGTTGGCAACTCACCCCGTTGTGCCCCAGTTTCTTGCAGGTTTGCCGTACAGGTTTCATTACGGCTTTGCGGGCTCAGTTTCATTCGGGTGACTTGCTAGTAAGTGGGTTTTTCTTGTATCGTACCCATCATATTACCTTGTATAATATTATGCCGTTGTATCTAGTAAATTCCATCAACCAAACATGTATTTATTGAGATAGAGACCATTGTTGTTTATTCTTTCGACCTTAGAGTCGCTCGTTTTATTTCTGGTGGTTTTGAGTTTCCTTTTGAGTTTTGATCCTCGCCGTTGGCGTTGTATATTATATTGCTTGTGTGGTTGTGACCGTCGATTGACGAAGAGCTAGCTCCCGCTTGGGGATGCCTTTTTCTTGATTTTCGTATACTATTCATGTTGTATCCCGTTTGGGGGCCAGTATTTACAAAGGAGACTCTGCCGAATTTTTCAGTAAATTTTTGACGTTTTAAAAACCGTATAATTCGGCTTATGCTTTTGAAATTACTTGCTTTAAGTTGGTTTTCCTGCACTCTACTACTTTTCTTGGTTTGGATTTCTGGGTTTTCGGTTTACTTAGATTACGTACGCCTCGAGACGTTCGTAGTTTAAGTGCCAGTCATGTTCCGTACTTTCGGGTCGTGACAAAGTTGGTATCAGAGCGTTAGGTTTTAACCTTCGGAGCATAGGATAACCCTTGGTTGATGGAATAGGTGACTAAAGTAGAGTGACGTACCATTGATATGTTCCGCGGCATATTCACGACACGCCACTCCACTTATGAAGCCTTAGGATGTACATTTCCTTGTTCAGTATTATATTCCTTCCTGATCTAGCCTCATCGGTACCAGTTTGGTTTTGCTGCTACGGTTACGGGCAGGGAGAGCTACAGCTAGAGTTGCGGTCAGCACAAGCTCGTCACGAACGAGGACTGACCAGGGCGAAATTCCGGCGACACACGATTGCAGAGATGTGTCTTTTTACTGTGTTTCCGCGCCACGAGCGTTTGGCGGATCGCCTTTATGAGGTTACTCGGAGGTGCTGATCGACACTAGAGAAATGAGCCAATGATACAGGCCAACCAGATTTTGATGACCGTTGGTGTGTTGCTTATTCATGATGGTCGAGGCACTGTTCAGCATGCAGACGAGCGAGCCAGTTATTGCTGCGAACGACGAGATATTGCCCCAGATGCTGGAGTTAGTGCAGAAAGAGTTGTACTAAAAGATGATAGAAGGTCGCTAGTCATCGAGGATGAATGACTAGGACATGTGGATCGTTCGCTTACCCCGATGCGAGGTCATCAGATAGATTGATTCCAGCTATAGACGACTTCATGCAGAGACGTGAGGGTCGACAGAGACGATCGAATGTCGGAAACCTATTATTCCAAGTTTAAAGTAGTCGGAAAGACATGCAGGCAATTCTATGGTCCCTCTAGAAGAATGAAACCCTAACTCGACTTAATGACCGTGTGAAAGACTTTGAACCTTCGGGTTTGCGGCGGTTCTACGGCGCCATTAGTGAGGCTTGGGTTTGCCCTTCTATGGCTGGACCACTGATGCTGTGGTATGTACTCGATACTATTATACTGTACCCAAGATGTTGAGCTCTTGGGGGATTATGAAGTTTTGACGACTCGATCGGATGGCTCGACTTAATTCGGATGCTTGGTGGTGAGATGCATTCTTGGGAGACTCCAGATACGAGGATAGTCGTTGGAGCTCAGTCCATGCAGCCACGACGAGACGAGTCCAAAGCAGACGACATTAGAGAACAGTGAAGTAGGAGGTTCGTACCAGATCTAGATGAGATGACATTCCACTCCGCCGACATCAGAGATGCGATGCGCATGCCGAGGCATGGTACTTGGACTTACCTTCCAGAAGGAGTTGCGATGAGTATGTAGCCGTTCCGGAACGAGAACAGATCTAGTAAGGGACGATGACTTCCGGACAGTTCGGCAGAGGCGAGATTTGGGAGAGGTTTCGACAGGACCTTTCTGGAATGATTTACGAGGAGACTTGGACCCAGGAGTGGTCATGTTACGCACACCAGCAGGCCAGGGTTCATGATCATCGATGAGACGTCCCATTAGTGACCGCGCCAGTTGGCCCGAGCTTCTTAGAGGATGCGCTTGAGCGGTACTATGCCGCCATTACTGATTTCGATGTTTTGGGTAAATTATTCGAATGATCTGATTTTGATGATTGAGGATTTACGATCTTTGCACAGAGTTGCACTTGATATCGTTTTCGTGCTTTAGTTTCACATGTTTGTGATTTTACGGTTTTAAACAGTTGAGTTGATTTTGTGCGTATGCACGCACGCGATTTGGTTCCTGCACTCTGTATAGTTATTATATGCTTGCAGTGCAGTGATACGCCTTTTGTGCACTTAGATGCACTGGACTTTGATTTTGATTGTGATACTCGATATTTGTTTTGTGCACCTTGTGCACCTGATTGATTTTGCGCACGTTCGGCGCTTGATATTGGATTTCATGATTTCGTGCACGATGGATGCACCTAATTTGGATTTTCACGCATGTTGGGCGCATGTTTTGAAGGGTGATTTTGGTGCACACCAGAGGCACTAAATCGAGATTCTTCGTGTGTGTCAGACGCACCTGTCCTTGCTGTCAGTCACACACGTTGCCTACGACAGATGTTTCGTGCACACCCGATGGACTTAGATGTTGTTTCTGTGCGCATGTATGGCACATTCATGGATTTTGATTTCCGTGCGCACCAGACGCACGTAGCATTCATGTGCATATTTTTGGGATTGATTTCGTATAGAGCAGTACATTTTTTTGATATTGCTATGTGTTTTCGTACTGAGCAGGACTAGTCAGAGGACAGTACCTGAATATATTTTGCATGCATTGATAGTTATTGAAGGGATTTCCAAAAAGCGAGCTGTAGCCTCAGTATTTACCTACGTGTCTGATATGACACGAAATGTTTAAAACAAGGAGACCCTTCTAAATTGTTTCCAAAACGGCGGAACGTACATTTCAAACAAAGGTATATATGTATATAGTTATTTTCTTATGATAGACGTCCGCCACTGTGCAGTGTTATACGCGTTGCACAGCGACTTAAAGAGATTGGCATACATTTCCTTCAGATACTTACAGATATAGATTCGATGTTTACATGTATAGTTTCGAGTTATATCACATTGGTTTGATTTGGATTTGGCATTGATGTCTTCTCCATGACTCCGATGATTGCGGGATGCTTGACGGAGTTTTGATTTGAGTTATATACTCATTTTTCAAGCGCATGCGCTGCGCTACGATTTGTTTTATGTATTTACACTTTCGGAGCCCCGATGACTTGATGGGTTTTCTTAGATGTTTTAGTATTTGGGGGAGTTTGAATTTAAATTCGGGGACCGAATTTCTTTAAGGGGGAAGATTGTAACGTTTTGAAAATCGTTTCGGTGAAATTTCGAAAAAATCGGTAAAATAAGGGGGTTTTCTGTAAAAAGTCATAATACAAGTATCTTATTATAAAAATTAAATATACATATTCTAGCTATGTAATTGCTATTATTTGGTGTTTATTGATCCGCTGGTGAAATTTCAAATTTTCTGAAAAAAATATTATTTTAATATTATTTTAAGCCGTCACTAATACATTTAATTAGGGAAAATTACATATTGGAATGAGTTGAAAAAAAATTTGTGCATCATAAAACATTAAATAAAATTTTATCATGTGGTTTTTGGAATGAAATCATTTGCCAAAACGGTTTAGAAATTATTGAAGAAAAAAGGCATTTTTTTAGCGTAAATGGATATTTGGGGTATTGTATTTATCATTTTTCATCACCCCACACCCGTACCCACACCCACATACCCCCATTAACTTATCCCCTTGAAGAATTTAGCAGCCCCCTCTTTTGTCCCCACTTGGATTTCAAAGGAAATGAAATGAAAGAAAAGAAAAGAAAAGAATAGAAAATGATATAATTTGAGTTGACTTTGACTTGAACTATCCTTCTCCACCTCACTCTCTCTCCTCCCTCACCCAACCCCTCCACAATCTGGCCGAAACCAGCAACCCCCAACAGCCCCCTTTTCCTCTTCTCCTCTCTTTGTTCCATCAAAGAAAATCCAAAGAAAAATCCACTAAAAATCAAGCAAAAATCCAAATCAAGATCCGACTCCTACCCATTTTAGCTTAGCCGTATAGCATGGATTTTTGGTGACAAGGGAGCATTTTGGAGGGCTATGTGTGCTTGTTGGATCTTCAATTTGTTTGGGTAAATTCTAACCCTTTTGCTTAAATTGTTGTTAATTGCTTGTAGTTAGCTTGGTTAAGTGTTACTTTGGTTTTATGTGGGTTCAATTGTATGATTAAGGAATTCTAGTTAGGGTTTTGTTTTGAAATTGGGTTGTGATCACTTGTGCATGGTTTGTGATGTGAGCTAACATCTTGAAAACTTGTTAAAATTTATCTAGTTGCATATTACAAGTTGTTACTTGAAAAATGTCCAAATTAAGCCTTTTTTCTGCAAACTAGGGTTTTATGAAATGCATTTATATGTGAGATGAAAAATATGGTTAGGGTTTTTATCATATTATTAACTTTATTAAGTGTGGTTTAACACTTTAGTTCATGGAAATCCAACCTAAATTGTAGTTTGTGCATTTTGCTTGAAAATTGTTAGAATTGGATAATTTGTAAACTAGGTTTTTGGGGTTTATGGAATTTAATGAGATTAAATTATGGGAATCATTTTTTTGACTTATTTAAGATATTTAGTGAATATTGTGGCCTCTAGATTCGTTTAAACATCATGTTTTGTACAATAACGGCGAATTGTGCTTGCTAGTTTTTTTCGGAAAAATGACTTTTAAGTGAAATTGGGGTTTTTGTGAATTTTAAGCTATTTTATATTATAATTAGTGCTTGTAATTGTACAAATTAGTGTGTTGGGAGCTTTCTCGATGGTTTGGCGTTTGTACGCCGACATCGAGGGTTTTTGGGTCGATTTGTGAAGCAACCATAGGTTTTGACCTATGTGAGATTCGTGCGTCGTTTTGGTCATGAGGCGGATTTTAATGCGATACGGTGCGTTATGATATGTAGGTACCCCATGTGGACTTCGAGAAGACAAGCAAGCGCGTGGCGACGTCGGCACCGGCAAGCGAGGACCAGGTGAGTAGATTTATATCTACGGGGAGAAGTCGGGTGGATGGCGTATAGCACCTCCGCAGTTCGTGGTGATGCATACGAATACATATGCACACATATATAAATATTGTTTATATATTGTTTGAGATTATTGATGATAGAGATGGATCCTTGGTGTGATTGGATTGGTTTAGTGTTGCGAAACCCTAGAGTAGTGGTTGCACCACACATACACACACACCCATATTTGCATACATTCTTCTTTCTTATGTGCGTACATGGGATTATATATTGATGTGTATATTTACACATGGGTATGGGACTATGTGTTTATATACTGGATTTGAGGATAGTAATTGGGATTTGAGATGAGTCGATGATATTGGGCTTGAGGCCAGAAGATCCGTGATGTGTTTTGGTTCGTATTGAGATACGACATGATGTTTTAGCGGGTCTTTTGACGTAGTGATTCTTATACATGCATGCATACATAGATGGTATCATTATTGTACTAGACGTAGATCAGTACCCCGATCATGATATTTGATAAAGAGGATACCAGGTGAATAGTATGATGAATGTGATATTGACCCGTACCCAGATTTGGGATGTCGTACGACGGATTTACGTACGAGCTATATTGATGATTGATCCGCACTCTTGACTTGGGATGCCTGATTATAGATATGGTATCGGATATGATATTATTGAGGCGGGATCACCGACTATACATATACAGGTATGTATATGTATCGACTCAGATGATAGGCGGTTTCCTTACCTGTAGTTCAGCTTGTTAGTTCAGCCGTATAGTTTAGTGTAGTTGTTAGATTAGATTAGACTTCTTACCTATTTCAAAAACTAACGAATCGTGGGTATTTTAGAAGACAGCCCAAGGGATCCTACGGATATTTCAAAAGACGTATCTTTTCAAAAAAACACCGTAGCCCCTATTTTCAAAACCCCATGATTCGTGTTATTTCAAAAGGCACCATTTGTAGGACTTATATTAGATTATTGCAGATTAGTTATAGTTGCGTCTAGTATTCAGCTCCCGCTCATTTTTACTGTTCGCTCCGCATCGCATACTTATATTATAATTTCTTATTGCATTATTAATATCATGCTGTTAGGACACCAGCACCATTACCGATGACGCGTATGTACCACGTACACTTACTTGCCGGCTAACACACATCTTCATCGGTAATTGACATGTCACGAACACTTTAGAAAATACTATTTCATTTGACATAGGTTGTTAGCTAATAGTTTAGACATGATATTAGTGTACTTGCATTATATGCTGGTTAGACATTGTAGTTATTGCCTACTACTTCATGCTTGTTATTATTCACTGTTGTGTCGCATTCATGGATTCTCATGCCTATATTCATTGCTTACATGCTATTGATGACTTGGATTCGGATTTCATGAGATTTCTTGGATTTGGAGGAAAACCGCAAAAACATAAATAAACCTTTTCTCCCTTTTAAAATAAAATGTGCGGTTTTCCCATGATGTATGAGTCGTCCACCATGAGTTTGCTGATGGATTTCGAGACCCGATTCGAGGAGTGGAGGAGCCGTTTCGGGTACATGGTGGGCCCGGTATGGTACCCCGGGGCAAGAGGAATGTGGTGTTGACGTTGAGCCTGGCTGGGGAGCACTACCTACCGGTGATATTACCCGACGCGTCGGATATCCGGAGGATACCGTCGTGGTCTTGAGATGGATGGTAGGCGCCGGTCTGGACTGACGGCGCCCTAGATATTGAGATTGAGATATTGATATTTTGAGACGGTGAGATTTATGTTTTGTGTCGATGCTAGACACTGTTGATACTGATTTCATTTATGATACCTCAGTTTAAAAATACGAAGGAAATCTCACTAATTTATGAAAACAGTTTCTTCATTTACATGTATTCTGTTTTCATGCATGCATACCTCATTCATATGATATATTGCTACCTGAGACACTGACACGGGCACATGAGTTTACACTCGGGTTAAATATTTACCCTAGCCTTTGTTATAGGCTGCATGTTATATACATTTTTGAGGATATATTATGATCATTGACCTAGGATTGCGTTATTTATGCGATTTCTGTGCGTAGATATTTTTCTATTCACGAGTTGGCAACTCACCCCGTTGTGCCCCAGTTTCTTGCAGGTTTGCCGTACAGGTTTCATTACGGCTTTGCGGGCTCAGTTTCATTCGGGTGACTTGCTAGTAGGTGGGTTTTTCTTGTATCGTACCCATCATATTACCTTGTATAATATTATGCCGTTGTATCTAGTAAATTCCATCAACCAAACATGTATTTATTGAGATAGAGACCATTGCTGTTTATTCTTTCGACCTTAGAGTCGCTCGTTTTATTTCTGGTGGTTTTGAGTTTCCTTTTGAGTTTTGATCCTCGCCGTTGGCGTTGTATATTATATTGCTTGTGTGGTTGTGACCGTCGATTGACGAAGAGCTAGCTCCCGCTTGGGGATGCCTTTTTCTTGATTTTCGTATACTATTCATGTTGTATCCCGTTTGGGGGCCAGTATTTACAAAGGAGACTCTGCCGAAATTTTCAGTAAATTTTTGACGTTTTAAAAACCGCATAATTCGGCTTATGCTTTTGAAATTACTTGCTTTAAGTTGGTTTTTCCTGCACTCTACTACTTTTCTTGGTTTGGATTTCTGGGTTTTCGGTTTACTTAGATTACGTACGCCTCGAGACGTTCATAGTTTAAGTGCCGGTCATGTTCCGTACTTTCGGGTCGTGACACACACACACACTTGTGCATGTAAACTAGGGTTTAGAGATGGGGTTAGACCATGATTAGCAAGCATGATGGATTAACCCATTCTCTTTAAGTTAATAAATATTGTTTAGGTGCTTTGGGTTTAATAATGTGTATGGTTGTTTTTAAATAAAATGATTTAAAAAGGATTTTAAATTGGTTTGAATGGTTGACGTTGTGGGGGAGAGAGAGAGAGAGGGCATGGGGCAACATGGCATGAGCCATGCTCATTTAATGAAGTGAGAGAGAGTGAGAAGGGGGGTTGATTTGTTTCTTTCATTTCTCACTCTCACTCTCATTTCCCTCACATTCTCTCACTCTCAAACACACACACACACTCACCTGAAGGCGGCAGCAGCAGCACCAGAAGCCAGCAACAGCAACACCAGAAGCAGCTTCAGCAGCTCACAGCAACAGCATCAGCAGCAGCTGCAGAAGCAAGCAGCAGCAGCAGCAACTGTAGCAGCCCCAGCCCCAGCCACTACAGCAGCTCTTCTCCACTTCTTCACCTGCTCTCTAGGGTTCATTAGGGTATATTTCTGAACCCTTTCCCTAGTTTGCTTAGGTTGTGTGTTAATTAGCTTCGATTAGTGTTAAATTAGCTAGTTTAGAGCAAATTATGGTGATTTGTGAGATGTTGTGGTTAATTGATGATTGTGTTAGTTAACCCTACCTATTTAAGTGTTATTAGAGTCACTTGAACTGAGCTTAGCCCTGGATTACACTAAAATACCATAGGGTTTCCTTTTTAGTGCAATTGGTGTTTTTAAGCGATATTTGTGACTTTCTGTGATCTGCTTTTGACCCGGATCCTTCAGAAAAAAATTGGGAAAACTGGGGCATGGACACTAGATCTAGAACACAACACCAGAACACGAGACCCTACTTCCCAATCCAGGCCGCAGATTTATTTGGTTTGGCCGCAATTTGCGGCCAAGTAGGGGGCAGGTGTGTTGGGGTCCTGGCTAGGGTTGTCTGTAGTGTTTTCTAGTGCTTTGGCATGTCTAGTTTTGTAAGATTTGACCTGTAGGAAAATCTGGGATCAAATACCGTTTTTCATTTCCGTTGTGTTTGCGCGATACGCGCGATACGTGAGTGGGTTCTGTGATCCAGCGTATCGCGGCGTGTCGCGATAGTTTTAGACGCGTATACACACATTTTAGCGTATCGTGCACACGCGCGTTTATTTCGCGACGTGAGTTTCTCGTTTTGGGTTCGATATCGCGTTTTGCGGAATATTTGGCTTATATATGATTTCCATGTCTTATTTGCAGGTTTGCAGGCGGGGACTACGGACACTGCTACAGGGGAGAGCAGATGGTAGAATTCACCTAGCGTGGAGCGTAGGTGAGTAGATTTAACATCTACAGGGGAATCGCCCGCATGGCGTTAAGCTTCTGAGCTAGGATTCAAATACTTGTCGCATATTCTACGTCATTGTTAGAATTGCGCCTTTACTTTATTTTCTTGATATAATTATACTGTGACTAGCAGCCGTAAGACACTGCACATATTATTGACGGTTCATGTTGCACGAGCACGGATTGTATGCTACACACACCGTCAATAATATCCATGTCACACACAAACTATTATAGACATTATATTGCTTGGTTAGGGACCTTGTGACATTGATTCGTACTGCTTATCACATATGACATTACCATACCTATATACCTATAGAGTATCATACCATTAGTGATAGGTACACATACCCTTTACGATACATCTACAGGTATACCTTGCTCATATTTTACTTATACCCAGTGGGGTATACCATATCATTTACTTATAGGTAGACACCTATATTTAGCTGTACCTTATTGATTTCACATACATATGGTTTCAGCTACATATTCTCATTTATATGCTCGCATTTGAGATATATCGCATATATTTATTCCTGGATTTGCGCATTGTTCATTTGGATTTTACATGATGTTTTCTGGATTTGGGAACCGCGGGAGTTCATGAAATTATGCATACATTGAAAAACCCGGTTTCCTTGATATGATATTTGCGCATCCACCATGGGTTTTATCGGCGTTGATTTATATATATACCCCTACGAGGAGGCTTTGAGGCCGTAGAGGGTACATGGTGGGGCCCGGAGGTACCCCGGGGCAAGAAATGGATGTCGATGTGCTATGAGCCGATGAGCCCGGCAGGGGAACCATACCTTCCGGTGACACTACCAATGACTCGGCGGGGATCATGGAGATACCGTTGGGAGTCATGCACGTATGCATATGTTGAAAGGCGAGGGTCAGAGCTAGGCACTCGTGCTTTCGGGATAGCGTATGATACGTACCTATCAGGATTTCTGTGTCGATGCTTGGCACATTGTTTTCATGATATTTCTTTTAAACACCTTTGTATATATAACAGGGGATTTAGCCGTTGTTATATATACCCTTACACCAATATTAGTGGAATGGGACGCTAATATATGTGTATTGACCCCATCATATTTATTTCTGCATATATATATATATATATATATATATATATATATATATATATATATATATATATATATATTTAGGATGTTAGAAACTTACTTGAGATTCGACTTGGGATATAGGTGATTCATTGAGATTGGATATTGGATATGAAAGAGATTGTTGAATTGTACATTCGAGATATAGGAGAGCTATTCGATATTGTACATTGAGGTAATGTGAGACTTATCTTATATGAGAGCCCAGTTTGGGGGGCTGATTTGAGGAATTGTGGATTTGAGTGTCTTGATAGATTGTGATCCTACCACGATGTCAGGTTTCCGTGGAAATGACATATTCCACCCCTACCTCACACTTATCTATTTTATGCACAGTTTCATATATTGGTAGTACATGTTAGTGTACCCTTATGATAGTTGCATATCTACATTCTCATATCCCTATTGCATGGTTATTGCATACTATTGTCATGTTACTATTGCTTCACATATTGATTGTACCTGCTAGTGTACTTTCCATTATTTTGCATTCACATGATATGTTATTACTGTAATCGCATACCTTAGATTCATGTTGTACGTACATTCCTGCGATTACCTGCATATGTTATCTACTATTCACGAGTTAGCAACTCACCCCCATTGTGCCACAGGTGTTTCAGGTTGTTCCCCAGAGTAGTCGAGGCAGGCTATTCAGCCATCATCTTTTGCTACAGATACCGCATCAGCTCACAGTACTATTTTGCTTAGGTGGGTTAGATGGTTATCTATATTTCATATTGTACGTTCATTGTATCTTGTACTCTCCATCTACTATTATGTGGTTGACTTAGAGACTTGGTGAGGATGATATTGTATATTATTTGTGGATTTGTTGTCTTTTATATACAGCTTTCTCTCTATTGTCTTTATTTCTTCACCACGGCGTCGTATATTTGTATTGTATTCATCTTGGCTAGTTTTTACAAAAAGGGGGTGTTTCGAAAATTTTAAAGAAAGAAAGTAGAACTTTTACAGAATTTGGGTTGTGATTTCAAATGTTTCAAAAACTTATATTATCTTTTCCGTATTTTCTTGGTTTAGATTTCTGGGTTTTGGCTTTCTTTTACCGCGTTACGTCTTTAAGCGTTGCGTAGTATTAGGGCCGTCACGGGCCAATTTTGGGTCGTGACAAAGTTGGTATCAGAGCGCTAGGTTTTACCTTTCGGAGTGTAGGATGACCTTAGTATGATAGAGTAGGTAGCTTAAGCAGAGTAATGTAGTGTGTGTATGTCTGCAGCATACCCACGATGCGGTACTTCGCCTTAAGTGACCTAAGTACAAATTGCTTGAAATTCCTTCCTTGATGATTCATATCCTTGAGATTCGATTCCTTATTCTCATCGAATCTTATATCTATTTATAGCCTTGCCACCGATGACTATGGGGTCTTAGAGTGATGCACCGAGGGCCGAGGTCAGAGTAGGCTCGGGTGAGACGAGTACAGACCAGGATGGCACTCTAGTTGCACAGGTGCAGACGGATCAGCCTACAACATATACTATTGATAGGCTTGTGGCAGAGATGCAGGACTTCCGCCAGACGATGAGTTCTTTGGTTGATGTCATTCGGGAGCAACGACAGGAGGTTGTCACCCCTGTTACTCAGTTGTCACTTACGATCAGTATGCAGCAGTCCGTCACCTACATAGCACCAGTGGTTGCAGCTCCAGTTGACGAGGCACATATTCCAGGACAGTGGAGGACCCGTACCAGTGTACCAGCCCAGAGACAGAGGTTTGGTCATCGAGACAGATTTCATGGCCGTCGCGGGAGTAGCAGAGGCTTAGGACGAGGACAGTCGTTCAGCTCTTATCCCCAGGATGGTCAGCAGTCAGCGCGTGGATGTTTTCGATGCGGAAGCCTTCAGCACTTCGTCAGGGATTGTTCCTTAGCACCTCTTCATGATCGTATTCAGAGAGGCCGTGGACATGGAAGGTTCACTCAGAGGGCTCAGTCTACCAGAGGAGTTCAGCCAGTTGCGGGTAGAGGGCAGACACAGGAGTTTGCTTCTGCTCATCGGGACGCGCAGGCGTCCAATGCAGAGTTTTCAGGTATCCTTAATTTATATGTTCTTTTGATGTACTCTTTTTCTTTTCGTACTTGTACCGTGGTTGGGTAGATTAGTCGTAGTTGTGTTAACTTCTGTCAGCAATTCTTTTGTTGCGCGACACGTATTTCAGTTGTGTGCCAATCTGATAGGAGATAGAGATTCGTCCGTCGTTTTGGTCCTTCTAGAGATGTTGGATTTGACGTTCTCCTAGACACAGACTGGTTAATTACGTGTTAGGCGTCTGTGGACTACCGTAAGGAAACAGTCAGGTTTGTTTTCCCGGCAGGTCAGTTCTTGTTGTGCAGGTGGATAGCTGTGCCGCCTCTCACAGCTTCAATTCAGCCTTTTTCGCTAGTCGGCTACTGAGGAGATGTCGTGGATTCTTGGCATTCATTCGTGATACCGTAGCCACAGAGGGTTTGTTGGACCGGGTTCCTTTCGTGCGAGAGTTTTCCGACGTTGTTCCGGATGAGCCGGCGAAGCTTAGGGAGCATAAGGATCGGCTGCAGAGTTGTGGTTTGGGGAGTTTTGTGCGTCTAAGTGTTTCGCTTTTGGAAGCTCCTATTTCTGTTCGTCAAGGAGAAAGACGGCAGTTTAAGGTTGTGTATCGACGAATCGTTAATTGAACCGGCTTACGGTGCGGATAGGTATCCCTTACCTCGCATTGACGATTTCTTCGATCAGCTCCAGAGTGCGAGACATTATCTAAGTTTGCTTGGGATCAGGTCATCATTATTGCAGGTTCGGAGTGATGGCATTCCGAAGACTGCCTTGTGCATGCTATGGGCTTTGTGTGTTTTGGTGTGTCATTGGACTCACCAGTGCCCTAGCAGCATTCGTAGATATGATGAACCAGATTTCTGCAGGCCATTCCTCGACCAGTTATTATTGTGTTATTTACGACATTCTGGTCTATCTAATGTGTCTTGAGGAACAGGAGTAGCACTTGAGGATTTGTTATGCAAATACTGGGAGAGCACCAGCAGTTTGCTAAATTCTCGGAGTGTTTCTTCAGGCTTGTTTTGTGTTGACTCCTAGGTATTGTAGTCACGGGAGATGGTTTCGTATGGTTCCGAGGGAGATCGTGGCCGTATAGCTTAGGCCCAGACTTGTGTGCAGGACGGAGATCTGCAGATTGTTGGGCTTAGTAGGTTTTTACCGCCGTTTCATGCAGGATTGCTAGAATAGTACTGCACCATCGACTGAATGGACCGGAAGGGAGGTTTCTTTTCTGTGGACTGAGGCATGTGTGCGGAGTTTTCGGCAGTTGAAGATTCTGTTAACAACCGCATCAGTTCTTCTTTGCTTTTGGTTCGGGCGACTTTGTTGTTTAACTGTAATGTTTCTTGAGTGGGCTCAAGTGTGTACTGAGGTGACACTATAGAGTTATCGCTTTTGCTTCCCTACATTTGGAGGAAGTACGAGAAGGATATTCCACTCATGATCTGGAGATGGCCGAAGTGGTTTTGCATTGGAGATTTGGAGACACTACTTGTTCGAGAGTCGTGTCAGATTTTCCACGGACCACTAGAGCTTAATGTACATCTTCCTACAGCGGATTTTGATTGTTGTGATAGTCTTCTGCAGATTTACAGTTCTTGTGTGATCGTTGAGTACAGCTTAAGTTCGTCTCTACGGAGGGGACAGCTTGCTCATGCCCGCGCTCGACCACTTTCCTTAAATCGTTTTCGCGAGACACTGCCCGTCGATGCTCGTTCGTCAGAGATACTTGAGCATACTCGGCTGGGTAATGATTCGGAGTCCTTGATTTGTGACACGGTGTGCTAAGTTAGGGACGCGTGGGTGTACCTGATGTTATCCGGTAGAGACGTGTAATCCTAGAACATGCACAACTATTAACTCTCTATATGCATTCAAGTTCCACCAACATTTAGCGTGACTTATGAGATAGTTACGGGTGGACAGGGATGTACAGAGAAGTTTCAGGTTTCGTTTCAAGGTGTCTGTCTTGTTGTGTGCTTGGGTCGAGAATCTGAGGCCGGCTGGAGAGTTGCAACCTTTTACCGTTCCAAAGTAGGAGTGGAGCAGATCTCCACGAATTTCGTTATGGTTTTTACCCAAGCTTAGTCAGGGCATGACTCCATTCGGATTCTTGTCGTCCGGTTATACTCAGTTTGCTCAGTTGTTCTTTGTTAAGTTGTGTGTTTGTGTTGATTGTTGTCAGCGGTTGGGGATCGTCACTCGCTATCGTTGGGGTTCTCCTTCGATAGCTGTTATCAGGAGACACTCCAATTGGCCACCTTTAGGTTTAGGGGTTAGGTCATGTCGATCACCAGTCTGTTGTTTTTCTGACTCTGCGTAAGTAGGATTTTGGACCCCAGCTAGTCTAGAGACTTCGGAGATGATCCGGTTGTTCAGGTCAGGATGAGAGTAGCCTAGCGCAAATAGAGGTCTTATGCCGACTGTGTTGGTCGTAGACTTAAGTGCGCAGTGGCAAACCATGTATTCCTGTGGATTTTTCCGATGAATGACGTGTTGGATTTTGGAAAGCTTGTCCCAGGATTGTAGGTCCTTTCGAGATCCTATAAGCGAGTTAGTTTCGTTGCCTTTAATTTGGCACTTCCGCCCAGATTATTGAATTTTCATCCCGTATTACTTGTGATGATACTTTAGAATTACCTTCTTGACCTTTCTCACATGATTTAGCACCAGACCATGTTTCTTGGGCGCGATCTTTCGTTCACCAGCAGCCAATTGTGTTAATGGCTCGGCAGGTGTAGAAACGTCGGTCAAGGGTCTTGCCATCTGTGAAGGGTTTTCTTGGACGTTGCCGTATAGTGAGGTAATCACTTGGAAGGCTGCGGGCGAGATTTGAGAGTTGTAATCTTCTCTTTGAAGGTACGCGTAGCAGTAAAAAAAATTTAAAATTCGGGGACGAATTTCTTTTAAGGTGGGGAGATTGTAACACCTTAGAATGTGTTTTGTGGTTAATTATATTTTATATATATAGTTTTTAATAAAAAGTTTACCAATTTGGTTTTTAATTATTTTATCTTATTTAATGAATATTTTATTAGAATTTTTCTAGGCACACACACACTTGTGCATGTAAACTAGGGTTTAGAGATGGGGTTAGACCATGATTAGCAAGCATGATGGATTAACCCATTCTCTTTAAGTTAATAAATATTGTTTAGGTGCTTTGGGTTTAATAATGTGTATGGTTGTTTTTAAATAAAATGAATTTAAAAAGGATTTTAAATTGGTTTGAATGGTTGACCTTGTGGGGGGGAGAGAGAGGGCATGGGGCAACATGGCATGAGCCATGCTCATTTAATGAAGTGAGAGAGAGTGAGAAAGGGGGGTTGATTTGTTTCTCTCATTTCTCACTCTCACTCTCATTTCCCTCACATTCTCTCACTCTCAAACACACACACTCACCTAAAGGCAGCACCAGAAGCCAGCAACAGCAGCCCCAGAAGCAGCTTCAGCAGCTCACAACAACAGCATCAGCAGCAGCTGCAGAAGCAAGCAGCCGCAGCAGCAACTATAGCAGCAGCAGCCCCAGCCACTACAGAAGCTCTTCACCACTTCTTCACCTTCTCTCTAGGGTTCATTAGGGTATATTTCTGAACCCTTTCCGTAGTTTGCTTAGGTTGTGTGTTAATTAGCTTCGATTAGTGTTAAATTAGCTAGTTTAGAGCTAATTATGGTGATTTGTGAGATGTTGTGGCTAATTGATGATTGTGTTAGTTAACCCTACCTATTTAAGTGTTATTAGGGTCCCTTGAACTGAGCTTAGCCCTGGATTACACTAAAATACCATAGGGTTTCCTTTTTAGTGCAATTGGTGTTTTTAAGCGATATTTGTGACTTTCTGTGATCTGCTTTTGACCCGGATCCTTCAGAACAAAATTAGGAAAACTGGGGCATGCACACTAGGTCTAGAACACAACACCAGAACACGAGACCCTACTTCCCAATCCAGGTCACAGATTTATTTGGTTTGGCCGCAATTTACGGCCAAGTAGGGGGCAGGGGTGTTGGGGTCTTGGCTAGGGTTGTCTGTAGTGTTGTCTAGTGCTTTGGCATGTCTAGTTTTGTAAGATTTGACCTGTAGGAAAATCTGGGATCAAATACCGTTTTTCATGTCCGTTGTGTTTGCGCGATACGCGCGATACGTGAGTGGGTTCTGTGATCCAGCGTATCGCGGCGTGTCGCGATAGTTTTAAACGCGTATACACACATTTTTGCGTATCGTGCACACGCGCGTTTAGTTCGCGACGCGAGTTTCTCGTTTTGGGTTCGATATCGCGTTTTGCGGAATATTTGGCTTATATATGATATCCATGTTTTATTTGCAGGTTTGCAGGCGGGGACTACGGACACTGCTACAGGGGGAGCAGATGGTAGGATTCACCTAGCGTGGAGCGTAGGTGAGTAGATTTAACATCTACAGGGGAATCGCCCGCATGGCGTTAAGCGTCTGGGCTAGGATTCAAATACTTGTCGCATATTCTACGTCATTGTTAGAATTTCGCCTTTACTTTATTTCCTTGATATAATTATACTGTGACTAGCAGCCGTAGGACACTGCACATATTATTGACGGTTCATGTTGCACGAGCACGGATTGTATGCTACACACACACCGTCAATAATTGCGATGTCACACACAAACCATTATAGACATTATATTGCTTGGTTAGGGACCTTGTGACATTGATTCGTACTGCTTATCACATATGACATTACCATACCTATATACCTATAGAGTATCGTACCATTAGTGATAGGTATACATACCCTTTACGATACATCTACAGGTATACCTTACTCATATTTTACTTATACCCAGTGGGGTATACCATATCATTTACTTATAGGAAGACACCTATACTTAGCTGTACCTTATTGATTTCGCATACATATGGTTTCAGCTACATATTCTCATTTATTTGCTCGCATTTCAGATATATCGCATATATTTGTTCCTGGATTTGCGCATTGTTCATTTGGATTTTACATGATGTTTTCTGGATTTGGGAACCGCGGGAGTTCATGAAATTATGCATACATTGAAAAACCCGGTTTCCTTGATATGATATTTGCGCATCCACCATGGGTTTTATCGGTGTTGATTTATATATACCCCTACGAGGAGGCGTCGAGGCCGTAGCGGGTACATGGTGGGGCCCGGAGGTACCCCGGGACAAGAAAGGGATGTCGATGTGCTATGAGCCGATGAGCC
The DNA here is from genome assembly GCA_030015575.1 of Agapanthus africanus. Classification (NCBI taxonomy): domain Eukaryota; kingdom Viridiplantae; phylum Streptophyta; class Magnoliopsida; order Asparagales; family Amaryllidaceae; genus Agapanthus; species Agapanthus africanus. Next base: position 160,596,365 of record JASDDO010000031.1, on the reverse strand, counting down.
CGGCAGGGGAACCATACCATCCGATGACAGTACCAATGACTCGGCGGGGATCATGGAGATACCGTTGGGAGTCATGCACGTATGCATACGTCGATAGGCGAGGGTTAGAGCTAGGCACTCGTGCTTTCGGGACAGCGTATGATACGTACCTATCAGGATTTCTGTGTCGATGCTTGGCACATTGTTTTCATGATATTTCTTTTAAACACCTTTGTATATATAACAGGAGATTTAGCCGTTGTTATATATACCCTTACACCAATATTAGTGGAATGGGACGCTAATATATGTGTATTGACCTCATCATATTTATTTCTGCATATATATATATATATATATATATATATATATATATATATATATATATATATATTTAGGATGTTAGAAACTTACTTGAGATTCGACTTGGTATATAGGTGATTCATTGAAATTGGATATTGGATATGAAAGAGATTGTTGAATTGTACATTCGAGATATGGGAGAGCTATTCGATATTGTACATTGAGGTAATGTGAGACTTATCTGATGTGAGAGCCTGGTTTGGGGGGTTGATTTGAGGAATTGTGGATTTGAGTGTCTTGATGAATTGTGATCCTACCACGATGTCAGCTTTCCGTGGAAATGACATATTCCACCCCCTACCCCACACTTATCTATTTTATGCACAGTTTCATATATTGGTAGTACCTGTTAGTGTATCCTTATGATAGTTGCGTATCTACATTCTCATATCCCTATTGCATGGTTATTGCATACTATTGTCATGTTACTATTGCTTCACATATTGATTGTACTTGCTAGTGTACTTTCCATTATTTTGCATTCACATAACATGTTATTACTCTAATCGGATGCCTTAGATTCATGCTGTACGTACATTCCTGCGATTACCTGCATATGTTATCTACTATTCACGAGTTGGCAACTCACCCCCGTTGTGCCACAGGTGTTTCAGGTTGTTCCCCAGAGTAGTCGAGGCAGGCTATTCAGCTATCATCTTTTGCTACAGATACCGCATCAGCTCACAGTACTATTTTGCTTAGGTGGGTTAGATGGTTATCTGTATTTCATATTGTACGTTCGTTGTATCCTGTACTCTCCATCTACTATTATGTGGTTGACTTAGAGACTTGGTGAGGATGATATTGTATATTATTTGTGGATTTGTTGTCTTTTATATACAGCTTTCTCTCTATTGTTTTTATTTCTTCGCTACGGCGTCGTATATTTGTATTGTATTCATCTTGGCTAGTTTTTACAAAAAGAGGGTGTTTCCAAAATTTTAAAGAAAGAAAGAAAGTAGAACTTTTACAGAATTTGGGTTGCGATTTCAAATGTTTCAAAAACTTAAATTATCTTTTCCGTATTTTCTTAGTTTAGATTTCTGGGTTTTGGCTTTCTTTTACAGCGTTACGTCTTTAGGCGTTGCGTAGTATTAGGGCCGTCACGGGCCAATTTTGGGTCGTGACAACTGAGCAGGAAATAGGGAAATATCCGGATACCCACGCCGCCCAAACGAAGAACAAGCATGTTGATGCATCTTCTTCAGGTGTGTTTGTTATCGAGAACTGTTTCTCTGTTCACTCTACGTCCTGGGTATTAGATACTGGATCGGGATCCCATATATGTAATATGTTACATGGGCTACGTGATTAGTCGAAAATATTGTATTTTTAACACGGCAATTTCCCCATCATTTGCACTCATTTAGAAGTGTACGATATTCATATTTCACATATTAGCAAAACTGTCGTAAAATATCAGATTACATGTATTAGACTCTAAAACCGACACTATACAGGAAATTGACCCCATTTCATGGCATCGCATCATCCCTACATTTGTGCAACACTTGTTTTGAGATCTGTGCAGGAAAATCCAGAAGAAAGGCCAAAATTTACAGGGTACCGCTAAAACATGACGCCAACTCAATGATTTGGAATCTGGTATTGATGCAAAGGGAATTCAGGAATTAAATATATCACAAAAGACACCTGAAGACATAAGAAGCCAATACAAGAAATTGGAAGCTCCAAAGCGCCAACTTGGCCGCGGAACCGCGGCCTAAACCACCTTGTGTCGCGGTTCCGCGGCGGGTTTGCCACGTCAGCTCTCCAATTTTGCACCACAATGCTTATCCCAGGGTCCAGACTTCAGAAAGACATGTCAACTTCCAGAAGACTCCAGAGGTTTCTGCCAGATCAGCAAACTAGGGTTTTCTAATGCTTAATTAATCCTAGCTTAAAACCTAAGATAGCTCCTAACAAACACTTTCTAGAAACTCCTCAACAAACTTTTGGAGGGAATTGTAATTTCAAACCTAGACCTAGGGTTTGGGAAGTCTATAAATAGAAGCCTAAACCTAGGGTTAAGGGATATACTTGATACTTGGATCCATTATCCAAGACTTAGATACTTTTTAATTTTACCCCCTTCATCATCTTCTTCCACAAGTCTAGTGACAAGGCTTGTGTGAAACCCTAACCCTAATTCCAATCAAAAGCCAAGATTCCCAAGTACCAAATCAAGCAAGAAGCCTTGCAACCTTTTATGAGCCGAGCCGATCTTCAACGGAGCAAGTGGTCCAAGCGATCCGCGACTCACGGAGCCGAGCGATGCCGAATCAACAATTTAGTTCTTCCTCTTGTAGTTCTTGAGCGACTGTAATCAAATTGTTGATATAAATAAAATGTGATATTCTTTTATCTTGTTTTCTTTAAATTCTTGCATCATGATTCGATCTAAATTTCTAGTTGTAATTCTTGTTGTGATGTTTGAGTAATACTCCGCTCGTCAAGGAGTCGAGACGATCAATAGAATGATGATGTAATATATCTGAAAACGATTCTTGATTCCTACGAGTTTTGTAAACCCTAGCAAATTCAAGAACCGACGACCCATTTCGTTGCGATGCTTTCTTGATTGATATCGCTCGAAATTGGGGAGTTACGATCGTTTCTTGAAATTGCTAGAGGCTAGAATGTGAATGATATCGACGAAAGAACAAGGGTTAAATGATGAAACCCTAGTTTCACGACAAAGCCCTAACTCTCGTCGATCATCATCGATCTAGTATCAATCCTTCAAAGGACAAAAACACGATATCTTTAGATTACATCACGTCTATAGATCCGATCGATTCCTACGAGCCTCATTTAGATTCTTGACATTTGGTTGGAAATATCATTGAAACCCGATTCTTGATTGTTTATCATTTCTTGATTCTTGATTAGATTAGTGACACCTGAATCAATCGATAAAATCTTGAATCATGTTTTCTTTTCTTTTCAATTAACTTTTCAATTCAAACAAATCAAATATAAAAACGAATCGCACAATCCCTGTGGACGATCCGCACTCGCTTACGATCTACAACTGACACTGTAGTTGATTGCGGTCAAATATAATTTTTTGATTGTGAACTTTATTCAATTTTCTAATTACCGACACAAAGAGACTCTTATCGATTTGATTTACTTACTCAGTCTCGCATTTTACGATCAATCAAATAGCGTCGAACTCGGGGACTATTTGAATCGATACTTTTACTTTTCACACACCAATCGGAAAATCTTTTCAATCAAATAGCGCCGTTGCCGGGGATCATTTGAGTTGATTCTTTTAAACAAAATCAGAAAATCTTTTCAATCACTACGCAAAGGTAGAGAACTGGGAGAGGGTGATCATTCCATAAAAGTAGGGAATGGTGCAAATGTTGCAGCCAAGGCTGTTGGCGCATATCACCTTGTGTTACCAAATGGTAATACATTGATTCTGAACGAATGCTATTACATTCCGACCCTGATATGCAATCTTATATCATTTTCTTTATTAAGTAAAGAAGGGTATAATTTTGTAGTACAGGATAATGTTATGAACATCTTCCTGAATCAAAAGTTGATTGGATCAGGCTCGTTATATAATGGCATATACGTTCTATACCAAACCACGGTTCTTAATATACAGAACACACATAAGAGGAAGAGTTCAGAAATTAATGAATCCTTCTTGTGGCATTGTAGACTAGGTCATATCAATGCGACACGACTAGCTAAGTTACATAAGGATGGATATTTGAATCAGTTCTAATTTTAATCTTATGATACTTTCCAGTCATGTCTCAAAAGCAAGATGACCAAAACTCCGTTTAGTGGACACGGAGAAAGAGTTACTGAACTCTTGGGACTGATACATAGTGATGTATGTGGTCCCATGTCTACACATGCCAGGGATGGTTCATCGTACTTCATTACATTCACTGATGATCTCTCAAGATATGGACATGTGTTCCTGTTGAAACATAAGTCTGATGCTTTTGAGAAATTCAAAGAATATAAACACGAAGTCGAGAACCAAAAGGGTAAAAATATTAAAATCCTTCGATCTGATCGAGGAGGAGAATACTTGAGCAATGAGTTTCGGGATTATCTAAAAGAGAATGGGATTCTCTCTCAGCTTACTCCTCCCTGTACACCACAGCACAACGGTGTATCGGAGCGGAGGAATCGCACCCTATTAGATATGGTGCGCTCTATGATGAGCACCGCTGAGTTACCTATTTCCTTTTGGGGTTATGCGCTTGAAGTAACGGCATACCTATTGAATCAGGTTCCATCAAAATCTGTACCTACCACACCATATGAGATATGGAGTGGGAAGATACCATGTCTTAAACAAGTTAAGATATGGGGTTGTCCGGCCTATGTCAAAAGGCAAAATCCGGACAAACTCGAGACACGATCAGTTCTTTGTAAGTTTGTTGGATATCCAAAACATTCGAATGGATATCTATTCTACCACGGTGAACAACGAAAGGTGTTTGTTCCTCAACATGCCACCTTTTTAGAAAAGGAATTTCTTGTGAAAGAAATTTGTGGCAAGGAGGTAGAACTGGAAGAAGTTCCAGCGATACAAACAACGACAGAAGATTTGGTGGAACTAGAGGATTCAGTAATCTCCAACGAACCCCAGCCTCTCCGCCGATCTAGTAGGGTTCCTCATCCACCTGAGAGATGCTACGGTTTTCTCATTGATGGTGGGAGCGAGGATTGCATCATGGAAGATGATGACCCAACTAGCTTTGAGCAGGCCATCATGAGTGGTGACTCTGTGAAATGGCTGGATGCAATGCGATCTGAGATGGAATCCATGTACACCAACAATGTGTGGACTTTGGAAGTTGCTCCTGAAGGGGTAAAACCCATTGGGAGCAAATGGATCTTTAAGAAGAAACTTGGTGTAGATGGAAAAGTTGAGACTTTCAAACCTAGACTTGTTGCAAAGGGTTTTCATCAACGACCAGGTGTGGATTATGACTAAACCTTTTCTCCAGTGGCTATGCTTAAGTCCATCCGGATCTTACTTGGCATTGCTGCATACCATGACTACGAAATCTGGCAAATGGATGTTAAGACCGCCTTTCTAAATGGTGATTTAGAGGAGTGCGTGTACATGACCGTCACGACCCGAAATTGGCACGTGACGGCCTTAATACTGCGTAACGCAGTAAAAGAAAGCCAAAACCCAGAAATCTAAACCAGTAAAAGACAAGAAATGATAAGAATCATTGTTTAAAAGTCTTTGAAATCACAACCCAAATTCTTTAAAAGTCCAACTTTATTTCCTTTAAAATTTTGGCAACACCTCATTTGTAAAAGCTAGCCCCAAAAATGGGTACAACATAAATATAAAGTAAAGCATCCCCAACGGGAGCAAATCCACGTCCAAAGGCGGAAAACAACCACCATAACAAATATACGACGCCGTAGCGAAGAAATAAAAGACGGTAGAAAGGAAACCGTATAAAAGAAAATAAGTCGTAAATAATATACAATATCGTCCTCACCAAGTCTCTAAGTCAACAAGAAAATATTAGATGGAGAGTACAGGGATACAACGAATATACAATACAACGAATAACCACAAAACCCACCTAAGCAAACTGCACACTGTGAGCTGATGCGGTATCCGTAGCAAAAGATGATAAGATGTGTGATGATAGCCTGCCTCTGACTATCCTGAGGAACACCTGCAAACACTGTGGCACAACGGGGGTGAATTGCCAACTCGTGAATAGTAAATAACATATGCAGGTAATCGCGAGTATGCACGTACAGCGTGAATCTAACATGTGCAATTAATAGCAATAAAAAGTCATATGAATGCAATAATCATGAAAGGTACTCTAACAGGTACTACTAATATATGAAGAAATGATATGAATAAAGGTATGTAAACACAACAGTCATGGAAGGTACTCTAACAGGTACACTAATGCATGAAGCAGTGCATAAATAGTAAATGTAGAGTATGGAATGAAATATGTCATTTCCACGGAATCCTGACATCATGGTAGGATCAAAATCCATCAAGACAATCCAAATCCCAATTTCCTCAAATCAGCCCCCAATTTGGCTATCATATCAAGTAAGTCTCATATATCCTTAATGTACAATATCAAGTAGATCTCACATATCCCGTATGTATAATATCAAGTATATCTCACATATCCCGAATGTACAATATCAAGTAGATCTCACATATATCCTGTATTCAATATCAAATAAATTCTCAAATGTCCTAAATCCAATGTCAATGAGTCCTTTACATTCTAGGTATATTTGCATGAATAAATATGATGATGTATATAATTTAATGTCAATACACATATATTAGCGTCCTATTCCACTAATATTGGTGTAAGGGCATATATAACAGCGGCCTAAACCCCTGTTATATATACAAAGGAGTAAAAAGAAATATCATGAAACCAATGTGTCAAGCATCGACACAGAAATGCAGGTCTATCAGGTGCTGTCACCACGACTGGCACTCTGATAGGTACGTATCATACGCTATCCCAAAAACTCGAGTGCCTGGCTCTGACCCTCGCCTCTCGACGTATCTATACGTACATGACTCCCGTCGGTATCCCCATGATAACCGCTGAGTCATTAGTAATGTCACCGGATAGTATGGTTCCCCTAAGCCTCATCGCCTGACACCACGACATCGTTCTTGCTTCGGGGTACCTCCGGGCCCCACCATGTACCCGCACATGGACCCCTCCTTTCCTCGCTTGGGGTATACACATCGTAAACGACAAATCTCATGGTGGCTGCTGAAATATCATATCAAGGGAAACCAGGTTTTTCAAATAATGCATAATTTCATGAACTACCATGGTTCCCAAATCCAGAAAACATCATGAAAAATCCATATCTCAATGTGAAAATCCATGAATAAAGTATACGCATCATAAATCTGAAATGCGGGCATATAAAGGAAAAGCAGCAATTAACTATAACAAGTTAATATAATATCACGCGGTTCCTAATCTCTCCAATTCTAAAATAATATCAAGTAAAGGTAAACATGTAGTTATAACCAGATATATGTGCAACATAAAGGTATAGGAAGATATATGTATCTACCTATAAGTAATGATGTAGTATACCCCCTGGGTATAAGTGAAATAGGTGTGCAAGGTATACCTGTAGCTATGTCGTAAAGTGTGCATGTACATATCACTAATGGTACAATACTCTATAGGTATACAGGTAACTAGCATGTAAGTATGTCAGAACATATGTGTAAGCATGTAGGTATACAGGTATGCTATAAGTCAATGCGTAAACAAATATGAATCAAAGTCTCAATGTCCCTAACCAAGCAATATCATATCTATAAGTGGGTTGTGCGTGACATGGCAATTATTGACGGTGTGTGCAGCATACAATTAGTGCTCGTGCAACATGAATCGTCAATAATATGTGCAGTGTCCTAAGGATACTAGTCCAAGCACAACAATATCTAAGTAATAAGGTAAATGCGCAATTCTAAATATGAAATAGAAGATGCGACAAGTAATAAAGTTTCTAGCCCTGACGCATAACGCCATGCGGGCGATTCCCCTGTAGATGTTAAATCTACTCACCAACGCTCCTGGCTAAGTGAAACCTACCACATGTTTTCCCTTGTCGTAGCATCTGAAGTCCCCGCTTGCGAACCTAAAATTTCACAAACACATCACATAAGAAAATATCCTACATCGACGAAAAGACATCGAAACGCAAGAATAACGCCCTGAAAATAACACTGCGTGCTTAGCGCATCTATCGCGCACGACATCGGCCAAAAACCCTAATTGGGGTCGCTAAACTAAAAAACACAAGTCTAGACCCCGATCGTCCCGATCGCGCAAAACAACACAAAAATTACGAGTAATACAAAAGATATAACCTCGCAACGACCAATCGAACCCACGTCGGAAAAACCCCGAAATCTAGTAAGCAACCTATCGCAATATTTCGCACTAGTTTCAAGCTAACGCATATCTAGCGATTATAAACACCTTAAAATAGCTTAACTAAGCTATAAAAACCATTTCTATATTTTTAACACTTCCTAAATAAATTTTTGCAAAAACCTAGTAAGCAAAATTGCATAATTAAACAAAGTGTTCATTAGCAAAAATTAACATTTTCTACTAGGTTAATCTTCTCGAAAACACAATTAACACTTCAAATAAACATTAAACACATAAATCAAGTTTTACCCTAACTAGATTATCATAAAAATCAAGTCTTGAATTTCAAACATGAAATTAAAAGCTTAAATAAACAATTAATATGCTAATTAGAAATTTAGAAACAACAAAAAGAATTAGGGTTAGAATTTTATACCTCCACAAAAGATCAAAACCAAGAAACCAAACTCATCAACTTTTCCTTCAAAATGATGTTTTGAATGAAGATCCAAGCTACTTTTGTGAAGAAGAATGAATGAAAATGAATATATTTGAGTTTTTGTGATTTTATTTGGATTTTTCATGATTTATTTGATGCAAAATGAGTTGAAAAAGAGTGGGAATGATAAGGGGCAGCAACGGGAAGGGAAGGGCCGGCCAAGGAGGTGATGGGGGTATTTTTGTGAATTTTTGTGAAGAAAATGCTAGGAAAAAGAGTAATAAATGCTATATGCCACCTTTACACATTTTCTTTTCTTTTTAAAATAAAACCTTTTGCATTCCAAAAAATATCTAGATATTTAAAAAGAAGTTTCCAAAATATTCTAGTGACAAAAAAATAATTTATTCTCAAGAGAAGAAATTTCCCGATTTACGTGCACCAAATACGGCTTAAAATAATATTTTATTTGGGAAAAATTCTATCTGAACCAAAACCTCCCAAATACCCCTAAAGTTCGCGCACAACCTTTATTTTAGCTAAAAAAGGTGCCGGAAAGCTTATACGGACGTTTGATCGAAATCGGGTTAAAACGGAAAATACCGACAATTTTGCCCTAAAACGGGAAAATTCGCAAAACGATTTCTGAAACGTTACAATGACTCAGCCAGAGGGCTTCGTAAATAGTGGGAGCAGCGGAAAGGTGTGCAAGCTGCTTAAATCCATCTATGGATTAAAGCAGGCATCACGGAGTTGGAACATCTGTTTTGATGTGGTAGTCAAAAAGTTTGACTTCATCAAGAATGTAGATGAACCTTGTATTTACAAGAAGGTTGCAGAGAGTAAGGTTGTCTTCCTCGTATTGTACGTGGATGACATACTCTTGATAGGAAATGATGTTCAACGTCAATTGATGATTCTCAAAAGCAAGCCAAAAGCATAAGCGAATTAGGATTGAAAGTGACTCAGCTGAAGGTTCGTGCGGTTGATGTTAAAATGATGAACCTAGCACCTGTATACTTGGCTGGTGTAGTGGCACAGCTGCCGGCTCCCCCAGCATCTCAAGTGATTAGGCGGGGACAGGATTCGGTCAAGCTCTTCTTATCACATAGATTCTCAATGAAAGATCTAGGTGATGCCTCCTGCATTTTGGAGATTAAGATCTATAGAGATAGATCCAAGCGGATACTGGGATTGTCCCAATCCAGCTGCATTGACACCATACTAAAGAGGTTTAGTATGGAAGAATTCAAGCGTGGGTATTTACCCACGATCTCTGGACTCACTCTCTCTAAAGAGATGTCTCCTAAGACTGATTTGGAGAGTGCTCGCATGCGTGGGATACCCTATGCTTCGGCAGTAGGCTCTATCATGCACGCGATGCTATGTACCAGACCCGATGTAGCATACTCACTAAGTGTAGTGAGTAGGTATCAAGCAGATCCAGGAGAGAGTCATTGGAAAACTTTGAAGAACATTCTCAAGTACTTGAAAAGGACTGAGGAGATGTTCTTGGTGTATGGTAACGGAGAACTCCAGGTGGAGTCCTTTAAGGATTCGAGCTTCCAAAGTGATAAGGACGACTCTAAGTCGCACTCGGGATTTGTCTTCACCCTCAATGGAGAGGCGGTTTGTTGGAAGAGTTCCAAGCAAGAAACCGTGGCAGAGTCGACGATGGAGGCTGAATACATCGCTGCCAACGATACTGCTAAAGTGGCTGTCTAGATGAAGAAGTTCATAACTGAACTTGGAGTGGTTCCGTCCTTTGAGCATCCAATACCTTTGTATTTTGATAACAATGGAGCTGTGGCTTTGGCCAAGGAACCCATATCCCATCAGAAATCCAGACATATTCTGAGGCGGTATCACCTGATCCGGGAGATAGTTGATCGCCGAGAGAACGAGGTCAGGAGAGTTGACACGAAGGACAACATTACGGATCCACTCACGAAGGCCATACCCCAGATACACTTTGAGAGACTCTTCGGGATGTTGGGTATGAGATACTACAATAGCTGGCCTTAGTGCAAGTGGGAGATTGTAAGTTATGTATATGCCCTAGAGGCCATTGTTGTACATATGATGTATATTATAGTGGATGCTTGGATATATATAGAGAGGAATTTCTTGCTCGATATGATAGTATGCTATCTGGTTTTACTTTGTCTTAACATGTTGACTTGTATTGGTTTACTGTCTTGCTCTCACATGTTGATAAAGCCCTTAGGATATGTACTCGGCTACTAGGACTATGATGCAGATCATACTAGTGGGGCGAGGGTAGTCCAAGAGTACATCCTATAACTGTTCCTAGTCGAGGGTGTATTGAGACAGGACATCGATACTCCAGAATAGACTAGCGTATACGCATCTTGACCCATATGATGGGCGATGGATGATCCTATATCCATCGGTGTTAGACATCAAAGATGGTGTACGGATGCTCAGTGGAGACTGGGTACACTGAACGGACTCTCCAAGAACTCCTAGATGGTATTATACCTATCATCATATAGTAGTTCTCTGGTGACACTGATACAGGTTAGTATGTAACCCGAGATCGTCATAGAGTCTTGTGTGATTCCCACTGTGCTTTGATTTCCACGTTACCACGTTCATGAGAACGTGTAAAGCGGTGGCTTTTGGGTACATTCCCAAATCACTTGGAGGCAATGAGCGATAGGAGGGGTTTCGTCTCTCCCGGTATTGGGGGTTGATATTGCGTTGTGTTCGATTGGCTGTAACTGGAAGTCCCTGGCCAGGGCTGATATGGAGATCTACATGTAATTGTTATCGGTAGTTTCTCAACCCGTTATGAGCCTCACATCGACACGACTTATTGGTTAGTGGGGTCTGACGTTTACCACCCCTAGACTGGATATGCGACATATCAAACAAAGAGACTGGACTGTACGGTAGTGTTACTGATTGGATTCATAGGAGTGTGTGCAGGCTTGCTTGTTGATATTCTGATCGCTCAATACCCGGGTGGCTGTTACGTTTAGCTGACCGCTTGCAGCTTGTGGGTGTTTGATATGATCATCACCTACTGCCGGCGTATTGACGATTCTTTAGAGTCCTACACAGAGGTTTCCTGGCTCAGGTAAAACGGAGTAGGGGCACATATGTGATATGTGCGGGACCAAGATTAATACGATATGAGATATCGTATTCAATTATCCCGATATGTAATATCGGCCGGGTATATGTGATATAGCCGGGTCATCGGATCAAGTGTTGATTCGATGAACTGATACATATTATATTAGTCGGTTATTTGCAAAATAGCCGGATTATCGGATCAAGTGTTGATTCGATAATTTAATATATAATTATATATTTGATATATTACATTACATTAACTAATATAAACTCACTTAATAGATTCTTTTTTCTCACTTAATGATACATTGATATATATATGATATATATTAATTGTATTATTTTCTTTTGTTACATTATATATTATATATATGATATATAATATTGTAACATGTTAGGGTTACACATGCAACTAGGGTTATGAGATTAAACCATGATTAGGGTTTATGGTTGGAATTATATATTTATTTTGGTAATTTAAATTGTATGGATTAAGTCATGGATGAGCTTTGAAGAAGCTTCATGAAGTGTTGACTTAGTCCACCCTCTTTGATATTTTTGCTAGATATTTGTTAACAACCCTAACCCTAACTCATGGTTAAGTCTCTACAAGGGTTAACCATGCCATGCTTAACCCTTGGTTGCATTTCTAACCTCAACAATTATTCATTCATCACACTTGATCTTCTTCTTCCTCTCAAAAAAGCTTTCTTGCTTTTTCTTTAGTGATGAATTAAAGTGAGAAATATAAAACAAAAGAGAGCAAAATTCCTACTTCATCATCCTCATCTATTCTAGCCACTTAGATTAGAGTGTTTGCTTCACTAATACATCATTAATGAAGTGAGAGCTTGGGTTTGTGATTCCTCTAGGTAGATCATCATTGAAAGTGAAGTCTTCAAGAAAGGATGCCTCATTCACCTCATGGAGCCTCTCTAGAGTCCAGGTACTTGATGATCACAGCGAAAGGACCTCAACTCGGAGCTTATGAAGTGAAGGAACGGACTACAAAGGTTGTAATCCCTATCTCTTAGATGTTAAGTTGTTAACATATTGTTTTTGTTTGATTCTTTAGCTTAAGATTCATAGTTAGGGTTATCTAAAATGGCAAAAATTTAAACTTGGCATGGATGATGCATCCCAAAACCTTGTTGCCGTTGTATGTAACCCAACAATTCCAAGATCAGTCTTGTACACAGTTCGAAATGCCTAAAGGGCATCGGTTAGTTTCAAAGACCAATCTTTACAGTTCTTGGAAACCGTTTTCTCCAAAATCTTCTTGATCTGCCGATTTGAAACTTCGGCTTGCCTACATGTTTTGTTAGTGTATATTCCCTATAGGCCATTATTGTATCATATTGGATTGTATATTACTTAATGGAAGCTTGGGATATTCACAGTAGTATTGACAGTCTTGCTTAAAATGGTAGTATGTAGTTGGTTTGTTTCTACTTTAATATGTGCATGTGTTTCTTTTAACATATCGCTTATACATATTAGTAGAGCCCTTAGGATCTTTGCTTGATTACCAGCGTTGTGATGGCAGTCACACTAGTGGGGGCTAGGTAATCTACAAGCACATCCTTATACAGGTCCCTAGTCATAGGATTGTCGAGACGGGGTATCGATACTCCGGAGTAGACTAGTGTATACGCTTCTCATCCCAGCAGGGGAGATGGTCTGTCCCACAGCCATTAGTACGTCGTACTTGCGATAGTATGTAGGTGCTCGTTAGGTTACGAGTACACTGGACAGGACTCGTCGGGAACTGTTGGTTGGTACTATACCTATCATCAGGTAGCAGTTCCCAGGTGACATGAGTACAGCTTAGTCCGTTGACTTGACACTGCCACTTCACCTCGAGTGTGTTCCCACTGTACTTTGATTACTACCCTACCACGGCTCTATTGAGTCATGCAAACAGGTAGTAGTTGGGTGCAGTCCCGAAGCACTTGGAGGCAGTGGCGGTTAGATAGGATTCGTCACTCCCGGTATTGGGGGTTGATGTCGCGCTGTGTTCGGAACGCTATTACACAAAGTCCCTGGCCACGGCAAGTGAGATTTACTGGTAGGTACTCTGGTAGTTTCTCAGGGTGTTTTGGACTGTACTCCGACATGACTTATACTGTTATTAGGGGTCTGACGCTTGCCGCCCCCTTAGGCCCAATATGCGACACTCTTAGACGAAGAGACCAGACTGTACGGAGATTGTCACATTCAGGCTCAGTAGGAGTTCGGATGGGATTTCCTCATCGTCCTTCTTATCGATATCTACCTGGGGACCGTTACGTACAACTAGTACCGCTTGCGGCCTGTGGTTAAAGCCACTGCCAGCGTAGTGTCAAGTCTTTAGAGTCCCACACAGAGGGTTTTCCACCTTTGGGCGAAACGATGTAGAGGTCGTATGGTTTTACGACAGGGTTCGTTTACATAAGCGTACTTGTGCACGTATGGTGTTCGGACGGTTGATACTAGTGGGCTTTGGTTTAAGCCGGATCCTAGCATTAGATTTTGGATTGGTTTAGTCTCATTGTATTCGTGTTTCTCGGAACACGGATGCAGGTATGTATATACGGATGATAGAGGCAGAGAAGGAGACACCTCATTAGGGTTTTGACCATTGACTTGATTAAAACCATAATGAGATGGAGGAAATTGTTTACTAATTTTTATTAGAGATAATTGTGTCATGGCTAATTGGTTTGACCATTTGACTATGTTGACTATTGTTGACTTAGATATTTTTGTTGAGCACATGATATTTTGCTTAGCATTAATTGTGACATGATAATGGTCAAATCAAAGGAGCTATCACAATTATCCTAATAAAACTTATTTTTCTCTTTCCTCAAATGAGAGCTCTCTTCATTATTTTCTCATACACACTCTCTCATGGTTCTCTCCTTCTTCCTCTCTCAAACCCTAGTGTCTCATGAGTTGAGAATCAAAGGTTATTGAGACTTTGCCACCAAAATCCTTCTCTACTCACTTTAGGCTACTTAGTTTAGCACACCAAGTTCCCTAGTTACCTCATTTTAGAGGATAGAGCTCAAGGTAGAGACCTTCGGGTGGATCATCTTTGACGTGGAGAAGCCGGTGAGGAAGCACCATCCACAACCACTCCAAGGAGCTCACAACAAGGAGAAGCACAACAAAGAGAAGAAGGACTTGAAGCTTGTGGTATAATCTTCTAACATAGTAGTTACAACTCCTAGTTAGTTTGTTAGTTAATGTTTAGAAAAGATCCTCATGGATAGTCTATGTTACCTTGTAAAGAAAAATTCGATTTTTACCTATTCCGCCTCCCCGTTGACTGCGGGGTGAGTAACATAGACTTACATGTTTGGGGGTGGTAGGGCATGGATAGCTTATGATTAATTGAGTATTTCCGCATCAAGGCCTCAAAAGACCTATTGCAAAAATGTGTCCCATTGTCGCTAATGATAGCGCGAGGGTGCCAGAACCGAGAAAAGATGTTTTCTTTCAAAAATCTAATGACAATCTTGTTGTCGTTCGTCCGGCTCGGCACTGCCTCGACCCATTTGGAAACATAATCAACAGCTAAGAGAATGTATAAGTTCCCAAAAGAGTGGGGGAACGGGCCCATGAAATCTATTCCCCACACATCGAATATCTCAACAACCAGAATTGGTTGGAGCGGCATCTCATTTATCCTGGAAATCCGGCCCAAATGTTGGCAACGGGAGCAAGTCTTGCAGTAATCATGGGCATCTTTAAAAAGTTGTGGCCAGTAAAAGCCACACTGCAAGACTTTCTCAGTTGTCTTTCTTGGGCCAAAATGCCCGCCACACGCTTGATCGTGGCAAAACGACAGCACACTCTTGAATTAATTATTAGGAAAACACCGACGAATGATTTGGTCTGGACGGTACTTGAATAGGTAGGGTTCGTCCTCCTGACTCGACCATTCGTTTGGTATGAGTCCTGTCACCAAATAGTTAAAAATATCTGCGAACTAGAGTTCGTAAGATACTGTCAAGAGTTGTTCATCGGGAAAAACATCGTTAATTTGGAGAGGAAGCGTTGGCGAAGAAGGATGTCGTGAAAGATGGTTGGCCACTATGTTCTCACATCCTCTTTTGTCCTTAATGACAAGGTCAAACTCTTGAAGTAAAAGGATCCAACATATTAGCCAAGATTTTGCATCCTTCTTCGCAAAAAGATGTCTCAGAGCGGAATGATCGGTGTAGACAACGACTGGAGAGCCAATGAGATATGGCCTGAATTTCTCCAAAGCGAATACAACCGCCAAGAACTCTTTCTCGGTTGTCGTATAGTTCATTTATGCATCATTCAAGGTCCGGCTCGCGTAATAGATTACGTGCGGCTTCTTATCGATGTGTTGTCCTAAGACCGCACCGATAGCAAAGTCGGATGCATCGCACATAAACTCGAAAGGATGCGCCCAGTTGGGTGAAGAAAGAATGGGAGCAGTGGTGAGTGAGCTTCTCAGTGATTCGAAAGCAGTCAAACAGCTCGAGTCGAAATTGAACGTGGTATCCTTGGCCAGAAGAAGAGTCAAGGGTCTAGCAATCTTGCTAAAGTCCTTGATAAACCATCTGTAGAAACCGGCATGGCCAAGGAAAGCTCGGATATCTCTGACGCATTTGGGAGGAGGGAGGTTGGAAATGACATCAATCTTTACTTTATCAACCTTGATGCCATTTCGCGAAATGATATGTCCTAAGGCAATTCCTTCGCGCACCATGAAGTGGCATTTTTCCCAGTTTAAAGTGAGATTTTTATCCTTACATCGGGTAAGGATAGCGTCAAGATGTTGCAAACATTCGTTAAAAGAATCTCCAAAGATGGAAAAATCATCCATGAATATCTCCAGAAATTTCTCAACCATGTCAGAGAATATTCCCATCATACACCGCTGAAAGGTAGCGGGAGCATTGCATAGCCCAAAGGGCATGCGGCGATATGCGAACGTGTCGAATGGACAAATGAAAGTGCTTTTGTCCTGGTCTTTCTCGGCGATGGGAATCTGGTTGTAGCCTGAGTAACTGTCCAGAAAACAGTAATACTCATGTCCAGCTGATCGTTCGAGCATTTAGTCAATGAATGGTAGCGGAAAGTGATCCTTCCGCGTTGCGGCGTTGAGTTTTCGATAATCAATGCATACTCGCCACCCGGTCTTGGTGCGAGCAGGGATCAACTCATTCTCCTTGTTTGTGATGACCGTAATGATTGACTTTTTAGGGATAACATGTATAGGAATGACCCATTGGCTATCTGAAATAGGGTAAATGATACCACTATCCAGACATTTTACGATCTCCTTCTTCATAGCCTCCTTCATGAATGGATTTAATCGCCTCTGTGGATCCCTAGCTGGTTTGGCATCATTCATCATATGAATGTGATGTTCAACAATTACATGACTAATCCCCTTGATGTCCGCCATCGTCCAGCCGAAATCTTGCTGATTGGATTGCAAGACCGTGAGAAGGGCTTTCTCTTGATCTAGAGCTAGAGAAGCCGAGATGATGACTGGGAGGGTCTCATTTTCACCTAAGTAAACATACTTGAGGTGAGACGGCAGAGGCTTGAGTTCGAGCGTCGGAGGTGAAACGACTGAAGTAAAGATTGGAGAAAATGTCTCGAACTCAAAGGATTTCATCAGGGGCTCAAAGCGAGTGTATGCGACCGAGTCGGATGGTTCAACTAATGCATCCGAAAATTCAAAAGATTCAAACTCAGGTGGTGACAAGCCAAGATCGTTTGAAAATGTGAAGCGTTCGTATTCGTTGTTGGAAGCGGAAGCAGCTGGTTCAAAGAGGAACGCACTAGTGGCGTCAATATCACTATGATCAAACAAGAATTCTTCAAATTCACAGTCCTCGGGGTGATCTCCTGAATGGAACAAACATCCAGTATATGAGCGTTCGGTTCAGATGGCTGATTCCCTAACCTAAAAATGTTGAGTTCAATTGTCATATTGCCAAAAGATAGGTTCATGGAACCATTTCGACAATTGATCACAGCATTTGAGGTTGCAAGGAATGGGCGACCGAGAATCACCGGAATTTGATTCTGGGGGTTAGCTATAGGTTGTCTATCTAAAACAATGAAGTCAACGGGGAATATGAAGTCCCTAACCTTAATTAACACATCCTCTAGCTCACCCCTAGGATGGGTGATAGATCGGTCAGCCATTTGAAGAGTACAATGTGTAGGTTTCAGTTCACCTACACCGAGTTGCTCATATACTGAATAAGGAAGAAGGTTAACACTGGCACCAAGATCCAAAAGAGCGCGATTGATGTTTTTATCCCCAATGGTTATTTTAATCATAGGACAGCCAGGGTCCTTTCGTTTTGTGGTAAATCTTGGGTAAGAGCATCACTCACGTTTCTAGCCAAGAAAACGTTTTTTGGTACCTGAGATTTCCTCTTCTTAGTGCACAAGTCTTTCAAGATTTTTGCGTAAGACGGGACTTGCTGAATTGCATCTAAAAGGGGAATGTTGATATTAACATGTTTGAACAACTCCATAATCTTCTCCATTTGTGGATTTTGTTTATTGGATCTCAACCGGTTTGGAAATGGAACATTTTTGAAATTGGTTGAGTCCAATGCTTGTGGAGGAGATTATGGAGTTGGAACGGACCCCAAAACTGGAGTTTGAGTGGAGTGAGATGTGGATCCGTTCGAAGCAGTAGTTGAAGATGAAGAGCCTTTTGAAGAATGGAGAATAGGCTCAAAAGAAGAAGAAGAAGGAGAGGAAGAAACGGCCGGGGTGTCATCATCATCAATTCGTGTGCCGATGTTGTTGTTCAGCATTCTTCCAGATCTCAACGTAGTCATAGCACTCATATTATAGTTCTGTTGTTCATGAGCAACATGTACATTATGTGGGTGACCAGGATTCGGGAGTGGTTGAGATGGAAGCCTTCCTTTCTTTCGCTCGCTTAAAGCCGCGTTCAGCTGTGCAATCTGGGCTTCGATTGTCTTGATGCTTTGCCCGTGTGCAGCGATGTGTTGCACCAGAGACTGAATAGAAGACTGGATGATGGCGGTAGATTGAATCGATTAGTTTACAAAAGCTTCTAGACTCCGTTCTAGTGAAGAAACCTTATCGTTATTTGACGGGACAAAGTTGTTTTGAGGAAAAGAATTGTTGCAGGGTGCAAAGTTGTTCGTCGAATTCTAAAAAGGTTGGGGTTGGAAAGGCGGCTGAAATTGTTGTTGAGCTTGTTGTTGAGGAGGAGAAGGCTTCTAGAAGTTGTTTTGGCCTTGGAATTGATGGTGGTTATGATTCCAGGCGAAATTAGGGTGGTTCCTCCAACCGGGATTGTATGTGGAAGAGTATAAATCATTTCTTGGTCTTTGCTGAAATGCAGCATTAACCTGATCCTGTCCTTGAGATAGTGGATTGCAAGGACACACTTCGGTCAAATGAGATGGATCTGAACAACAAGCGCAAATAGTACGAGGGGGAGGAACAGGGGCAGTAGAAGGAGATAAGAATTTGCTCTCAATTGCTTCCAGTTTCCGCATGATTGCAGCCATCTCGGCCTTCATTGCAATTGAGATATCGAGTTGATGAACTCCTGTCCTAGAGAGACCTGAAGAAGAAGAAGTTGAGGTGTTCGGTCGGGTGCTTTCCCACTACAGCATTTGTTCCGCAAGATCGTCGAAGAATTGCCAAGCCTCCTAGTCAGATTTGGACAGGAAGTGGCCCAGACAGATGGTCTCCATCAACCGCCTGGTTGCTAGATTCAGGCCCTCGTACAGAGTTTGGAAAAGTTGTCATTTCTCTATACCGTGATGAGGACACTGAACAAGAAGCACTTCCAAAAAGATTCGATTGGAAGATGGGTGAATTGATTTATCTCGTTTCGGATCCGTGCGGTCTTATCATTCGGATAGAATTTCTTCAGAAACGTTTTTACAAACTCGTCCCAACTGGTTATCGAATGAGATGCGGTGCTATACAACCACTTTCCAACAAGGTCACAAAAGGTGAAAGGAATAACTCGTAGTCGTATAGCATCACCAAATAGTTGGGTTGTCTTCATCATCGCACATACGTTCTGGAATTTATTGATGAAGAAGTAAAGACCCCAATATTACTATACCATCGTGTTTTCTTTCTTTAGTAAAATATTGTATTTATTTATTCGTAGTATTTTTCCGTATATTTTGTTTTCTATTATATATATATATATATAATTTTATTATTCCATCTTTTTGTTTTCCAAACCTAATTCTTTGAACTAAATCTTAACCTATTTCAAATTAAACGCAAGACCTGACCGAGACCATAACCCAAATCCAATCTCATTTTCATTTTCTTTTATAAAACTATGAGCCCAAAAGCCTACTTTCTTTTCAAGCAACAGCATATATTTAATTCTAATTAAATATGTGCATGAACAACCTTGCAGCTCATTGGTTAAGTCCTTGCATTGTTATTCCATAAGTCACATGTTCAAATCCCTATTCTTGCAATTATTTTTTATCATTTTTTATTCTTTTCATAACCTACAAATGAGACATTTCATTTCCAAAATGAATTGTGACCTTTCATTTCTCTTTTAATTCTCATGTTGAATACATATATTATGATAGATAATTCACCATTACACCATCTTTATTTGTCCTCCTCTTTCTTTTTCTTCCTCACATTTTCCTATCTCTCCCTTCTCCCTCTTCACCTAAAGTCCTAGAAGAAGAACACAAAGAAGTTTTCAAGAAGGTCTCGCTAGTAACGCGAGGCTATCGGCGGATAGATAAACCCGGTGAGAATACCGGCTTGTGTATGTAAGTCTCTTCTCTCCCCCCCCCCCCTCCATCTCTTTATTCTCCTCTTGTCATACCCAATGAACCCACTATTATTTTCATATCATAATCCATAAGAGAAGATAAACATAAACATATACATATAAATAAGTTTAGATATATATGGTTCTATATGGTTTAATAATACCTTATTACCTCTTGTTCAAATTAAAGTGTTTTCAATTCTTTGTTCATGACTATGAATCTTTATTATGAGTTATGAGAATATAAATTTCATGCCACATTATATCTACGATATCTCATAGAATCGGTTTGCTTATTAAAAGAAAAGGAGAAGCTTGCATAAAAAAACTACTAGTCAATCTTTTTGCCGATTTTAGCATACATATCAATACCTTTACCTTTAGAATAAAATTTAGAAATTAATTTTTACTTCTGGAAATTTTCGGAAATTTACATATGATAGAATATATTTTTCTGTACATTCTGTAAAAATTTTAGATCGAATCGCTTAACGGTTTAGAAATTATATCGTTTTTATTCACTGTTCGTAAAACAGAAAACTGCAGTTATCGGTCAACTTCTAGGACACATAACTTGGTATAACGGTATCCAAATTGAGCAAACTTAGGTGTTTTTGATATCTACATCGAAAAATATAGATCGTCTTAGTTTAAAGTTTTTACTTAAAACCGATGTAAAATATTGAAAACCGCATTACAATATTAAGCGACGAATCTGGACAGAATCTGTCCTGATTCGCACACTGTTTTTAAATAGGACATAACTCGAAATCCCGTTATCCGTTCGTGAAAAAATTTATGTGTAGATGCATAAATGATAAAGCTATAATTTTCTGTATATTAGATTACATAGAAATGCATAAAATAACCCGATATAGAATTTGCAAAATAAATATAGTTGATGTTCATTACATTTGTCTTTTGTGTATCTTTCTTTTATATTGCTTAGTTACGCATAGCGTATTTACTTCTGAGTAAATACGTAGCGGCCTCGTCGCATCCTCTGCCCGTATACTGAGAAGCGGGGCTTGACAGGTTTTGTTGGTGGCCCATGCAGGTCAGTTCTGCATGAAATCCTAAGCAATATAAACACAAAAAACAGCAACTGAAAACATTCTTTATATTACATATTCCTTGAATCCATCTTGAACTCCACCTTCGGTTTCCTTGAAGTCCATCTTTCCACTTTTGAATCCTTAATTCTTATTCACCCTTTCTATTTGTATCTTGTAGACTTATTTGCTTAATTGGTTAGAGTATCGATCGACGGAGCTTGAAGACAATATATTCCTAATCTTGTTTCCTTACTCTGTTGCAACATCCTTCTTGAGTAATTTCGAGGACGAAATTATTTTAAGGAGGGTAGGATGTAACGACCGCAATATTACTATACCATCGTGTTTTCTTTCTTTAGTAATATATTGTATTTATTTATTCGTAGTATTTTTCCGTATATTTTATTTTCTATTATATATATATTATTTTATTATTCCATCTATTTGTTTTCCAAACCTAATTCTTTAAACTAAATCTTAACCTATTTCAAATTAAACGCAATACCTGACTTAGCCCATAACCCAAATCCAATCTCATTTTCATTTTCTTTTATAAAACTATGAGCCCAAAAGCTCACTTTCTTTTCAAGCAACAACATATATTTAATTCTAATTAAATATGTGAATGAACAACCTTGTAGCTCATTGGTTAACTCCTTACATTGTTATTCCATAAATCACAAGTTCAAATCCTTATTCTTGCAATTATTTTTTTATCATTTTTTATTTTTCTCATAACCTACAAATTAGACCTTTCATTTCCAAAATGAATGGTGACCTTTCATTTCTCTTTTAATTCCCAAGTTGACTGCATATATTATGATAGATAATTCACCATTACACCATCTTTATTTGTCCTCCTCTTTCTTTTTCTTCCTCACATTTTCCTATCTCTCCCTTCTCTCTCTTCACCTAGAGTCCTAGAAGAAGAACACAAAGAAGTTTTCAAGAAGGTCTCGCTAGTAACGCGAGGCTATCAGCTGATAGACAAGCACGGTGACAATACCGGCTTGTGTATGTAAGTCACTTCTCTCTCTGCCCCTCCATCTCTTTATTCTCCTCTTGTCATACCCCATGAACCCGCTATTATTTTCATATCATAATCCATAAGACAAGATAAACATAAACATATACATATATATATAAGTTTAGATATATATGGTTCTATATGGTTTAATAATACCTTATTACCTCTTGTTCAAATTAAAGTGTTTTCAATTCTTTATTCATGACTATGAATGTTTATTATGAGTTATGAGAATATAAAATTCATGCCGTAATATATCTACGATATCTCATAGAATCGGTTTGCTTATTAAAAGAAAAGGAGAAGCCTGCATAAAAAAAATACTAGTCAATCTTTTTGCCGATTTTAGCATACATATCAATACCTTTACCTTTAAAATAAAATTTAGAAATTAATTTTGGCTTCTGGAAATTTCAGGAAATTTAAATATGATAGAATATATTTTTCTGTACACTCAGTAAAAATTTTAGATCGAATCGCTTATCGGTTTAGAAATTATATCATTTTTATTCACTATTCGTAAAACAGAAAACAACAGTTATCGGTAAACTTTTAGGACACATAACTTGGTATACTGGTATCCAAATTGAGAAAACTCAAGTGTTTTTGATATCTACATCGAAAGATCTAGATCTTCTTAGTTTAATGTTTTTTACTGAAAACCGATGTAAAATATAGAAAACCGCGTTACAATATTAAGCGACGAATCTGGACAAAATCTGTCCTGATTCGCACACTGTTTTTAAATAGGACATAACTCGAAATCCCGATATCCGTTCGTGACAAAATTTAGATGTGTAGATGCATAATAGATAAAGCTATAATTTTCTGTATATTAGATTACATAGAAATGCATAAAATAACCCGATATAGGATTTGCAAAATAAATATAGTTGATGTTCATTACATTTGTCTCTTGTGTATCTTTCTTTTATATTGCTTAGTTACGCTTAGCGTATTTACTTCTGAGTAAATACGTAGCGGCATCGTCGCGTCCTCTGCCCGTATACTGGGAAGCGAGGCATGACAGGTTTTGTTGGTGGCCCATGCAGCTCAGTTCTGCATGAAATCCTAAGCAAATATAAACACAAAAAACAGCAACTGAAAACATTCTTTATATTACATATTCGTTGAATCCATCTTGAACTCCATCTTCGGTTTCCTTGAAGTCCATCTTTCCACTTTTGAATCCTTAATTCTTATTCACCCTTTCTATTTGTATCTTGTAGACTTATTTGCTCAATTGATTAGAGTATCGATCGACGGAGCTCGAAGACAACATCATCCTAATCTTGTTTCCTTACTCTGTTGTAACATCCTTCTTGAGTAATTTCGAGGACGAAATTATTTTAAGGAGGGTGGGATATAAAGACCCCAATATTACTATACCATCGTGCTTTCTTTCTTTACTAAAATATTGTATTTATTTATTCGTAGTATTTTTCCGTATATTTTGTTTTCTATTATATATATATATATATATTATTTTATTATTCCATCTATTTGTTTTCCAAACCTAATTCTTTAAACTAAATCTTAACCTATTTCAAATTAAACGCAATACCTGACCTAGCCCATAACCCAAATCCAATCTCATTTTCATTTTCTTTTATAAAACTATGAGCCCGAAAGCCCACTTTCTTTTCAAGCAACAGCATATATTTAATTCTAATTAAATATGTGCATGAACAACCATGTAGCTCATTGGTTAACTCCTTGCATTGTTATTCCATAAGTCACATGTTCAAATCCCTATTCTTTCAATTATTTTTTTATCATTTTTAATTCTTCTCATAACCTACAAATGAGACCTTTCATTTCCAAAATGAATGGTGACATTTTATTTCTCTTTTAATTCCCATGTTGAATGCATATATTATGATAGATAATTCACCATTTCACCATCTTTAATTGTCCTCCGCTTTCTTTTTCTTTCTCACATTTTCCTATCTCTCCCTTCTCCCTCTTCACCTAGAGTCGTAGAAGAAGAACACAAAGAAGTTTTCAAAAAGGTCTCGCTAGAAACGCGAGGCTATCGGCGGATAAACAAGCCCGGTGACAATATCGGCTTGTGTATGTAAGTCTCTTCTCTCTCTCCCCCTCCATCTCTTTATTCTCCTCTTGTCATACCCCGTGAACCCGCTATTATTTTCATATCATAATCCATAAGAGAAGATAAACATAAACATATACATATATATAATTTTAGATATATATGGTTCTATATGGTTTAATAATACCTTATTACCCCGTGTTCAAATTAAAATGTTTTCAATTCTTTGTTCATGACTATGAATGTTTATTATGAGTTATGAGAACATAAATTTCATGCCACAATATATCTACGATATCTCATAGAATAGGTTTTCTTATTAAAAGAAAAGGTGAAGCTTGCATAAAAAAAATACTAGTCAATCTTTTTGCCGATTTTAGCATACATATCAATACCTTTGCCTTTAAAATAAAATTTAGAAATTAATCTTTACTTCTGGAAATTTCAGGAAATTTACATATGATAGAATATATTTTTCTGTACACACTATAAAATTTTTAGATCAAATCGCTTAACGGTTTAGAAATTATATCATTTTTATTTACTGTTCGTAAAACAGAAAACTGCAGTTATCGGTCAACCTCTAGAACACATAACTTGGTATAGAGATATCCAAATTGAGCAAACTCAGGTGTTTTTGATATCTACATCGAAAGGTATAGATTTTCTTAGTTTAAAGTTTTTACTGAAAACCAAAGTAAAATATAGAAAACCGCGTTACAATATTTAGCGACGAATCTGGACAGAATCTGTCCTGATTCGCACACTGTTTTAAAATAGAACATAACTCTAAATCCCGATATCCGTTCATGACAAAATTTAGATGTGTAGATGCATAATTGATAAAGCTATAATTTTCTGTATATTAGATTACTTAGAAATGTATAAAATAACCCGATATAGGATTTGCAAAATAAATATAGTTGATGTTTATTACATTTGTCTCTTGTGTATATTTCTTTTATATTGCTTAGTTATGCTTAGCGTATTTACTTCTAAGTAAATACGTAGCGGCCTCGTCGCGTCCTCTGCCCGTATACTGGGAAGCGGGGCATGACATGTTTTGTTGGTGGCTCATGCAGGTCAGTTCTGCATGAAATCCTAAGCAATATAAACACAAAACACAGCAACTGAAAACATTCTTTACATAACGTATTCCTTGAATCTATTTTTAACTCCACCTTTGGTTTCCTTGAAGTCTATCTCTCCACTTTTGAATCAATAATTCTTATTCACCCTTTCTATTTGTATCTTGTAAACTTATTTGCTCAATTGGTTAGAGTATCTATCGACGGAGCTCGAAAACAACATCATCCTAATCTTGTTTCCTTACTCTGTTGCAACATCCTTCTTGAGTAATTTCGAGAATGAAATTATTTTAAGGAGGGTAGGATGTAACGACCCCAATATTACTATACCATCGTGTTTTCTTTCTTTACTAAAATATTATATTTATTTATTCATAGTATTTTTCTGTATATTTTGTTTTCTATTATATATATATTATTTTATTATTCCATCTATTTGTTTTCCAAACCTAATTCTTTAAACTAAATCTTAACCTATTTCAAATTAAACGCAAGACCTGACCTAGCCCATAACCCAAATCCAATCTCTTTTTCATTTTCTTTTATAAAACTATGAGCCCAAAAGCCCACTTTCTTTTCAAGCAACAGCATATATTTAATTCTAATTAAATATGTGCATGAACAACCTTGTAGCTCATGGGTTAGGTCTTTGCATTGTTATTCCATAAGTCACATGTTCAAATCCCTATTCTTGCAATTATTTTTTTTATCATTTTTTGTTCTTCTCATAACCGACAAATGAGACCTTTCATTTCCAAAATGAATGGTGACCTTTCATATCTCTTTTAATTCCCATGTTGAATGCATATATTATGATAGATAATTCACCATTACACAATCTTTATTTGTCCTCCTCATTCTTTTTCTTCCTCACATTTCCATATCTCTCCCTTCTCCCTCTTCACCTAGAGTCCTAGAAGAAGAACACAAAGAAGTTTTCAAGAAGATCTCGCTAGTAACGCGAGGCTATCGGCGGATAGACAAGCTCGGTGATAATACTGGTTTGTGTATGTAAATCTCTTCTCTCTCTCCCCCTCCATCTCTTTATTCTCCTCTTGTCATACCCTGTGAACCCGCTATTATTTTCATATCATAATACATAAGAGAAGATAAACATATACATATACATATATATAAGTTTAGATATATATGGTTCTATATGGTTTAATAATACCTTATTACCTCTTGTTCAAATTAAAGTGATTTCAATTCTTTGTTCATGACTATGAATGTTTATTATGAGTTGTGAGAACATAAATTTCATGCCACAATATATCTACGATATCTCATAGAATCGGTTTGCTTATTAAAAGAAAAGGAGAAGTTTGCGTTAAAAAAATACCAGTTAATCTTTTTGTCGATTTTAGCATACATATCAATACCGTTACCTTCAAAATAAAATTTAGAAATTAATTTTTACTTCTGGAAAATTCAGAAAATTTACATATGATAGAATATATTTTTCTGTACACACTGTAAAAATTTTAGATCGAAACGCTTAACGGTTTAGATATTATATCATTTTTATTCACTGTTCCTAAAACAGAAAACTGCAGTTATCGGTCAACTTATAGCACACATAACTTGGTATACCGGTATCCAAATTGATAAAACTCAGGTGTTTTTGATATCTACATCAAAAGTTCTAGATTTTATTAGTTTTAAGTTTTTACTGAAAACCGATGTAAAATATAGAAAACCGCGTTACAATATTAAGCAATGAATCTGGATAGAATCTGTCCTGATTCGCACACTGTTTTTAAATAGGACATAACTCGAAATCCCGATATCCGTTCATGAAAAAATTTAGATGTGTAGATGAATAATTGATAAAGCTATAATTTTATGTATATTAGATTACTTAGAAATGCATAAAATAACCCGATATAGGATTTGCAAAATAAATATAGTTGTTGTTCCTTACATTTGTCTCTTGTGTATCTTTCTTTTACATTACTTAGTTACGCTTAGCGTATTTACTTCTGAGTAAATATGTAGTGGCCTCTTCACGTCCTCTTCCCTTATACTGGGAAGCGTGGCGTGACAGAAGATGTAGGCATCTTCGGATTCAAGCCCGTGAAATTTTGGCAGCATGTTGATGAAGTGGGGCTTAATTTCGAAATTATCTCCATTGGCCGGTGGAAGAGAAAGACAAGCAAGGAGTGCAGCACGGGTAGGATAGAAACGATCTTGGAGCGCAATTCGTTGTGGCGCTGCTGGATGTGGTTGCGGGTTATTCGCACCAAGTGGAGGTGGAATTATTCCCGGGGGAGGTAAAGTGATGTAAGGAGGAAATCCCGACATTTCGTAAGAAGAATTTGGTGACGGTGAAAGTGACGGTGACGGTGTAGATGTATGAACAGAATCGCGATGAACGTCGGAATTGGCCGGCAAAGGTAAGGGCGAAAGAGGGGTGGAAGGATTTTCGACGTCGGAGTCGATCGCGTAGTCGGTAGCGACTAACGTAACGCGGACTAGGCGGGCAATAGTGTCCCGAGTCCAACCGGACATACACTAAACGAGTTTAGTGTAGTCAAAGCGTAGAATGTGAGGGCAAGAAAATATCAATGGAGAAAAGTCGGTGAAAGGTAGATGAAATGGAAATTTGGCGACAAATGGCAAGTTTTTATAAAAGTTTTTGGTTTTTTTAGAGAGAGTTTTGCAAAATATATACGGATTTATGGACACAACTTCAAAAAATCACAGTCACAACATGCACAATCACACCTAGAGCTATGGTCTTCAAAGTCCACTAGACTGCTCCTAACTGTTCCAAAGTGACAAGTTGTGAGATAATCCTCAAATCGTCTATTCACTGTCAATTGTGGCCAGGTAAGCACAAGTGAGGTAAGGAGGGTTCCACTCACGAATCACCATGAGACGGGCCTTTTAAAATTACCTCCTCACTTTTCTAGCCTAGACACCACAAAGTCAAGTTTAGATAAACGACTGAATGCCCAAAACCTTCCTTTGTCCTATTGAGCACGACAAGTCTAGATTTTTTTTTATTAAGCTAAAGGGTAATGCGTATGCTTTTAGTGATTTTTGGGGTGTTAGGAAGGTTGATGAAATCCCCGCCCAATCTGATTTGGTGTTATAGCCCCTTAAAGTCCGTATTATTTATGCAAAACAATAGCAAACAAAAATCTAAAACACTTGCAAAAATTTTATTTGGCGGCGGCACAAAGAATCCTTCACAAAAAAAGTTTTATTGGAGAGGGGAAGAGAGTTTGTGCAAAGAATACTGCAGAAAAAATAGTTCAGTGGAGTTCAGAAGGGGTAGACAGAAGATTGGAATACTCACAAAAGTTTTTAGGATTTGAAGTGACAGGTTGACCGCGGTTACGCGGTCAAACCTATACTTTTGCCGCGGTTCCGCGGTTCAATAGACGAGTTGGAGCTTCCAAATTCTTCCCTGTGCTAAATTTAATCTCATCTTCTTGGTTAGAGCCCCTGAGTCTTGAATTGGTCACTGGATTTGCTCCAGAATTTGTACGGTTAGCCGCGGTTTCATCTTGATCCACCGCGGTGTAGCCACGAGATATGGGTCAAACTCCCCACGACTTTGGCACTGAACTTGATCTTCTCTCTATTCCGCACACTTGCACAAAAAGAATCAAAAATAACAAGATGAGTTTTATAGTCTTGTTTTTTTATATATATATTCATAAATTAACCCGAAACGACGCAAAAAAATAAACTACCGTCTCCCCAGCAACGGTGCCATTTGATTGATAGATCTTCAGTATGATAGTTTTAATTACCGCAATCAAGACGGTTTTTCTTAGTGTTTTAACGAGTTAAGTCCAAATTGTCCGAGTTTGTTCAAAATTAACTATGTGCTAAATATGTATGATAAAAGAGCTTGTTAGGGTTAGGATTAGGTTAGTTTGAGTTAAGAGTTTGCTCACTTCTTTCGTTTGCCACTCATAATATCGATGTTACGGTAATCGGCAACAACGGGGATTAGCACGACTAGGAAGGAATCTTGCGAGTATAAGCTAGGCTTTCCAACGCTTAGTTCCTTCCTTTTGGTCCTTGTCCGTCCGTTATTGGCTCTTAACCATAACCTCCAGTCAATTCAACCACAACCGGTCTCACTAGGGTGTCACTGCTATCATGTAGGATAGGATGTCGTAGGGAGCGGATTGTGGTTGCCTTGATGGGAGTTCGAATCAAGATGTTGGGAAAAGAAAAAAGTGAGAGAGATTTCCTTCTCTCAAACTTTCCTTATCCTACCCTAACAAGTGAGAGACTACACCTAGTGAGTAAACTACATCCGTTCTGGTACATAACATCGCATACATGATAGACCCAACTGCAGAAGCATAAGGTATCACTATCATGTGAGCCCTCTCCAAATCAGTCTTGGGAGACATCTCTTTGGAGAGAGTGATTCCTGAAGAAGCGGGTAAATTACCATGTTTAGAATCTTCCATACTAAACCGCTTTAGTATGGTGTCTATATACCTGGATTGGGACAATCTCAACATCCGCTTAGATCTATCTCTATAGATCTTTATCCCCAGGATGTAGGAGGCATCACCTAGATCTTTCATGGAGAACTTTTGTGATGAGAAGAGCTTGACCGAGTGTAGCATAGGAACATCACTTCCTATCAAGAGTATGTCATCCACGTATAATACAAGGAAGACAGCCTGCCTTACTCTCTACAACCTTTTGTATATATAAGGTTCATCTATGTTTTTGATGAAGTCAAACTCTTTGACTACCAGATCAAAACAGATGTTCCAACTCCGTGATGCCTGCTTTAATCCGTAGATTGATTTAAGTAGCTTGCACGCCTTTCCGCTGCTTCCACTATCTACGAAGCCCTCTGGCTGTGTCATGTACACGCACTCTTCTAAATCACCATTTAGAAAAGCGATCTTGACGTCCATCTGCCAGATTTCGTAGTCATGGTATGCAGCAATGGCAAGTAGGATCCTAATGGACTTAAGCATAGCCACTGGAGAAAAGGTTTCATCATAGTCGACACATGGTCGTTGACGGAAACCTTTTACTACAAGTCTAGCTTTGAAGGTCTCAACCTTTCCATCTACACTAAGTTTTTTCTTAAAGATCCACTTGCTCCCGATGGGTTTTACCCCTTCATGAGCAACTTCCAAAGTCCATACTTTATTGGTGTACATGGATTCCATCTCACATCGCATAGCATCTAGCCATTTCAAAGAGTCTCCACTTGTGATGGCCTGCTCGAAACTAGTTGGGTCATCATCTTTCATGATGCAATCCTCACTCCCACCGTCTATGAGAAAACTGTAGTATCTCTTAGGTGGATGAGGAACCCTACTAGATCTGCGGAGTGGCTGAGGTTCGTCGGGGACTATTGAATCCACTGATTCTACCAAATCATCAGTTATAGTTTGTGTAGCTGGAAATTCATCCAGCTCTACCTCATTTCCACTAATTTCCTTTACAAAAAATTCATTTTCTAAAAAGGCGGCATGTTGAGCAACAAACACCTTTTGTTCCTCACTATGGTAGAATAGATATCCATGTAAATTCTTTGGATATCCCACAAACTTGCATAGAACTGATCGTGTCTCGAGTTTGTCCGAATTCTGTTTTTTAACATAGGCCGGACAACCCCATATCTTAACTCGTTCAAGATATGGTCTCTTTCTACTCCATATCTCATATGGTGTTTTAGGCACAGATTTTGATGGAACTTGATTCAATAGGTATGCAGCTGTCTCAAGTCATAACTCCAAAAGGAAATAGGTAACTCGGCATTGCTCATCATAGAGCGCACCATATCTAATAGGGTGTGATTCCTCCGCTCCGACACTCCATTGTGCTGTGGTGTATACGGAGGAGTAAGCTGAGAGAGAATCCTATTCTCTTTTAAATAGTCCCGGAATTCCGTGCTCAAGTATTCTCCTCCCCGATCAGATCGAAGGATTTTAATACTTTTACCCGTCTGGTTCTCTACTTCGCACTTATATTCCTTGAATTTCTCAAAAGTTTCAGATTTGTGTTTCAACAAGAATACATGTCCGAATCTTGAGAGATCATCGGTGAATGTAATAAAGTACGAGGAACCATTCCTGGCATGTGTAGACATAGGACCGCATACATCACTATGTATCAGTCCCAAGAGTTCAGTAGCTCTTTCTCCGTGTCCCGTAAACGGAGTTTTGGTCATCTTGCCTTTGAAACATGACTGGCAAATTTCATAAGATGTAAATTCAAACTTATTCAAATATCCATCTTTATGCAATTTTGCTAGTCTTGTCGCATTGATATGACCAAGTCTACAATGCCACAAGAAGGCTTCGTTCATTTCTGAACATTTTCTCTTATGTGTGTTTGTATGTTTAGAACTGTAGTTTGATTTAGAACGTATATACCGTTACATAACGTACCAAACCCAATCAACACTTAATTTAGGAAAATGCTCATAACATTTTTCTCCAGTACAAAGTTATATCCATCTTTATGTAATAAAGAGACTGATATAATATCGCACATCATTTTTGGTACGAAATAACAGTCGTTCAGAATCAATGTATTACCGTTTGGTAATACTAGGT
Source organism: Agapanthus africanus (assembly GCA_030015575.1). Lineage (NCBI taxonomy): Eukaryota > Viridiplantae > Streptophyta > Magnoliopsida > Asparagales > Amaryllidaceae > Agapanthus > Agapanthus africanus. The sequence continues at coordinate 160,564,001 of JASDDO010000031.1, read as the reverse complement.
GATATTCGCCAACTGCTTTGGCTGCAACAATTACACCATTCTCTACTACGAGAGACTTATCACCCTTTTCCAGTTCTCTACTTTTTCTTAACCCATGTAACATATTACAAATGTGGGATCCTGATCCGGTATCCAATACCCAGGACGTAGAGCATACTGAGAAACAGTTATCGGTAACGAACACACCCGATGAAGATGCATCATCATGCTCTTTTTTCGTTTAGGTTGCGAAGGAATCCTGATATTCCCCAATTCCTTGCTCATACTTATGACAATCATAAGAAAAAGCGGTACCAACGTTCCCCAGCTCAGTATAATAAGCAGGTTCTGTCAATACATCCATATTATTATCTTGATTAAGGCGTGTCATAGTCGCTACCTGGAGAGAGAGAGAAGAAAACATTTTAGCGTAGGCTCTTGCAAGATTAGATTAGTTATTATCTTATCTAATCAGGATGGCTCTCACTGTTTTTATCAAATCTTCTTTCAAACCCTAAAAGGTAAGATTAGCCGGGATTAATTACACCCTACAAGTTCGCCAATCGGTCAGCCAGGCAGGTATTGGTACTCCGAGGGAGTCTCCCCATGCTTTCGCATGGAACTAATTAAATAACCTCGTTTCCGCAAAGGCATAACCCCATTAACACCTTTCTTAGACATCTACTGGATCAGCTAATTGTAAAGTGAAAAAACTCACCCCAGGAGTAACATTTACTCGCAGTGGGTATCGAGATCCAACTATCATATAGAAGGTATGCAATCTCATTGCAAATTTCAACAATTGAAATTCCCGATATCTGTTTTTACCCCATGCGGTTTATGACCTTGACAAGGTCAACAAACCATAAATCGCAAGTCAAGTTCTATCCGTCATTTCATGATTGAATCAAACCCACCCGCACGACCCTTGACAAAGTCAACAAGGTTGTACGACTACCCTAATCTAATCGCATCACATGCTACAAATAAGCACTAATCAGCTACCGCACACTACGCCTTGACAAGGTCAACAAACGCAACACGAATACTAAAATAGTACTTATCTGAAATGACGGAGGGCTACAACTGGTTTTGAAGAAAACCTTTAGCGTAATTAACTTGATATCGTTGTAGAATCTAGTGAATTGAAAATGAGTAGTTTAAGCTCCGCTTTTAAAATCGAATAGTTTTCAAAACAAACCGAATGGGTTGTAGCATTTGCTAGTATTGCTAAAGAGGCCACTCCCGGTGAAGGGATTTAGGCTCTTTCCTCATCGAATGAGGTGCTGAATATTCATAAAGGAATACTGCTATGCAAAGCAAAAACTAAAGCTACCTTTTTGAAAAATTTGATTCTACAACATATTTAGTTTTCTTTTCTTTTCATTAATCTCATTAATGACGTTCCATCATTTATGTTTCCTAAACATCACAGAAGAAACGAAAATAGAACGCACGCTTATGCCATCCGCATTCGCCACGGGGCCCCGTCATGCACCGTTAGGTTACTTAACTAACGGCAGAGCGGGGGCTGGACTAGCGCGGGTGCAAAACATAAGCAACGTTTATTATATATAGCATTCGTCTCACGCAGTTATATGATCACATCACAGAACTCAAGCAGCAGAAGACAGTAAATGAAATATTGGATATTCTAGGAGGTCCGTGTTTTAAATTAAGCCAGTAATGAAAAACACGGATTCTATGGTCGTGATGAATAGCCAAACCCACATCCCTAGACCCTTATGAGAGCGGCAAGTAACCCTGCCAATTCTAGAGTTAAGCGACCCGGTCTCGACTCCTCTGTTAGTTATGTATATGCCCTTGAGGCCATTATTGTACATATGATGTATATTATAGTGGATGCTTGGATATATATAGAGAGGACTTTCTTGCTCGACATGATAGTATGCTATCTGGTTGCTCTTTATCTTAACATGTAGACTTGTATTGTGATACTGTCTTGCTTTCGCATGTTGATAAATCCCTTAGGATGTGTACTTGACTACTAGGACTATGATGGAGATCATACTGGTGGGGCCAAGGTAGTCCAGAAGTACATCCCATAATTGTTCTTAGTCGAGGGTGTATCGAGACAGGGCATCGATACTCCAGAGTAGACTAGCGTAAACGCTTCTTGACCCATATGATGGGCGATAGAGGATCCCACATTCATTGGTGTTTGACATCAAAGATGGTATACGGGTGCTCAGTGGAGACTGGGTACACTAAACGGACTCGTCGAGAACTCCTAGTTGGTATTATACCTATCGTCGGATAGCAGTTCTCTGGTGACACTGGTACAGGTTAGTCTGTAGACCCGAGATCGTCATAGAGTCTTGTGTGATTCCCAATATGCTTTGATTTTCACCTTACCACGTTCAAGAGAACGTGCAAAATGGTGGCTTTTAGGTACAGTCCCGAATCACATAGAGGCAATGAGCGATAGGAGGGGTTTCGTCTCTCCCGGTATTGGGGGTTTATGTTGCACAGTGCTCGATTGGCTATAATCGAAAGTCCCTGGCCAGGGCTGACATGGAGATCTACTGGTAAGTGTTATCAGTAGTTTCTCAACCCTTTATGAGCCTCACATCGGCACAACTTATCGGTTACTGGGGTCTGACGATTACCACCCCTAGACTGGATATGCGACATATCTGACGAAGAGACTGGACTGTACGGTAGTGTTACTGATTGAATTCGTAGGAGTATGAGCAGGCTTGCTTGTTGATCTTCTGATCTCTCAATACCCGGATGGCCGTTACGTCCAGCTAGTACCGCTGACGGCTTGTGGGTGCTTGATATGATCATCACCTACTGCCGGCGTATTGACGAGTCTTTAGAGTCCTACATAGAGATTTCCTAGCTTAGTCAAAACGAAGTAGGAGCACATATGTGATATGTGATGGACCAAGATTAATACGAGTATGTGATGTCGTATTCTATTCTCGCGATATGTGATATCGGTCGGTTATATGTGATATAGCCGGGTTATCGAATTAAATGTTCATTCGATAAGATGATACATATTATATTAGTCGGTTATATGTGATATAGCCGGATTATTAAATCAAATGTTGATTTGATAATTTAATGTATAATTGTATATTTGATATGCTAATTTACATTAACTAATATTTGCTCACTTATACTTTTCTTTTCTTACATGTGCACACTTAATATATATGTGATATATATTATTTGTGTTTTTTTTGTGTCATGCTTGATGATACACACTACATGGGTGTATGAGACTTATACCATGCCATTATATTATTAGGGTTTTATTTATTTAATGCAAATTTAAATTGGTGGGAATTAAGCATGGTTGCAAGATTTCGAAGCTTGTGGAAACCCTTGACTTAGTCCACTAAATTTGTCCTGGATTAGATATTTATTAACCTAACATTAATCTTTAGCCATGGTTATGTCTCTACAAAGGTTATATGAGATATTTCTCACCCATGGTTACCATTCACTCTCTCATCCATTATTCTCTTCATCTTCATCTTCAACAAGAGAAAACTCTTTAGGTTTTGGTGAGGAAAAGAAATAGAGTGAGAAAAAGAATTCTAAAGTGAGCAAAATTCATACTTCATCATCCTCTACTAGATTAGCCATTTAGTTTAGGGTGTTAGCTTCACTAATCCCTAATTAGTGAAGAGGTAGCTTGAGTTGGTGTCTCCTCAAAGTAGATCATCTTCGGCCTCGAAGATCATTGTGCAAGCTCGTTCATTTCGACTAGTGGAGCCTACGGAGAGTCCGGATCACCACTACTTGGAGCGAAGGGACTTCTACACGGAGCATTTGAAGTGAAGGACCGGTCTACAAAGGTTGTATTCCATATTCACTTAGATGTAAAGTTGTTTACATATCGTATTTTATAATTCTCAAGTTAAGATTCTAGGATTAGGGTTAAGTAGCATGGAAATTTTTTCAAAATGGCATGGACGATGCCTCCCGAAACCTTGTTGTCGTGCTAAGTAACCATACAGTGGTATCAGAGCCAAGCTAGAGAATTAGACGATGTTTGTTAGATTACGAAACCGAAACTACTCCGAAACTTGAAACATTGAAATCTAGTTTCTGTCAAATTTTTTAAGTCGTCGAAAAAAAATTTTAGCAGCTGCAGAATGTTATATGAGATGTAACATGAACACTGAATAAATACGAACCAATTCCACTGGTTTTGACCCTGTCACATACCCCTAAAATACGATCTGGCCGGCCCCTTGATGAGTTCAGGGCTTCATATTTTTTTGGTGTTCTGGTCTCTGGGTTTTGGTGTTTCAGGTGTTGCTTGTTTTTGCTAAAATTACATGAGATGTTAACTTTCTGTAAAGGCAATTCGGAGTATTTCGTATTCGTAATTCTAACTATATTTCGGGTTATTTAGACGGCGTTAAAAAGTTCGAACGGATAACAATAACCCAATTTTTCCCTCTACGGAAATTTTCCAAGAGTTGGATTTTTCCAAGTTAAAGAACATTCAAAAATCATGCAAGTAAAGCGATGGACCCTCTAGAAGAACGAAACCCTAACTCGATTCTGTGACCGTAAGAACTGCCGCCAAACCCTAGGGTTTGCGGTTGTTCCGCGGTGCCATAAGTGAGGCAAAGGTTGACCCTTCTACGGTTGTGCCATAGGTACTGTGGCATGTACTGAAAATTTTTAAACTACGCTCAAGTGTTGAGCTCTTTGGGAAATTTTGGGTGTTTGTTGATTCGATCGAAATGTTTAACATCGTCTAACTATTTGTGGAATCTGATACAATATGTGGAATTCATATAGTTAGGCATGAGATCCGAAGTATGTGATATTTCGGGTTTATGATGTCTAAAGAGATTTTGGATTCTAAATGTTGTAGTTTGACATTTTCTTTTCTGCGACCGTAAGTGTAATATGTGGTGTGTCGTCGGTTTTGTTGCTATATGTCAATGACAATTGGGATACGCAAATTTACTTATGTTGATGGCATGTGATGTTATGTGTTGCTGTGATATGTTATATTGGATCGTCGTGTTTTGAATAGCCGGGGGTTTTATGTGAGATGAGAGTTTTTATTTTTCATTCATGTAAAATTCATTGTATGTAATCTTCTTTTATTAGGGCAATTCCGGGTTGAGGATGATGTCACCATTGTTGTATATTATTTACTTTTCCGCATTAGGATAGACCCAATGTGGGGGCACAAGTAACCGGGTTCTAGAGTCCAGTGGGAGACCATCTCGAGGAGTCGAGACCGGGTCTCCTAACTCTAGAATTGGTAGGGTTGCTTGCCACTCTCATAGGGGTCTAGGGATGTGGGTTTGGCTATTCATCGCGACCGTGGAATCCGTGTTTTATACTGGATTAATTTAAAACACGGAATTCCTAGTATATCCAATATTTCATATGTTATCTTCTGCTGCTGATATTCTGTGATGTGATCACTTTATATACCTGAGACGAATGCTTTATTATTATACATATGATATATAATAATTGCTTATTTTTTGCACCCGCGCTAGTCCCGCCCTGCTATGTCATTAGTTAAGTAACCTAACGGTGCATAACGGGACACTGTGGCGAATGCGGATGGCATAAGCGTACATTGTATTTTCGTTTCTTCTGTGATGCTTAGGAAGCATAAATGACGGGACTTCATTAATGAGATTAATGAAAGAAAAGAAACCTAAAAGATGTTGTAGAATCAAATTTTCAAAAAGGGTAGCTCTAGTTTTTGCTTTGCATAGCGGTATTCCTTGTAGAATATCCAGCACCTTATTCGATAAGGAAAGAGCCGAGATCCCTTCACCGGGAGTGACCTCTTTAGCAAAACTGGCAGATGATACAACTCACTCGGTTTTGTTTTTGATTGCTTCTATAGTTCTTGCTTTGCATAGTGGTATTTGTGAAATATTCTGCACCTTATTCGATAAGGAAAGAGCCGAGATCCCTTCACCGGGAGTGATCTCTTTAGCGAAACTAGCGAAAGCCTAAAAAACACTCCTTTTCAAAATCACTCAATTCTACAACGATATCAAGTTCATTGCGCGAAAGGTTTACTTAAAAACCTGTCGTAGCCCTCCGTCATTTCAGATAAGTCCTACTTAGTATTCGTGCTACGTTTGTTAACCTCCGTCAAGGCATAGTGTGCAGTAGCTGACTAGTACTTATCTGCTGCATATGATGCAATTGTTTTAGGGTAGCCGTATGACCTTGTTGACCACAGTCAAGGGTCATACAGGCGGGTTTAATTCAATCAGGAAATGACAGGTTGAACTTGACTAGCAGCCTATAGTTTGTTGACCTCCGTCAAGGTCATAGGACGCTAGGGGCAAAAGATTATCGGGAATTTCAAGTGTTGATATTTGCAATGAGATTGCATACCTTCTATGAGATAGTTGGATCCCGATACCCACTACAAGTAAGAGTTACTCCTGGGAGAATTTTACACATCACAATTAGCCGATCAAATAGGAGTCTAGAAAGATGTTAACGGGGTTAATCCTCTGGGAAAACGAGGTTTATTTTAATTAGGTTCGTGCGAAAGCACGGGGAACCTCTCTCAAAGTACCAACAGTGGCCTGGCTGAAAGAATGGTGAACTTGTAAGGTGTAATTAATCCCGGCTGGTCTTACCTTTTAGGGTTTGAAGGAAGATTTGATAAAAACAGTGGGAGACATTCTGATTAGATAAGATAATAACCAATCTAATCTTGCAAGAGCATACGCTAAAGTGTTTTCTTCTCTCTCTCTCCAGGTAGTGACCATGTCAAGCCTTAATCAAGATAATAATATGGATGTATTGAACGAACCCGCTTGTTATACTGAGTAGGGGAACGTTGGTTCCGTTCTTTCTTATAATTGTTATAAGACTTAGCAGGAAATAGGGGAACATCCAGATTCCCACACCACCCAAACGAAGAATAAGCATGTTGATGCATCTTCTTTGGGTGTGTTAGTTACCGAGAACTGTTTCTCAGTTCACTCTACGTCCTGGGTTTTAGATACCGGATCAGGATCCCACATATGTAATATGTTGCATGGGCTAAGGAAAGGTAGAGAACTAGGAATGGGTGATCATTCCGTAAAAGTAAGGATTGGTGCAAATGTTACAGCCAAAGCAGTTGGCGAATATCATCTTGTACTACCAAATGGTAATACATTGATTCTGAACAAATGCTATTACATACCGACCCTGATATGCAATCTTATATCAGTTTCTTTATTAAGTAAAGATGGATATAATTTTGTAGTACAGGATAATTTTATGAACATCTTCCTGAATCAAAAGTTGATTGGATCAGGCTCGTTAAATAATAGCATATACGTTCTAAATCAAACCACGGTTCTTAACATACAAAACACACACAAGAGGAAGAGTTCAGAAATGAATGAATCCTTCTTGTGGCATTGTAGACTAGGTCATATCAATGCGACACGACTAGCTAAGTTGCATAAGGATGGATATTTGAATCCGTTCGAATTTTCATCTTATGACACTTGCCAGTCATGTCTCATAGGGAAAATGACCAAAACTCCGTTTACAGGGCACGGAGAAAGGGTTACGGAACTCTTGGGACTGATACATAGTGATGTATGTGGTCCCATGTCTACACATGCTAGGGATGGTTCCTCGTACTTCATTATATTCGCTGACGATCTCTCAAGATACGGACATGTATTCCTATTGAAACAAAAGTCTGAAGCTTTTGAGAAATTCAAAGAATATAAGCACGAAGTCGAGAACCAAATGGGTAAAAGTATTAATATCCTTCAATCTGATCGAGGAGGAGAATACTTGAGCAATGAGTTCCAGGTCTATCTAAATGAGAATGTGATTCTCTCTCAGCTTACTCCTCCGTATACACCACAACACAATGGTGTATCGGAACTGAGGAATCGCACCAAATTAGATATGGTGTGCTCTATGATGAGCACCGCTGAGTTACCTATTTCCTTTTAGGGTTATGCGCTTGAGACAACAACATACTTATTGAATAGAGTTCCAACCAAATCAGTGCCTACCTCTCCATATGAGATATGGGAGGGAAAGAGACCGTGTCTTAATTTTGTTAAGATATGGGGTTGCCCGGCCTATGTTAAAAAGCAAAATCGGGACAAGCTCGAGGCAAGGTTTTTTCTGTGCAAGTTTATAGGATATCCCAAGCATTCGCGATGACAAATCTTCTACAACCCTGAGGAACAAAAGGTGTTCGTTGCTCAGCATGCCACCTTTTTAGAAAAGGAATTTCTTGTGAATGAAATTTTTGGCGAGGAGGTAGAACTGGAAGAAGTTCCAGCGATACAAACTACGACAGAAGATTTGGTGGAACTAGAGGATTCAGTAATCTCCAACGAACCCCAGCCTCTCCGCCGATCTAGTAGGGTTACTCATCCACCTGAGAGATGCTACGGTTTTCTCATTGATGGTGGGAGCAAGGATTGCGTCATGGAAGATGATGACCCAACTAGCTTCGAGCAGGCCATCATGAGTGGTGACTCTGTGAAATGGCTGGATGCAATACGATCTGAGATGGAATCCATGTACACCAACAAAGTATGGACTTTGGAAGTTTCTCCTGAAGGGTAAAACACATTGGGAGCAAATGGATCTTTAAGAAAGAAACTTGGTGTAGATGGAAAAGTTGAGACTTTCGAAGCTAGACTTGTTGCAAAAGGTTTTCATCAACGACCAGGTGTGGATTATGATGAAACCTTTTCTCCAGTGGTTATGCTTAAGTCCATCCGGATCCTACTTTCCATCGCTGCATACCATGACTACGAAATCTGGCAAATGGATGTTAAGACCTCCTTTCCAAATGGTGATTTAGAAGAGTGCGTGTACATGACTCAGCCAGAGGGCTTCATAGACACTGGGAGCAGCGGAAAGGTGTGCAAGCTGCTTAAATCCATCTACGGGTTAAAACAGGCATCGCGGAGTTGGAACATCTGTTTTGATGTTGTAGTTAAAGAGTTTGACTTCATCAAGAATGTAGATGAACCTTGTATATACAAGAAGGTGGCAGAGAATAAAGTTGTCTTCCTCGTATTGTACGTGGATGACATACTCTTTATAGGAAATGATGTTCCTATGCTGCACTCGGTCAAGCTCTTCTTATCACAAAGATTCTCAATGAAAGATCTAGGTGATGCCTTCTACATCTTGGGGATTAAGATCTATAGAGATAGATCTAAATGGATATTGGGATTGTCCCAATCTAGGTACATTGACACTATACTAAAGAGGTTTAGTATGAAAGATTCTAAGCATGGGAATTTACCCACGATCACAGGACTCACTCTCTCCAAAGAGATGTCTCCCAAGACTGATTTTGAGAGATCTCGCATGCAAGGGATACCCTATGCTTCGGCAATAGACTCTATCATGTACGCGATGCTATATACCGGACCCGATGTAGAATACTCACTAAGTGTAGTGAGTAGGTATCAAGCAGATCCAAGAGAGAGTCACTGGACAGCTGTGAAGAACATTCTCAAGTACTTGAGAAGGACTAAAGCGATGTTCTTGGTGTATGGTAACGGAGAACTCCAAGTGGAGTCCTTTACCGATTCGATCTTCCAGAGTGATAAGGATGACTCTAAGTCGGTCTCGGGATTTGTCTTTACCCTCATTAGAGGGGTGGTTTGTTGGAAGAGTCCCAAATAGGAAACCGTGGCAGATTCGACGATGGAGGCTGAATACATCGCTGCCAACGATGCTGCCAAAGAGGCTGTCTGGATGAAGAAGTTCATAAACGAACTTGGCGTGGTTCCGTCCATCGAGCATCCAATACCTTTGTATTGTGATAACAATGGAGCAGTGGCTTTGGCCAAGGAACCCAGGTCCCATCAGCGATCCAGGCATATTCTGAGGCGATATCACCCGATCCAGGAGATAGTTGATCGCCGGGAGATCGAGGTCAGGAGAGTTGACACGAAGAACAACACAGCGGATCCACTCACGAAGGCCATACCCCAGATACAATTTGAGAGACTCTTCGGGATGTTGGGTATGAGAAACTACAACAACTGGCCTTAGTGCAAGTGGGAGATTGTTAGTTATGTATATGACCTTGAGACCATTATTGTACATATGATGTATATTATAGTGGATGCTTGGATATATATAGAGAGGATTTTCTTGCTCGACATGATAGTATGCTATTTGGTTGCTCTTTGTCTTAACATGTTGACTTGTATTGGTTTACTGTCTTGCTCTCGCATGTTGATAAAGCCTTTAGGATGTGTACTTGACTACTAGGACTATGATGGAGATCATACTAGTAGGGCTAGGGTAGTCCACAAGTACATCCTATAATTGTTCCTAGTCGAGGGTGTATCGATATAGGGCATCGATACTCCAGAGTATACTAGCGTATACGCTTCTTGAACAATATGATGGGCGATGGATGATCCCACATCCATTGGTGTTTGACATAAAAGATGGTATACGGGTGCTCAGTGGAGACTGGGTACACTGAATGGACTCGCCGAGAACTTCTGGTTGGTATTATACCTATCGTCGGATAGCAGTTCTCTGGTGACACTGGTACAGGTTAGTCTGTAGACCCGAGATCATCATAGAGTCTTGTGTGATTCCCACTGTGCTTTGGTTTCCACCTTACCACATTTAAGAGAACGTGCAAAACGGTGGCTTTTGGGTACAGTCCAGAATCACATGGAGGCAATGAGCGATAGGAGGGGTTTCATCTCTCCCGGTATTGGGGGTTGATGTTGTGCTGTACTCGATTGGCTATAACAGGAAGTCCCTGGCCAGGGCTGATATGGAGATCTACTGGTAAGTGTTATCGGTAGTTTCTCAACCCGTTATGAGCCTCACATCGGCACGACTTATCGGTTACTGGGGTCTGACGATTACCACCCCTAGACTGGATATGCGACATATCAGACGAAGAGACCGGACTGTACGGTAGTGTTACTGCCAGGCTTTACAGGAGTACGAGCATGCTTGCTTGTTGATCTTCTGATCGCTTAATACCCGGGTAGCCGTTACATCCAGCTAGTACCGCTGACGGCTTGTGAGTGCTTGATATGATCATCACCTACTGTCGGCGTATTGACGAGTCTTTAGAGTCTTACACAGAGGTTTCCTGGCTCAGGCAAAACTAAGTAGCACATATGTGATATGTGCGGGACCGAGATTAATACGAGTATGTGATGCCTTATTCTATTCTCACGATATGTGATATCGGTCGGTTATATATGATATAGCCGGGTTATCGAATCAAGTGTTGATTCGATAAGATGATACATATTATATTAGTCGGTTATATGTGATATAGCCGGATTATTAAATCAAATGTTGATTTGATAATTTAAAGTTTAATTGTATATTTGATATGCTAATTTACATTAACTAATATTTGCTCACTTATACTTTTCTTTTCTCACATGTGCACATTTAATATATATGTGATATATATTTTTTGTGTTTTCTTTTTTGTGTCATACTTGATGATACACACTACATAGGTGTATGAGACTTATACCATGCCATTAGATTATTAAGGTTTTATTTATTTAATGCAAATTTAAATTGGTGGGAATTAAGCATGGTTGCAAGCTTTGGAAGCTTGTGGAAACCCTTGACTTAGTCCACTAAATTTTTCTTTCATTAGATATTTATTAACCTAACCTTAATCTTTAGCCATGGTTATGTCTCTACAAGGGTTATATGAGATATTTCTCACCCATGGTTGCCATTCACTCTCTCATCCGTTATTCTCTTCATCTTCATCTTCAACAAGAGAAAACTCTCTAGGTTTTGTTGAGGAAAAGAAATAGAGTGAGAAAAAGAATTCTAAAGTGAGCAAAATTCCTACTTCATCATCCTCTACTAGATTAGTCATTTAGTTTAGGGTGTTAGCTTCACTAATTCCTAATTAGTGAAGAGGTAGATTGAGTTGATGTCTCCTCAAAGTAGATCATCTTCGGCCTCGAAGATCATTGTGCATGCTCGTTCATTTCGACTAGTGGAGCCTACGGAGAGTCCGGATCACCACTACTTAGAGTGAAGGGACTTCTACACGGAGCATTTGAAGAGAAAGACCGGTCTATAAAGGTTGTATTCCATATTCACTTAGATGTAAAGTTGTTTACATATCGTATCGTCTGATTCTCAAGTTAAGATTCTAGGGTTAGGGTTAAATAGCATGGCAAATTTTTGAAAATGGCATGGATGATGCCTCCCAAAAGCTTGCTGTCGTGCTAAGTAACCCTACATCCTCGAGTTGGCCTCCCACTGGACTCTAGAACCTGGTTACTTGTGCTCCCTCCTTGGGTCTATCCTAATGAGGAAAAGTAAATAATATACATCAATGGTGACAACATCCTCAACCCGGATGTGTCCCAATAAAAGAATATTACATACAAATTTTATTACATGAATGAAAATATAAAAACTCTCATCTCACGTAAAACCCCCCGGCTATTCAATCACGACGATCCAATATAACATATCAGAAGCAATACATAACATCACATGTCATCAACGTAAGTAAACATGCGTATTCCTGATATCATTGACGTATAGCAACGAGATCAGAGATACACCACATATTACACTTACGGTTGCAGAAAAGAAATGTAAACTACAATAATTAGAATCCACATCATCCTTAGACATCATAAACCTGGAATATCTCATATTTCGGATTTCATTCCTAACCCATATAAACCTTGCATTTAAGTCTCGAATTGAAAACAATTTTCAATAACAAGTCGAGTAATTCAACAAGATTCCCGATGAAATGATCGAATGCTCGTCGGGAACTTTAGTAGATAGCCGCACCCCCGATGCCGTCAACGAAGTGCACTTGGGCGGAACACCGCGACCGCGAGCACCCGAGTGGATGCTTTTGGCCACAGGGTTCTCCTATAGTCACTTGGTCGGGGCTATGGGGCATGGCTATCTAGTAGCGTTCCCCGACGACTATTTGTGTACAATACGAGATTGTGATGGAGTTTTGATCCGAATTGAAACTCCGTGACAACCAGTCAAATGAGACTAAAATGCTAGATTTACAAAACACAAACTAGTTTTCACAAAACTAATTAATATGGATTCCAAATATTGTATCACATATCATAAATATCTAGACGATGTTAAACATTTCGATCGATATATGAAACACCCACAAATCACAAAGACCTCAACAACTTGAGCCTCACTAAAAATACCCAGGAAGTGCTAAATATAAAAATGGAGCAGCACAAGAAAAACGATCCCACAATTCTTCAAACTTGCGGCAGAACCGCGACCAAACAAGGGGTTAGGCCGCGGTTCCGCTGCGCTTTGATTGAATTGGGGCCTCATACTTCTTGGGGCTCCATCAAATAACTTGTACGAATTTCTGCATATTTTTAATTTGTAAAATATCAGCTTCTGAAAAATGGACGGAAACTTGGTAAAATGTGGGTTTCGAAGTTCGATCGAACACTTTAACGTCGCCTAGACATCACCTAATGCTCTAGCTTGGCTCTGATACCATGAAAGTGTGTCTTAGCACCTCTACTTGGTTTTCACATGCATCAAGTATGCAATTTTAAAAAATCTAGAGGTCTAAGCTACACTAATCTAGATTCGAACTAGAGAATTAGAGTTTAACAAAGGATAAAGAAAGTTCTATGCTAAGTGAAGAAGGTTACAACCTTTATAGACCCAGCCCTTCACTTCTAAAGCTCCAAGTAGTAGTCCCTAGAACTCCTCTTGGCTCTACTTGAAGAAAGGATTGAGCTTGCTTTGCGATCTTCGAGGCCGAAGATGATCCACCTTGAAGTCTCTCTAGGTCAAGCTACCTATTCACTAATCAAGTATTAGTGAAGGAAACAACATAATCTAAAGAGCTCGTTTAGAGTTGGTTGATGAAGTAGGAGTTTTGGCTCAGTTAGAATTCGCTTTCTCTTTTTATTTCCAACTCAAGAAAAACCCTAGTGAGCTCTTGAGAGGAAGAAGATGAACATGGGTGAGAAAAATAAATCATGTGATGAAGTGAGAGAGTGAACCATGGGTTAAAGATAAGGTTGGGTGAGAAAAATATCTAGAGTAAAAACAAAAAATGAGAGATGAGTCATGGCTTCTACATGCTTCTACAAGCATCCAAGCCATGCTCATTAAGCCACTCATTTTTATTTTCCTCTTAATAAATAATCACCCCAATTATCTTTAGGTCATGGTGTGAGTCTCATACACCCATGTTCAATGTATCAACAAGCATGATACAATATATAAATACATATATTTATATATATCACACATATATAAATGGGTATAAAGAGAAGAAAATCTTTAGTGAGCACAATATTAGTTAATATATAAATATATCAAATATAAATACATATTAAATTATTAAATCAACACTTGATTCAATAATCCGGTTATATCATATATAACCGACTAATACCATTTATATGTATACCAAATTATCAAATCAACACTTGATTCAATAACCCAGTCATATCACATATAACCGACAGCATTCAATATACTATATCAAATCAACACTTGATTCAATAATCCAGTCATATCATATATAACCGGCCAATATCAAATATATATACATATAACATATCATTGAATCAATACTTGATTCAACAATCCGGTTATATCACCTATAACCTAACCAATATCAAATATCGCGAGATTAGAATACGGTGTCACATACTCGTATTTAATCAAGCTCCCGCACATATCACCATATGTGCCCAACTTCATTTCGCTTGAGCTAGAAAACCTCTGTGTGGGACTCTAAAGACTCGTCAACATGCCAACAGTAGGTAATGATCACATCAGTCGCCCATAAGCCGTTAGCGGTACTAGCTGGACGTAACGACCACCCATGTATTGAGCGAATAGAAGATCAAAAAGCAAGCTTGTCCAAACTCCCGCAAAGCCTATAAGCAACACTTACCGTATAGTCCGGTCTCTTCGTCTCATATGTCGCATATCGAGTCTAGGGGTAGAATCGTCAGACCCCGGTAACTCGATAAGTCATGCCGATGTGTGGCCTATAACCTTTCGAGAAACTATTCATAACACTTACCAATCTCATCAGCCATGGCCAGGGAGTTGCTGTTATAGCCAATCAAGCATAGCGCAACATCAACTCCCTATACCGGGACCCCTCCTATCGCTCATTGCCTCTATATGACTCGGGACTGTACCCAAAATCCACATGTTTGTATGACTCCTTTGAGCCGTGGTAGGGAGGAAATCAAAGCACAGTGGGAACCACACAAGAATCTATGACGATCTTGGGTCTACAGACTAACCTGTACAAGTGTCACCAGAGAACTGCTATCTGACAATAGGTATGGTACCATCTAGGAGTTCTCGGCGAGTTCTGTTCGGTGTACCCATTCTCTAATGAGCACCTATGTACAATCTTTGATGTCAAATACCAATTGATGTGGGATCAACCATCGCCCCATACAGGGTCAAGAAACGTATACATTGGTCTACTCTAGAATATCGATGCCCTGTCTCGATATTCCCTCGACTAGGAACTGTTAAAGGATGTGCTTGCGGACTACACAAGCCCCACTAGTATAATCTGCATCATAGTCCTGGTAGTCAAGCCAATATCCTAAGGGCTTTATCAACATGTATCAGAGAGACAATATAATAATACAAGTGTACATGTTAAAATAAAAAGCAACCAAATAGCATACTATCATGTCGAACAAGAAAGTCATCTATATATATGTCCAAGCATCCACTATATCATACAATAATGGCCTCTAGGGCATACAAATTCCTAACACATATGATTCAGATGGCATGATACTATATACTGTTACTGGCACGACCTTGTTATCATTACACAAATGTATACACGATCACCCTTGATACCACATTATTACTTTTATGTTACAGTATGACCTAGGAGATCGTTATAAATTCAATTTCTACCTGCTAATATTTTCTACTCACAAGTTGGCAGCTCACCCCCGTTGTGCCACAGTTTTCTTGTAGGATCGACCGCTTGGATCAGTAGAAGCTAGTTGGTGCACAGCTTCCTTCTGGGTGATTTGCATTGGTAGGTGTGGTACACTTTGGATCGTGACCACCTTTTGTATATATTATTTTCAGTTGTATCTAGTTAAAAGCTCCATCAACCAGACTATGTATATTTGGTAGACCTAGACACCGGACTTATATATTCTTTGAGACTTAGAGAGGGATGGGTGTATTGTTCTTTATTTTGAGCTTGATGATGTCTTGGACTTCTTTATTTTCTCTCTGTGATTGATTTTCTCCTTGGGGCGTCGTATATACATTTATTGCGTAGTTATGATTCCGCCAATTGGCGAAGAGCAGTCTCCCGCTTGGGGATGCCTATATTATTGCTGTGATGTATTGGTTTTGGATCAAAATTTACAAGGGAGGTGCTGCCCAAATTTCAAATGATGAAAATGTTTTCAAAGATAGTATACAACCCACTTGCATTTTCATATAATATTACTTATGATGTTGAGAGAAGAATTTGAATTCATTATGTCAATATTTCAAAACTGCATCTCCATTATTTTCCGAAAAAGTTTTGATTTCTAGGCTTCGGCTTACTTGGGTTACGGTGGGGTCCTATAGACTTCACGTGATTCAAGTACCGGTCACCTGCCAATTCCGGGTCGTGACACTAGTCTATAGTGCTATGGTAGATAACTTAGTTTATAACTCAATTAGCATATAGTGTGTATCTAGTCGGTCCCATATATGTGTGGATGTATCTTGATATATGATTATTGTTATATGCGTACGCGACATTAGATCCGTATGATATTGATGAGACCGTGATAGATGTTGTACGGGGGATGATTCCGTACTGATTACGATGAGGATAGTGTGCCGAATACGGCCGAGATTCATTTGGACTCGTGGAGTCAAGTGTTTATTCCGATTCGATTTCTCGAGCTATACTCTTTTAAAAACCAATGATTCATTTCCTCTTTAAATGATAAATGACAAGGATGCGCTACTACTTTCAAACGGATATCTATTTTAAATATACTACCGCTTCCTTATTTATAAAACAATGTTTCGTTTTATTTGAAATTATAACGGTATAGTTCATAATAGTTAGCTACGTTTAACGATTATTTCCGTTACGATTAGGTTACCTTTTTATATGCTTGCGATACGTTTACCTGTTACATATGCTAGTTGCATTGCTAGTTTTGTACGAACACACTGATAGAACACTACACCACTACCAATGATTGCTATGTTGTACAGATCACATACGAGCATGTTACACTACATCTCATTGGTACTACCATGACACTGTAGGATTTCCATGCTTGATAACGCTGATATTGTTATAGAAATGTAATGACTGATATATATATATATATATATGATTAGTCATCAACTAACATAGATGCATGACGCGTCGTTGATGATTGTGATAGCGGTGTGTGAACACCTTTGATAGAACACTTGCAAAAATACTAATGATTGCCATGTGATACAAGCCCAGACACACATGCACTACACATCATTAGTATTATTATGACACAGCAGGACTGCCATGTTTACTTGTGTTCTAGATATCCATGATAGATCTGATAATACATGTAATGATTTTGTTATACGAATACCATTATTATGGATATTCGTATATGATTGTTGCCAAAGTGGCAAGGATGATATATGCGTTATGTTTTTATGAACTCGAGACAGATTATATATATGTTCTTCGGAATTTGTTATTTTCCATGGATTTGAGAAACCGCGGGTATCTTCTTTCAAACTGATTAAGTTTTCAAAAGTGTGGTTTTCTCGTGATATGATGATTTGGCGTCCACCATGAGTTTTGGTTTTCATGATGAGATATCTGAATCGAGGGAGGGGTTAACCGATTACGGATACATGGTGGACCCAGTACGACTCCGAGGGGCAGGAAGACCGTAGGGAGGTACGGGGAGCCTAGTGAGGATGATCGATACCGGAGGTGACATTAGGGCGCGGCGGATATCTGGAGGATTTCGATCGTGGCTGAGTTGATATCCGGAGAGGGTTGATCGGTGAGACGGTGCCTGCAATATCAGGATTTTACGTGTCGATGATGTACACGAGATTTATGATTATTTTAAGTGCCGATGATGGACACTCGTGAGATTTTGAGTGTCGATGTTGGACACTCGTATGTTGATGTTTGCGCGATCCGTCGAGATGCACTGTTATAGATTATGCTATATAGTAGCCGAACAAGACTGATCCATGAACAATACCTACCATTTTCACATATTAATACACATAAAGTGGCTTCCAAATAAGCTATAGTCTCACTATTTTTGACGTGTCTAGGATGACATAAGAAACTTTTAAACGGAAACCCTCTTAAAACTCATTTCTAAAAAACGAGATGTATACTTTAAACAAAATGCATATAATACTTCATAAAACTACGTCTGCTACTTGTGACATGATATACGTATCATACGGTTATTTTGAAAGGGTTTTAATTTTCATCTTTCGGCTACTTTATAGGCTTATACATGGATGCATGTTGTATAGATATATTTATGATATGATGACACATTTCCATGTTTACGCGATCGATATTGATGTACTTATAATACTTGTGCATTATACATATATTAGCATAGGATATGATAGTACTATACTTTATGACCTAGATAGATTATTATGCATTTCAATTTCTACCTTGCGATATATTTTTATTCACTGAGTTGGCAACTCACCCCGTTGTGCTCCAGTTTCTTGCAAGATTGACCGCTCGGATCAGTAGCGGCTTACCGACACATTTCTTACTTCGGTAATTGCTTTGATAGGTGGGTTACATGTTGGATCGTAACCACACATTGTATATGTATATTCTTTTGGATCTAGTTAAAAACTCCATCAACCAAAGCTTGTATATTTGTGGACTTAGAAGCGAGACTTAGATATTATGTGTTTTTAGGCATCACACTCATTTTGAGTCGACTTTATATTGTTTTCTTCGTGTTTTGATTTCTATTCCTTCGCCTTGGATGTTGTATATTATCTGTGTGATTTCTCTGTCGTTTGGGCGTGGAAACTAACTCCCGTTGGGGATGCTTTATATATATATTGTGCTTGTACGCTTTTATTCAAAATTTACAAAGGAGGTGCTGCCCGATTTTCAAAAGACATAAGCGTTTTCAAATAGAGTTATTTACACTTTAAAAAAGAACTTGATTACATTTAGTATCCCTTTTTAAAACTTCACCTCCACTATTTCATTAAAAAGGTTTAGATTCCGGGTTTTTGGCTTACTTGGATCGCGTCGACATCTTTAGATGTCACGTGATCTAAGTGCCGGTCACGTGCCACTTTTGGGTCATGACAGAAAGAAAGAAAGAGATTTGGGGAAGAGAGAGCAGCGAGAGAGAGAGAGAGAGCAGCGAGAGAGAGATGGAGAAGAGCGCAGAGAGAGACGAGCGGGAGAGCGAGATGAAAGAAAGAGAGAGATCGAACGAGCGAGATTGTAACGACCCTAAAATTACTATACCTTCATATCCTCCATTTTTTTTTATAAAATACTGTATTTATTTTCTTTTGGGTATCTCCATCTATTTTCCTCTCTATTAAATATATTATTTTATCTCTCTTTCTATTCTGCATATTCTATAACTTTTCAAAACCCAAGCCAAATAGTTACATTTGATTTCTTTCTTTTCTTTTTCCTTAGCCCACTTTCTTTTCAAGAAAGCGGCATATATTTAATTATTGTAAATATGTGCAAGAAGCAACTTGTAGCTCATTAGTTAAGACTTTACCCCGCTATCCCATAGCCTGCGTGTTCGAATCCTTGCAGCCACAATTATTTTTATCATAGTTTCTTTTGACGTTTTGGAGCATGAAACTTTCACATGCATTTCACGGAGTTCGGAAATGTTATAAAATAAAAGAGATATGAAATTGGACTAGTTAAACCAACCCGAACCCCTGACACGAACCCCAACCCCAGACCCCAACACATAACCGACCTGGGTGGTTTTTGACCCGATTTGGTCAGCCCAAACATCCCCAAACGGGCTCTGCCGAGGTTAGTGCGACTCTTGAGCTCCAGACTCTTCATTTATGTCTCTCAAAACTCCTGAATTAAACCAGAGAGCTTCCAGTCTCTTCAGCTACTCAATTAACACCCATTTTAATTCTTTTTAATCCACTTTTTAATTCACATACTCTCATTTCCTTTCTTTATAAATACCAAGCTACCCTAGCTCATCCCCCTCTGAAATTATTCTGAAAAATTCACTCTCAAAGTTCATCTCTTAAGCTCTGTTTCAAGCAAGTCTCTTTTAAAGCCTAGAAGCCCTCAAGTTCTCCTTCCTCTCGCATCTGTAGGGTTGCTAACCAGGCGCACAAGGGTCTACGAGGCATCAACCATGCCCGATTGAAAATTTAGCCGTGTCGAACAACCCGAATACGGATCTTTAAACTAGAGATTAGGCGAAAACTAACATGTTAACAACTTTAACACTAAGTGAGAAGGATTACAACCTTTGTAGATCCGGTCCTTCACTTCATATGCTCCGTGTTGTGGTCCCTTCGCTGCGATCATCAGGTTCCGGACTCTCGAGAGGTTCCACGAAGAGAAAGATGCAACCTTTTCTTCCGATCTTCGATACTAAGATGATCTACCTTGAAGTTTCTTTAACACAAGCTAACACTCATGAAATGATATGAACACCCTCATCTAAATGGCAAGGGAAGATGAGGATGATGAAGTAGGATTTTTGCTCTCTTTATTTATCTTTTTCTCATATTTATTCATCACCTTTTGAAAAACTAGTAAGCTTTTTCATGAAAGAATGAAGGAAGAAGAAGATGAACATGATAAGAATCCTTTTGTGATGAATAGGAAAAGAATAATATGAAGAATAATACAACCATGGTTGACTTAACCATTGTAGAGAATTAACCAAGGGTTAGGGTTTGGGTTGAGTTAAGAATGAGTCACTTGTAAATATCTTTCACAAAACAAAAAAGAAAACCTTCTAAAACATCTAGAAAGCTTAACCCTAATCCAAACCCTAATCATGTTTAAACTCCACTAAACAAGTTGCATTAGTTATCATATCATGTTACAATATTATATATCACATATATAATATTTATCGTAACAAAATAAAATAATACAATTAACATATATCGCATATATATCAATGTATTATCCGAGTGAGAAAAAGAATTTTTTAGTGAGCAAATATTAGTTAATGTAATTTAATATATTATATATATTATTATAGATTAAATTATCGAATTAACACTTGATCCGACAATCCGGCTATATCGCATATAACCGACTAACATTTATCCGTACCGATTCATCGAATCAACACTTGATCCGATGACCCGGCTGATATCAAATATCGCGAGAATATAATACGGTATCACATATCGCATTATCCTCGGTCCCGCATATATCACATATGTGCCCCTACTCCGTTTCGCCTGAGCCAAGAAACCTCTGTGTAGGACTCTAAAGAATCGTCAATACGCCGGCAGTAGGTGATGATCATATCAAACACCCACAAGCTGCAAGCGGTCAGCTAAACGTAACAGCCACCCAGGTATTGAACGCTCAGAAGATCACCAAGCAAGCCTGTACATTCTCCTGTGAATCCAAACAGTAACACTCCCGTACAGTCCGGTCTCGTCGTCTGATATGTCGCATATCTTGCCTAGAGGTGGTAAACGTCAGACCCCAGTAGCTCGATAAGGCGTGTCGATATGAGGTCTATAACAGTTCGAGAAACTACTGATAACACTTACCAGTAAATCTCAGCAACCCTGGCCAGGGATTTCCGGTTATAGCCAATCGAACACAGCACAACATCAACTCCCTATACCGGGAGAGACGAATCCCCTCCTATCGCTTGTTGCCTCCATGTGATTCGGGACTGTACCCAAAAGCCACCTTTTTGCACGCCCTCTTTGACGTGGTATGATGGAAATCAAAGCACAGTGGGAATCACACAAGACTCTATGACGATCTCGGGTCAACAGACTACTCTGTACCAGTGTCACTGGAGAACTGCCATCTGACGTATGGTATAATACCATCTGGGAGTTCTCGGCGAGTCCGTCAAGTGTACCCAGTATCCACTGAGCACCCGTACACCATCCTTGATGTCAAACACCGATGGATATGGTATCATCCATCGCCCATCATATGGGTCAAGATGCGTATACGCTAGTCTACTCTAGTGTATCGATGCCCTGTCTCGATACACCCTCGACTAGGAACAGTTATAGGATGTACTCGTCGACTACCGTGGCCCCACTAGTATGATCTCATTATAGCCCCAGTAGTCGAGTACATATCCTAAGGGCTTTATCAACATGTAACATAGAGACAATCTGAATACATGTTAAGATAAAGTACAACCAGATAGCATATTATCATGTCGAGCAAGAAAGTCCTCCCTATATATGTCCAAGCATCCATTACAATATACATCGTATGTACAGTAATGGCCTCTAGGGCATACATATAACTAACAATCTCCCACTTGCACTAGGGCCATCTGTTATGGTATCGCATACCCAACAATTAGCTGCGGTTGAAGTATCCCATACTCAACCATCCCATAAAAGTCTCTACGGGGATAAAAGGCCTTTGTGAATAGATCCGCGCTGTCGTCCTCTGTGTCTGCTCTCCAAACCTCGATCTCCTTAGATATCAACCATCTCCATGATCAGGTGATACTGCCTAAGAATTATATCTGGATTTCTGATGGGACGGTAGTTCCTTGGCTGAAGTCACAACTCCATTGTCACACAATGGTAGGAACGAAGTTCATCTTATGAACTTATATATATCCAGACTGCCTCTTTTGTAGCATCCTTGGCAACGATGTATCTTGCCTTTAATCGTCTACTATGTCACGGTATCTAGCTTGGAACTCTTCCAACATACCGTCCCTCCACGGAGGGTATAGACAATGCCTGCGACTGACATTCAGTCGTCCTTCTCAGCCTGGAACCTTTCCAGTGATTCTCCCCAGGATCGATTGATACCATCTCACTACAACTAGTGAGTACCCTAACATCCAATTAGATCTATCTCATAGATCCAAAACCCAGGATTTAGGAGGTATTACTTTGATCCTATATGGAGAATCCTTGTGATAAGCGGAGATTGACCGAGCGTAGCATAGGAAACTCCTTTCCTATCAAGAGTATGTCATATACGTAATCTACGAGGATCACCACCATACTCCCTACTACCTTTTTGTATATACAAGGTTCATCTACCATTTTGATGAAGTCAAACTCTTTGACTACCACATCAAAACAGATGTTCCAACTCCGCGATGCCTGTTTTATCATATAAAACATCTTGCACACGTTTCCGCTGCTCCCACTGTCTACGAAGCCCTCTGGCTGTGTACTTATAGACGCTATCTTATAAATCATCATTTAGAATAGCTGTCATGACACCTAACCACCAGATATCGTAGTCATGGTATGTAGCCGTGGCAAGTAGGATCTGGATGGACTTAAGCATAGATCCTTAGAAAAGGTTTCAACATAATCCATACCTGGTCTATGATGCAGACCTTTAACAAGTCTAGCTTTGAAAGTCTCAACTTTTCCATGTACACCAAGTAATCTTCTCAAGATATACTTGCTCCTGATAGGGATTTAACCCTTCAGATAAGGCAACCAAAGTCCATACTTTGTTGGTGTATAAGGATTCCATCTCAGATCGATAAGCACCCAGCCATTCTTACAGAGTCCCACTCCTGATGGCCAGCTCGAAACTAGTTGGGTCATCATCTCATGATGCAATCTTCGCTCCCACTGTCATAGAGAAACTGAAGTATCTCTCAGGTGGGTGAGGAACCCTGCTAGATCGGCGGAGAGGCTGAGGTTCGTTGGAAACTATTGAATCCTTTGGTTCTACCAAATCATCAGCTGCATTTTGTATAGCTGGAACCTTTCCAGTTGTACATAACAGACCTTGCCTCGAGCTTGTCCAGATTTTGCTTTTAGACATAGGCCGGACAACCCCAAATCTTAACAAGCTTAAGATATGGGCTCTTCCCTTTCCATATCACATATGAAGTGGTAGGCAACTGATTTGATTTGAACCCTATTCAATAGGTATGCAGCTTCTCAAGTGCATAACTCCCAAAAGGAAATAAGAAACTCAGTAGTACTCATCATAGAGCACACCATATCACATAGGGTGCTATTGCTCCGCCCCGATATACCATCGTGCTATGGTGTATAGGAGGAGTAATGCTGAGAGAGAATCTCATTCTCCTTTAGAATAGTCCAGGAATTCCGTGCTCAAGTATTCTCCTCCTTGATATCATCAAAGGACATAATACTTATACCCGTATTTTGGTTCTCTACTTCTAACTTATATTCTGTGAATATCTCAAAAGGTTCAGACTTGTGTTTCAGCAGGAACATATGTCTGAATCTTGAGAGATTATTAGAGAATGTAATGAAGTACAAAGAACCAGTCTTGGCATGTGTAGACAGGGGACCTTCATACATCAGCATGTATCAATCCCAAGAGTTCACTAACTCTTTCTCTGTTTCTAATAAACAGAGCTGTAATAATCTTATCTTTGTGACATGACCGACAAGTTTCACAAGATGTAAATTCAAACTAATTTAAATATGCATCTAAATGTAACTTCAGCCAGTCGGGTCGCATTGATATAACCTAGTCTACAATGCCTCAAGAAGGATTCATTCATTTCTGAACTCTTCCACTTGTGTGTGTTCTGTATACTAAGAACTGTAGTTTGATTTAGAACGACAATACTTTTAGATAACGTGCCTGAACCGATCAACTCTTGATATAGGAAATGTTCAAAACATTATCCAACAATACAAAATTATATCCTTTCTTTACTAATAAAGAGACTGATATGATTTTGTATATCAGGTTCGGTATCTAATAACATTTGTTCAGAATCAATGTATTCTGGTAATACAGGGTGACAGTGACCAACAGACTTGGCTGCAACACTTGCACCGTTTTCTGTCTCATGAAACTTATCACCCGTTCTCAGTTCTCTACCTATCTGTAGCCCATGTAACAGATTACATATACGGGATCCTGATCCGGTATCACATACCCAGGACGTAAAGGATACCGAGAAACAATTCTGTGTAATGAACACACCCGAAGATGATGTATCAACATGCACTTTCTTCGTTTGGGCGGCACGGGAATTCTGGTAATCCCCAATTTCCTGCTCTGTCTTATAACAATTACAAGTTGGAGCAGGACCAACGTTCCCCAGCTCAGTATAACAAGTGGGTTCGGTCAATATATCCGTATTATTATCTTGATTAAAGCGTGATATAGTCGCTACTTGGAGAGAGAGAGAAGAAAACACTCAGCGTATGCTCTTGCAAGATTAGATTGGTTATCTAATATATCTAATCAGGATGTCTCCCACTGTTTTAGTCAAATCTTCCTTCAAACCCTAAAAGGAAAGACTAGCCGGGATTAATCACACGCTACAAGTTCGCCAATCTTTCAGCCAGGCCAGTGTCGGTACTTTGAGGGAGGTCCCCGTGCTTTCGCACGAACCTAATTAAGTAAACCTCGTTTACCCAGAGGCGTAACCCCGTTAACACCTTTCTAGACACCTACTTGATCGACTAATTGTAATGTATAAAACTCTCCCAGGAGTAACTCTTACTCACAGCGGGTATCGGGATCCAACTATCTCATAGAAGGTATGCAATCTCATTGCAAATTTCAACACTTGAAATTCCCAATAATATTTTGCCCCCAGCGTCCTATGACCTTGACGAAGGTCAACAAACCATAGGCTACTAGTCAAGTTCAACCCGTCATTTCCTGATTGAATTAAACCTACCCGCACGACCCTTGACGGAGGTCAACAAGGCCGCACGACTACCCTAATCCAATCTGCATCATATGTATAAGCAGATAAATACTAGTCAGCTACCGCACACTACGCCTTGACGGAGGTCAACAAACGTAGCACGAATACTAAGTAGGACTTATCTGAAATGACGGAGGGCTACGACAGGTTTTTCAGAAAACCTATTGCGTAATGAACTTGATATCGTTGTAGAATCGAGTGATTTTTAAATGGAGTGTTTTTGAGGCCTTTCTAGTTTTGCTAAAGGGGTCACTCCCGGTGAAGGGATCGTCGGCCCTTTCCTCATCGAATAAGGTGCAGGATATATCATATATACCGCTGTGCAAAGCAAGAACTATAAAAGCAATCAAAAGACAAACCGAGTTTGTAGCATCTGCCAGTTATTGCTAAAGGAGTCACTCCCGGTGAAGGAATCTCGGTCCTTTCCTTATCGAATAAGGTGCTGGATGTTCTACAAGGAACACCGCTATGCAAAGCAACAACTAGAGCTACCAGTTTTTATAAACAAGTTTCTACAACATCTTAGGTTTCTTTTATTTCATTAATCTCATTAATGAAGTCCCATTTTAATATGCTTCATAAGCATCTCTTTTGAAACGAAATTTGCAATATAACATATATCTCATATATATAATATAAACATTCGTCTCAGACAGTAATATGATCTCATCACAGAACATTGCAGCAGAAGAACATATATGAAATATTGGATATACTAGGACGTCCGTGTTGTAAATACGAGCCTGTATAAAACACGGATTCCACGGTCGCGATGAATAGCCAAACCCACATCCCTAGACCCCTACGAGAGCGGCAAGTAACACTGCCAATTCTAGGGTTAGGAGACCCGGTCTCGACTCCTCGAGATGGTCTCCTACTGGACCCTAGAACCCGGTTACTTGTGCTCCCCGCCTTGGGTCTATCTAATGCGGAAAAGTAAATAATATACAACGGTGACATCTTCCTCTACCTGGAAGTGCCCCAATAAAAGAATATTACATACAAATGAATTTTACATGAATGAAAAAGAAAAACTCTCATCTCACATAAAACCCCCGGCTATTCAAAACGCGACGATCCAATATAACATATCACAGCAACACATAATATCTCATATCATCAACGTAAGCAAGTATGCGTATCCCGATTGTCGTTGATGTATAGCAACGAAGCCGGCGATACACCACATACTACGCTTACGGTCACAGAAAAGAAAGTGTAAAACTACAACAGTTGGAATCCGCAACCTCCTTAGACATCGCATGCCTAACCAAATGAATTCCTTAGACATCACATGCCTAACAATTATAAACCCCGCATTTTAGTCTCATTATCGAAAACTCTTTTCAATATCAAGTCGGGCAATTCAACAAGATTCCCGACGTCCTGATCGAATGCTCGTCGCAAACTTTAGTAGACGGCCGCACCCCAGATGCCGTCGACGAAGTGCACTAAGGCGGAACACCGCTGCCGCGAGCACCCGAACGGATGCTTTCGGCGATGGGGTTCTCCTACAGTCACTTGGTCGGGGCTATGGGGCGTAGCTGTCTATTAAGTTTACCCGGCGAGTATCCGCGTACTCTACGTGATTGCGACGGACTTTTGATCACATCAAAATTCCGCGGCAACCAATCATCTGAGACTAAACTGCTATGTTTATAATATTCAAATTAGTTATCTCATAACTACCTGTGGATTCCAAATATTGTATCGCATTCCAGATAAGTAGACAAAGTTAAACTTTCCGATCGAATCATCAAACACCCAAGATTTCCCCAATATATCTCAACACTTGAAATCAGTTTAAAAACATCCATCACATGCCACAGTACCAATGGTCCAGCCATAGAAAGGTCAAGCCAACGCCTCACATGTGGCACGCCGTACTGCCCCAAACCCTAAGGTTCAAAAGGCAGTTTAAGACGGTCACATAATCGAGTTAAGGTTTGTTGTCTTCTAGAGGGTCCACCGTGTTACTTGCACGACTTAGAACGTTCTTAAACACGAGGAAAAATCAAACTTTTGAAAAAATTTCCGACAGGAGAAAAAGTGAGTTATTGATATCCGTTCGAACTTTTTAACAGTTTCTAAAAGTTATCCGGACAGAACACATAGACAAAATTAGACAATCCGATCGAATAATCGAATCCCCAAAACAACCCCAAAAAAACTCAACTGTTGAGTAAAAATAAAAATTTCCAGAAGACTCAGCACTTCAAGACAAGAATTACTGTGCAAGCCACGTGGTGTAACTCAGTCAAATGGCCGCGGAACCGCCGTGAAACCCAGGATTAGGCCGCGGTTCCGCGCCTCATTTGTCGAGTTAGAATCACGTGCTTCACAGTAACTCATAGAATTCCCTGCTGAATTTTTTGGCAATTTTTAATTCACAAAAATCCAAATTTTCAGAAAATTTCTAGAGAAGGGGTTAATACGGGTTTTCCGGGTTCAATCGGACTTTAAACTTCGTCTAGACTTCACCTAAAGCTCTAGCTTGGCTCTGATACCAGTCTACGAGGCATCAACCATGCCCGATTGAAAATTTAGCCGTGCCGAACAACCCGAATATGGATCTTTAAACTAGAGATTAGGCGAAAACTAACATGTTAACAACTTTAACACTAAGTGAGAGGGATTACAACCTTTGTAGATCCGGTCCTTTACTTCATATGCTCCGTGTTGTGGTCCCTTCGCTGCGATCATCGGGTTCCGGACTCTCGAGAGGTTCCACGAAGAGAAAGATGCAACCTTTGCTTCCGATCTTCGATACTAAGATGATCTACCTTGAAGTTTCTTTAACACAAGCTAACACTCATGAAATGATGTGAACACCCTCATCTAAATGGCAAGGGAAGATGAGGATGATGAAGTAGGATTTTTGCTCTCTTTATTTATCTTTTTCTCATATTTATTCATCACCTTTTGAAAAACTAGTAAGCTTTTTCATGAAAGAATGAAGGAAGAAGAAGATGAACATGATAAGAATCCTTTTGTGATGAATAGGAAAAGAATAATATGAAGAATAATGCAACCATGGTTGACTTAACCATTGTAGAGAATTAACCAAGGGTTAGGGTTTAGGTTGAGTTAAGAATGAGTCACTTGTAAATATCTTTCACAAAACAAAAAAGAAAACCTTCTAGAAACATCTAGAAAGCTTAACCCTAATCCAAACCCTAATCATGTTTAAACTCCACTAAACAAGTTGCATTAGTTATCATATCATGTTACAATATTATATATCACATATATAATATTTATCGTAACAAAATAAAATAATACAATTAACATATATCACATATATATCAATGTATTATCCGAGTGAGAAAAAGAATCTTTTAGTGAGCAAATATTAGTTAATGTAATTTAATATATCATATATATTATTATACATTAAATTATCGAATCAACACTTGATCCGACAATCCGGCTATATCGCATATAACCGACTAATATTTATCCGTACCGATTCATCGAATCAGCACTTGATCCGATGACCCGGCTGATATCAAATATCGCGAGAATATAATACGGTATCACATATCGCATTATCCTCGGTCCCGCACATATCATATATGTGCCCCTACTCCGTTTCGCCTGAGCCAAGAAACCTCTGTGTAGGACTCTAAAGAATCGTCAATACGCCGGCAGTAGGTGATGATCATATCAAACACCCACAAGCTGCAAGCGGTCAGCTAAACGTAACAGCCACCCAGGTATTGAACGCTCAGAAGATCAACAAGCAAGCCTGTACATTCTCCTGTGAATCCAAACAGTAACACTCCCGTACAGTCCGGTCTCGTCGTCTGATATGTCGCATATCTTGCCTAGGGGTGGTAAACGTCAGACCCCAGTAGCTCGATAAGTCGTGTCGATATGAGGTCTATAACAGTTCGAGAAACTACTGATAACACTTACCAGTAAATCTCAGCAACCCTGGCCAGGGATTTCCGATTATAGCCAATCGAACACAGCACAACATCAACTCCCTATACCGGGAGAGACGAATCCCCTCCTATCGCTCATTGCCTCCATGTGATTCGGGACTGTACCCAAAAGCCACCTTTTTGCACGCCCTCTTGGACGTGGTATGATGGAAATCAAAGCACAGTGGGAATCACACAAGACTTTATGACGATCTCGGGTCAACAGACTACTCTGTACCAGTGTCACCGGAGAACTGCCATCTGACGTATGGTATAATACCATCTGGGAGTTCTCGGCGAGTCTGTCCAGTGTACCCAGTCTCTACTGAGCACCCGTACACCATCCTTGATGTCAAACACCGATGGATATGGGATCATCCATCGCCCATCATATGGGTCAAGATGCGTATACGCTAGTCTACTCTGGTGTATCGATGCCCTGTCTCGATACACCCTCGACTAGGAACAGTTATAGGATGTACTCGTAGACTACCGTGGCCCCACTAGTATGATCTCATCATAGTCCCAGTAGTCGAGTACATATCCTAAGGGCTTTATCAACATGTAACATAGAGACAATCTGAATACATGTTAAGATAAAGTACAACCAGATAGCATACTATCATGTCGAGCAAGAAAGTCCTCCCTATATATGTCCAAGCATCCATTACAATATACATCGTATGTACAGTAATGGCCTCTAGGGCATACATATAACTAACAGCATCGTCGGTCTTGGTTCTTCAAACCGAGCCACCTTCATCTCCTTTTTTCCCCTAGATCAAGCGCAACCCGTAAGTCCCCTTTGACTTCTCCCTCTTTTGTTTCTCCTCTCATCATTGTCACAATACGGTTTAGTAAGCAAAGTTTAAACTTGAAAATATATTCATTGCAAATCTATCTATCTATCTATATATATATATATATACATACATACACACACCACTGTAAGTCGATGTCGCGTACCCCGCGGGTTCGCGGGGAAGCGGAATTTACAAAAAATGATTTTTCAAAGCTTCACAACACCGACTAAACTCCAGGATCTATACGGAAACCTTAACTAGCTATATCTACTTGGAGGTTTAACTACTCGGTAAGAGTTTTATACCTCCATATTTACAAGTCCTTCGGGTCTTCTTCTTCTCCTCCTCTTCTTGAGCTCCTCGAAGATCGGATCTGTCACGCCCCACTTCCCAGTGTACGGGAAGGAGACACGACGAGGCCCGCTACGTATTTACTCAGAAGCAAACATGCTAAGCGTAACTAAGCAATATAATGTAAATATACACAAGAAGACATGAAATGTAGATGAACATCAACTTTTATTTATTAAACATTTCTTTACAATACAACTGAAAAGTAAACACAATGATGAAAGCAATGCCTAAACAATGGTATGAACTGAAAGAGAAGTAAGTACAAGTAAAGCCTAATGATCATGCTGCTCAGTGGTCTGCTCCAAGTGCTCATGGCTGGTCTCGAACTCCTCAGAGTCGGGTCCTCCTGACAACATTCCAAAGAAAGAAGAAAAACAGGAATGTCGTCAGCGAACAATCGCTCGGTAAGTCCTAAAGAAAAGTAGGAATAGAATAGACAGATGAATAGACAGATATAAGAATATAACTGCTGTATTGTGAGTTTGTTATGTTAACGCATTTGATTGTAGCTTGGTACAGAATATGCCAGTGTATACGAGAGGAGTCCAACATACACTGTGGACTATGATAACCCGTAGTACAAGGCTCCGTCGATAAAACCACGGAACAACGGCAATGGATGTATAGTTACGTCTTTTAATGACTATCTCGTGCCACTTTTAACACTTTTTGTGCCAATCTACCCCTTTAAAACCCCGTAGTGTATTTTGTATTGTTTTGTTTAATGGATGTACGACTTTCCGAAACCATGATATCATGTAAACAGAATGGATATAAATGGATAGTCATATAATCAGAATATATCCATGGTTTGGTTTAGTCGAGTCATGTTGATATGGATTGAATTCTGGTATAAATGGATTCATGTTGAAATGGAGTTAAACTTGAATTGTATTCAAGGATGGATTGGATTCGGATTGTTTTCAGATTAGACTGGGACTCAGATTGAGTCAGACTCTTTAAACAGAATTGAAGTCCTGAATTAGTTTTGATGTTATCGGTAACTGCTGCATATGGACGGCAGGATTTATGTCTTTTTCCAAGACAATTACCATGTTGATAACACCGTTTTTAGTTTGTCTACCTTAAATAGGCAAGCACCCATATTCTCCGACTCCCTGAGACTCAAGAGAATTGGTCACGCTTAAACCTATATTTACTAGGGTCTTTATTGTAAATTAATATAACTTGAGGGGGTTTTATGAAAAATAGTTTTGATATATCTTAAAAATACACCTCAAGTATTTAATTGTCATATTTAGGGTTTTCATAGTTTTAATTTTTATAAAATGAAATATTCTAGTGGATATAAACCTAACTTGAATAGTATATGGTATTATAGTGTAATATTGGAATTGTATTGATTTGTAATGGTAGTTTCATAAAATTTGTGATTCCTTTGATTTAGAAAAACATGGAATATATATAATATATTTAAAGTAGGTATTTTTATAATATTCATATATATATTTAGTATAAATAAATTTTATTTATTAAGTAGAAATCTCATTTTTCTTAAAAATTGCATTAAAAATTCCATCAAGATCGGATGCTCTGTGAGGAGGCCTGCATCTCACTCTACTAGGCCTGAGGATGTGCGATAACCCACACCATCCCGATTGGGGTTCCCCAAAATGGGTTGTAGAGGCGCATTTGCAAGGAATTAAATAATACACTTTTAAAGAAAACGGTTTTTGAATGTTTATGGTATTTAAATGTAAACTCATATTTATCCCACAAACTAATGTTCCAAAAGCCATCGTTCTATGTCAAGAATGAGTGTTGTGATGAGGTAGGTCATTACCTCGTGAGTTTTCTAAAGGTAATATGATCAAAATGAATAAGCAATGGCGTATGTAAACATAATGGTATTTTACCGTAAAACTGAAATAGAAGTTGCAATACATATTATTTTGAGATGAAACTTGTTCTAATGTGTTTGTTTATGATTGTTAAATAATATACAAAAATATTGTAAATTTTTTATTAAGATAAATGGTGTTTTTATTTAAATTAGAAACGGAAGTCGGATTAACTCCGCTTCCGACTAGTTTTTAAAATGGAATTCGTTTAAATAGAAGGAGAAGAGGGAAAGTGGGACTTATAGATTAGAAAGAAAGAGGAGAGGTAAAGGAAGATTATGGAATCATCGGGGAGTCGTTTCGTCACCGGATTTGTCCCAAAACGTCGCCGGAACTTTGCCAAGAGCTGAGTCCACTTGTAAAACTTCTTGGACTTAGGAATTTTAGAGAGTTTTGGCGATGGAATTCTGAATGAGGAGGGATATGGTGTAGGGTTGTATTTATAGGAGAAATTCAGGTTTAGGGTAATGTAGAATGGAATTAAAATGTGCATTAAAAATGGATTTAAGAGAGGAATTATCACTCTCTGAATAATTGCAGAGAAATCAAACAACATTGGGGTAGTGGGGTAAGCCAAGGAGTGCTAGGGAAATTTTTTGGGAGTATTTACAACGGGGGGCCCAGTGGCGCCGGCTCCATTGCAAATCTCGCCGGCCAAAACCGAGGGGATTGGGCTTGTATCTTGGCCACGTGTCCTCGGCTGCTTAATTAACATTTTCCACATGTTTGTTTTTATTGTGACTTTTCATTTTACGTGTAGTGCACGTGAAAAACTTTGGGCTTTTAAAAGTTTAAAAGAAAAATTAACAAAAATAATATGTGGCTGGGGTATTCAAACACATGGGCTATGTCACAGCAGTGTAAGGCTTTACCAATGAGCTACAAGTGCTTTCTTGCTGTTCTAAAGCAATTCAAATTTATAACTAGTGCTCAGGCTTAAGTATGCAGGGTTCCCTAGCATGGCAGTAAGGTTTCGGGAGGCATCGTCCATGCCAAATTCAAAAATTTGCCGTTCTAGCTAACCCTAACCCTAGAATCGTATACTAGAAAAAGCGACGAATCGATATGCAAACAACTTTGCAACTAAAGTGAACAAGGAATACAACCTTTGTAGACCGGTCCTTCACTTCAATAGCTCTGTGTAGTAGACCCTTCACTGCGATCATGAACTCGGACTCTAGTGAGGCTCCCATGAAGAAATGAACAAGCTTGCATCGAAGTCTTCGAGGCCGAAGATGATCTACTTCAAGGAGACACCAACCCAAGCTACCTCTTCACTAATTATGGAATTAGTGAAGCAAACATCCTATACTAAATGGCAAGTAGTAGAGGATGATGAAGTAGGAAGTGGGCTCACTTTAGATTAATTTTTCTCATAATAATTCATCACTTCTCAAAAAGCAAGAGAGCTCAAAATGAGGAAGAAGAAGAATAAGAAAGTGATGAAGTGATGAATGAATTCATGAGGTTAGAAATGCAACCATGGTGAGTTATCATCTCATACCTAACTCATGTACAGAATAAACCAAGGTCAAGGGTTAAGGTTGGGTTAACAAATATCTTTAGCAATGACAAACAAGTGGACTAAGTCAAAGCTCTACAAGTTTCCACTAAACTCCAAGCCATGAGATTATCCATTAATTTGTAATTTGCTTAATGATAAATATTAACCATAACATAAACCCTAGCATGGTATTAGTCTCATACTTATATGTTGCATATGTAACCTAACATGACACAAACATATACATAAATATACATATCACATATATACAATGTGCACATCAAGTGAGAAAAGAAATCATAAGTGAGCAAGTATTAGTTAATGTAACTTAATATATCAAATATATAATTATACATTAAATTATTAAATCAACACTTGATTTAATAATCCGGCTATATCAAATGTAACAACTTATCGAATCAACACTTGATCCGATAACCTGGCTATATCACATATAACCGACCGATGTCACATGTCGCAAGAATAGAATGCTGTATCACATACACGCATTGTAAGTCTACGCTAGCGCCCCGGCAGTCTACAGACGCCAAATGCGGAACAAAAACTTTTAACTTGGCGCTATCGTATACTTTAACCCGGATCTGCCATTATTGCTAAACTAACAAACTGTAAAGAGTGTAGGAAGATTGTACCGAACGATCCGAGTCCTTCGTTCTTCAACCATCATCCCACGCTCCGTTGCGGCTGCTCCGATCTCGTCGATCTCCGATCTCCTCGTCGAGGTGGCACCACATGATCGGTTCTTTAAACGGGCTCCCGCCTCTGACTCGAGGCAACTCGATCGTCAAGTTTGCTAAAAGAGACGACCAAGATTGATGTAGAGAATAAGTAGATGACTTTGTCTCACTTCGTCCAAGTCCGTGGACGATCGGTTAATGAAGTTGCCGTGGAAATCGGGTGATGGAATGAAATGAACTGTAAATTCCATACACCCCAAAACTATCATATCTTTTCAAGAATGAATCAAGTGAGAGTGAATGAGAGAGAGAGGAGGCTTATCATATATATAGAATGAGGAGGGTGAGTGTAGGAGCTTCAAGTGGTGACCATATCCCTTCATACTTATCTTAACCTAACAACAAAGCATGAATCACTAGATATCATTAAAAGAAAACCAATCATATTAAACCTAGTCATGCTTTATCATTAATGACCATTAATGACACAAATGAGTCATAAGCCACTTCATCACTTCTAGAACCTTCTAGAATGATGACTCACTCCATCTGAAGAAAAGATAAATCCGTCTTTAACCGAATGTTAAAAGACGGCTGATAGAAAACTGGAAACTGGCAACTTCCAAAAGTGATCCTGAAACAACTTTCAGGATAACCCCGAAACTGTATAAATATACCCACATTTGTATTACGACCGAATACAAATGCAACTGAGACAAAGATATTATACCTACTCAATATAATACTCGGATCCGGCTTAAACCAAAGCCGACCAGTATTATCTGCCCGAAAAATGACACGTGCACAAACGCACGTGCATTCTCCGAACCCTGCCATAAAACCATACGGCCTCTACAACGTTTCGCCCGAACTTGGGAAACTGTCTGTGGGGGACTCTAATGACTCGTCAGTACCCTGGCAGTGGGTTTAACCACAAACCGTCAGCGGCACTAGCTATGCGTAACGGCTGCCCATGGACTGACCTCAAGGGTGGCCGAGGAGCGAACTCAAGGGAGACCGATGAGCGAACTCCTCCGAAAACCCTACTGAGCCTAACAGTGACAATGTATATACAGTCCGGTCCGTTCGTCAATGAGTATCGCATATCTGCCTAGGGGGCTAGCAACGTCAGACCCCCAATAGCAGTATAAGTCGTGTCGGAGTATAGCCCAATAACACCCTGAGATACTACTGGAGTACCTACCAGTAAATCTCCTGCCATGGCCATGGACTTTGTGTAATGGCTCTCCTAGACACAGCACGACCTCGTCCCCAATACCGGGAGAGACGAATCCCCTGCCGATCCGCTCACGTGCCTCCATATGGCTCGGGACTGTACCCAAAAACTACCTGTTTGCACGACTCCTTTGAGCCGTGGTAGGGTAGAAATCAAAGCACAGTGGGAACTCACACGAGACAAATGACGACCTCAAATCGATGAACTAACCTGTACACATGTCACCAGGGAACTGCTATCTGACGATAGGTATAGTACTAACTAGCAGATTCCCGGCGAGTCCTGTCCGGTGTACTCACAACCCAATGAGCACCTGTATACATCTTAGGTGATCCAACTGACACCAGTGGCTTGTGAGACCGGCCACCGCCCCTCGTCGGGGTCTCGACTGTACACACTAGTCTACTCCGGAGTATCGATGCCCTGTCTCGAAACTCCCACTACTAGGGACCACAATTAAGGATATGCATATAAACTACCCAACTCTCACGTATATGATCGCCATCATACTGTTGGTAGTAAAGCAAGATCCTAAGGGCTCTATCAAAGTGTAACATGCAATCAGTCACCTGAACATGTACACGACTGATAAAGGCAAACCAGATAGCATACTATCATCTCGAGTAAGACTGTCCTACCGGGATAGGTCCTCCGCAATCATTGCAATCACGTACCTGCGATCCAATAATTGACTATGAGGGCACTATCTCCAACAATCTCCCACTTGCACTCAAGGCTAATATTGCGATGTCGACTACTCACAGCCCGTGTGAAACCGACACCCAACTTCTCTACTAAGCAGTATCACAAAGCCCGTTTGTAAAACTATTGTGTTCGAGAAATAGCCTCAGTGAGTGGATCCGCCTAGATGTATCTTTCAATATCTCTCTAAATCTCAAGTTCGCGGAGAAAGCCATCTCCCGAATTGAGTAGTACCTGTCTTAGAATATGTCTGGATATCTGATGGGACCTTAGTTCATAAATGAACTCCATATCCAAACTTCTTAGACTGTATGGATCACTGAACCTAATCAGTATCCGGCACCATGCCACCCACAGTATCCTCTGGAACCACCTGTCCATAATACTGTCCCTCGTCAGAGGGAAAACTAAAAACTCTGACAATCACTCTGTCATCCATGTCACATTTGAAGCCTGGAATGATAACCGTCTCCCGAAAGAGGCTGCCGTTATCAAATCCGTAGAACATGTACCAATGTTCTAAAACTGCTTCCTTATGTTTCTCCAGGATTGGATTAATACAAACTTATTGCATCTAGTGCAAAACCAACATTTGGTGTGGTACTTGACATCTCATGATTGACTCAATTGCCTAAGCAAGTGATCTGCCAATCATGCACATCCCTCTCCCCTTTAGTCTGTCAGACACCTTTAGAGAGGGTGACTCCATCACCTGCAGGTACACCACCATGCTAGGAGTCAACTATTCCAAAAACCATTAGAATATCTGTCAAAGTACCCACATTGGGAAACTACCCAAATCCAGATCTAAAACCATAGATCTAGAAACCGGAATGTCAAATATTATATCCATATCCTGTCTGGAGAAACAACTGTATGACGACCACAGTACAACCGATCGTAGTATAGGAATTTTACTTCCTACTCTGTGTATGTCATTCAGATACCATGACATCACACCCTACTACCTTCTTAACTGATCCATCCCCTATTCTGATTGAAGTCAAACCCATGACTGTCACATCAAAATTAGACGATCTATCTCCGCTATAACTGCTCAAGTCTATAAATAGATATAAGCATCTTGCCCACTATGCTTCCGCTGCTCCCACTGACTACGACAACCCTCCTACCGGGTCTCATATCCTGGAACAACAGTAGTGTCAAGTCTTGGTAGATAAGAACCTCCCTGTCACCGTCCTTGAGGCTACCGAAGTACCTCTCGGGTGTCTGAGGTTACCCACCATACCTGCGGAGTGGCTATTGGAATGTCAAACCTGATTGAATGTATAGGTCCTATTAAATTTTCCGTAATCGTTCGCGGTTCTGGAATCACTTCCAGTTCTACCATACTCCCACTACTGTTTTCTGAAAAAGATCCATTTTTACTAAAACTGTGGCGAGTTAAGAACAATATCACTATTGATCTTCCAAATGGTAGAATATCAACCCTCGTCATAGCCAGGGTCAACCCACAAACAGCCATTACAGAAACGTGCCCTGAGTTATCCAGTGTCTGGTTTTAATCATAAGCTGGACAGCTCCCCGTACCTTAATATCTTTTAAGGTACGATCCATTCTATATCCAATACAGAAACTTTGGCACTAATTTAATTGGAACCAAGATTCAATCCATGCAGCTGTCTCCAGTGCATATCAACTTAATGGAAAGAGGCTAATCAGCATTACTCAACTTAGGAATCCATCCAATTATGAGTAACCTGAAAGAGAAACACGTTTCTCAAAACCATCACTATCATCTGAATACCACTTACAAGAATCTACATCTTCGATCTCTTTGAAGAATCCCGATACTTGTGATACCTGGTTCTCTACTTTATTCTTATACCCACAACTTCTCAAAACTTAGACCTTGTATTTCTACGAAACACTTGTCTAAATACTAGAGAAGTTATAAGTAAACAGAACATAGTATGAGGACCTACCCCTTTGTCCTGATGGACACTTGGACAACATACAATACTCTGTATAACTCCGCTGAGTTAAACAACTCAAAACCTGTGTGTTGTAGGTGAAAAACTGTACCCTGGCGATTTCCTCAAATATCACCAATTACAACGAATTCCGATATAATGAGGATGATCACCTAATTCCCAATATCTTACTCCCACTCATCATCTGTAAAACCATACAGATATGAGAATGAAACCTGGTAAATACATACCCTTGGAGTAAGTGTCTAATCGGGAAAACAGTTTTTCCTTTAACAATGCACTGAAACATGAAGATGTTTCGTAGGGGTATCCTGGTATTCATAGTAATGCCTCTTCCATAATCCAATTCATGACTTCAACCGTATATTTTATTGCCATCTCTCCAAATCCCCTTTATTTGTCTTTAGTCGTTACCTTCTGTACACCATCGTTAGGCTAACTGGTTTTCTTCCTTCCCTACCGTTCGGCACCAGCCTATGGTTTGGAAGAAGACTATCCAGTAAGCATAATAGGTGTACCCTCCCAAACTAAGGAGTACTCGAATCTCGAGAGAAGGTGACGATAAAAGACAACTGAATAATACCTTATTCTTTTAAAGGTGAAATAGGAGCGGCGATGAAGTACGCGGTTTTGGTCGTGAATGATATCAGTCGCAATTTACTTTGCCCTCTTTCTTATCCCTTTATTTTGTCTTTACATATTACCTTCTGCACACCCTACTTAGGCTAATTGGTTTTCTTCATTCCCTACCTTTCGGCACCAGCCTATGGTTTGGAATAAGACTTTCCAATAAGCGTAATAGGTGTACTCTCCTAAACCAAGGAGCTCTCGCAACCTGAGAGAAGGTGATAATAAAAGACAACTGAATAAACCAATTCTATTTCTCCTGAACCTGGATCCATCCCCGAAGAAGTCCCTTCGAGTTCGTATATAACCATACGATGGATCTATCCAATGGAAGTGGATATCCGTAGTAATACGGGTGTTCTGAGAAATGCAAAGGGTAAAAGAAGGAGTGGCAATGACTTATGCAACTCAGACAATCCAAATGCCAGTATTTTAAGAAGGTTCGGTCAACCTGGTCACTGAGTCATAGTCTAGGGTCGGTCAAAGGTCGCTGCCAAAGAGAAAGAGAGAAAAGAAACACTCTGCGTGCACTCTAACCTAGATCAGAATGGTCATCATTTTATCTAATCCGGAAACCTCCCACTGTCCTGTCAAATTCTCTTCCAAACCTAAAGAAGAATCAATCGGGATCACCCGAAGAGTAAACCAACTCATCAGTGGGAATCGGGATCCAACTCTCATCGCATGTTAACGTGATGGAATGCATCCACGTTATTCATACTCCAGAAGGTATGCGCATACTTGGCAAGTTTCAGTTTCTTTAGAAACTCCCGATATCATTTTCTTGCCCCATGCTCTTATGACCTTGGCGTATGTCAACAAATCATAAGTCACATGTCAAGTTCTGCCCGTCATTATCTTGTTAATTTGAACCCACCCGTACATACCCTTGACGTATGCCAACAAGGTAATACGACTGTCCCAAGCCAACTCATCTATCTATGCAACAAATGAATACCCAGCAGCTACCAAACACTATACCTTGACGTATGCCAACAAACATAGCTTGAATACTACTGACCATCCATAAGAAACGACGGAGGGCTACGACTGGTTTTTGGCGAAAAAACCTTTAACGTAGTGAACTTGATATCGCTGAAGGAACCTGATAGCTTTTTAAAATATAGTGGCGAAAACCTTTTGCTAAAGAGGTCACTCCCGGTAAAGGGATCTCGGCTCTTTCCTCGTGGAATGAGGTGCAGGATATTCCACTGAATACCGCTATGCAAAGCAACATGTAATCGACTGTAGTGAAGTTATTACCCTGACGCAAACTTCTGTCCAAGGGGTCTTTCCCGGTGAAGGGATATCAGCCCTTGCCTCGTCGAATGAGGTGCTGGATATTCCACTGAATACCGCTATGCATAACAAAAGGAAACGTCTTTGCAATAACACTTTTTAAATTGTTCCAACAACTGTATACAGGTTTGTTTTACTTTGCGTTGATCAGAATCAACGCAGTCCCATCAATCAATCACACCAGAAAAGAACGAAAATAAAATGTACGTATATGCCATCCGCATTCGTTACTGGGTCCCGTCATCACTCGTTAGGTTACTTAACTAACGACAGAGCGGGGACTGCACTAGCGCGGGTGTAAAACATATACAACATCTAATAGTATATAAGCCAATATACAATAATCGCTCCAGGCGTGATAGTATGCAACATTACAGAAAAGTAATAAGCATCACAGAACAATACAGATATCTGGGATCCCCGAGTTTCACAGAGCCGCTGCTGAAACTCGACGTTCCCCTGTCGTGTGGATAGCCTGTGCAATGAAACCTAGACCCCTACGGGTGCGGCAAGTTACCCGCCAAAACCTGAAGCGAGGTAGTCCCCACTGCATAGTGAATGGAACACCCGGCACTTCACGGAATCCGGTAAATTGAGCACCCCTCCTTGGGTCAACCTGTACCCCCTACGAGTGCGGCGAATAGTCTGCCAATTCTGAAGTGGGGCCCCTCTGCCTCTCAAAGCCATGAGATGCGGACCCGTTGCTTTCCCGAACCCGGCTATCCGTGCACTCCGTCGCGGGGTAAAACCTAGTACAGTAATGAAAAATAGTACAAAAGGTACATCGACCGCATCCTGGTCGTGCCCCAAAAGAATATTATACAACAGGCAGTGACGGCTGTCCACAATTTGGACGCTCGCCCCGCAATATCAAATGTACAAATAAACTCAAACTGTACTACCATTGCACACTGACAAATCCGCAACATCACAGCACAACACAGAACATCAACGCGAATGTCACGTTCGCAAACCCTTCTAAAAGAACTATAGCAATCAGACGCGGTTTACCGATCAAATGACATTCCCGGTCGGAGATATAATGTAAGCACTGTAAACTAACGCATTTAAATTTCGATCGACCAAAGACCAAATATCAAAAAGTGGGCCCCTCAGCTTACTGGTGAACAGTAACAAAATCTGGGCCAAAACTTTATATACCAAAAATCACAAAACCCAACAGAGAACCCACTGACAAAATTTGGGAGCACGTGCTCCTCACATGGCCGCGGAAGCGCGGCCAAACCATGGGTTTGGCCGCCCTTCCGCGGCGGCTTGGAGGAGTTACGGCTCCAAATTTCGTCGTGGTTCTTAAATATGCCTGCACGGATTTTTAAGACATCTAGAATTCAATTTTGAGACCGTTTAAAATCAACAGAAACTGTCGGCATAGGATTTTGTAGTTTTCGATTTCCGGTCGGATCGATGTTTTAAACGCGTTAGCAAAAGTTAGTATAGCAAAATGGTGAGGCTCTGATACCACTGTAAGTCTACGCTAGCGCCCCGGCAGTCTACAGACGCCAAATGCGGAACAAAAACTTTTAACTTGGCGCTATCGTATACTTTAACCCGGATCTGCCATTATTGCTAAACTAACAAACTGTAAAGAGTGTAGGAAGATTGTACCGAACGATCCGAGTCCTTCGTTCTTCAACCATCATCCCACGCTCCGTTGCGGCTGCTCCGATCTCGTCGATCTCCGATCTCCTCGTCGAGGTGGCACCACATGATCGGTTCTTTAAACGGGCTCCCGCCTCTGACTCGAGGCAACTCGATCGTCAAGTTTGCTAAAAGAGACGACCAAGATTGATGTAGAGAATGAGTAGATGACTTTGTCTCACTTCGTCCAAGTCCATGGACGATCGGTTAATGAAGTTGCCGTGGAAATCGGGTGATGGAATGAAATGAACTGTAAATTCCATACACCCCAAAACTATCATATCTTTTCAAGAATGAATCAAGTGAGAGTGAATGAGAGAGAGAGGAGGCTTATCATATATATAGAATGAGGAGGGTGAGTGTAGGAGCTTCAAGTGGTGACCATATCCCTTCATACTTATCTTAACCTAACAACAAAGCATGAATCACTAGATATCATTAAAAGCAAACCAATCATATTAAACCTAGTCATGCTTTATCATTAATGACCATTAATGACACAAATGAGTCATAAGCCACTTCATCACTTCTAGAACCTTCTAGAATGATGACTCACTCCATCTGAAGAAAAGATAAATCCGTCTTTAACCGAATGTTAAAAGACGGCTGATAGAAAACTGGAAACTGGCAACTTCCAAAAGTGATCCTGAAACAACTTTCAGGATAACCCCGAAACTGTATAAATATACCCACATTTGTATTACGACCGAATACAAATGCAACTGAGACAAAGATATTATACCTACTCAATATAATACTCGGATCCGGCTTAAACCAAAGCCGACCAGTATTATCTGCCCGAAAAATGACACGTGCGCAAACGCACGTGCATTCTCCGAACCCTGCCATAAAACCATACGGCCTCTACAACGTTTCGCCCGAACTTGGGAAACTGTCTGTGGGGGACTCTAATGACTCGTCAGTACCCTGGCAGTGGGTTTAACCACAAACCGTCAGCGGCACTAGCTATGCGTAACGGCTGCCCATGGACTGACCTCAAGGGTGGCCGAGGAGCGAACTCAAGGGAGACCGATGAGCGAACTCCTCCGAAAACCCTACTGAGCCTAACAGTGACAATGTATATACAGTCCGGTCCGTTCGTCAATGAGTATCGCATATCTGCCTAGGGGGCTAGCAACGTCAGACCCCCAATAGCAGTATAAGTCGTGTCGGAGTATAGCCCAATAACACCCTGAGATACTACTGGAGTACCTACCAGTAAATCTCCTGCCATGGCCATGGACTTTGTGTAATGGCTCTCCTAGACACAGCACGACCTCGCCCCCAATACCGGGAGAGACGAATCCCCTGCCGATCCGCTCACGTGCCTCCATATGGCTCGGGACTGTACCCAAAAACTACCTGTTTGCACGACTCCTTTGAGCCGTGGTAGGGTAGAAATCAAAGCACAGTGGGAACTCACACGAGACAAATGACGACCTCAAATCGATGAACTAACCTGTACACATGTCACCAGGGAACTGCTATCTGACGATAGGTATAGTACTAACTAGCAGATTCCCGGCGAGTCCTGTCCGGTGTACTCATAACCCAATGAGCACCTGTATACATCTTAGGTGATCCAACTGACACCAGTGGCTTGTAAGACCGGCCACCGCCCCTCGTCGGGGTCTCGACTGTACACACTAGTCTACTCCGGAGTATCGATGCCCTGTCTCGAAACTCCCACTACTAGGGACCACAATTAAGGATATGCATATAAACTACCCAACTCTCACGTATATGATCGCCATCATACTGTTGGTAGTAAAGCAAGATCCTAAGGGCTCTATCAAAGTGTAACATGCAATCAGTCACCTGAACATGTACACGACTGATAAAGGCAAACCAGATAGCATACTATCATCTCGAGTAAGACTGTCCTACCGGGATAGGTCCTCCGCAATCATTGCAATCACGTACCTGCGATCCAATAATTGACTATGAGGGCACTATCTCCAACACGCATTAATCTCGGTCCCGCACATATCCCATATGTGCTCCTACTTCGTTTCACTTGAGCCAGGAAACCTCTGTATGGGACTCTAAAGACTCGTCAATACGCCGGCAGTAGGTGATGATCATATCAAACACCCACAAGCCGCAAGCGGTCTGCCAAACGTAACGGCCACCCGGGTATTGAGCGATCAGAAGATCAACAAGCAAGCCTGCTCGTACTCCTATGAATCCAATCAGTAACACAACCGTACAGTCCGGTCTCTTCGTCTGATATGTCGCATATCTCGTCCAGGGGTGGTAAACGTCAGACCCCAGTAACTAGATAATTCGTGCCGATATGAGGCTCATAACGGGTCGAGAAACTACTGATAACACTTACCAGTATATCTCTGAAGTAGCCCTGGCCAGG
Source organism: Agapanthus africanus (assembly GCA_030015575.1). Classification (NCBI taxonomy): domain Eukaryota; kingdom Viridiplantae; phylum Streptophyta; class Magnoliopsida; order Asparagales; family Amaryllidaceae; genus Agapanthus; species Agapanthus africanus. The sequence continues at coordinate 160,519,142 of JASDDO010000031.1, read as the reverse complement.
GACTGTTGGAGATAGTGTTGGATATAGTGCCCTCAAAGTCAATTATTGGATCGCAAGTACGTGATTGCAATGATTGCGGAGGACCTATACCGGTAAGACAGTCTTACTCGAAATGATAGTATGCTATCTGGTTTGCCTTTATCAGTCGTGTATAGGTTCAGGTGACTGATAACGATTACACTTTGATAGAGCCCTTAGGATCTTGCTTCACTACCAACAGTATGAGGGCGATCATATAAGTGAGAGTTGGGTGGTCTAAAAGTATATCCTTAATAGTGGTCCCTAGTCGTGGGAGTTTCGAGACAGGGCATCGATACTCCGGAGTAGACTAGTGTATGCAGTCGAGACCCCGACGAGGGGCAGTGGCCGGTCTCACAAGCCACTGGTGTCAGTTGGATCACCTAAGATGTAAACAGGTGCTCATTGGGTTATAAGTACACCGGATAGGACTCGCCGGGAATCTGCTAGTTGGTATTATACATATCGTCAGATAGCAGTTCCCTGGTGACATGTGTACAGGTTAGTTCAGGTCGTCATTTGTCTCGTGTGAGTTCCCACTGTGCTTTGATTTCTACCCTACCACGGCTCAAAGGAGTCGTGCAAACAGGTAGTTTTTGGGTACAGTCCCGAGCCACATGGAGGCACGTGAGCGGATCGGCAGGGGATTCGTCTCTCCCGGTATTGGGGGTGGAGGTCGCGTTGTGTCTAGGAAAGCCATTACACCAAGTCCTTGGCCAAGGCAGGTGAGATTTACTGGTAGGTACTCCAGTAGTATCTCAGGGTGTTCAGGGCTTGTCTCCGACACGACTTATACAGCTGTTGGGGGTCTGACGTTACTAGCCCCCTAGGTCGGATATGCGATACTCATAGACGAACGGACCAGACTGTATATATATTGTCACTGTTAGGCTCAGTAGGGTTTCTAGATGAGTTCGGTCATCAGCCTCCCTTGAGGTCAGTCCATAGGCAGCCGTTACGCATAGCTAGTGCCGCTGACGGTTTGTGGTTAAACCCACTGTCAGGGTACTGACGAGTCATTAGAGTCCCCCACAGACAGTTTCCCAAGTTCGGGCGAAACGTTGTAGAGGCCGTATGGTTTTATGGCAGGGTTCGGAAAATGTACGTGCGTTTACGCACGTGTTATTTTTCGGGCAGATAATACTGGTGGGCTTTGGTTTAAGCCGGATCCATGTATTATACAGAGTAGATATAATATCTTTGTCTCAGTTGCATTTGTATTCGGTCGTAATACAAATGCGGGTATATTTATACAGTTAGGGGGTTATCCTGAAATTCGTTTCAGGATCACTTTTGGAAGTTGCCAGTTTCCAGTTTTCTATCAGCCGTATTTAACATTTGGTTAAATACGGATTTATCTTTTCTTGAGATGAGTGTGGAAGCTTCTAGAAGGTTCTAGAAGTGGTGAGGTGTTTAGTGAGTCATGGTTGCATTTAATGATTCCATTAATGCTTGATGACTAGGTTAATGATTCATCATTTCATTAAGTGTGTTCACACTTTGTGTTCACACTAGAGATATTTTCTTATTGTCAGCCCCCCTCTCCTACACTCACCCCCTACCTCTATATATGTGGCCAGCCCTCCTCCTCTCTCATTCACTCTCACTTGGTAGAAAAAGAAATGGTTGTTGGTTAAAAGATTATGATAGTTTTCGGTGTATGGAATTTCACAGCTCATTTCATTCGATCACCCGATTCCCACGGAAACTTCATTAATCGTTCGTCCATGGCTTTAGACGAAGCGAGACAAAATATTCCACTCATTCTCTACATCAACCTTGGTCATCTCTTCTAGCAAACTTGATGACCGAGTTGCCTCGAGTCAGAGACGGGAGCCCGTTTAAAGATCCGATGATGTGGTGCTACCTGGATGACGAGATCAGAGATCGACGAGATCGGAGCAGCCGCAACGGAGCGTGGGATGATGGTTAAAGAACGAAGGACTCGGATCGTTCGGTATAACCTTTCTTCCCTCTTTGTAGATTGTTAGTTTAGCGTTAATGGCAGATCCGGGTTATAGTATGCGATAGCGCCAGTTATAAAAGTTTTTGTTCCGCATTTTGGCGTCTGAAAGACGACCGGGGCGCTACCGTAGACTTACATGGTATCAGAGCCACGCCATTAAGCTTTACTAACTTATGCTAACGCGTTTAAAAGATCGATCGAACGGATTTTCAAAAACTACAATTTTCAAGTCTAGAGTTTATGTTGAATTTAAATCTGGTCTAAAAATTTTTTTGAGCATCTCAGAAAGTCAAGCAGGCTTTTTAAAGAACACAGAAGAAATTCGACCCACTGATCCGATCGTACGGTCGCGGAACCGCCGCCAAAGCCATGCTTTGGCCGCGGAACCGCGGCCGTCTAGGTGAATCAGTGGACCATCTTTCTTCTGTGGATTCTATTTGGGAAATTGTGGTTTCTGGAACTGTTCATTTGGGCCCAGTATTTTTTACTGTACAGCAGATTTGCGTGGGGCCCACTTCGGGAAATTTAGTCGATCGAAATTTAAACATGTTAGTTTACAGTGCTTTCATTATATCTCCGACCAGGAATGTCATTTGATCGGTAAACCGCGTCTGATTGCTATAGTTCTTTTAGACGGGTTTGCGAACGTGACATTCGTGTTGATGTTCTGTGTTGTGCTGTGATGTTGCGGATTTGTCATGGTGGATAGCAGTGTGCAATGATAGTGCAGTTTGGGTTTATTTGTACATTTGATATTGCAGGGCGAGCATCCAGCATGTGGACTGTCGTCACTACCTGTTGTATAATATTCTTTTGGGGCACGACCAGGTTGCGGTCGATGTACCTGTTGTACTATTTTTCCATTTCTGTACTAGGTTTTACCCCGCGACGGAGTGCACAGATAGCCGGGTTCTGGGGGCAACGGGTCCGCATCTCATGGCTTTGAGAGGCAGAGGGGCCTCACTCTAGAATTGGTAGACTATTTGCCGCACTCGTAGGGGGTACAGGTTGACCCAAGGAGGGGTGCCCAAGATTACCGGATTCCGTGAAGTGATGGGTGGTCCATTCACTATGCTGTAAGGGGCTGCCTCGCTTCAGGTTTTGGCGGGTAACTTGCCGCACCCGTAGGGGTCTAGGTTTCATTGCACAGGCTATCCACACGACAGGGGAACGTCGGGTTTTAGCAGCGGCTCTGTGAAACTCGGGGATCCCAAATTATCTGTATTGTTCTGTGATGCTTATTACTTTTCTGTAATGTTGCATATTATCACGCCTGGAGCGATTATTGTATATTGGTTTATATACTATTAGATGTTGTATTTGTTTTACACCCGTGCTAGTCCAGTCCCCGCTCTGTTGTTAGTTAAGTAACCTAACGGGTGATGACGGGACCCAGTGACGAATGCGGATGGCATATACGTACATTTTATTTTCGTTCTTTTCTGGTGTGATTATTTGATGGGAATGCGTTGATTCTGATCAATGCAAAGGAAAACAAACCTGTTTGGATGTTGTTGGAACAATTTAAAAAGTGTTATTACAAAGATGTTTTCTTTTGTTATGCACAGTGGTATTCGGTTGGAATATCCTGCACCTCATTCGACGGGGCAAGGGCCGATATCCCTTCACCGGGACTGACCCCTTGGGCAGAAGTTTGCGTCAGGGTAATAACTTCACTATAGTCGATTAAATGTTGCTTTGCATCGTGGTATTCTGTGGAATATCCTGCACCTCATTCCATGAGGAAAGAGCCGAGATCCCTTCACCGGGAGTGACCTCTTTAGCAAAGGTTTTCGCCACTATACTTTTATAAAAGCTATCAGGTTCCTTCAACGATATCAAGTTCATTACGTTAAAGGTTTTTCGCCGAAAACCAGCCGTAGCCCTCCGTCATTTCATATGAATGGTCAGTAGTATTCGAGCTATGTTGGTCTGGCCCTTAGCTAGGACATAGTGATTGGTAGCTGCTGGGGTATTCATATGTTGCATAGATAGATGCGTTGGTTTGGGACAGTCGTACAACCTTGTTGGCCCTAGTCAAGGGCGAGTACGGGTGGGTTCAAATTAACAAGATAATGATGGGAAGAACTTGACATGCGACTTTTGATGGGTTGGCCCTTAGTCACGATCATAAGAGCATGGGGTAAAAATCACATCGGGAGTTTCTAAAGAAACTGAAACCTGCCAGGCATGCGCATACCTTCTAGAGTGTGATAACGTGAGTGGATTCCGTCATGTTATCATGCGATGAGAGTTGGATCCCGATTCCAACTGATGAGTTGGTTTACTCTTCGGGTGATCCCGATTGATTCTTCTTTTAGGTTTGGAGGAGAATTTGACAGTACAGTGGGAGGTTTCCGGATTAGATAAAGTGATAACCATTCTGATCTATGTTAGAGTGCACGCAGAGTGTTTCTTTTCTCTCTCTTTTTGGCAGCGACCTTTGACCGACCCTAGACTATGACTCAGTGACCAAGTTGACCGAACCTTCTTAAAATACTGGCTTTTGGATTTTCTGAGTTGCATAAGTCATTGCCACTCCTTCTTCTACCTTTTGCATTTCTCAGAACACCCGTATTACTACGGACATCCACTTCCATTGGATAGATCCATCGTATGGTTATATACGAACTCGAAGGGACTCCTTCGAGGATGGATCAAGGATCAGAAGAAATAAAATTGGTTTATCCAGTTGTCTTTTATTATCACCTTCTCTCAGGTTGCGAGGGCTCCTTTGTTTAGGAGAGTACACCCATTACGCTTATTGGATAGTCTTATTCCAAACCATAGGCAGGTGCCGAAAGGTAGGGAATGAAGAAAACCAATTAGCCTAAGTAGGGTGTACAGAAGGTAATATGTAAAGACAAAATAAAGGGATCAGAAAGAGGGCAAAGTAAGTTGCGACTGTTATCATTCACGACCAAACCACGTACTTCATCGCCACTCCTATTTTACCTTTAAAAGAATAAGGTATTATTCAGTTGTCTTTTATCATCACCTTCTCTCAGTTGCGAGTACTCCTTGGTTTAGGAGGGTACACCTATTATGCTTACTGAATAGTCTTCTTCCAAACCATAGGCTGGTGTCGAACGGTAGGGAAGGAAGAAAACCATTTAGCCTAACTATGGTGTACATAAGGTAACGACTAAAGACATATAAAGGGATTTGGAGAGATGGCAAAGAAATATACGGTTAAAGTCATGAATTGGATTATGGAAGAGGCATTACTATGAATACCAGGATACCCCTACGAAACATTTTCATGTTTCAGTGCATTGTTAATGGAAAACTGTTTTCCCGATTAGATACTTACTCCAGGGTGTGTATTCACCAGGTTTCATTCTCATATCTGTATGGTTTTACAGATGATGAGTGGGAGGAAGTTATTGGGAATTAGGTGATCATCCTCATTATATCGGAATTCGTTGTAATTGGTGATATTTGAGGAAATCGCCAGGGTACAGTTTTCAACCTACGACGCACAGGTTTTGAGTTATTCAACTCAGCGGACTTATACAGAGTATTGTATGTTGTCCAGTGTCCATCAGGACAAAGGGGTAGGTCCTCATACTTTGTTCTGCTTACTTATGACTTCTCTGGTATTTAGACAAGTGTTTCGTAGAAATACAAGGTCTAAGTTTTGAGAAGTTATGGGTATAAGAATAAAGTAGAGAACCAGATGTCGCAAGTATCGGGATTCTTCAAAGAGATCGAAGATATAGATACTTGTGATTGGTATTCAGATGATAGTAAAAGTTTTGAGAAACTTGTTTCTCTTTCCGGTTACTCATAATTGGATGGATTCCTAAGTTGAGTAATGCTGAATAGCCTCTCTCCATTAAGTTGGTATGCACTGGAGACAACTGCATGATTTGAATCTGGTTCCAATTAAATAAGTGCCAAAGTTTCTATAGGATATAGAATGGTTCGTATCTTAACGAAGTTAAGGTACGGGGAGTTGTCCGGCTTATGCTTAAAACCAGACTCTGGATAACTCAGGGCACGTTTCTGTAATGGATGTTTGTGGGTTGGCCCAGGTTATGACGAGGGTTGACTTTCTACCATCTGGAAGATCAATAATGATATTGTTCTTGACTCGCCACAGTTTTAGTAAAATGGATTTTTTCAGAAAACAGTAGTGGGAGTATGGTAGAACTGGAAGTGATTCTAGAACCGCAAACGATTACGGAAAATTTAATAGGACCTAAAGATTCAATCAGGTTTGACATTCCATTAGCCACTCCGCAGATATGGTGGGTAATCTCAGACGCCCGGGAGGTACTTCGGTAGCCTCAAGGACGGTGACAGGGAGGTTCTTATCTATCCAGACTTGACACTACTATTGTTCTAGGCTATGAGACCCGGTAGGAGGGTTGTTGTGGTCAGTGGGAGCAGCGGAAGCATATTGGGCAAGTAGCTTATGTCTATTTATAGACTAAAGCAGTTATAGCGGAGATTGATCATCTAATTTTGATGTGACAGTCATGGGTTTGACTTCATCAGAATAGGGGATGGATCTGTTAAGAAGGTAGTAGGGTGTGATGTCCTGGTATTTGGATGACATACACAGAGTAGGAAGTAAAATTCTTATACTACGATCGGTTGTACTGTGGTCGTCACACAGTTGTTTCTCCAGATAGGATATGGATATAATATTTGACATTCTGGTTTCTAGATCTATGGTTTTAGATCTGGATTTGGGTAGTTTCCCAATGTGGGTACTTTGACAGTATTCTAATGGTTTTTAGAATAGATGACTCCTGGCATGGTGGTGTACCTGCAGGTGATGGAGTCACCCTCTCTAAAGGTGTCTTACAGACTAAAAGGGAGAGGGATGTGCATGATTGGCATATCACTTGCTTAGGCAATTGAGTCAATCGTGAGATGTCAAGTACCACACCAAATGTTGTTTTTGCAGTAGATGCAATAAGTTTGTATTAATCCAATCCTGGAGAAACATAAGGAAGCAGTTTTAGAACATAAGTGAATGTTCTACGGATTTGATGACGACAGCCTCCTCCGGGAGATGGTTATCATTCCAGGCTTCAAAGGTGACATGGATGACAGAGTGATTGTCAGAGTTATAGTTTTCCCTCTGACGAAAGGGGCAGTATTATGGACAGGTGGTCCAAGAGGATACTGTGGGAGGCAAGGTGCTGGGTACTGATTAGGTTCAGTTATCGATACAGTCTAAGAAGTTTGGATTTGGAGTTCACTTATGAACTAGGTCCTATCAGATATCCAGACATATTCTAAGACAGGTGTTACTCAATTCGGGCGATGGGTTTCTCCGCGAACTTGAGATTAAGAGAGTCATAGAAAGAAACATCCTGGCGGATCCACTCACTGAGGCTATTTCTCGAACACAATAGTTTTACAAACGGGCTTTGTGAAACTGATTAGTAGAAGAGTTGGGTGTTGGTTTCACACGGGCTGTGAGTACGCAACATCGCAATAATTAGCCTTAAGTGCAAGTGGGAGATTGTTGGGTATAGTGCCCTCAAAGTCAATTATTGGATCGCAGGTACGTGATTGCAATGATTGCGGAGGACCTATACCGGTAGGACAGTCTTACTCGAGATGATAGTATGCTATCTGGTTTGCCTTTATCAGTCGTGTATAGGTTCAGGTGACTGATCACGATTACACTTTGATAGAGCCCTTAGGATCTTGCTTGACTACCAACAGTATGAGGGCGATCATATAAGTGAGAGTTGGGTGGTCTATAAGCATATCCTTAATAGTGGTCCCTAGTCGTAGGAGTTTCGAGACAGGGTATCGATACTCTGGAGTAGACTAGTGTATACAGTCGAGACCCCGACGAGGGGCGGTGGCCGGTCTCACAAGCCACTGGTGTCAGTTGGATCACCTAAGATGTATACAGGTGCTCATTGGGTTATGAGTACACCGGACAGGACTCGCCGGAAATCTGCTAATCGGTATTATACATATCGTCAGATAGCAGTTCCCTGGTGACATGTGTACAGGTTAGTTCATCGACCTGAGGTCGTCATTCGTCTCGTGTGAGTTCCCACTGTGCTTTGATTTCTACCCTACCACGGCTCAAAGGAGTCGTGCAAACAGGTAGTTTTTGGGTACAGTCCCGAGCCACATGGAAGTACGTGAGCGGATCGGCAGGGGATTCGTCTCTCCCGATATTGGGGGTGGAGGTCGCGCTGTGTCTAGGAAAGCCATTACACCAAGTCCTTGGCCAAGGCAGGTGAGATTTACTAGTAGGTACTCCAGTAGTATCTCAGGGTGTTCAGGGCTTGTCTCCGACACGACTTATACAGCTATTGGGGGTCTGACGTTACTAGCCCCCTAGGTCGGATATGCGATACTCATAGACGAACGGACCGGACTGTATATATATTGTCACTGTTAAGCTCAGTAGGGTTTCTGGATGAGTTCGCTCATCAGCCTCCCTTGAGGTCAGTCCATGGGCAGCCGTTACGCATCGCTAGTGCCGCTGACGGTTTGTGGTTAAACCCACTGCCAGGGTACTGAAGAGTCATTAGAGTCCCCCACAAACAGTTTCCCAAGTTCGGACGAAACGTTGTAGAGGCCGTATGGTTTTATGGCAGGGTTCGGAAAATGCACGTGCGTTTACGCACGTGTTATTTTTCGGGCAGATAATACTGGTGGGCTTTGGTTTAAGCCGGATCCATGTATTATACAGAGTAGATATAATATCTTTGTCTCAGTTGCATTTGTGTTCGGTCGTAATACAAATGCGGGTATATTTATACAGTTACGGGGTTATCCTGAAATTCGTTTCAGGATCACTTTTGGAAGTTGCCAGTTTCCAGTTTTCTATCAGCCGTATTTAACATTTGGTTAAATACGGATTTATCTTTTCTTGAGATGAGTGTGGAAGCTTCTAGAAGGTTCTAGAAGTGGTGAGGTGTTTAGTGAGTCCTGGTTGCATTTAATGATTCCATTAATGCTTGATGACTAGGTTAATGATTCATCATTTCATTAAGTGTGTTCACACTTTGTGTTCACACTAGAGATATTTTCTTATTGTCCCCCCCCTCTCCTACACTCACCCCCCACCTCTATATATGTGGCCGGCCCTCCTCCTCTCTCATTCACTCTCACTTGGTAGAAAAAGAAATGGTTGTTGGTTAAAAGATTATGATAGTTTTCGGTGTATGGAATTTCACAGCTCATTTCATTCCATCACCCGATTCCCACGGCAACTTCATTAACCGTTCGTCCATGGCTTTGGACGAAGCGAGACAAAGTATTCCACTCATTCTCTACATCAACCTTGGTCATCTCTTCTAGCAAACTTGATGACCGAGTTGCCTCGAGTCAGAGGCGGGAGCCCGTTTAAAGATCCGATGATGTGGTGCCACCTGGATGACGAGATCGGAGATCGACGAGATTGGAGCAGCCGCAATGGAGCGTGGGATGATGGTTAAAGAACGAAGGACTCGGATCGTTCGGTATAACCTTTCTTCCCTCTTTGTAGATTGTTCGTTTAGCGTTAATGGCAGATCCGGGTTATAGTATGCGATAGCGCCAGTTATAAAAGTTTTTGTTCCGCAATTTGGCGTCTGAAAGACGGCCGGGGCGCTACCGTAGACTTACAGATAGTGCCCTTAGAGTCAATTATTGGATCACAGGCACGTGATTACAATGATTGAGGGAGGACCTGTCCCAGTAGAACAGTCTTACTCAAGATGATAGTATGCTATCTGGTTTATCTTTATCATCGTGTACTGCTTTAGGTGACCTTACGTGCCACTATTACACGATGATAGAGCCCCAAGGATTCTTTCTTGACTGCCAGCAGTATGAGGGCGATCATATACGTGGGAGCTGGTAGTCTATAAGCACATCCTTAAAAGGTCCCTAGTCGTGGAGTTTCGAGACAGGGCATCGATACTCCAGAGTAGACTAGTGTCTACGGCCGAGACCCCGACGAGGGGCGGTGGCCGGTCTCACAAGCCACTGGTGTCAGTTGGTTCACCTAAGATGTATACAGGTGCTCATTGGGTTATGAGTACACCGGACAGGACTCGCCGGGAACCTGCTAGTTGGTATTATACCTGACGTCAGATAGCAGTTCCCTGGTGACATGTGTGCAGGTTAGTTCATCGACCTGAGATCATCATTTGTCTCGTGTGAGTTCCCACTGTGCTTTGATTACTACCCTACCACGGCTCAAAGGAGTCGTGCAAATAGGTTTTAGTTGGGTACAGTCCCGAGCCACATGGAGGCAGTGAGCGGATCTGCAGGGGTTCGTCTCTCCCGGTATTGGGGGTGAGGTCGCACTGTGTCTAGGAGAGCCAGTACATGAAAAGTCCTTAGCCAAGGCAGGAGATTTACTGGTAGGTATTCCAGTAGTATCTCAGGGTGTTCTGGGCTGATCTCTGACACGACTTGTACCGCTTTTGGGGGTCTGACTTTTACCAACCCCCTAGGCCCGCCATGCGATGCTCATAGACGAACGGACCGGACTGTACGGATATTGTCACTGACAGGCTCAGTAGGGTGTCAGGATGAGTTCGCTCATCGACGTCCCTTTTGGTCAATACCTGGTAACCCGTTACGTATTGGCTAATACCTCTGACGTGCTAGTGGTTAAATCCACAACCAAGGTGTTGACGAGTCTTTAGAGTCCCCCACAGACAGTTGCTCAAGTTTCGGGCGAAACGCTGTAGAGGCCGTATGGAGATATGGCAGGGTTCGATCAGATACGTGCGGTATTGCACGGATCATAATCGGACGGATAATACTAGCGGGCTTTGGTTTAAACCGGATTCTAGTATTGTACAGTGTAGATTTTGTCTCATTGCATTTGTATTTCGGTCGGAATACAAATGCGGGTATGTATATACTGTAGCGGGGTTTCCTGTAATTTATTACGGGATTAGTTTTATGAAGTTGCCAGTTTGCTTTCCGTTTCGGCCATTTTCATTTGTATCTTTCTTTGGCTGAAAATTGGTGGAGGAGGGCTTATTTGCAAATATGCAAATAAGTATTTTGGATGGTTGTCTTTGCATATTGTAGTGTCATGATGGTTGCACCATCTCTTGACTTTCTTGCATCCATGATGGCTTGACCTTTGTTGGAAATGATTGGGGTTTGGAGTGAGGTTCTTGTTTGTGATCATTGTTTTATCATCATCACATTTTCTCTCTCTTTGATGGATGATTGCCTCTTTTCTCCCCTTGAATTTTTGATTCACTCACCCCACTCTCATTTTCTTCTCCTCTCTATTGTTTTGGCCGGCCATGCTCTTCATGGGGCTGTCCAAAATTTTGGGTGGGGAATTTTGTTCTATTCTTGCTACAAAAATTCCCTAGTTCATTGCAAAAGGTTCACATCTCATTCCTCCATCATATACATGGCAACTTCAACCCCTAGAGACACATAGAGTTCTACACTATTCTACAGCAACTCTTGGGCACGTCGACTCACCAACAACGTGCCCGAGTTGCCTCGGTCCAGAGGTGGGAGCCCGTAAAAGAAGCCGGCGATGTGGTGCCCTTCCGGCAACGTGGTGGAGACCGGAGATTCCACGGGAGATCGGGACGATGACGAGAAGACCGAAGGACATAGATCACTCGGTATATCTCTCTACCCGTTCTTTAGTTAGCTAGGATTAGATTAATGGCCCGATCCGGGATTTTTGTGCATGGTGGTGGCGGTTTAAAAGTTAAAGTAAATCATCGTTTCCGCATTTTGGCCTCGGATTGACGGCCGGGGCGCCGCCGTGCACTTACAGGGACTTCCTGTTATAGCCAATCAGCATAGCATAACATCAACTCTCAATACCGGGAGAGACGAAACCCCTCCTATCGCTCATTGCCTCCATGTGATTCGGGACTTTACCTAAAAGCCACCGTTTTGCACATTCTCTTGAATGTGGTAAGGTGGAAATCAAAGCACAGTAGGAATCACACAAGACCCTATGACGATCTCGGGTCTACAGACTAACCTGTACCAGTGTCACCAGAGAACTGCTATCTGACGATAGGTATAATACCATCTAAGAGTTCTCGACAAGTCCGTTCATTGTACCCAGTCTCCACTGAGCACCCGTATACTATCTCTGATGTCAAACACCAATGGATATGAGATCATCCATCACCCATCTACATGGGTCAAGAAGCTATACGCTGGTCTACTCTGGTATATCGATGCCCTGTCTCAATACACCTACGACTAGGAACATTTGAAGGATGTACTTAGCAACTACACTGTCCCCACTAGTATGATCTGCATCATAATCCTGGTAGTCAAGTACTCATCCTAAGGGCTTTATCAAAATGTAACGTAGAGACAACCGGTGTACATGTTAAGATAAAAAGCAACCAGATAGCATACTATCATGTCGAGTGTTCGGTTGATAAAACTGCACATTTGTATTACATTTTTCCTACCATTTTCATATTAAAAAAGGACTTTATTATAATATATTATACATATGAGGGTTTATGTGTAAAAGCACCATTTTCCATGTGTTAATATATTTTAATTATCATTTGGTAGGAAAATGTATGAAAATAAAATTATTGGTCTAATCCTAGTAGAACAAAGTCTACTAAAATCTTATTTGAGTTGTTGTGCAGAATATTTCCCAGTTGTTATGAAGGATTTAACAAACAAATCAATTTGTTGAAGAAAACTTGCCAAATTAAGAAGCAAACTTGGAGACCAAGTCTGGAAGCAACCGAGAGAATATTTCTGAAATATGAAGATGCCTAGGATTGCCAAATGTCACCAGATGAAAGCACAAGAAAAATTATCAATTAATCTTGTCCCTTGAGCGCGGATCCGCGGCCAAACCCACCCTGGGGCCGCGGATCCGCCGCAATCTTATAGAATTGGAGTGCAAGATTTTGGGGAATTATTCTATGCTGAATTTTACCAAGTTCTCAACAATAAGATTCTGGGTTTTCACTATATAAAGGCACCGAGGGCCTCTTGGAAAAAGCTATCAAGCCGAAGAGATCACGAAGTCCAAGACGGCTCACGCATCCAGGCTGATCATCAACGGTTCATCTACCTCCTTGGAAGAGATCGAGAAGCAAACTAGGTTTTTGTAATCATTTTCTAAGGAATCAAAGTGTACTTGATCTTGTTGATTAATAAAGGTAGTTCTTTTTCTTATTCTATTTCTTCGTAGTTTAATTATGCAATTTCTCTCCATTTCTTTTTCTCCCAACATGCGCGAGTAATTCTCCGCTTGTTAGGGTTCGTAGGATTAGGGTAGGTTAATGGACGATGAAAATAATTAAACCCTTTTTAAGTCCTATAAAGTTTAGGAACTTTATCAAAATAATCATTAACATCCTAATCGGGCGCGCTAGCGATTCCTTGCTAGTTCCGACCGCGATTAGAGATTAGATTAATGATTGTTTTGGTAAAGGCTAGATATGAACGGAGTTCCGTGTCCAGATAAGGGTTACGAGTGGGATTCCTTTTCCCTCCAGAAACCCTAATCTACACGCATCACCGTCGTTCTAGTTCTAAATCTATTAATGGATAAAAAGGGTAACTTTTAATTAATCTTCCATAACTACTAAATCCTAACGAACCCTACAAGCCCTATTATTATATTATTTAAATCTCCAAAATAATCTAGATCTATATTTAACATTCTTGTTTAAAGTAGATCTAGAAACCTTTCACAAAATTCTTTATTCCTCCTCTCTTTTTCAACACATCTAAAGTAAAAATAAATGGTTCCACGTTTCCTAGAGGACGACCCGTACTCATCTCGGTCTAGCTATGCGCGACACCGTTATTGATTGCGGTTAACTACAAACAAACACTTTTTCGTATCAATCAAATGGCGCCGTTGCCGGGGAAACGTGCGTAATTTTTTATTTTTACTATTTGAGTTGAATTCTTAGACGAGTCATATCATTATTAAAACAAAACTGCAAATTGTATATTTAACGATTATTGTGTGAATTTTTGCGAGGAAATCTGGAGTCACGGACTTGAGGAAACAGGAGATCTAGGGTTCCCACTTCTCTGGTAAGATTCTAACTCCCTTCTCTCTCCTCTAAAATCCAATAAAATCTATTTTCTGCAGGATTCTTTGCAAAATATCGCCGCTCAAAAATCTTTTTGCAAAGTTTTGTTTTTCGGTTTGTTTTTGCATATTTTAATACGGATCTTTAAGGGGCAAAGACCAAATCAAGATTAGGTGGGGATTTTATCACCCTTCCTAAGCCCCACAAATCACAAACCTAGCATATAGAACAACCCTTCATTAATTTAAAAAATATCTAGACCAGACTCTAAGGACTGTCGAGCTCAATAGGAAAAAGACTAGTATAGGTATCGGCCGTTTATCCTAACTGACATTGCGGTGTCTAGGCTAGTGGTTTTTTATTAGGCCCACTGTAGTGGTGGTTCCTTCCCACTTACCTGGCCGTACTTGTCCGTGAAGAGGCGGTTTGAGGTCCTATTTCTAGCCTTAGTTAGGAGCTGTCTAGAGACTGGACCTAGGTAACCATAGTTCTAGGGTTGTGCAATTTTTTTTTGTGATTTGTCTAAATCCGTCATTTTTCAAAACAAACCAATTACTTTCTCTCCTTTTTACCCCTTCCCCCTTCTCTTCTTATAATGGATGACCTAAACAGAAGAACACTTGCCGAGCTTTGCTGTCCACAACCAGATATCTCTTGTTTTCGAAATCCCTTCGGTATACCGTCCGGCTCTTCCATGTCCTTAAGAGATCATATAGAACAAGCAAGAAGAAACAGTTGTCCACCTCAGTCTAGGTCTTATCAACCGTATCCTAATCCTACACCTGTTTCAGTTCATACCCAGAGTGAGGAAGCCCCTAGACGAATGTCCATTGCTGAGCACATAGCTAGGTCTAGAGGCCAAAGTTTCAACCCGGACCAATATCAACCATCACCACCACTGTCCGGAGAAGAGTTTGATATGCGGTTTGTATATAGCCAACCAACCAACCCATATCAATATTCTTCTTATCATAATATTGATCCTACTCCTACCCAAGTTCCGCAACCATTCTATTCCTATCAATCCAATCCGACTTTTCCATCTACTCTAGACAGTTCTTCTAATCAGTCATTTGGGAGTTTTAATTATCCGCAGGAATTTCAATCTTATACTGAAACCCCTTATCAGCCCAAGACTAGTCTGGAGCAGACATTAGAAAAATTTATGGAAATGTCGAACCAAATTATGAAGGATTTGGGTAGTAAGACAGAACTGTACCTCCAAACTGAAATCCATAACTCCAGTTTCATAGATTCATCAAGTACACCAAATAGAATGACTGATAAGTTGTGTGACTTTGTAGTGTTTGATTTACCCAACTGTGAAGGGTCCCTTTCAAGTGAAACCATACCCAACCCTTGTGATCTCTACACCTCCACTCTTGAACCAAAACTGATTGAAAACCATACTTTTGATGAGGAGTTTGAGAATTTTGACCTTCACTTGAATGGGGTAATTGACATTGGGGATATATTGATTGCTGAACCCAAAATTTTGGATGATTTTGTCCCACCAATTCATCAAATCCTTTCACTTCCTTGTGGTCATCATCTTGAGCCTTTAATTCTTCCCGAATCCCAAATATGTCTTGAAGTTGATGATAATGGTATACCCGAAGATCAGACCGGAATACAACCTCCATCTTCCACATCTGGTTCAGTAACACTCGGCATACCAATTTGTTTACCTATTTCACCTTCTACTTTCTCCGGTTCTTCTGTTCCTATAGTTTCAGTGAGTTTTGATAAATCACAATCCGTTAATTCACGTTCAGTAATACCAGAAATTCAACTTAATTTGGATATTTTTGAAAAAGAGGTAGATGAGTTTTTCGAGTCCTCTACCTCAGTGATTTTTTATGAATCAAGTAGAATAAATTCTGGCATAAAACTCTTTGACAGCAAAATGTTCAATCACACCATTGATAAAAGTTTTGAAGAACTTTTTGCTGACGGACTTGAATTTTTAAACAATACGGATTTTGTGATTGATCAATCTCCACCTCTAGAGGTTGAACCGTCACCATTCCTTCTTTCTAATCATTCACATTCATTCTCATTCTTTCTTTTCTCTAATTTCAAACCCTTTCCAGACCACCTCTTATGCCTTCCCCACTTTTTCTTGAGTCGATACAACACATTCTTCCACCAACCTATACGATATACTGATAAAATCTTTGAATGGTTGGTGTTAACTTTTGGTCTATGTAAAGTCTTACTTTGACCAAATGACTCACCCCCTCTTAAAATGCTTCGTATTGTCTAACTCATGTTTGATGGGGGGTATATTTTTGGCTCTTGATCATAACTTTTGTCTTCAAATTTGTGAGCCAAAAATAAGTTTGGGGGACCATTTTCACTTTCATATATTCTTGCCCCCATTAATATTTTCCTCCCAAGTCTACAGATTTTTGAGCTTAACAGATGACATCAGTGAGGACACTGCTGTAAACAGGTTTGGGGGAGGTTTGTGCTTATTTACACATCAATTTGCATCATACTTTGCATAAGCACAACATTTTCAAAAATTTCAAAAATTTTCTTTTATAACAAAAGAGTAGAAAGTGAAACATTACATCCAAAAGATAGGAATAGTTTAAGAAAACCAAGAAAATTAGAAGTTTTCTTATACGAACTAGTAATAAGTAGTTATGAGCTGTTGTCCCAAGGGTTAGTAAGATGATGGAAGTCACTAATCTGAGAATAAAAATAAGTCTGAAAAATAGTTTCTATTCTGGAAGCCAAACATTTGAATGTTGATACCCTACAATATGCACCTACACACGTCTTGAAACTCGGGATAGTAGAGGATACCTTGAAATGCTCTTGTCTAAAAGCCAAAGTATGAAGGAAGTATAAAAATGGTGAAAAGAAAAAAAAATGAACATTGGTTTTGTATCGCCAAGGCAGCAAAAAAAAAAAATATAGCGAGGGTGCCTCTTCACCTAGTGCCCTAAGGCCAACTGGTCTGGGAGTCACTGCTAAGCCTTAGGTGGTGCAAGACAAGGAAAACACTATCACCAAATCAGCAAGCACTTGAGTAATCGGTCGGTTAGTACCTCAAGAAGTATTAGCGGTCGCATGAAAAGGTGTGAGCAAACCTAAGTATTCATAAAGTACTGAGGTAGATGGACAAGAGTATGATAGCTTGAATTTAATTCTCCGAGTGTAGGGATGTTATTTTCACACACATGGGGTTATATGATCAATGTTTGGAAGAAAGGTAGGAATGAAGAATAAAGACGATGTTTTATTGAGGGGTAATGTGATTTCTATAATTTTTTCATGACTATTAAGATAGGCCTCATGACAACTGAAAAGCTAGCATAGTTGGAAACTCTTCTTTTCAAAGTATTTCTTTTATGGTTCTTGTCTTTATATGTAAATTTCACCATCTTTCTTTTGTTATTGGATTTTGTGGGTGTAATCCGCTGAAAACCCTCAGGAGACAACACTCCTCCTACTAGGGACACCTAGAGGTTTAACGGCTTGTTGCACGTGCTCAGTGCAATCGTGTTTGCCTACGAAAGTGTGCTTAGTTTTCTTATTTCTTTTTCTCCTCTTGAATAAACTAGTTTGCTCGGGACGATCAAAGATAAGTTTGGGGGTATTTGTTCAGTTGATAAAACTGCACATTTGTATTATATTTTTCCTACCATTTTCATATTAAAAAAGGACTTTATTATAATATATTATACATATGAGGGTTTATGTGTAAAAGCACCATTTTCCATGTGTTAATATATTTTAATTATCATTTGGTAGGAAAATGTATGCAAATAATATTATTGGTCTAATCCTAGTAGAACAAAGTCTACTAAAATCTTATTTGAGTTGTTGTGCAGAATATTTCCAAGTTGTTATGAAGGATTTAACAAACAAATCAATTTATTGAAGAAAACTTGCCAAATTAAGAAGAAAACTTGGAGACCAAGTCTGGAAGCAACCGAGAGAATATTTCTGAAATATGAAGATGCCTTGGATTGCCAAATGTCACCAGATGAAAGCACAAGAAAAATTATCAATTAATCTTGTCCCTTGAGCGCGGATCCGCGGCCAAACCCACCCTGGGGCCGCGGATCCGCCGCAATCTTATGGAATTGGAGTGCAAGATTTTGGGGAATTATTCTATGCTGAATTTTACCAAGTTCTCAACAATAAGATTCTGGGTTTTCACTATATAAAGGCACCGAGGGCCTCTTGGAAAAATCTATCAAGCCGAAGAGATCACGAAGTCCAAGACGGCTCACGCATCCAGGCTGATCATCAACGGTTCATCTACCTCCTTGGAAGAGATCGAGAAGCAAACTAGGTTTTTGTAATCATTTTCTAAGGAATCAAAGTGTACTTGATCTTGTTGATTAATAAAGGTAGTTCTTTTTCTTATTCTATTTCTTCGTAGTTTAATTATGCAATTTCTCTCCATTTCTTTTTCTCCCAACATGCGCGAGTAATTCTCCGCTTGTTAGGGTTCGTAGGATTAGGGTAGGTTAATGGACGATGAAAATAATTAAACCCTTTTTAAGTCCTATAAAGTTTAGGAACTTTATCAAAATAATCATTAACATTCTAATCGGGCGCGCTAGCGATTCCTTGCTAGTTCCGACCGCGATTAGAGATTAGATTAATGATTGTTTTGGTAAAGGCTAGATATGAACGGAGTTCCGTGTCCAGATAAGGGTTACGAGTGGGATTCCTTTTCCCTCCAGAAACCCTAATCTACACGCATCACCGTCGTTCTAGTTCTAAATCTATTAATGGATAAAAAGGGTAACTTTTAATTAATCTTCCATAACTACTAAATCCTAACGAACCCTACAAGCCCTATTATTATATTATTTAAATCTCCAAAATAATCTAGATCTATATTTAACATTCTTGTTTAAAGTAGATCTAGAAACCTTTCACAAAATTCTTTATTCCTCCTCTCTTTTTCAACACATCTAAAGTAAAAATAAAAGGTTCCACCTTTCCCAGAGGACGACCCGTACTCATCTCGGTCTAGCTACGCGCGACACCGTTATTGATTGCGGTTAACTACTAACAAACACTTTTTCGTATCAATCATCGAGCAAGAAAGTCTTCCATGTATATTTCCAAGCATCCACTACAATATACATTGTATATACAGTAATGGCCTCTAGGGCACACATATAACTAACAATCTCCCACTTGCACTAGGGCCATCTGTTGTAGTATCCCATACTCAACAATCAGCAGTGGTTGAAGTATCTCATACTCAACCATCCCATAAAAGTCTCTCCTGGGAATAGGTCTTTGTGAGTGGATCCGCCCTGTTCTCCTCTGTGTCTACTCTCCTAACCTTGATCTCCTTAGAGATCAACCATCTCCATGATCAGGTGATACTGCCTAAGAATATGTCTAAATCACTGATGGGATGGGGGGTCCTAGGCCAAACCCACAACTCCATTGTCACACAATGGTAGGAACGAAGTTCATCTCATGAACTAATATACATCCAGACTACCTCTCTGGTAGCATCCTTGATAGCATTGTATCCAGCCTTTATCTTCTAAATTGCCACGGTATCTAGCTTGGAACTCTTCCAACATACCGTCCCTCCACTGAGGGTAAAGACAATGCCTGTGACTGACATTAAGTCGACCTTACCACTCTGGAAGCTATCCAGTGATTCTCCCAAGGATCTATTGATACCATCTCACTACACCTAGTGAGAATCCTAACATCCACTTAGATCTATCTCATAGATCCAAAACCCAGGATTTAGGAGGTATCAGCTTGATCCTATATGGAGAATCCTTGTGATAAGAGGAGACTGACCGAGTGTAGCATAGGAAACTCCTTTCCTATCAAGAGTATGTCATCCATGTACAATACGAGGATCACCACCATACTCCCTACTACCTTTTTGTATATCCACGGTTCATCTACCATTTTGATGAAGTCAAACTCTTTAACTACCATATCAAAATAGATGTTCCAACTCCGCGATGCTTGCTTTAACCCATAAAGCAACTTGCACACGTTTCCGTTGCTCCCACTATCTACGAAGCCCTCTGGCTGTGTACTTATAGACGCTCTTTTCTAAATCGCTATTTAGAAAAGCAGTCATGACATCCAACCGCCAGATATCATATCATGGTATGTAGAAATGGCTAGTAGGATCCGGATGGACTTAAGCATAGCCACTGGAGAAAAGGTTTCATCATTATCCACACCTGGTCGATGACGAGAACCTTTTACAACAAGCCTTAGCTTTGAAAGTCTACACTTTTCTATGTACACCAAGTAATCTTCTCAAGAAATACTTGCTCCTGATGGGGATTTAACCCTTTAGATATAGCAACCAAAGTCCATACTTTGTTGGTGTATACGGATTCTATCTCAGATCGCTTAGCATTTAGCCATTCTTACAGAGTCCCCACTCTTGATGGCCTGCTCGAAACTAGTTAGGTCATCATCTCATGATGCAATCCTCGCTCCCACAGTCATAGAGAAAACCGAAGTATCTCTCAAGTGGATGAGGAACCCTACTAGATCGACATAGAGCCTGAGGTTCGTCGGGAACTATTGAATCCTTCGGTTCTACCAAATCATCAGCTGCAGTTTGTATAGCTGGAACTCTTTCCAGTTCTACCTCATGACCACTAATTTCTTCACAAGAAATTCCTTTTCTAAAATGGTGGCATGCCGAGTAATAAAACACCTTTTGTTCCTCAGTGTGGTAGAAGATATTCCCTTGCGAATGCTTGGAATATCCAGCAAACTTCCACAGAACTGACCTTGCCTCGAGCTTGTCCGGATTTTTCTTTTAGACATAGGCCGGAAAACCCCAAATCTTAACTTCATTAAGAGATGGGCTCTTCCCATACCATATCGCATATGGAGTGGTAGGCACCTGATTTTGTTGGAATCCTATTCAATAGGTATGCAGCTTCTCAAGTGCATAACCCCTAAAAGGAAATAGGCAACTCAGTAGTAATCATCATAGAGCGCACCATATCTAATAGTGTGCGATTGCTCCACCCCGATACACCAACGTGATGTGGTGTATACGGAGGAGTAATACAGAGAGAGAATCTCATTCTCCTTTAGAATAGTCCAGGAATTCCGTGCTCAAGTATTCTCATCCCTGATCACATCAAAGTACATAATACTTATACCCATTTTGGTTCTTTACTTCTAACTTATATTCTTTGAATTTCTAAAACGTTTCAGACTTGTGTTTCAACAGGAACATATGTGCGTATCTTGAGAGATCATCGGTAAATGTAATGAAGTACAAAGAACCATTCCTGGCATGTGTAGACATGGGCCCTACATACATCATCATGTATCAATCCCAAGAGTTCACTAACTCTTTTTCTGTTTCCAGTAAACGGAGCTATGGTCATCTTATCTTTGTGACATGACTAGCAAGTTTCATAAGATGTAAATTCAAACTGATTTAAATATGCATCTTTATCTAACTTCAGCTAGTTAGGTTGCATTGATATGACCTAGTCTACAATGCCTCAAGAAAGATTCGTTCATTTCTGAACTCTTCCTCTTGTGTGTGTTCTGTACGTTAAGAACTGTGGTTTGATTTAGAATGTATATGTTTTTAGATAACGTGCCTAAACCGATCAACTCTTGATATAGGAAATGTTCAAAACATTATCCAACAATACAAAATTATATCCTTCTTTACATAATAAAGAGATTGATATGATATTGTATATCAGGTTCGGTATCTAATAACATTCGTTCAGAATCAATGTATTTGGTAATACAGGGTGATAACTGCCAACACTTTGGCTGCAACAATTGCACCGTTTCTAACTCTTAAAACTTATCACCCATTCTCAGTTCTCTGCCTATCTGTAGCCCATGTAACAGATTACATATGTGGGATCCTGATCCGGTATCTCATACCCAGGACGTAAAGAAAACTGAGAAACAGTTCTCTGTAATGAACACACCCTAAGAAGATGCATCATCATGCACTTTCTTCGTTTGGGCGGAACGGGAATCCTGGTAATCCCCTATTTCCTGCTCGGTCTTATAACAGTTATAAGTTGGAGCGGGACCAACGTTCCCTAGCTCAGTATAACAAGCGGGTTCGGTCAATACATCTATATTATTAACTTGATTAAGGCATGACATGGTCGCTAAAAGGAGAGAGAGAGAAGAAAACACTCAGCGTATGCTCTTGCAAGATTAGATTTGGTTATTAATTTTATCTAATCAGGATGTCTCCCATTGTTTTAATCAAATCTTCTTTCAAATCCTAAAAGGAAAGACTAGCCGGGATTAATTACACCTTACAAGTTCGCCAATCTTTCAGCCAGGCCAGTATTGGTACTTTGAGGGAGGTTCCTCGTGCTTTCGCACGGACCTAATTAAAATAAACCTCGTTTTTCCAGAGGCATAACCCCGTTAACACCTTTCTAGACACCTACTTGATCGGCGAATTGTGATGTGTAAAACTCTCCCAGGAGTAACTCTTACTCGCAGTGGGTATCGGGATCCAACTATCTCATAGAAGGTATGCAATCTCATTGCAAATTTCAACACTTGAAATTCCCGACAATATTTTACACCTAGCATCCTATGACCTTGGCGAAAGCCAACAAACCATAGGGTGCTAATCAAGTTCAATCCGTATATTTTCTGATTGAATTAAACCCACCCGCACGACCCTTGACGAAAGCCAACAAAGTCGCACGACTACCCTAACTCAATCGCATCATATGCTTATGCAGATAAGCATAAATAGGTACCGCACACTACGTCTTGACGAAAGCCAATAAACGTAGCACGAATACTATGAAGTACTTATCTAAAATGACGGAGGGCTACGACAGGTTTTTAAGAAAACCTTTTGCGTAATGAACTTGATATCATCGTAGAATCGAGTGATTTAAAATGGAGTGTTTTCGAGGCTTTTACTAGTTTTGCTAAAGAGGTCACTCCCGGTGAAAGGATCTCGGCTCTTTCCTTATCGAATAAGGTGTTGGATATTCTACAAGAAATACCGCTATGCAAAGCAAACACTATAGAAGAAATCAAAAGAAGAAACCGAGGGTTGTAGCATCTGCCAGTTATTACTAAAGAGGTCACTCCCGGTGAAGGGATCTCGGCTCTTTCCTTATCGAATAAGGTGCTGGATATTCTACAAGGAATACCGCTATGTAAAGCAACAACTAGAGCTACCTGTTTTTAAAAATTCGATTCCATAACATCTTTAGGTTTATTTTCTTTCATTAATCCCATTAATGAAGTCCCATCATTTAAGTTACCTAAGCATCACAGAGAAATACAACGTACACTTATGCCATCCGCTTTCGCCTCGATGTCCCGTTAGGTTAGGTAACTAACGGCAGAGCCGGACAGGGCTAGCGTGAGTGTAAAACATAAGCAGCGTCTATATAATATATCACATATACTATATACAGTATCTATCTCAACATATGCAGTGATCACATCACAGAATATCGCAGCAGAACACAACATATGAAATATTGGATATACTAGGATTTCCGAGCTTTAAATTAAGCCTGTATAAAACACGGATTCCACGGTCGTGATGAATAGCCAAACCCACATCCCTAGACCCCTATGAGAGTGGAAAGCAACCCACCCAATTCTAGAGTTAGGAGACCCGGTCTCGACTTCTCGAGATGGTCTCTGTCACGACCCAAAATATTCGCTCGTGACCAGCAATTAAATCACGCAACGTCTAAAGGCGTAACGTAATTCAAGTAAGCTGAAACCCAGAAATCTAAACCTTTTTAAGAAAATAAAGGAGGTGAAGTTTTGAAATAAATGTATAATGAAATCAAGTTTTCTTAATGCATAGAAAAAGGAACATGAAAATGCAAGTGAAATTTGCTAGTTTGAAAACGTGTTTCGTCTTTTAAAAATTTGGGAAGCACCTCCTTTGTATATTTTGATCCAAAACCATAAATACATAACACGAATAATGGCATCCCCAAGCGGGAGCTAGCTCTTGGCCAACTGGCGGATCACAACCATGCAAAGCATAAAAAAAAAGTATACGATGCCCAACGGTGAAGATCACCACAAAAGATAAAGTAAAGCAAGACATCAACCCAAAATGCGAACATAAAACCCATCGCTCAAGTCTCGCAACCACAAGTCTTGCTAAGTCTCATTACTTATACAAATACTAGTTTGATTTGATGGAGTTGACTAGATATAATGTGAAATAGTAAATACAAGAGTGGGTACGATGCAAATGTCCCACCTACCAAGCAAATCACCCAAAAGCAACTGTGTGCCAGCGATGCCGCTACTGATCCATGGGGTCAACCTGCAAGAACTGTGGCACAACGGGGGTGAGTTTCCAACTCATGAGTAGAAAAATATCGACAAGTAGAAATCGAATAAACAACGACTCCTAGGTCAACTACATCATAAAGGTAATACTATGATATCTAAGGTGACCGGATCTGTATATATGCCAACGCTATAAATAAATGACTATCAGCATGTGGATATCATCCAACAAAATAATCAGTGTATGTATGCATGTGGATCTCGTCCACCCATATGATCAATATATGTATGCATGTAGATCTCATCCACCATATAACCAATGTATGTATGCATGTGGATCTCGTCCACGTGTCAACCAATGACACAACATCACGCATGTAAATATCATAAAAGAATATGCATGAAGGTATGAGGATATAAATCAACGTGTGTCCCTCGCGACACATCAAAATCATGGAACCTGAGTGTCCAGCATCGACACTCGAAACATCATGAAAACCCGTGTCCAGCATCGACACGTAAATCCTCATATCTCAGACGTTGCATCCTCAGATCGGCCCTCCATATCTCGTCTCAAGCGCCGCCTACTCTGGTCGGCCCTCATATCCATCTCATGACTCAAGTCGGTATCTTCCGGATAACCGACGGGTCCAAATACTATCACCGGTAGGTAGTGCTCCCCAGCCAGGCTCACCGTCTAAAAATACGAGTCTTCTTGCCCCGAGGTACCACACCGGGTCCACCATGTACCTGCAGACAGTGCCTACCGCTCCTCGAATCGGGTTTCACATGCGACTCTTTGAACCGAGAAAACACATGGTGGACGCACTGAAATATCATATCAAGAGAAACTGGGTTTTTAAAATAATACATACTCTCTTTTGAAATAACCACGGTTCTCAAATCCAGAAATCTCATGAAAACAACATATCTCAATGCGTATAATCATAAAGCATGATGTATGCGACAAATAACAGAAATGTAAGCATATCCGTATATCATGAAACATGGAACAATGATATGACATATTAAGGGAAAAACCGCTCTTTTAAATGGATCCGGTTTTTAAAATATAACAAGCGGTTCCCAAATCTCCAAAATCGAATGCAATATCGTATAAAGGTGCATATGTGTATGTACGCAAGTATGGACGTACAAATGTGTATGTGCGCAAATATGGGTGTACAATATATATGTACGCAAGTATAGGTGTACAATATGTATATGCACCAATATAGATGTACAAGTGGTATATACGGATATATGAGTGTACAATATGTATATCATGATGCAGCAACCCTATTGTGTAGTGACATGGAATTATCGATGATGAAGTGTGTGAGCCGGCAAATCAGTGTACGTGTAACATACACATCATCGATAATGGTATAAGTGTACTCGCACAGGTATAGGTTGTTGTGTTTACCTAGCACCTCATCAAGGGTTTATAAGCATCACATATGCCAAAATCAAATTTTGAAGGTGCTAAGTGAACTTGACAAGAATCATAACTAGAAATTTAGGGTCTCTTTTAACTAAGCATCACATACAAATGAAAAACTGTCACTAAGGGTAGAGATTACAACCTTTGTAGACCTCCCTTGGTGACTCCTTGGCACTATGAGAGTTTGGAACGGATCGATGGAAGCCTTTCTAGTCCACGAAGATCCACCTGAAGTCCCTTTGCCCAAAGCTCCTTGCTTTACTTGATATGTGAATGAAGTAGAGCAAGCACCCTACACAAATGGGCTAGATGTGTGTAGTATGATGATGTGGTTTTTATTCTATAATCAAAACCCTTTCTTTTTATCAACTTCACTCAAAGAAAATTTCAAGAGAGGAAGAAGAAGATGGTGGCTAAGCTTGAGCTCAAAAGATAATGATATGAATGAATAATTGAAATGAGAAAGAATAATCTATATTAATCCTTCTCACTTCAACCATGGTTAGTAATTATCTAGATCTTTATCAATGAGTTAAGTAAGCAAAAGGATAATTAACTCAAGGTTAAAAAGTAGTTGAAGTATGGTCAAAGATGATAAACACTAACCATGTGTGAATTATCCTTTCCTTTAATTCAAAATGATAAATAAATAGATAATTACTACAATATGAGTCTTGCATTGCCACCAAATATGTATCAATAACCATGATACAATGTATGTATGTATGTGTCCATACACATCATCATGTGCATACATGCATGCATATAAAAATAGAAAAAAATGGTTTAATTTAAAGAATTAATCTAAAAGTCATTTGTTAAATCAACACTTGATTTTGCAAACCGGTCATATCACATACGACCCGACCAATAGAAAATGCCTGATTAATATACAATATCACGTATCCGTATTTAATCAGGTCCCCGTGCATATCTCATATGCACACCACATCTTTTCGCCTGAGCCAGGAAACTTCATTGTGGGATTCTAAGACTCGTCAATACGCCGGCAGTAGGTGATGATCATATCAAACACCCACAAGCCGCAAGCGGTCAGCTAAACGTAACGGCCACCCAGGTATTGAGCGATCAGAAGAAAACCAGCGAAGCTGTCAAAACTCCCGTCGAGCCAACTGGCAACACTTACCGTACAGTCCGGTCTCTTCGTCAGATATGTTGCATGTCGAGTCTAGGGATGGAATCGTCGACCCCAATAACTCAAAAAGTCAGGCTAGTGTATGGCTCATAACAGATCGAGAAACTACTGATAACGCTTATCAGTAAATCTCAGCTGCCCTGGCTAGGGACTTCCTGTTATAGCCAATCGAGCATAGCACAACATCAACTCCCAATACCGGGAGCGACGAAACCCCTCCTATCGCTCATCGCCTCCATGTGCCTCAGGACTGTACCCAAAGTCCACCTGTTTGCACGACTCAGTAGAGCCGTGGTATGGTGGATATCAAAGTACAGTGAGAGGACACACAAGACTTTATGACGATCTTAGGTCTACAGACTAACTTGTACCAGTGTCACCTGAGAATTGCTATCCGATGATAGATATAATACCACATAAGAGTTCTCTATTTTTGTCCCATATGATGGGCGATGGATGATCCCATATCCATCTGGTGAGGTGACACCAAAGATTGTATGCGGGTGCTCAGTGGAGACTGGGTACACTGAGCATAGTCTCCACTCTGGAATATCGATGCCCCGTCTCGATATACCCATGACTAGGAACAGTTCAAGGATATGCTTATAAACTACACATGCCCCACTAGTATGATCCGCATCATAGTCACAGTAGTCAAGCAAATATCCTGAGGGCTTTATCAACATGTGCAAATGAATAAAAGCATGATCAAATCAACATGTCAAGATAAAGTAAACCAGATAGCATACTATCATGTTGAGCGAGAAAGTCATCTCAATCCATATATACATATAATGGCCTCTAGGGCATACATATATCTAACAATCTCCCACTTGCACTAAGGCCAGTTATTGGCGTATCTCATACCCAACATCTCAAAAAGTCGCTCATGCTGCAGCTGTGGAAGGGCCTTGGTGAGTGGATCCGCTGTGTTATCCTCTGTATCTACTCTCCGAATCTCGATCTCCTAGCGATCTACTATCTCCCGGATCAAATGATATCGCCTCAGGATGTGTCTGGATTTCTAATGGGACCTTGGTTCTTTGGCTAATGCCATAGCTCCATTATTATCACAATACAATAGTATTGGATCAACAATGGTTGGAACTACTCCTAGTTCCGCGATGAACATCCTCATCCAGACGGCTTCCTTGGCAGCATCATTTGCAGCAATATACTCAGCTTCCATCGTAGAGTCTGCAACGGTATCCTGTTTGGAACTCTTCCAACTAACCGCCCCTCCATTGAGGGTAAATACAAACCCTAAGATAGATTTGCTGTCGTCCTTATCACTTTGGAATCTGGAATCGGTAAAGGCCTCCATTTGGAGATCCCCATTACTATACACCAAGAACAATTCTTTAGTCCTTCGCAAGTATTTAAGAATGTTCTTCACTGCTATCCAATGTTTCTCCCCTGGGTTGGATTGATACCTGCTTACTACAGCTAGTGCATAAGCTACATCAGGGCGAGTACATAACATCGCATACATTATAGATCCTACGGCTGAAGCGTAGGGTATAACGCTCATGCAAGCTCTCTCTTCATCAGTCTTCGGACAGAAGTCCTTGGAGAGAGTGATTCCATGACAAGCAGGCAAGGCACCACGCTTGGAATCTTCCATACTAAACCTATTTAGGATGGTATCTATGTACTTTGATTGGGACAATCCCAATAACCTCTTGGATCTATCTCTATAGATCCTTATGCCGAAAATGCATGAAGCATCACCCGAGTCCTTCATGGAGAACCTTTGTGATAAGAATAGTTTGACCGATTGTAGCATAGGAATATCATTTCCTATCAGGAGAATGTCATCTACGTACAATACGAGAAATGTGACAGTACTCCCTACAATCTTCTTATAAATGTATGGTTCATCTATATTTTTGATAAAATCAAACTCTTTGATTGTATCATCAAAGCAGATGTTCCAGCTCCGTGAGGCCTGCTTTAATCCATAAATGGATTTAAGCAATCTACATGCTTTCCCACTGCTCCCACTGTCAATGAAGCCCTCTGGCTGATCCATAAAAAAGCATTCTTCTAAATCACCATTTAGAAATGCAGTTTTAACGTCCATCTGCCAGATTTCATAATCATAGTGAGCAGCAATAGCAAGTAGGATCTTAATGGATTTAAGCATTGCTACTGGAGAGAAAGTTTCATCATAGTCCAATCCTGGTCTTTGACGAAAACCTATCGCTACTAGCCTTGCTTTAAAGGTCTCTAACTGTCCATCTATACCATTCTTTCTTTTAAAGATCCATTTGCACCCAACGGGTTTTATTCCAGGAGGCGCAACGTCCAAAGTCCATACTTTGTTGGTATACATGGACTCCATTTTGGATCTCATGGCTTCCAGCCACTTCACCGAGTCACCACTCGTGATAGCTTGCTGAAAACTAGTAGGATCATCATCATCCATGATGCAATCTTCTCTATCACCGTCAATGAGAAAGCCATAGTATCTCTCTAGTGGGCGAGAAGTTCTACTAGATCTCCGGAGCGGCTGAGGTTCTTGAAGTTCTACTGCAATATCAGTTTCAACCAATTCGTCTTGAGTAATTTGTGTCTCTAGAACCTCTTCTAGTTCTACCGCATTGCCATCAGTACTGTCTGTAAAGATTTCATTTTCCAAAAATGTGGCATGCTGAGCAACAAACACCTTTTGTTCCTCCTTGTGGTAGAATAGTTATCCATACGAATGTTTTGTATACCCCACAAATTTACACTTGACCGATCGTGTCTCGAGTTTGTCTGGATTCTGCTTTTTAACAAAAGCCGAACAACCCCAAATCCTAACTCTTTTAAAAGATGGTCTCTTTCTACTCCATATCTCATATGGAGTGGTAGACACGGTCTTGGTTGGAACCCTGTTTAATAGATACATCGATGTCTCTAATGCATGCCCCCAAAAGGAAAGCGGTAACTCAGCATCACACATCATAGATCGTACCATATCTAATAGGGTACGATTCCTCTGTTCTGACACACCATTGTGCTGTGGTGTGTAAGGAGGAGTGAGCTGAGAGAGAATCCCATTCTCTTTTAAGAAGTCTAAAAACTCTGTACTTAAATATTCTCCACCTCGATCTAATCGAAGTTTCTTGATGCTCAAGCCTGTTTGTTTTTCTACTTCAAGTTTGTACTCCTTGAATTTCTTGAAAGCTTCAGATTTGTGCTTTATCAAAAACACGTGTCCGAATCTTGAGAAATTATCAGTAAAAGTAATGAAGTATGAAAAACCATCTCTAGCATGTGTAAACATTGGTCCGCATACACCACTATGTATGAGGCTTAAGAGTTCCACAGCTCTTCTCCGTGTCCAGTAAACGGAGTTTTGGTCATTTTACCTTTGATACAAGACTGGTAAGTCCCATAAGATTTATTTTCAAAAGGATTTAAATACCCATCTTTATGTAGTTTGTTTAGTCTTGTTTCATTAATATGACCAAGTCTACAATGCCAAAGAAAAGCTTTATTTATATCTGAAAACTTTCTTTTATTAATATGTTGTATATTGAAAACTGTGTGTTGGTTCAGGACGTAAATACCGTTATTTAATGTACCATACCCAATCAACTCTTGATTCAAGTTAATGTTCATAATATTATTTTGCAATACAAAATGATATCCTTCATTGTCCAACAAAAAAACGGATTACATAGCATACTAGGTACATAATAACACGGGTTCAAAACCAAAATACAACCCGAAGGCAACCCAAGATGATACTCTCCTACGGATACAGCATGTACATTGGAACCATTTCCAACCCGCAGAGTATGGTCACCTTTCTTCAAAACTCTACTATTTCTCAATCCCTGCATACAATTGCAGATGTGAGAACCAGAACCGGTATCTAATACCCAAGATGCAGAGTTTAAAGAAAAACAGTTTTCAGTTACAAACACACCTGAAGTGGAAGCATCAGCATGCTTCTTCTTCTTGAGATCAGCAAGATACACAGCACAGTTGCATTTCCAATGTCCTGACTTGTGGCGGTAAAAACATTCTCCTTTCCCGCTTCCCGCATTCCCGAATTTGTCTTTCCCCTTTGCCTTTTTAACTCCACCTTTCTGTTTGATGGACTTCTTCTTTTCTTTCCCTTAGCCTTGGCTTTTGGGACTGAAGAGGAAGATGGCCCAGCAAGCAGAGCGGGAGTCCTCATTGTTTTTAACATGCTCTCTGCACTTCTCAACATA
Organism: Agapanthus africanus; assembly: GCA_030015575.1. Classification (NCBI taxonomy): domain Eukaryota; kingdom Viridiplantae; phylum Streptophyta; class Magnoliopsida; order Asparagales; family Amaryllidaceae; genus Agapanthus; species Agapanthus africanus. Next base: position 160,488,088 of record JASDDO010000031.1, on the reverse strand, counting down.
TTGAGAAGTTCAGGCAATGATTTCTCCAAATCGTTCATATTGAAATTCACTATGAACGGAGCAAAGGCAGGGGGGAGAGACTGTAGAACAATATCTGTATATTGCTCATTATCCATGGTCCATCCCAGTTCCACAAGTTCTTCTATAAGACCAATCATCTTTAAAACATGGTCTCCTACTGATGTACCAGGGGCTATTCGCATCTGAAACAGCTTTCGAGATGCCTCGTATCTTAAAGTACGAGATTGTTCTTCATACAAGTCCTTTGTGTGAAGAAAGATGGATTGTACATCCATATTCTCGTGTTGCTTCTGATGGATATTGTCCATAGAAGCAAGCGCGAGGCACTTGGCCGTGTTACAATCAGTATCCCAAGTTTTTCGGATCTCCCTATCCGAGACAAATGATTCAGGTCCTGGGACGGGTGGGGCTTTGGTTGTGAGGACATATGATACTTTATCATATGCAAGTGCGATGTTCAAGTTCCTCAACCATTCTTTATAGTTCGGTCCCGTCAGTTTATTTTTCTCTAGTAGAAGCTTAAGTCCCGTCATTGGTATCTGCCATTAGGAGAGAGAAAAGAATACACTCAGCGAAATGCTCTTGCAAAGAATTAGATTGGTTATTATCTTATCTAATCGATGTCTCCCACTGCTTTAATCAAATTTTCTTTCAAAACCTGAAAAGAAAACTAGCCAGGATTAATTACATTCTACAGTTTCGCTAACCGGTCAGCCAGGCCAGTGTCGGTACTTTGAGGGAGGTTCCTCGTGCTTTCGCACGGACCTAATTAAAGTAAACCTCGTTTTCGCAGAGGTCAAACCCCGTTAACACCTTTCTAGACACCTACTAGATCAGCTAATTGTAAAGTGCAAAATTCTCCTGGAAGTAACACTTACTCACAGTGGGATCGGGATCCAACTATCATATTGATGGTATGCAATCTCATTGCAAATTTCAACTCTTGAAACTCCCGATATGGTTTTTACCCTAGTTACTTATGACCTTGGCTATGGTCAAAATATCATAAATACTAGTAAAGTTCTACCCGTCATTTCGAGATCAACTAGACCCACCCATACCCTTGACTATGATCAACATAATCACATGAATGTCCTAACTGATCGCATCATATGCTTTGTAGGAAGACATCACTTAGCTACCGTACACTACGCCTTGACTATAATCAAAATACGCAGCACGAATACTAAGTACTCTGCTTCCTAAAATGACGGAGGGTTGCGGATGGTTTTTAATGAAAACCTTGAACGCTTTGAACTTCATCTCGTTATAGAATCAAAACAGTTTTAGAAAAGGAGTGGCTTAAGCTCTGCATCTTTTGAAACTTGCATTTTTCATAAAAAGGCCGAGTGGGTTTCAAATCTGATTCTACAACATCTTTTAGGTTTCTTTTACTTTACATTAATCTCATTAATGCAATCCCATCATTTAAGTTCCTAAGCCATCACAGAAAAGAAACGAAAATGGAACGTACACTTATTCCATCCGCATTCGCCACAGTGTCCTGTTATGCACCGTTAGGTTACTTAACTAACGGCATAGCGGGGCGGGACTAGTGCGGGTGTAAAACATAAGCAACGTTTATTATATATCATATATATAATAATAATCCATTCGTCTCAGATACTAAGTAATCACATTGCAGAATATTAACAGCAGAAGCACATATGAAAATAAAAGGATATCTAGGATGTACGTATTTTGTATTTAGCCAACAATAGAAAATACGGATTCCACGGTCGTGATGAATAGCCAAGCCCACACCCCTAGACCCCTACGAGAGTGGAAAGTGATCCTGCCAATTCTAGAGTTTAGGAGACCCGGTCTCGACTCCTCGAGATGGCCTCCCACTGAACCCTAGAACCCGGTCACTTGTGCTCCCCTCCTTGGGTCTATCCTAATGCGGAAAAGTAAATAATATACAATGATGGAAACATCTTCCTCATCCTGGAAGTGCCCCAAATAAAAGAATATTACATACAATTGATTTATACATGAATGAAAATAAAACTCTCATCTCACATAAAACCCCCGGCTATTCAATCGCGGCAATCCTGCACATCATATATCAGCAATACATAATATCTCATATCATCAACGTAAACAAGTATGTGTATCCCGATTGTCGTTGATGTATAGCAACGAAGCCGGCGATACCCCACATACCACGCTTACAGTCACAGAAAATAAAGTGAAAAACTACAGCATTTGGAATCCACAATAATTTTAGACATCGTAAATCCGAAATATCGCATACTTCGCATTTCATGCCTAACCATATGAATTCCACATATTCTATCACATTCCAGATAAATAGACAGTATTAAACTTTTCGATCGAATAATCAAATACCCACGATTTCCTAAATAGCTCAACACTTGAGCGGAGTTCAAAAATCCCAGAATATGCCACAGTAGCAGTGGTCCAGCCGTAGAAGGGTCAAGCCAACGCCTCACATGTGGCACGCCGTACTGCCCCAAACTCTAAGGCTTAGAGGCGGTTCAGACGGTCACATAATCGAGTTAAGGTTTGTGTTCTTCTAGAGGGTCCACCACGTTACTTGCATATTTTTCCGAAAGATTTAAACTCGAGAAAAATTCAACACTTGAAAGTTTTTCGTGCCAGGAAAAAGTGAGTTAATGGTATCAGTTCGAACATTTTAACAGTTTCTAAATATTCGAAAAACAGAACGAAATTAAATTTTTCGATCGAATCAACGAATTCAAAATAATCCCCAGAACACTCAACACTTGAGTCGGATTAAAAATACCCAAAAATATGTACAAGCAGCTACGGACATTACTGTGCAAAAACGATGCAATAATACTTTTGTACGGCCGCGGATCCGCGGCTAAGGCAAGGTATGGCCACAGTTCCGCGGCGGTTTGAACGGATTATGGCCTCGGTTTTTACAGTTATGCTTATATTTCCCTGCTGAATTTTTAAAGTATTTTTAATACAGAAAAAATCACAGTTTTAAAAAATGTCCAGAGAAGTGTCTAAATTGGTGTTTCGTGGTTCGATCGGAGTTTTAACTTCGCCTAAACATCGCCTAAAGCTCTAGCATGGCTCTGATACCATTGTTGGGTTTACCTAGCACCTCATCAAGGGTTTAGAAATTTAGGGTTTCTTTTAACTAAGCATGACAAGAATCATAACTAGAAATTTAGGGTTTCTTTTAACTAAGCATCACATTCAAATGAAAAAACTGTCACTAAGGGTAGAGATTACAACCTTTGTAGACCTCCCTTGGTGACTCCTTGGCACTATGAGAGTTTGGAACGGGTCGATGGAAGCCTTCCTAGTCCATGAAGATCCACCCGAAGTCCCTTTGCCCAAAGCTCCTTGCTTTACTTGATATGTGAATGAAGTAGAGCAAGCACCCTACACAAATGGGCTAGATGTGTGTAGTATGATGATGTGGTTTTTATTCTATAATCAAAACCCTTTCTTTTTATCAACTTCACTCAAAGAAAATTTCAAGAGAGGAAGAAGAAGATGGTGGCTAAGCTTGAGCTCAAAAGATAATGATATGAATGAATAATTGAAATGAGAAAGAATAATCTATATTAATCCTTCTCACTTCAACCATGGTTAGTAATTATCTAGATCTTTATCAATGAGTTAAGAAAGCAAAAGGATAATTAACTCAAGGTAAAAAAGTAGTTGAAGTATGGTCAAAGATGATAAACATTAACCATGTGTAAATTATCCTTTTCTTTAATTCAAAATGATAAATAAATAGATAATTACTACAATATGAGTCTTGCATTGCCACCAAATATGTATCGACAACCATGATACAATGTATGTATGTATGTGTCCATGCACATCATCATGTGCATACATGCATGCATACAAAAATAGAAAAAAGGGTTTAATTTAAAGAATTAATCTAAAAGTCATTTGTTAAATCAACACTTGATTTTGGAAACCGGTCATATCACATACGACCCGACCAATAGAAAATGCCCGATTAATATACGGTATCACATATCTTTATTTAATCGGGTCCCCGCGCATATCTCATATGCACACCACATCTTTTCGCCTGAGCCAGGAAACTTCATTGTGGGACTCTAAGACTCGTCAATACGCCGGCAGTAGGTGATGATCATATCAAACACCCACAAACCGCAAGCAGTTAGCTAAACGTAACGGCCACCCGGGTATTGAGCGATCAGAAGAAAACCAGCGAAGCTGTCAAAACTCCCGTCGAGCCAACTGGCAACACTTACCGTACAGTCCGGTCTCTTCGTCAGATATGTTGCATATCGAGTCTAGGGATGGAATCGTCGACCCCAATAACTCAATAAGTCATGCTGGTGTATGGCTCATAACAGATCGAGAAACTACTGATAACGCTTATCAGTAAATCTCAGCCTCCCTGGCCAGGGCTTCCTGTTATAGCCAATCGAGCATAGCACAACATCAACTCCCAATACAGGAAGAGACGAAACCCCTCCTATCGCTCATCGCCTCCATGTGCCTCGGGACTGTACCCAAAGTCCACCTGTTTGCATGACTCAGTAGAGCCGTGGTAGGGTGGATATCAAAGTACAGTGGGAGGACACATAAGACTCTATGACGATCTTGGGTCTACAGACTAACCTGTACCAGTGTCACCTGAGAACTGCTATCCGACGATAGATATAATACCATATAGGCGTTCTCTGTGAGTCCGTTTAGTGTACCTAGTCTCCACTGAACACCCGCATACAATCTTTGGTGTCACCTCACCAGATGGATATGGGATCATCCATCGCCCATCATATGGGACATGAATAGTATACGCTAGTCTACTCTGGAATATCGATGCCCCGTCTCGATATACCCATGACTAGGAACAGTTCAAGGATATGCTTATAAACTATACATGCCCCACTAGTATGATCCGCATCATAGTCACAGTAGTCAAGCAAATATCCTGAGGGCTTTATCAACATGTGCAAATGAATAAAAGCATGATCAAATCAACATGTCAAGATAAAGTAAACCAGATAGCATACTATCATGTTAAGCGAGAAAGTCATCTCAATCCATATATACATGTCCAAGCATCCACTATACATATAATGGCCTCTAGGGCATACATATATCTAACAATGGTAATGCTATGCGAATAACATAAATGCATCATAAGGTAAATCGTCAGCTAAAAGCTATAAGGTATACATATCTAACATGATCGAGTCGGTGAATCTATCAATCGGCATACAGCCTCACACCATCCCGTACGGTATACTCCATTGTACGGCATCCTCTAGTCAAGTGTATGGATCAAACCTCAAGTCAAACTCATCGCGTACGAAAAATCATCGTACGGTGGCATTAAGCTATCAGGGATCCTATCAACCTATGCGACAAAGAAGGGTACGGACCTAACGTCTCGTACGACATATCACACATGATTCACGATATTCTATATATATCTATATACCTATGTCCTAGGTCACATCCATAACAATCTCGTATCAGGGGACCGGCAAGGTATCAATCAGCTCAATCGACTCGCATCCGTATACCAACATACCATCATATCACATGTCAAATCGTATTCTCTTTTCATCATAATTATATCTCACATAAAGTCAAGTTAACATATACATTCTACCCTTACTATAAGCATAAGTATCTAATCCAACATACACACCCGAACCATACAATCAGTTTTTTTGAAAGATGCGAATCGTAGTTTTGGAAGTAGGGGTTACGGTGTTTTTAAGGGAAAGAAATCGTTTGAAAATCCGTAACGTCCCTCAAGGTATCTGTTTAAAAGATGCATACGATTCTTCAGTTTGGAAATAAGTATGGTTCGGATGACACATTTACGTCGACTATCTAGTCTTATAGTACCCTAAACGGCAATATCATCAAATACCATTGTCAAATCCCGTCATCACATACTAGTCATATCATATCACCTCTAACTATCCTTAGTTTCTAATATGGTTCTCTAACAACCTTTTTACTCTATCTATAGTTTTCTATTAAAGGTTTCATTAACCATAATCTATATATAAATCGGTTTCCATCAAAGTGTGCGGGGGTGCTATACGCCATCCACCCGACTTCCCCCGTAGATATAGATCTACTCACAATGGTCTTCGCTTGCAGATGTCGGTGACGCCATACTCCGTCGCCTAGGAATCCATACGAAGGTACCTACAATAACAACACATAACGCAACGCAATTAAAATCAAGTTCAAAAATCCAAAACGGCACATGCATTGCTCATAGGTTAGAACCTATAGCTTACGCGTAATAAATCAACCAAACAACCCTTGTTGTTGATGTAAGAACATCCAACAACCAAATACGAATCCAAATATCAAGAATTAGCATTTCAGAATACGGAAAACATAGCTAAAATCACACTAAAATGCTCCCAGATTTTGACTCAGGTCAATCAAAGCTAAGCAAACAAGTCTAGGGTGATGTATATTGGGTATTTGAGCTACTGGAACAAACCTAGCACCAACCCCCCCAAACTGGCCGGCCACAAGGCCATGAATTCCGGCCTCCCAGGCTCCCATGGGCTTCGTCTTAGTAGGGTGGTCTCCTAGGGTCCTAAATTGGTCCCTGGTATTGTTTGCTAAAATCAGAAAGTCTCCGGGTTGCTCCAGATTTCCCTGCACACCCTATATTTTCACAAAACCGGCATGCCAAGTTTCTGTTTTGGGTTTTCAGGTTTTCAGTTTAGGTTAGGTCTGGGTTTTTAGCACTATGGTGGTTCTATGGTCACTACTAGGCCTCAACATCACCACCACAACTCAAGAATCCTCAACCCTCTTCTAGGATATTTCAAAACCCACTAATCTACACTAAAACACTTCTAAACTAACAATAGAAGTTAGGAAACTCAAATAATAATCTAATAGTGTAGGGATTACCTCATTTAGGCCACTCTAGACAGCCCTAGCTCCACAAGTCGTCAAAATCCAACTTTTCTTGGTTCAATGTGCTTCCCTTGAGCTTGTGCATGTTTTTAAAGAAATGGGTATGGGGTCTTGGTGAATATTTTGAAATGGGTCATGAGGGTAGAAGTTGGAGGGGGATGAGGAAGGAGAAGAAAATGGTGGAGAATAGCAATGAGGCAGCCCCCCTCTCTCTCTTTCTCAATTATTCTCACACTGTAACATCTTCAAAAATATAAAATATTAATTTTGGGAATTTTTATAATTTAATATTATTTTATTGATTATTTTAATATTAAATGCAATTAAATAGGAAAAATGTTAGGAAAAAATTATGAAAAATTATGGAAAATTCTAAAATAGGGTAAATTAGTGAATTATGACATTTTTAAGTTGTTGTGATCATTTTGACACTAATTTAGTGCTAATCGCGATTAAAAATCGCTAATCGGGTTTTTAGCAAATTTTGAGCAAAACATGCACACACTACTTTTTCCACACTTGTGCACTTTTCTTGCCATGATTTATCATTTGGGATTACTATTGAGGTGAGAAGGTTTGAATTAGGGATTAAAAGAAAAGAAATAGAAAAGAAAAGGATTAAAGAATGGGGTTTGGTGAGAAGAGGGTATGGGCTTCTTTGACCTCCACACTTAGCCATTTCTCTCTTCATTTTTCCCTCCCTCTCTTCCTCCTACTGCTGCTGCTGCTTCCTTTCCCCTTTCCTCCCCTCTTCAATCCCTCAAATCATCTCAAAAGCTATCCCAAAACCCTATATCGGTTTCACAAAAAGTGTGCACAAGCTTGAGATCTACAAGATGGACTAAGAAAGCATGGATTTTGGCCACTAGGGGCAACTCAAGAAAATTCTTGAGTTGCCAAATGAGGTAATTTCTGAACCATTGTCTTAGTTTTAGCATTTCCTATACCCTATGCAAGTTGTTAATCGATATTATGTGATATTATGGACATGATGAAAACCTAGTTAGGGTTTGAGGGAAACTTGAGTTGTAATGTGAAATTGAGTTCAATTGAGGTTATATAAACACCCTAGTGCATGAATTGGAACCCAAAACCTGAAGCTAGAACTAGAAATACGGATTTTAGAAACCGATATCGGGGAAAATGTGAAATCTGTGCATGTTAACTTGAATCTGCTATTACCCCGAGAACCCTAAAATGATATTGAGTGGGAATTGAGATGTGCAGGCACAATAGAGGCAACACCCCAAACCCTAGCCCCCAACTCCCATTACCGGCCGCCAATTCTTCCCTTTTGGCCGCCAATTGCGGCCTGGGTCCCACCTCCTTGGCTCGTTTTGGTTCTGTAGCTTCTACATTGTTAGTTTAGGCCCCTGGTATATATAGATTTGTATAAAGTGACCTAGGGTGAAATCTGGGACATATTTCCTAAGTTGCTGTTTTGGATTTTAGTTTCCGTATTCCGTATTTTCATTTCTGCATTGGTGTGATTCGTTTTACCTCGACTATTTGACGTTTTTACGACGATATAGAGGGTTTAGTGATGGTTTTGAAGGCGTGCCATAGGTTTTCACCTATAGGCCCCTTATCGTGTCGTTTTGGACTTCGTATGCCGTTTTAGCTTTGATTTGGTTTTGATGCGATGCGATACGTGTGTTATGTGTAGGTACACCGCGACGATCCGAGACGATGCGGAGGATGACAGTGACGTCGACACCGACACGCAGGACTCAGGTGAGTAGATTATATCTACAGGGGGAAGTCGGGTGGATGGCGTATAGCACCCCCGCAGTCCGTGGTGTGGTATACGAATACGTATACCCACGTATATTTATTATGTGTTGTTAGGATCATTGATATGAATAATGGTTTTATTGATGATGAGATATATGGTTTGGGTATAGTACGAACCCTAGGTAGCGATTGCACATACTTACACACATACTTACATACCTACATTCACACCCTTGCATACTACTCATACTTGCAGTGTTTGATGATTTGGGATGACTTTGGAGATGAGTCGATGATGTGGACTTTGCGCCGCGAGATCGGCGAGTTGATGTTGATTCATATATGGGATATGATTTGTGTTTTCTTGCGGGCTTGGGATATGTGTTACCCCGCATGCTTACTTCATTGATGGTATCGTTTTGTGCTAGGCATAGAGTAGTACCCTAGACTGTTTGATCTGATGATAGTGATACCTATTATGTGACGAGATAGTGAGATGTTGACCCTACCCAGCTATTGGGGATGCCGTACGATGATTTACCGTACGAGCCGATATTGATGATAGATCCGCACTCATAACTCGAGGATACCTTACGATATGACATTGAGGCGGGATCACCGACTATATATATATATATATATATATCGACTCAGAGGTTAGGCGGTTCCCTTACCTGTAGTTCAGCCGTATAGTTAGTATAGTTGTTAGAGTAGATGAGACTTCTTACCTATTTCAAAAACTAACGAATCGTGGGTATTTTTAAAGACAGCTCAAGGGAATCTACGGATATTTCAAAAACGACGTATCTTTTCATAAAAACACCGTAGCCCCTATTTTCAAAACCCCATGATTCGAGTTATTTCTAAAAGGCACCAATTGTAGGACTTATGTTAGATCAATGCAGATTAGTGTTGGTTACGTCTAGTTTGAGCTCCCACTCCCTTTCTGTGGTTCGCTTTGCATCGCATTTTCATACTATGTTGCATGCTCCAGTATTAATATCATGCTGCTAGGACACCAGCACCATTATCGATGATGCATCTGTTCCACGTACACTTGTTGCCGGCTCACACACTCATCATCTATAATTGCCATGTCACTACACTGTAGTACCATTACATTCATTATATGATTCTTACATGACATGATGATGTACATACCTTCTTTACATGTAGCATACATCATGGATTGATTGCATAACACATCGCATTGGATTTATTTCTTGATGTTGGATGTTCATGTGATTTCTGGATTTGGGAACCGAGGATGTCTTTAAAAGAGAATACATTATTGCTTTAAAAACCCGGTTACCCTTGATATGATATTTGGTGCGTCCACCATGTGTTTTCTCGGTGCTGAGAGCGACATGTGAAACCCGAATCGAGGAGGCGGATGAGGCCGATTGCGGGTACATGGTGGACCCGGTAAGGTACCCCGGGGCAAGAAGACGTGGTGATGACGATGAGCCTGGCAGGGGGAGATTGCCTACCGGTGACTTTACCCGACGCGTCGGATATCCGGAGGATACCGTCGTGGTCTGAGATTTATGGTAGGGGCCGGTCTGGACTGACGGCGCCCTAGATATGATGGTTGAGACTTTGAGATATCAGGATATTGGGATTTCGTTTGTGCCGATGCTAGGCACAGTTTTATGCTGATTTCATTATGGTACCTTATTTTTAAAATACAGGGGAAATCCCACTAAAGTATGAAAACAGTTGTTTCAGGTAAACGTGTTCTGTTTTCTCGCATTCATATCTCATTCATATGCTATATTGTTATCTGAGGCACTGACACAGACACAAGAGATTGCACTCGGGTTAGATATTTACCCTAGCCTTGCTATAGGCTGCATGCTTTATATTGAGGATTTTTATACTGATCGTTGACTTAGGATTATGTCTTGCATTCGGTTTCTGCTTGTAGATGTTTCTATTCACGAGTTGGCAACTCACCCCCGTTGTGCCACAGTTCTTGCAGGTTCTGCCGTACAGGTTCCTTTGCGGTATTTCTGGCACACTACTTCTTGCGGGTGACTTGCTTTTGGTAGGTGGGTTCTTTCGCATCAGGAGCCACCATTGTATTTATTTACTTCATTGTATCTAGAATTGTCCATCAACCAAAACTGTATATTCTTTCAGACTCAGAGACAGTGTTGTATTACTCGACCTTAGAGTCGCGCTTAGTAGTATTGCGGTTTTCTGTTGCTTTTGAGCTTTCTTTGATTTTGATCCTCGCCACTTGGCGTTGTATATTATTATATCATTGCGTGGTTGTGACCGTCGATTGACGAAGAGCTAGCTCCCGCTTGGGGATGCCTTTATCATGTTATATCTTGTTATTATCGTTTTACCCCATTCGGGGCCAGTTTTACAAAAGAAACTCTGCCGAAATTTCTAGAAAAGACTGTACCGTTTTTAAAATGCACATTCGGCTTAGTTATTTTGAAACCTTGATTTCAACGTGTTTTCTTCACTTCTTTAAACCAGTTTTCCCTACTTTTTTATTTAAAATGGTTTTAGATTTCTGGGCTTTTGGCTTACTTGGATCAGATGGAGTCCTATAGGCTTCATATGGTTCAAGGGCCAGTCACGTGCTCTTTCGGGTCGTGACAAAGTTGGTATCAGAGCGCTAGGTTGACCTTGGTTCGAGTCTAAGTTTGACTATGTGGAGCCTAGGGCGTTGTTTATATACGGAACTTAGGCTTGACCTTACGGAACTTAGACTTGGTCGAGGGGGTGTAAACCCGAACTTTCGTCGTTTTAGGATGACCCTTGGTTGATGGATTAGGTGACTAAAGTAGAGTGACGTACCGTTGGTATGTTCCGCGGCATACTTACGACACGCCACTCCGCTTAAGGAACCTTAGGATGTGCATATTTCTTGAGATCAGTGATTCTTTTCATATCCAGGATTATTCATCCATTTGAGATCCCCGATTCTATTAGTTTCATGATCATACCTTCATTGATGTTGTTCCTCCCTATGATCATGTATCCACTCTGGATCTGTTGTTTCCTTTCTTGCCACTGATGTGCTCTCTTTGATACTCGATTGAGATTCCTGTCACCATGGTTGAGCGCAGTTGGGCTGCTGCTAGGGTTACGGCCGGTGTGAGCTCGTTTGGTACGAGGGCCGACCATTGTGTTTTCTGGTGACATGGGAATGTCTCGAGTTAGTATTGGTGATTGTGACCTCTAGTGGAGGCGAGTGCTTGGTCTTGCACCGGATGATCGGGCCATTGTTAGAGCTGCCAGTTGAGAGAGGACTGTTGATGTACAGCGTACCTCAGAGGTTGTGATGTCGCCTACCGTGCAGACAGATGGACCAGCTGTTGCTGAGATTGACAGGATGTTGCTTTCGGAGCTTACGAGCTGAGATTGCCGGAGCTGTTAGGCAGATGAGACAGATGATAGCTAGTCTACCGGTTTGAGAGACGAAGGTGATCCGTCCGATTTTGCGCCAGAGCGGGCCCAGTTGAGTTGAAGATTTCCAGTATGGAGAATCTTACTCAGATCGAGAGCAGACCGATTCAGAGATGACCGCCAATGTATTGCCCTTCCTGGAGGATTGAGGCATTGTCCGGCGTACAGGCGTATGACCCAGTTGCTGCTGTAAATGATGAGATATCGCCCAGATGATTGGAGCTGTTGCAGCGTGAGCATATACTCAGAGAGATGATAGCGAGTCGCTAGTCACCTGAGGATGAATGACTAGGACATGTGGTTCGTTCGTTACCGATGCGAGGACATCAGATAGATTGTTTCCAGCTAGAGACGACTTCACGCAGGTTCGATGAGAGTCGATTGAGACGATCGAATGTCAGGAGCCATTTTCTAAGTTTAAAGTATACGGAAAGACATGCAGGTGATTCTATGGACCCTCTAGAAGAATGAAACCCTAACTCGACTAATGACCGTGTGACAGCCCTTGAACCTTAGGGTTTACGGCGGTTCCGCGGCGCCATCAGTGAGGCTTGGGTTTGCCCTTCTACGGCTGGACCACCGACGCTGTGGCATGTACTCGATACTATTAAACTGTACCCGAGATGTGAGCTCTTGGGGGATTATGAGGATCTGACGAGTCGATCGGATGGTTCGACATCTTTCGGATATCGTGATGGGACACTGCTTGGGAGACTCCAGATACGAGGATAGCCGCCGGAGCGCAGTTCGAGTAGCCATGATGAGACGAGTCCGAATTAGTCGACATTTGAGCAGAGTGAAGAAAAGAGTTCGTACGAGGTTTCGACGAGATGATGTTCCACTCCACTGATGTTAGAGATGTGATACGCACCCAGAGGCGTGGTTTATGGATATATCTTCCAGAAAGAAGCGCGATGAGTATGCAGCCGTTCCGGAACAAGCTTTAGCTTCAGCATTGGATGATGACGTCCGGGCTTTCGGCAAGACTGAGATTTGAGAAAGGAACCTCGACAGGACTTTTCTGGAGTACGATTCGAGAAGACCTAGACCAGGAGTGGTCATTTTGCGCACACCCAGCAGACCAGAGGTTGGAATTGTCGACGAGGTAGTTGACCAGGATCGGATAAAGGGACTTACCAGATGCGTTGCGAATTGAGCAAGGACAGTCGAGAGATGAGTATTCCTCCGATGGTTGAGACGTGTTCCCGAGGATCTGTTCGACCAGACAGCTTCTACAGGATGATGAAGCTACAGAGTACGCGATTTCGAGTCCGTGCGAGAGACTTCAGATTGACCGGTTTCCGAGAAATGTTGTGCTGAGGACACAGATGCCCTTTGAGCGAGAAGAGGTAGTACAAGAGAGCCAGCATCTGTACAGATCGGCATAGGCATGATTGGAAGAGACCTTGAGCTGGATTCCTTCCAGGACATTGCTGCAATGATGTTTACACCCAGGATCAGATGTGTGACGTGCATTCAGAGAGTCAGAGGCCGACGCCAGTGATATGCTGCCTTACGAGTGGTCGTGAGGTTTGACCGAGAGGTGACCAGAGAAGTACCAGAACGGAATCGTCCCCGTTAGCACACCTGACAGGGCCGATGAGCCGATTAACCGCGAGATAGGAAATCCGCAAAGAAGATAAGGACCCAGAGTCAGAGGACGCCAGACCGTGAGCAAGAGGCAAGTAGATATCCTGCGCTGCTAGCAGTGGATGCACCGACTCCTTCTCGACCTTGAAGGATGAATTTACCGACGACGGTACTTATGATTTGTGATTTTGTGATTCGATTATCACGTATCCGTCATTATTGGATTTCGGTATTTTGGGCGTTCTGTTTGCATGATTTAGTTTTGATGATTGAGTTTCCTGATATTTGTTTCATGCACCCACTGGATATTTATATATTTCACGCATAGTTATTACATTGAGATATTGATTGAGATTTCATGCCTATCGTATTCAGTGATTTGATTTGCACTTCCAGCGTAGCTTTCATGCACCTTTAGTGTTTTGACATACGATTCTAGTGCACACCAGATGCACTGAATCGGGATTCTTCGTGCATGTTATATGCACCTGATTTGGTTGCTGTCAGGCATGCACGTTGCCTACGGCAGATGTTTCGTGCACACCCGTTGCACATAGTTGTTCTATACACCTGTTTGACACATATTTGGATTTTGATTCCTTGCGCACCAGACGCATAGGATATTCCTATATATGCATTTTGAGGATGGATTTCTAGTATGGCAGTACATTTTATGATATTCTCTCTGTATTGATAATTTCGGAGCCCCGACAAAATTGGAGTTTTCAGAAATGTTTTGGAAATTGGGGGGGGATTAAATTTAAATTCGGGGACCGAATTTCTTTAAGGGGGGTAGATTGTAACATCTTCAAAAATATAAAATATTAATTTTGGGAATTTTTATAATTTAATATTATTTTATTGATTATTTTAATATTAAATGCAATTAAATAGGAAAAATGTTAGAAAAAATTATGAAAAATTATGGAAAATTCTAAAATAGGGTAAATTAGTGAATTATGACATTTTTAAGTTGTTGTGATCATTTTGACACTAATTTAGTGCTAATCGCGATTAAAAATCGCTAATCGGGTTTTTAGCAAATTTTGAGCAAAACATGCACACACTACTTTTTCCACACTTGTGCACTTTTCTTGCCATGATTTATCATTTGGGATTACTATTGAGGTGAGAAGGTTTGAATTAGGGATTAAAAGAAAAGAAATAGAAAAGAAAAGGATTAAAGAATGGGGTTTGGTGAGAAGAGGGTATGGGCTTCTTTGACCTCCACACTTAGCCATTTCTCTCTTCATTTTTCCCTCCCTCTCTTCCTCCTACTGCTGCTGCTGCTTCCTTTCCCCTTTCCTCCCCTCTTCAATCCCTCAAATCATCTCAAAAGCTATCCCAAAACCCTATATCGGTTTCACAAAAAGTGTGCACAAGCTTGAGATCTACAAGATGGACTAAGAAAGCATGGATTTTGGCCACTAGGGGCAACTCAAGAAAATTCTTGAGTTGCCAAATGAGGTAATTTCTGAACCATTGTCTTAGTTTTAGCATTTCCTATACCCTATGCAAGTTGTTAATCGATATTATGTGATATTATGGACATGATGAAAACCTAGTTAGGGTTTGAGGGAAACTTGAGTTGTAATGTGAAATTGAGTTCAATTGAGGTTATATAAACACCCTAGTGCATGAATTGGAACCCAAAACCTGAAGCTAGAACTAGAAATACGGATTTTAGAAACCGATATCGGGGAAAATGTGAAATCTGTGCATGTTAACTTGAATCTGCTATTACCCCGAGAACCCTAAAATGATATTGAGTGGGAATTGAGATGTGCAGGCACAATAGAGGCAACACCCCAAACCCTAGCCCCCAACTCCCATTACCGGCCGCCAATTCTTCCCTTTTGGCCGCCAATTGCGGCCTGGGTCCCACCTCCTTGGCTCGTTTTGGTTCTGTAGCTTCTACATTGTTAGTTTAGGCCCCTGGTATATATAGATTTGTATAAAGTGACCTAGGGTGAAATCTGGGACATATTTCCTAAGTTGCTGTTTTGGATTTTAGTTTCCGTATTCCGTATTTTCATTTCTGCATTGGTGTGATTCGTTTTACCTCGACTATTTGACGTTTTTACGACGATATAGAGGGTTTAGTGATGGTTTTGAAGGCGTGCCATAGGTTTTCACCTATAGGCCCCTTATCGTGTCGTTTTGGACTTCGTATGCCGTTTTAGCTTTGATTTGGTTTTGATGCGATGCGATACGTGTGTTATGTGTAGGTACACCGCGACGATCCGAGACGATGCGGAGGATGACAGTGACGTCGACACCGACACGCAGGACTCAGGTGAGTAGATTATATCTACAGGGGGAAGTCGGGTGGATGGCGTATAGCACCCCCGCAGTCCGTGGTGTGGTATACGAATACGTATACCCACGTATATTTATTATGTGTTGTTAGGATCATTGATATGAATAATGGTTTTATTGATGATGAGATATATGGTTTGGGTATAGTACGAACCCTAGGTAGCGATTGCACATACTTACACACATACTTACATACCTACATTCACACCCTTGCATACTACTCATACTTGCAGTGTTTGATGATTTGGGATGACTTTGGAGATGAGTCGATGATGTGGACTTTGCGCCGCGAGATCGGCGAGTTGATGTTGATTCATATATGGGATATGATTTGTGTTTTCTTGCGGGCTTGGGATATGTGTTACCCCGCATGCTTACTTCATTGATGGTATCGTTTTGTGCTAGGCATAGAGTAGTACCCTAGACTGTTTGATCTGATGATAGTGATACCTATTATGTGACGAGATAGTGAGATGTTGACCCTACCCAGCTATTGGGGATGCCGTACGATGATTTACCGTACGAGCCGATATTGATGATAGATCCGCACTCATAACTCGAGGATACCTTACGATATGACATTGAGGCGGGATCACCGACTATATATATATATATATATATATCGACTCAGAGGTTAGGCGGTTCCCTTACCTGTAGTTCAGCCGTATAGTTAGTATAGTTGTTAGAGTAGATGAGACTTCTTACCTATTTCAAAAACTAACGAATCGTGGGTATTTTTAAAGACAGCTCAAGGGAATCTACGGATATTTCAAAAACGACGTATCTTTTCATAAAAACACCGTAGCCCCTATTTTCAAAACCCCATGATTCGAGTTATTTCTAAAAGGCACCAATTGTAGGACTTATGTTAGATCAATGCAGATTAGTGTTGGTTACGTCTAGTTTGAGCTCCCACTCCCTTTCTGTGGTTCGCTTTGCATCGCATTTTCATACTATGTTGCATGCTCCAGTATTAATATCATGCTGCTAGGACACCAGCACCATTATCGATGATGCATCTGTTCCACGTACACTTGTTGCCGGCTCACACACTCATCATCTATAATTGCCATGTCACTACACTGTAGTACCATTACATTCATTATATGATTCTTACATGACATGATGATGTACATACCTTCTTTACATGTAGCATACATCATGGATTGATTGCATAACACATCGCATTGGATTTATTTCTTGATGTTGGATGTTCATGTGATTTCTGGATTTGGGAACCGAGGATGTCTTTAAAAGAGAATACATTATTGCTTTAAAAACCCGGTTACCCTTGATATGATATTTGGTGCGTCCACCATGTGTTTTCTCGGTGCTGAGAGCGACATGTGAAACCCGAATCGAGGAGGCGGATGAGGCCGATTGCGGGTACATGGTGGACCCGGTAAGGTACCCCGGGGCAAGAAGACGTGGTGATGACGATGAGCCTGGCAGGGGGAGATTGCCTACCGGTGACTTTACCCGACGCGTCGGATATCCGGAGGATACCGTCGTGGTCTGAGATTTATGGTAGGGGCCGGTCTGGACTGACGGCGCCCTAGATATGATGGTTGAGACTTTGAGATATCAGGATATTGGGATTTCGTTTGTGCCGATGCTAGGCACAGTTTTATGCTGATTTCATTATGGTACCTTATTTTTAAAATACAGGGGAAATCCCACTAAAGTATGAAAACAGTTGTTTCAGGTAAACGTGTTCTGTTTTCTCGCATTCATATCTCATTCATATGCTATATTGTTATCTGAGGCACTGACACAGACACAAGAGATTGCACTCGGGTTAGATATTTACCCTAGCCTTGCTATAGGCTGCATGCTTTATATTGAGGATTTTTATACTGATCGTTGACTTAGGATTATGTCTTGCATTCGGTTTCTGCTTGTAGATGTTTCTATTCACGAGTTGGCAACTCACCCCCGTTGTGCCACAGTTCTTGCAGGTTCTGCCGTACAGGTTCCTTTGCGGTATTTCTGGCACACTACTTCTTGCGGGTGACTTGCTTTTGGTAGGTGGGTTCTTTCGCATCAGGAGCCACCATTGTATTTATTTACTTCATTGTATCTAGAATTGTCCATCAACCAAAACTGTATATTCTTTCAGACTCAGAGACAGTGTTGTATTACTCGACCTTAGAGTCGCGCTTAGTAGTATTGCGGTTTTCTGTTGCTTTTGAGCTTTCTTTGATTTTGATCCTCGCCACTTGGCGTTGTATATTATTATATCATTGCGTGGTTGTGACCGTCGATTGACGAAGAGCTAGCTCCCGCTTGGGGATGCCTTTATCATGTTATATCTTGTTATTATCGTTTTACCCCATTCGGGGCCAGTTTTACAAAAGAAACTCTGCCGAAATTTCTAGAAAAGACTGTACCGTTTTTAAAATGCACATTCGGCTTAGTTATTTTGAAACCTTGATTTCAACGTGTTTTCTTCACTTCTTTAAACCAGTTTTCCCTACTTTTTTATTTAAAATGGTTTTAGATTTCTGGGCTTTTGGCTTACTTGGATCAGATGGAGTCCTATAGGCTTCATATGGTTCAAGGGCCAGTCACGTGCTCTTTCGGGTCGTGACACACACTCTCTCTCTCCAAGCATGCCCACTCTCATCATTATGTCCCCCCCTCTCTCTTTCCTCAATCATCATGACACCTTTATCCTTTCTTTTCTCCCCAAAAACACATACACCCAAATAAAACAACACAAATGAAATAACATGTAACATGTCATGGTCTACTAACCATGAAAAACTGTAAAAATACGGATTTGGCTTAATCGCGATTAGCAGTGCACTAATCGGGTTTTTATCCAAATTGCATATAATAAATTTTAAAAATGCCAAATCCTTTAAATATATTTTAAATGAATAAATCATTCTAATTTCCTTTTATTTAACAATTATTGGTATATATTTGTACCCTTTTTCGAAAACCCCAATTTCGCAAATCGGGCAGTTTTCGGGAAATATATTATTTTAATATTAAATTCCAAAAATAATATTTTATATTTTCTGAAATGTTACAATCTTCCCCCTTTAAAGAAATTTGGTCCCCGAATTTAAATTTAAACCCCTAAAATCTAAAACGTTTCAATAATCAGCTTAAATCAACGGGGCTCCGAAATCACGGAAGATGCATAAACAACACAGTGCATCAAGTGCGCATGAAAACGAGTACAAAACTCAAAATCGATCTCCGTCAAGCGTCACGCAAATCATCGGATTTGCACGCATATCCTCGGAGTTACAATAGAGATACAGATCTCAAAATCCACTACTGAAATCCAATATACACTAGTCAAATACTATAATACGTGTATAGTACGCATCTTTGGAAAACTTTCAAGAACTAAATAAAACTCATGCAAAAATCTTTTCTAAATCACCGCGTGAATGCGTAACTCACGGCATAAGTGACGGACGCTCATTTTAAAATAATAATATATGTCCATATATGTTTTCCTAAATACACGTTCCGTCGTTTTCAAAATATCCCAAAAGGTTTTCCTTTATAACGTTCGTGTCGCTCACGGACACGTAGGAAATAGCGAGACTATAGCTCTTTTTCAAAAACCTCTTGGTAAACTTTTAATGCATGCAAAGTACTCAGGTACTGTCCTCGGATCAGTCCTGTTCGGCTACTACAAAACATAGTGCCCATCATGAAAACAAAGTGCTCAAAAGCAAGATCAGCCTCAAAAGGCGTATCTAACCATCACGTGCGTCTGGTGTGCACGGAAATCAAATCCAAATACACGTGCCACAACATGCACAAAAGCAAAACTAAGTGCAATGGGTGTGCACGAAAACATCTGTCCAGTGCAACGGGTGTGCACGACAATAATATCAAGTGCACCTAGAGTGCACGAAAATCTCAATCCAGTGCAACTAACGTGCACGAATAAAAATCCTGAATCGAGTGCATCCAGTGTGCAAAAAATCACGTCTCATATCATGCGCCCAATATGCGCGAAAATCCAAATCAAGTGCATCCATCATGCACGAATGAAATCTAAATCAAGTGCATCAAACTTGCACAAATAAAAACTAAATCAAGTGCATCCATCATACACGAATAAAAGCTAAATCAAGGGCATCCATCATGCACGAAAGAAATCTAGCGCAACAAATGCACGAAACAAAATCCAGTGCAACAAATGCACGAAACGAAATCTAGTTCAACAAATGTACGAAACGAAATCCAGTGCAACAAATGCACGAAATACGAATACAGTGCATCCAGTGCACGAAATACGAATACCGTGCATCCATTGCATGAAATACGAATACGGTGCATCCAGTGCACGAAATACGAATACGGTGCATCCAGTGCACGAAATACGAATACGGTGCATCCAGTGCACGAAATACGAATACGGTGCATCCAGTGCACGAAATACAAATCCATAACTCAAATGCGTATAAAAGCAACACCGAGTGTACCATGGTGTATAAAATCGTAAACGCGTGCAACTGCGTGCACAAAACACGTATCAATGAATAGCAAGCACATATAAGCTATACCGAGTGCAAAAATCAAATCGAGTGCGTACCACACGCACAAAATCAAATCAACTGTATGAAATTCACGAAATCATAAACATGTGCAGCCAAGGTACAAAATCAATATCAAGTGCAATAGATATGAACAAATCATAAACCAATACAACGGTGTATAAAGCATATCTCAAGTGCAAGAACTATGCACAAAATGTAAATACCCAGTAGGTGCAGCCATAGTGCACGAAATCAATATCAGGAAACTTATCCTGAAAACTCAAATCAAAGCGATAGAAGCGGGATACTCAGATCACAAACGCAAATCGCAACAAATGACATTGAGGTACACCTCCTACAATGTCGAAAAAATATTGGTGCGCCCAAAACTGGAAGAGCAAGAACATCCGCTTGCCTCCTGCTCACAGTCTGGCGTCTTCTGTCTCTGGGTCTTCATTTCTCTGTGGATTACCAATCTCGCAATCCATCGGCTCGTCGGCCTAGTCAGGTGTGCTAACGGGGACGATTCTGTCCTAACACTTCTCTGGTCATCTCTCGGTCAATCATCACGGCCACTCGTAAAGCAGCACGTCACTGGCGTCGGCCTCTGGCCCTCTGAATACACGTGACACAACTGATCCTGTGTCACGACCCGAAAGTACGGAACATGACCGGCACTTAAAATACGAAACGTCTCGAGGCGTTCGTAATCTAAGTAAGCCGAAAACCCAGAAATCCAAACCAAGAAAAGTAGTAGAGTGAAGGAAAACCAATTTAAATCAAGTAGTTTTAATAGCATAAGCCGAATTATGCGTTTTTAAAAACATCAATATTTCCTGAAAATTTCGGCAGAGTCTCCTTTGTAAATACTGGCCCCCAAACGGGATACAACATGAATAGTATACGAAATCAATAAAAAAAAGGCATTCCCAAGCGGGAGCTAGCTCTTCGTCAATCGACGGTCATAACCACACAAGCAATATAATATACAATGCCAAGGGCGAGGATCAAAACTCAAAAGGAAACTCAAAGCCACAAGAAAACCACAGAAATAAAACGCGCGACTCTAAGGTCGAAAGAATAACATCACTGGTCTCTATCTCAAAAATAAATACATGTTTGGTTGATGGAACTTCTAGATACAACAGAATAATAATATACAAGATATATAATGGGGGTACGATACAAGTAAACCCACCTACTAGCAAATCACCCGAAGGAAACTATGCCCGCAAAGCCGTAATGAAACCGGTACGGCAAACCTGCAAGAAACTGGGGCACAACGGGGGTGAGTTGCCAACTCGTGAATAGAAAAACATCTACGGAAAGAAATCGCATAAATAACGCAACCTAGGTCAAATATCATAATAGCCTCAATTATATATATAACATGCAACCTATAACAAGGCTAGGGTAAATATCTAACCCGAGTGTAATCTCATGTGCCCGTGTCAGTGCCTCAGGTAGCAATCTATCATATGAATGAGGTATGAATGCATGAAAACAGAATACATATAATTGAAGAACTGTTTTCATAATTTAGTGAGATTTCCTTTGTATTTTTAAAATGAGGTATCATAATGAAATCAGCATAAAACGGTGCCTAGCATCGACACAAAACGTAATCCCAATATCTCGATATCTCTGTATCACAATCTCTGTACCTCAAAATCTAGGGCGCCGTCAGTCCAGACCGGCCCCTACCATCCATCTCAAGACCAAGACGGTATCCTCCGGATATCCGACGCGTCGGGTAAAATCACCGGTAGGTAGTTCTCCCCTGCCAGGCTCACATCGTCATCATCACGCGCTTCTTGCCCCGGGGTACCTTACCGGGTCCACCATGTACCCGAAACGGTTCATCCGTCTCCTCGAATCGGGTCTCGAAATCCATCAGCAAACTCATGGTGGACGACTCATACATCATGGGAAAACCGCACTTTTTATTTCAAAAGAGAGAAAAGGTTTATTTATGTTTTTGCAGTTTTCCTCCAAATCCAGAAAAAATCTCGTGGAAATCCGAATCCAAAACCTCAATAACACGTAAAATAGTGAATATATGCATGAGAACCCATGAATGCGGCATAACAATGAATAACAGTATGCATGAAGTAGCAGGTAATAACTACAATGTCTAAACTAACATATAAGGCAAGTACGCTAATATCATGTCTAAACTATTAGCTAACAGGCCATGTCAAGCAATAATATTTTCTAAGGTGTACGCGACATGGCAATTACCAATGAAGATGTGTGTGAGCCGGCAAGTAAGTATACGTGGTACATACGCATCATCGGTAATGGTGCTGGTGTCCTAACAGCATGATATCAATAATGGAGTATGAAACATAATATAAACATGCGATGCGAAGCGGACCACAAAAATGAGCGGGAGCTGAAAACTAGACACAACTATAACTAATCTGCATTAATCTAATATAAGTCCTACAAATGGTGCCTTTTGAAATAATACGAATCATGGGGTTTTGAAAATAGGGGCTACGGTGTTTTTATGAAAAGATACGTCTTTTGAAATATCCGTAGGATCCCTTGGGCTGTCTTTTAAAATACCCACGATTCGTTAGTTTTTGAAATAGGTAAGAATCGAATCTAATCTAACAACTAAATTAAACTAGAGGGCTAAACTAACAAGCTGGACTACAGGTAAGGAAACCGCCTAACATCTGAGTCGATCCATATACATACCTGTATATATATTAGTCGGTGATCCCGCCTCAATAATATCATATCCGATACCATATCTATAATCAGACATCCCAAGTCAAGAGTACGGATCAATCATCAAGATATAGCTCGTACGTAAATCCGTCGTACGGCATCCCCAAATCTGGGTACGGGTCAATATCATATTCCTCACACTATTCCTCTGGTATTCTTTTTATCCAAGATCATAGTCTAGGGTACTGACCTATGTCTAGTACAATACTAATATCCTCAAGATACTCATGATCTGACTACTGATCGACAATCTCGTACAACCCGATATCATTAGCACATATCATCATCAAGGGTATACATCGCCCAATACGGCCTAGTATCAATATCCTAGCATATCATATCTTATATCACGATCACATGTCGACCATTTTATTAATAACACTATTCACCCGTATCGTCGTCCCAAGATCCGCTATAACACCATGACATACCTCAAGTACGAATCCTGCCATATCACCGGTATCACAACCACAAAACAAATCTCATCGACTCAGCTCAATCCCAAGTATCATCCTCAAATCCATATGTGAATACATAGTCCCATACCCATGTGAACACATAACTATAAAGAATCCCATGAGCACATATAAATAGGAATGTATGTAAGTATGTATGTGTGTATGTGTAGTGCAACACTACCCTAGGGTTCGCAACACTAAAATAATCCAACACACCAATATCCATCCTAAACATCGTTATTAATCCCAAACAACATATATAACAAATTGTTGGTGTGTATACGCATCCGTATACACCACCATGGACTGCAGGGGTGCTATACGCCATCCACCCGACTTCTCCCCGTAGATACAAATCTACTCACCTGGTCCTCGCTCGCCGGTGCCGACGTCTCCACGCGCTTGCTTGTCGTCTCGAAGTCCACATGGGGTACCTACATATCATAACGCACCGTATCGCATTAAAATCCGACTCATGACCAAAACGACTCACGAATCCCACATAGGTCAAAACCTATGGTTTGCTTTCACAAATCAACCCAAAAACCCTCGACGTCGGCGTACAAACGCCGATTAGTCGAGAAAAACACCAAACGTACCAATCATGATTTCAAAACTCACTAACTGTATAAGAAATAGGGATTAATTCATCAAATCCATAAAATTAAACCAATCGTTTTATTTTCCAAAATCTAGTTATCACAAATTCCCATTTCGGTTCAAAACTTGATGTTTTAACGAATCTACAAATTTTAACGATTCAAATGGCCAAAATGCTCATTAAATAACATAATTAGTTCATACATATCACTTTCATAAATTAAACTCATCAATTCGCATATATTCCAAATTCCTAGTTTGCAAAAATACCGATTTTAACTCTTTTTAAAGTAAAATTCACAATTTAAATTAACAAAAATGCAAACTAGCAACTAGATTTGATTTGGCATGCCCACTACATGTTAACTATATCACACAACCACAATCTCATCACAGAAAACCTAACTTGACTTTTGAAACCCTTCTCTTGAATTCACAAGTTTTAAATTTAGAACCTAATTAAGCATCTAATTTAGTCGAATTGAAGTATTAAAGCAACAATTTAACTATAGGGCAAAGATTTATACCTCACAATTTCAAGAGATCTATCATGAATCTAGCACCAAAATCTTGGCCTCCAAAATGAAAACTTTTCACCAAAATCCATGCTTGAGAGGCTTAAGGAAAAATGGGTAGGAGTTAGATTTTGATTTTGTGGGATTTTTGGTGGATTTTTGATGCATTTAGTGAGGATTTTTGATGAGGAATTGAGAGGGGAAATTAGGGGCTGTTGTAGAGGGAGGGCTCGGCCAGAAAATGGGGAGGAGAGGAGAGAGAGGGAGGTGGGGAAAATAGAGTCAAGTCCACACAAAAGTCAAAGCCCACTCACTTATCTATTTCTTTCTTCTTTTCCTTTGTTTTCTTTTCTTTTCTTGGTGATTGGAGAGAGAGAGGGGGGAGGGCTGTCATGGTGGGGCCGGCCACATGGGGAGGGGAAGAGAGGGTGAGGTGTGGGTGTGTGGGTTGGGGAAAAAGATAAATGTATTATCCCAATTCTCATTAACACTAATTTCACCGAAAAAAGCCTTTTTCTTCGATATTTTCTAAACCGTTTTGGCAAACGATTTCGTTTCAAAAACCACATGATAAAATTTTATTTAATTTTTTATGATGTACAAAATTTGTTTCAACTCATTCCAATTTGTAATTTTCCCTAATTAAATATATTAGTGACGGCTTAAAATAATATTAAAATAATTAAATTCGGAAAATTTTCAAAAAATTTGAAATTTCACCGGTGGCTCAATAAACACCAAATACTAGTAATTTCATAGCTAGAATATGTATATTTAATTTTATAATAAAGATATTTGTATTTTGACTTTTTACAGAAACCCCCTTATTTTACCGTTTTTTTTTTTAAATTTCACCGAAACGATTTTCAAAACGTTACATCCTGGGTGCAAATCTCATCGCAGCAGTGTCCTGGAAGGAACCTGCTCAGGGTCTCTTCCAATCTCGCCTATGCCGCACTATACGGAGGCTGGTACTCTTGCATAATCTTTTCTCGTTCTCTGGGCATCTGCGTTTTCAGCACAACATTTCCTCGGGAATTGGCTGTATCCTAACGCCTCTATATGCACATTAGATCTCTATTCTCGACGGGGAGTAGCAACAGCTCGTCAGCATTTCGCATGAACCTTTAGCTCCACTCGTCTGTATCATCGTCCACTTCGATGTCATGTCGTACTATCTGCGTACTACAATGGTCCTCGGCTACGGTCAATCTGGAGTCTCTCGCATGAACTCGAAATTACGAACTCGGTATTTTCATCACTCTGTAGAAGATATCTGGCCGAACACGTCCTTGGGAGCTCGTCCCAACCATCGGAGAAATACTCAATACTCGTCCGTCCTCGATCAACTCACAACGCATCTGGTTGAGGTCCTCTATCCGAAGCTGGTCAGCTTACTGGTCTCATATCACATGATATCTGGACGACGTCAAACTTTTCGATCGAGTCATCAAGGTCCCAAAATTTCTCGAAGGCTCAACACCTGAGCACGGTCTAAAAATATCTGGTACACACCACAGTACCTCCGGACCAGCCGTAGAAGGGCAAAACCAAGCCTCACTGATGGCACCGCTAAACTGCCGCAAACCCTAAGGTTCAAAAGCGGTTCCATGGTCATCATGTCGACTTAGGGTTTCATTCTTCTAGAGGGTCCACAGAATCACTTGCATGTTCCTCCGAACACTTTAAATTTGGAGAAAATGGGTTTCTGACACTCGTTCGAACTTTTTAGCTTCGCCTATACAACATGTGAATACTCTTCGCCCGCATGCTAAACAATGCATCAATCCTCCAGGAAAGACAATACATCAACGGTCATCTCTCGATCAGTCTGCTCTAGATCTGAGTAAGACTCTCCACACTGAAAATCTTCAACTCAATTGGGCCTGCGTCGGCGCATCAATCTAACAAATCACCTTCGTTTCTCAACTCGGGATAGACTAGTTATCATCTGTCGCATCTCTGCCTGGAAGATCCAGCGATCTCAGCTCGTAAAGTCTGGAGGCGACATCCCATCAATATCAGCAACAGCTGGGTCACCTG
Organism: Agapanthus africanus; assembly: GCA_030015575.1. Lineage (NCBI taxonomy): Eukaryota > Viridiplantae > Streptophyta > Magnoliopsida > Asparagales > Amaryllidaceae > Agapanthus > Agapanthus africanus. The sequence goes on along the minus strand of JASDDO010000031.1, from coordinate 160,461,232 downwards.
TCCATACGGTAGATGACATCATAATCTTTGAGGTAGGCTGTACACCAACAGTCCTCTCACAACTGGCAGCTCTATCAATGGATCGATCATCTGGTGCAAAACCAAACACTTGCCTCATCTGAGAGGTCACAACACAAACGCTAACTCGAGACGTTCCCGTGTCACCAAAAAATACGTTGGTCAGTCCTCGTCCATGACGAGCTCACCCTAACCGCATCACTAGCAGCAGCTCAATCTGCGCTCAAACCATAGTGACAGGAACCTCAATCGAGTATCGAAGAAAGCAGATCAATGACATGAAAGGAAACGACATATCCAAAATGGATACATGATCATAAGATGGAACAACATCAAAGAGGGTATGATCATGCAAACAAATATAATCAATGATCTCAAAATATGTACATCCTAAGATTTCTTAAGTGGAGTATCGTATCGTAAATATGCCGCAGAACATACGTACAGTACGTCACTCTACTCAAGCTACCTACTCCATCAATCAGGGTCAACCTATGAAACGAAAGTTCGATTCTAATACCACCCACCCCTGTTCAAGTCTAAGTTCCGTAAGGTCAAGCTTAGGTTTCGAAATACATACCCGCCCTAGACTCTGCATAGTCAAACATAGACTCGAACCAAGGTTAAACCTAGCGCTCTGATACCAACTTTGTCACTACCCGAAATATTAGCTCGTGACCATCACTTAAATCACGCAACGTCTAAAGGCGTAACGCAATTCAAGTAAGCTGAAACCCAGAAATCTAAACCTTTTTAAGAAAATAAAGGAGGTGAAGTTTTGAAATAAAGGTATAAAGAATCACGTTTTCTTAATGCATAGAAAAAGGAACATGAAAATGCAAGTGAAATTTGCTATTTTGAAAACGTGTTTCATCTTTTAAAAATTTGGGCAGCACCTCCTTTGTATATTTTGATCCAAAACCACAAATACATATCAAGAATAATGGCATCCCCAAGCGGGAGCTAGCTCTTCGCAAACCGGCGGATCACAACCACGCAAAGCATAAAAAAAAGTATACGACGCCCAACGGCGAAGATCACCACAAAAGATAAAGTAAAGTAAGACATCAACCCAAAATGCGAACATAAAACCCATCGCTCAAGTCTCGCAACCACAAGTCTTGCTAAGTCTCATTACTTATACAAATACTAGTTTGACTTGATGGAGTTAACTAGATACAATGTGAAATAGTAAATACAAGAGTGGGTACGATGCAAATGTCCCACCTACCAAGCAAACCACCCAAAAGCAGCTGTGTGCCAGCGATGCCGCTACTGATCCATGCGGTCAACCTGCAAGAACTGTGGCACAACGGGGGTGAGTTGCCAACTCCTGAGTAGAAAAACATCGACAAGTAGAAATCGAATAAACAACGACTCCGAGGTCAACTATATCATAAAGGTAATACTATGATATCTAAGGTGACCGGGTCTGTATATGTGCCAACACTATAAATAAATGCCTATCAGCATGTGGATATCATCCAACAAAATAATCAGTGTATGTATGCATGTGGATCTCGTCCACCCATATGATCAATGTATGTATGCATATGGATCTCGTCCACCATATAACCAATGTATGTATGCATGTGGATCTCGTCCATGTGTCAACCAATGACACAACATCACGCATGTAAATATCATAAAAGAATATGCATGAAGGTATGAGGATATCAATCAACGTGTGTCCCTCGCGGCACATCAAAATCATAGAACCTAAGTGTCCAGCATCGACACTCGAAACATCATGAAAACCCGTGTCCAGCATCGACACGTAAATCCTCATATCTCAGACGCCATATCCTCAGATCGGCCCTCAATATCTCGTCTCAGGCACCGCCTACTCTGGTCGGCCCTCATATCCATCTCATGACTTCGATCGGTATCCTCCGGATAACCGACAGGTCCAAATACTATCACCGGTAGGTGGTGCTCCCCTGCCAGGCTCACCGTCTAACAATACGAGTCTTCTTGCCCTGGGGTACCACACTGGGTCCACCATGTACCCGCAGACGGTGCCTACAGCTCCTCGAATTGGGTTTCACATGCCACTCTCAGAACCGAGAAAACACATGGTGGACGCACTGACATATCATATCAAAAGAAACCGGGTTTTTAAAATAATACATACTCTCTTTTAAAATAACCACGGTTCTCAAATCCAGAAATCTCATGAAAACAACATATATCAATGCGTATAATCATAAAGCATGATGTATGCGACAAATAACAGAAATGTAAGCATATCCGTATGTCATGCAACATGGAACAGTGATATGACATATTAAGGGAAAAACTGCACTTTTAAATGGATCCAGTTTTTAAAATGTAACATGTGGTTCCCAAATCTCCAAAATCGAATGCAATATCGTATAAAGGTGCATATGTGTATGTACGCAAGTATGGACGTACAAATGTGTATGTCCGCAAGTATGGGTGTACAATATGTATGTACGCAAGTATGGGTGTACAATATGTATATGCACCAATATGGATGTACAAGTGGTATATACGCATATATGAGTGTACAATATGTATATCATGATGCAGCAACCCTACTATGTAGTGACATGGCAATTATCGATGATGAAGTGTGTGAGCCGGCAAATCTATGTACGTGTAACATACGCATCATCGATAATTGTGTAAGTATACTAGCATAGGTATAGGTAATGCAAAGCGAATAATATGAATGCATCATAAGGTAAATCGCCAGCTAAAAGCTATAAGGTATACATATCTAACATGATTGAGTCGGTGAATCTATCAATCGGCATCCAGCCTCACAATATATCGTACGGTATACTCCATCGTACGGCATCCTCTAGTCAAGGGTATGGATCAAACCTCAAGTCAAACTCATCACGTACGGAAAATCATCGTACGGTGGCATTAAGCTATCAGGGATCCTATCAACCTATGTGACAATGAAGGGTACGGACCTAACGTCTCGTACGACATATCACACATGATTCACGACATTATATATATATATATATATGTGTCCCAGATCACATCCATAACAATCTCGTATCAGGGGACATGCAAGGTATCAATCACCTCAATCGACTCGCATCCGTATACCAACATATCATCATATCACATGTAAAATCGTATTCTCTTTTCAATATAATTATATCTCACATAAAGTCAAGTTAACATATACATTCTACCCTTGCTATAAGCATAAGTATCTGATCTAACATACACACCCGAACCATACAATCGGTTTTTTTGAAAGATGCGAATCGTAGTTTTGAAAGTAGGGGTTACGGTGTTTTTAAGGGAAAGATATCGTTTGAAAATCCGTAACGTCCCCCAAGGTATCTGTTTAAAAGATACATATGATTCCTCAGTTTGGAAATAGGTATGGTTCAGATGACACATCTACGTCGACTATCTAGTCTTATAGTACCCTAAACGGCAATATCATCAAATATCATCCTCAAATCCCGTTATCACATACTAAGCGTATCATATCACCTCTAACTATCCTTAGTTTCTAATATGGTTCTCTAACTACCTTTTTACTCTATCTATAGTTTTCTATTATAGGTTTCATTAACCATAATCTATATATAAATCGGTTTCCATCAAAGTATGCAGGGGTGCTATACGCCATCCACCCGACTTTCCCCGTAGATATAGATCTACTCACAGTGGTCTTCGCTTGCCGATGTCGGTGACGCCATGCTCTGTCGCCTCGGAATCCACGCAAAGGTACCTACAATAACAAAACATATCGCAACGCTATTAAAATCAAGTTCAAAAATCCAAAATGGCACGTGCATTGCTCATAGGTTAGAACCTATAGCTTAAGCGTACAAAATCAACCAAACAACCCTTGTTGTTGATGTACGAACATCCAACAACCAAATACGAATCCAAATATCAATAATTAGCATTTCAAAATATGGAAAACATAGCTAAAATCATAATAAAATGCTCCCAGATTTTGACTCAAGTCAAACAAAGCTAAGCAAACAAGTCTAGGGTGATGTATATTAGGTATTTGAGCTACTGGAACAAACCTAGCACCAACCCACCCAAACTGGCCGGCCACAAGGCTATGAATTCCGGCCTACTCGGCCCCCCAGGCTCCTATGGGCTTCGTCTTAGTAGGGTAGTCTCCTAGGGTCCTAAATGGGTCCCTGGTATTGTTTGCTAAACTCAGAAAGTCTCCGGGTTGCTCTAGATTTCCCTGCACACCCTATATTTTCACAAAACCGACATGACAAGTTTCTGTTTTGGGTTTTCAGGTTTTCAGTTTAGGTTAGGTCTGGGTTTTTAGCACTATGGTGGTTCTATGGTCACTACTAGGCCTCAACATCACCACCACAACTCAAGAATCCTCAACCCTCTTCTAGGATATTTCAAAACCCATTAATCTACACTAAAACACTTCTAAACTAACAATAGAAGTTAGGAAACTCAAATACTAATCTAATAGTGTAGGGATTACCTCATTTATGCCACTCTAGACAACCTTAGCTCCACAAGTCGTCAAAATCCAACTTTTCTTGGTTCAATGTGCTTCCCTTGAGCTTGTGCTTGTTTTTAAAGAAATGGGTATGGGGTTTTAGTGAATATTTTGATATGGGTCATGAGGTTAGAAGATGGAGGGAGATGAGGAAGAAGAAGGAGAAGAAAATGGTGAAGAATAGCAATTAGGCAGCCCCCCTTCTCTCTTTCAATTATTCTCACACTCTCTCTCCAAGCATGCCCACTCTCATCATTATGCCCCCCTCTCTCTCCTCAATCATCATGACACCTTTATCCTTTCTTTTCTTGCCAAAAACACATACAGCCAAATAAAACAACACAAATGAAATAACATGTAACATGCCAGGTGCACTAAACATGAAAAACTGTAGAAATACGGATATGGCTTAACCGCGATTAGCAGTGCACTAATCGGGTTTTATCCAAATTGCATATAATAAATTTTAAAAATGCCAAATCTTTTAAATATATTTGTAAATGAATAAATCATTCTAATTTCCGTTTATTTCACAATTATTGGTATATATTTATACCCTTTTTCGAAAACCCCAATTTCGCAAATCGGGCAGTTTTCGGGAAATATATTATTTAAATATTAAATTCCAAAAATAATATTTTATATTTTCTGAAATGTTACAGTCTCCCACTGGACCCTTGAACCCAGTTACTTGTGCTCCCCGCCTTGGGTCTATCCTAATGCGGAAAAGTAAATAATATACAATGGTGACATCATCCTCAATCCGGAAGTGCCCTAATAAAAGAATATTACATACAATGAATTTTACATGAATGAAAATAAAAACCCTCATCTCACATAAAACCCTCGGCTATTCAAAACATGACGATACAATATAACATATCACAGCAACACATAACATCGCATGTCATCAACGTAAGTAAATATGCTTATCCCAATTATTGTTGACATATAGCAACGAAACCGGCGATACACCACATATTACACTTACTGACGCAGAAAAGAAAGTGAAAAAATACAACAGTTGGAATCCGCAACCACCTTAGACATCATAAACCCAATACATCACATACTTTGGATTTCATGCCTAACCAAATGAATTCCTTAGACATTGCATGCCTAACAATTATAAACCCCGCAATTTAGTCTCGATCTTGAAAACACTTTTCAATATCAAGTCGGGCAATTCAACAAGATTCCCGACATCTAGATCGAATGCTTGTCGGAAACTTTAGTAGACGGCCGCACCCCTCAATGCCGTTGACAAAGTGCACTAAGGAGGAACTCCGCTGCCACGAGCACCCGAACGGATGCTTTTGGCGACGGGGTTCTCCTACAGTCACTTGATCGGGGCTATAGGGCATGGCTATCTAATAAGGTTACCCGGCGAGTATCCGCGTACACTACGTAATTGCGACGGACTTTTGATCACATCAAAATCTCGTGGCAACCGATCAAATGAGACTAAACTGCTAAATTTATAAAATTCAAATTAGTTTTGATTCCAAATATTGTATCCCATCACATGATACTCGGACAACGTTAAATTTTTCGATCGATTCATCAAAGTCCCATAATTCCCCGACAGCTCAACACTTGAGCACGGTTTAATAATACCCAGAACATGCCACAGTACCTATGCACCAGCCGTAGAAGGGCAGACCCAAGCCTCATTAATGGCACAGCGGAACTGCTGCAAACCCTAAGGTCAGAAAGCGTTTCCATGGTCATTATGTCGAGTTAGGGTTTCATTCTTCTAGAGGGTTCACAGAATTACTTGCATGATTTTCTGAATACGTTAAAATTGGAAAAATAGGTTTTTGACATTCGATCGAACTATTTAACTTCGCCTAGACAACATGTGAAATACCTGAAACAATGTTAAAACTACGAATACGAAACACTCCGAATTGCTTATAGTGTAAGATCACATCACATGCAAACTTAAAAAAAACAAACAACACCTGAAACACCAAAACCCAGTCACTGGAACACACCAAAAAATTTAACCCTAAATTCCTCTAAGTGGCCGATCTGGCCGGATTTTCATCAAATGTGGCCGGCCCAATTCCGGCGATGGGGGCTAAATTTTCTTGTGTTTTCATGCTGCATCCCATACAACATTCTGCAATTGTTTAAAAAAAATTTAGAGGACGTTATAAAATCGACAGAAACTAGGGTTTCGTGTTGCATGTTCCGGAGTAGTTTCAGTTTCGTAATCTTAACAAAATCCGTCTAATTTTCTAGCATGGCTCTGATACCACTGCAGGGTTCCCTAGCACGGCAGCAAGGTTTCGGGAAGCATCGTCCATGATAAATTCAAAAATTTGCCGTTCTAGCTAACCCTAACCCTAGAATCGTATACTAGAAAAAGCGACGAATCGATATGCAAACAACTTTGCAACTAAAGTAAACAAGGAATACAACCTTTATAGACCGGTCCTTCACTTCAATAGCTCCGTGTAGTAGTCCCTTCGCTGCGATCATGAACTCAGACTCTAGAGAGGCTCCTATGAAGAAATGAACAAGCTTGCATCGAAGTCTTCGAGGTCGAAGAAGATCTACGTCGAGGAGACACCAACCAAAGCTACCTCTTCACTAATTATGGAATTAGTGAAGCAAACACCCTATACTAAATAGCAAGTAGGAGAGGATGATGAAGTACGAAATGGGCTCACTTTAGATTTATTTTTCTCACAATAATTCATCACTTCTCAAAAAGCAAGAGAGCTCAAAATGAGGAAGAAGAAGATGAAGAAAGTGATGAAGTGATGAATGAATTCATGAGGTTAGAAATGCAACCATGGTTAGTTATCATCTCATGCCTAATTCATGTAGAGAATAAACCAAGGTTGGGTTAACAAATATCTTAAGCAATAACAAACAAGTGGACTAAGTCAAAGCTCTACAAGTTTCCACTAAACTCCCAGCCATAAGATTATCCATTAATTTGTAATTTGTTTAATGATAAATATTAACCATAACATAAACCCTAGCATGGTATTAGTCTCATACTAATATGTTGCATTGTAACCTAGCATGACACAAACATGTACACAAATATACATATCACATATATACAATGTGCACATCAAGTGAGAAAAGAAATCATAAGTGAGCAAGTATTAGTTAATGTAACTTAATATATCAAATATATAATTATACATTAAATTATTAAATCAACATTTGATTTAATAATCCGGCTATATCAAATGTAACAACTTATCGAATCAACACTTGATCCGATAACCCGGCTATATCACATATAACCGACCGATGTCACATGTCGCGAGAATAGAATGCGGTATCACATACACGCATTAATCTCGGTCCCGCACATATCCCATATGTGCTCCTACTCCGTTTCCCTTGAGCCAGGAAACCTCTGTGTAGGACTCTAAAGACTCGTCAATACGCCGGTAGTAGGTGATGATCATATCAAACACCCACAAGCCACAAGCGGTCTGCCAAACGTAACGGCCACCCGGGTATTGAGCGATCAGAAGATCAACAAGCAAGCCTTCTCGTACTCCGGTGAATCCATTAAGTAACACTACCGTACAGTCCGGTCTCTTCGTCTGATATGTCGCATATCTCGTCTAGGGGTGGTAAACGTCAGACCCCAGAAACTCGATAAGTCGTGCCGATATGAGGCTCATAACGAGTCGAGAAACTACTGATAACACTTACCAGTATATCTCTGAAGTATCCCTAGCCAGGGACTTCCTGTTATAGCCAATCGAGCACAGCGCAACATCAACTCCCAATACCGGGAGAAACGAAACCTCTCCTATCGCTCATTGCCTCCATGTGATTCGGGACTGTACCCAAAAGCCACCGTTTTGCACGTTCTCTTGAACGTGGTAAGGTGGAAATCAAAGCACAGTAGCAATCACACAAGACTCTATGACGATCTCAGGTCTACAAACTAACCTGTACCAGTGTCACCAGAGAACTGCTATCTGACGATACGTACAATACCATCTAGGAGTTCTCGACGAGTTTGTTCATTGTACCCAGTCTCCACTGAGCACCTGTATACTATCTCTGATGTCAAACACCAATGGATATGGGATCATCCATTGCCCATCTACATGGGTCGAGAAGCTATACGCTAGTCTACTCTGGTATATCGATGCCCTGTCTCGATACACCTACGACTAGGAACATTTGAAGGATGTACTTAGCGACTACACTGTCCCCACTAGTATGATCTGCATCATACTCTTGGTAGTCATGTACTCATCCTAAGGGCTTTATCAACATGTAACGTAAAGACAATCAGTGTACATGTTAAGATAAAGAGCAACCAGATAGCATACTATCATGTCGAGCAAGAAAGTCCTCTATGTATATGTCCAAGCATCCACTACAATATACATCGTATGTACAGTAATGGCCTCTAGGGCACATATATAACCAACAAGGTACTCCTTTCTGTATTTTTGAAAAAAAAATCTGTACAGAAATTTTTGGGTTGCTACATTCTACCCTCCGTATAAAAATTTCGTCCTCGAAATTTATAGAAGGAAAGTGTAACAAATTCAAGAAAAGTTTGGTGATAGAACTATTGATAGTGCATGAAAAATATTTGGAAGAACGAAAGAATGCAAAAGTTTTGGAAATATTGAAAAAGATGTAAGGAAATTACCAGGGTTACCTTGGTCTACAGTCTCGGCTTCTACGGCCGCTAATGTTAAAGCCTTACGCCGGGTTACATTCCTCCTAACTGGAGGCACATTCCTCTTTCCTTGGGGCATGTTTCTCTGCCTCCGAGGCATGTTCCTCAGTGCATGATGGAATTGGAGATTAGGCTATGCAGGAGGTTCTCGTGGAGGTGGAGCTGGGAGAGCAAGACGAGGTGCAGGAGCCTGGATAGCTGGCCGCTGTGAATAAGAGTTGTGAGTTAGAACTGGGTTATGTCTATAAGGACATGTTCCAATTCCAAGAGTGGATGCGCCACAAACTAGGCACATGCCTTTTGCGCATCTACAGTTCTTCCACAGGTGTCCATCCCTCTTGCAGTAGAAGCAAAAATATAGACTTGGCCGGTTATTTGTTACTTCCGGTCTCCTGGGTTCATGAGTTGGTATTGAAGAGGATCCTCCTGCCATCTGGGTGGCAGGGCATTTCACACCGGCAGATTGAGATCCGCCCTTCTTCTTCACTACTGCCTCGTACCAACGGGCATTTTTCAGAGCTAGGTCATGGGTTGGGAAATCCCCTGTAGCTAAGGCAGCTTGGATCTCAGGATCTAACCCTAGATGAAATCGTCTGGACCTGATCTCAGCAGTAAGAATGAGTTGTGCCGCAAACCTGTTACGGTCTTGTGTTAGCTGTGTAATATGTGATATAAGAAAATCGAATATTTGAGACATATCTTACCTACTGAGCATGGTAAACTCAGCATCATACTCATCCATAGATTTGGTCCACATCGAACCTTGTTGTAAATGGATGAATTGTTGTTCCATGTCAAATCGGTCAGTCTCGGGGAAATATTTCGCGTCGAACATCTCACGAAAAGTCCTCTATTTGATCGACTGGTCAAGACGGCTTTCTTCCGCCTTCCACCAAAATCTGGCGTTATCTATAACAACTCTAATTTTAGTGTACATAAAATTCATTTAAAGTTAATGTACAATTAGAGCATTTTCATTTCCTGTGAGTACTATAAGTATTTGTTTTGATTTAGAACAGCAATAAGGAGCTTGTAGCTCACTGGTAAGACCTTGCACTGCTGAACCATAGCACCATAGTTCTTTTAATCTTTTAGAAGCCCAAGAGTCTACACGAGCACAACACGTAAACTGAAGAGTCATACATAAAACAAACAAGTGCACTGCAGTACACCAACCGACCCCGACACGTGGCCCCAATACGAGCCCCCAATTCATGACTCGGGCTAGCGCCGCCGGTCTGACTCGGACCAAACCCCAATTTTCTTTAACCCTAGCGACTCTTGGACTCCCCCAATAACTCCAGTATTATTTGTTTTCCCTGCATATTTACAAAGCACAATAAAACTCACATTTAATCCATTTTTAATACTAATTTTTAATACACCCTTTCACTACCCTAAACCCTAATTTTTCCTATAAATACCACCCTCAAATCACCCCTCCTCACTCACAAATCCCTGCACAAACTCTTAAGAAAATTCCAAGATCCTTTTGTGTGCAAGTGGAGTTAGCAAAAGGCAAAGCTCCGACGAACTTCCGGCGACAACGCAAGGAGTTTCCGACGACGAAACGACACATCGGAAACTCCCACCTCTTCCTATTTCTCTCCTATAACCAATCATCCAGTAAGTCCCTACTCCTCCTTCTTTTCTCTATTCTAAAAACATTCAAAACTAAAACCCGACGGAAGCGGAGTTAGTCCGACTTCCGATTCGGTTTTCTTTAAAACCTATAATTTTTCTTAATCAAGATAACTTCCTATCATCACATGTTGTTCATTAAACATTAATAAACATCTTTAACAACTTTCATCACAAAAGATTGTTATATGCATCTTTTATCGCAATTTTATATTAAAATACCACAAACTTTAGTTTCCGACATAAACTCTATAATACCTTTATACCTTGAGAAAACTCACGAGGTAATGAACTACCTCCTCATAACACACATATCTAACATAGCATGATGGAATTTGGGAACATAGATGTTCTCCACCGAAAGACGCGACCGGGACGTTGGGACGTCCGGCCTGAATTTTGGGGGGCAGATGCTATTTGGTTTTATCCATCCACCTCTCCGACAATGCCAAGTTGATTTATGGCACCATGTATCGATGGTTTAGACGGATGCGGCCGATGTAGTAGACTTCGTCAGATTCCCCCTCATGATGAGGGGTTTTTGATAGTGGGGACGCTCTTCCCCTACAGGCGTAAGCCCCTACAATTAATTACTCTACCGTATCGCGGTAACCACTTTCTCCTTCTCCAGATGGTCACTTCATGTCGTGGGTGTTTGTTTTGTTTTTGGTTTCCCGTGGATTGTATACGGAGACTAATTTATGTTGTCGCCCGTAGGGCGTTGTTCATCACAGAAAACTGCATTTCAATACCGCTCATTCGTTATCTGTTTTGTTATATATCGGTACTATTAACCGGTGTTTGCTCAGTAATACAGATTACAGGTGTACGTGACAAAATACAAGAAATACATCCAGAATCACGGATATATCATTTGTGAGCCAACACTGCAGCCAGAACTGGAAACCGACCGATATCCCAAGAGCTATTTTGCAAACTAGAGTGTGCACAATATTTTAGTCCAACACATAACATGTGTACACACTAAACTCTTGGAGCTTGAACCATGGACCTAGAAGGTAGCCATGAATCATGGCTAGTGCAAGAGGGCATGGTGTGATGTGCATTAATGGTCCATTTAATGCAAAAAGAGTTGATGTATTTGAAGCTACAAGTTCCCTCCAAAACCTGGGTGCATCCAAAGCCTTTACAGACCAAGCAAACAACACCAGAGGCATGCTGGGGACAACAAAAGACCACCACTGCAAGACGGGACCCACCCCTCGGTTTTGGGGCGAGATCTTTCCTGCCAGAACTGGCCTGGCCGGCCCCACCACCTCCTGTGGGCCCCCTTTTTCTCCTGGCCCCTCCTTGCTGCCTTGTCATCATTTTGCTCTTGTTTATTTATTTAGTTTTTGAGCCTATAAATACAGACCAGAGGCATGAGGAAGTGGATACCTTTTGTTTAGTTTTGTATCAAAACTCTTATAATTTGTTAGCTTGCTTTCCTTTGTAATTTTTGAGCTCTTGCCCCTTTTCCTTGACCTTGCAACTTCTTCATTGAACTTGCAAGCTTAAGGTTTAGGTTCTTGACTTCAAGATTAGTGTAACTTGTTTTGTGATTCAATAAAAATTTCTCATTTCTTTTTACCATGTTGTGTTCTATGTTTACATATTTGAACTTGTGAAATCCGCGCTTTACTTTGATCTTGCAACCTCTTAAGTGAGCTTGCAACCTTAAAGTTTTGTGTTTGGATTTCACACTTCACCGGAGTTACGAACACTTGGAGATATTCGCACTTCGATTCATTGGTTCTCTCTTTTTCTTTCTTTTCTTGTATTTTTCGTTATGTTTCTTACTCTTTTCCCTTTTTCTTATTTTTATTTTGTAAATATGTGTGAGTAGTCGTTTTACTTGTTAAGGGTGGAAAACGGTTAGATTGTATTTGAAGATGTTTTTTGCTAAAACCTTAAAAACCTTAAACTTTTCAATTGAAACTCCGTGCAAATCACTCGCAATTCCACTCCATTAGGCATCCTATCCTACCACGATAGTGATGATTCCTAATCGTGACCGGATTGCTAGTGATTTGCCGAAGGCTAAAATCAAGAGATAACAACGGAAGGACAAGGGACAAGGAAGACGGATTTAGCGAAATGCCGCAAATACCGTATTTCAAGTTCTCTAATCCGCGTTGTTACCTATTGCTTTAGTGTCAAAACCAAAGTTGGGGCTATAAGGAATCGGCAAACATCACCTTCATGCAATCTAACCTATTACTACCCTTAATGGGTCTCTTTTTTTTTTTATACATTTCCTTGTTACGACATTTAGTTTAACCAACAAATCAAAATACGTTGTTAACTCGTTAAAACAAGCTTAAAAACTTACCATCTCCCTGCGGACGACACGTACTCTTTTTTAATACGACACGGCAAAAACGTAACAATCAAATGGCGCCGCTGCCGGGGAGACGGTAACGCTTTTATACTTATAGTCTCGAGTTAATTTGTGCATATTTTATATAAAAATTAACTTTCTAACCCATTCAAACGAAAAAAATCATTCTTTTTAAAACCATACAATAACATTTTTCTTTCTTCTTCTCTGGATTTGAATTCTGCTAACACTCTGAGTTTTAAAAGCAAAATCAAGTTATAAAAATAGAATGATATTAGTTCACTGAGACAACACACAAATTTTGAGCCCATTCTCTCACATAGAAACCGGCGACACACTCTGAAAATCCGAGGTCGCCGGCCTGGTGGGGACATTTCCACTTTTGGTTTTTTATGTTGCCTCCAGTGTTCTAATATAATTCCATTTTTATTGCTTGATTTTCTTAATTATTTATGTTCATAATTTTGGCTATCCATATCGCTTTTTGTCTCAAATATCCGTAATTTTCGACATATGCAGATTTGACGGATTGTGAGCAGCGATCGTGCAGAACAGGGAGGCATTTTCAAGTACAAGAGGAGTGAACACTTAGTGCCAAAGATCCGGGTAGTTGGACCCGCGCAAGCGAACCATTCGACCACTCAGAGACAATATCGACACAAGTTTTCTTAACTTCGACACTTTTTGGTACGTATTTCTCTAAACACTTCCTCTTCTCAAACCCGGCGCTCCAATATCCTTATCTTTGCAGGATTCTTAGCAACATCGCCGCAAAAATCCAAAGAAAAGACTAACCGTATTTGTTGCAGCGCCTCATTTAAAGTAAAAAATGAATTGATTGTTTGAAAACAAAACTTTGTTGATTTGCGCATTGCATCATTTAATACTGACTTAAGGGGCTCTAACACCAATCCAGATTGGGTGGGGATTTCATCACCCTTCCTAAGACCCCGGAAATCACTAATTGCATAAGTGTCACCTCAAGCTTAATAAAAAATATCTAGACTCGGCCAATTAAGGACTTGTCGCGCTCAATATGACAAAGGAAGATTGTGGGCATTTGGTCCTTTATCTAAACATGACTTTTGTGGTGCCTAGGCTAGACAAGTGAGGAGGTAATTTTAAAAGGCCCGTCTCATGGTGATTCGTGAGCGGAACCCTCCTTACCTCACTTATGCTTACCTGACCACAACTAGCTGTGAAGAGGCGATTTGAGGGCTATCTCACAATTTGTCGCTTTGGAACAGTTCGGAGCAGGTCTAGTAGACTTAGAAGACCCTAGTGTAGGTGTTGATTGTGCATTTGTGACTGTGCATTTGTGATTGTGTTTGTTGAACTGTCTTGTCATTTTCCTATTCTTTTGAAACAAACACAAAATCTGCCATTTTTACCACCATCACCCAGTTTTTCTCCACTTTCATTTTCTTACCCTCACATTCTACGCCTTGACTACACTAAACTCGTTTAGTGTATGTCCGCTTGGACTAGGGACCCTGGTACCCATTTAGTCCGCGTTTCGTTAGTCCCAACGGACTACGCGATCGACACCGTAGTCTAAAGTCCTTCCACGCCTCTTTCACCCCTTCCTTTGTCGGCCAACTTCGTCGTTGACCGGGATTCTGTTCATACATCTTCACCTTCACCATCACTAAATTCTTCTTTTGAGATGTCAGGATTTCCTCCTAACATCCCTTTACCTCCCCCGGGACTGATTCCACCTCATCTGGGTGTGAATAACCCGCAACCACCTCCTGTTGTAGCGCCACAGCGAATCAAGATCCAGGATCGTTTTTATCCCACCCGCTCTGCTTTTCCTACATGTCTTTCACTTCCGCCGGCCAATGGGGAGAATTTCAAATTAAGCCCCACTTCATCAACATGTTGCCTAAATTTCACGGACTGGAATCCGAAGATGCCTATATCTTCATCAACAAATTGCAAAACCTCTGTGCAATGATGAAGACAGCCCAACTGTCTGACGATGCTATACGGCTACGTGTCATTCCTTTCACTTTGTGTGACCTTGCTAAGAAATGACTGTATAGCACCACGTCGCATTCCATAACCAGTTGGGATGTGTTTGTTAAAGCGTTTCTTAAAAAGTTCTACCCGAACCACAAGACCGCAAGAATCTGAAACGAAATTAACCAATTTTCCCAGCTTCCTACCGAACCCTTTTGGAAGTGCTTTGACCGACACAAATATAACTGCACGGCGGCGGCCCGGCTGTCGATCCGACGCCGGAAATGAGAAAACGAAAAACTTTGCGAAACTTGCAAACCGGCACCACCACGCACTATCAACCCGGATCGGGCCATTAACCTAGCTACTAGTAAACTAAAAGATGGGAAGAGAGATATACCAAGCAATCCATGACCTTCGGTCTTCTCGTCGTCGTCCCGATCTCCCGCGGAATCTCCGGTCTTCACATCCTCGCCGGAAGGGCACCATGTCGCCGGCTTCTTTTACGGGCTCCCACCTCTGGACCGAGGCAACTCGGGCATGAAGTTGGCGAGCCGACGTGCCCAAGGGTGCTGTAGGTTAACTGTAGAACTCTATGTCTCTTTGGGGTTTGAGGAAGTTGCCTTTGGTGGAGGAATGATATATAGAATTTTTGTAGAGGAATTTGGGAATTTTGTAGCATGAAAAGAACAAAATTCCCATATAGAAATTTTGGACAGCCCCCTCATATGAATGGCCGGCCTCTTCTCATGAGCCATGGGAATGGAGTGAAATTGGAATGGAAAAAGAAGTGAGCCTACAACATCATGCAAGAGAGAGAAAGTGTGATGATGATAGGCAATGATAATCAACCAAAACCAATACTCCATCAACTAATCATCATATCCAAAGTCAAGCAATCATGAGGTCATGGAGTCAGTGAAAGTGCACCATCATGATGCAACAATTTGCAAAGACAACCCTCCAAAATGCTTATTTGCACAAATGTAAATAAGCCCTCCTCCACCAAACTTCAGCCAATGAAAGATACAAAGAAAATTGGCCGAAACGGAAAGCAAACTGGCAACTCCAAAAACTGATCCCGTAATAAATTACAGGAAAACCCCGCTACTGTATATACATACCCGCATTTGTATTCCGACCGAAATACAAATGCAATGAGACAAAATCTACACTGTACAATACTAGGATCCGGCTTAAACCAAAGCCCGCTAGTATTATCCATCCGATCATGATCCGTGCAATACCGCACGTATCTGATCGAACCCTGCCATATCTCCATACGGCCTCTACAGCGTTTCGCCCGAAACTTGAGAAACTGGTCTGTGGGGGACTCTAAAGACTCGTCAATACTATGGCTGTGGATTTAACCACTAGCACGTCAGAGGTATTAGCCATACGTAACGGGCCACCAGCTATTGACCAAAAGGGACGTCGATGAGCGAACTCATCCTGACACCCTACTGAGCCTGTCAGTGACAATATCCGTACAGTCCGGTCTGTTCGTCTATGAGCATCGCATGGCAGGCCTAGGGGGTTGGTAAGAGTCAGACCCCCAAAAGTGGTGCAAGTCGTGTCGGAGTGTAGCCCAGAACACCCTAAGATACTACTGGAATACCTACCAGTAAATCTCCTGCCTCGGCCGAGGGCTTTATGTAATGGCTCTCCTAGACACAGCGCGACCTCACCCCCAATACCGGGAGAGACGAACCCCTGAAGATCCGCTCACTGCCTCCATGTGGCTCGGGACTGTACCCAACTAAAACCTGTTTGCACGTCTCCTTTGAGCATGGTAGGGTAGTAATCAAAGTACAGTGGGAACTCACACGAGACAAATGACGATCATCAGGTCGATGAACTAACCTGTACACATGTCACCAGGGAACTGCTATCTGATGTCAGGTATAAGACCAATTAGCATGTTCCCGGCGAGGCCTGTCCGGTGTACTCATAACCCAATGAGCACCTGTATACATCTTAGGTGAACCAACTGACACCGGTAGCTTGTGAGACCGGCCACCACCCCACGTCGGGGTCTCGACTGTATACACTAGTCTACTCTGGAGTATCGATGCCCCGTCTCGAAACTCCCTCGACTAGGGACCTTTTAAGGATGTGATTATAGACCCCAGCTCCCACGTATATGATCGTCCTCATACTGCTGGCAGTCAAGAAAGAATCCTAAGGGCTCTATCAACGTGCAATAGTGACCTGTAAGGTCACCTAAATCAGTACACGATGATAAAGATAAACCAGATAGCATACTATCATCTTGAGTAAGACTGTCCTACCGGCATAGGTCCTCCCTCAATCATTGTAATCACGTGCCTGTGATCCAATAATTGACTCTGAGGGCACTATCTCCAACAACAAAGACCTTCTTGTTCAGTGCCCTCATCATGGTATTAAGAGATGGCAACTTTTCCAGACCTTATATGAGGGCCTGAATCCAGCAACGAAGCAGTTGTTGGAAACCATTTGTCAAGGCCACTTCCAATCCAAATCTGACGAGGAAGCTTGGCAATTCTTCGAGGATCTTGCGGAACAGACGCTTCAGTAGGAAGGCACACGACCGAACAATTCTTCTTCTTCTACTTCTCCCGGTCTCTCTAGGGCAGGCGTTCATCAACTTGATATCTCAATTGCAATGAAAGCCGAGATGGCAGCAATCACATGAAAACTGGAAGCAATTGAGAGCAAATTCTCGTCTCCTGCCATTGCTCCTCCCCCTCGTACCATCTGCGCTTGTTGTTCTGATCCATCCTGTTTCGCCCAATCAGAGCAAAGCTCTGTTGAAATTCAAAATTCAAAATTTTGAAGCAACGCTTCAAATCTCGGGCGCAACGCGCCACATGTCAGGCGCTGATACGTCAGCGCAACGCCCAAGAAGGCGCGCCCAATCAGAGAAAATCTCTATTTAAGGGAAGCAACGCTTCAGTTGCGCATGCACAGCGCTGCGCGACACGTGTCAGCGCAGATGCGCTCGTGCAGTTGCGCTGCGCTGTGTGCTACGCGACACGTGTCAGCGCAGTTGCGCTGCGCGACACGTGTCAGCGCAGATGCGCTAGCGCAGATGCGCTGCGCTTTACGCTGCGCGACACGTGTCACGCTCTGGGGCATCTGCGCCAAACAGAATTAAAATTCTAAGAAATCTTTTCTGTTCTTGTTAAAACAAGAAAATTTTCTTCTGCAGAGCAGAAGCCCTTGGATCAAAGATCCAACGGTGGGGAAAATTCCCTAAATCACTCAGAGAAAGATCTCTTCAACAAAATTAACTAATTTATGGGCACTATAAAAGAGACCCCAGACCTCAATTCAAAGAAATCAACATTTTTTTTTTTGAAAAAAGTCAAGAGCTTCAAACAGAGAGTGAATTCTGAGAAAATTTCAAATAAAAAGGTAAAAACCTTCATGAGAGAAAAGAAATCTCTTTTAATAAATCGTTGATCTAAAAACCAGATCAATGTTTCTTCACATAATAAACAGTGCTTTGCACTTCTCATGAACCACTGGTTCTTTAAAAACAAGAAAATAACAAAATAAAAATAGTGCTTTGCACTTTTATGAACCTCTGGTTCTTCAAACAAAAAGAAAAACTTATTTTTCTTTGATCTAAATTAGATCAAGAAATCAAATAGTGCTCTGCACTTCTGTTCTTGAATCTAAAAGATTCTTAGTGCTTTGCACTTCCAGACTGCGCTGTTGCGCTCTTGAGAGAGCGCCACGTGTCAGCTACAGAACAACTTGCGCTACGCGCTCTTGAAATAGAGCTTTGCTATCTGGAATTGGCGCAACTCACCAGAGAGCGCCACGTGTCAGCAGCACAACAACGCAGCGCACCGCGCTGTTGCGCTTGCGCTCGCCAGAGCATGACACGTGTCCTCACCACAAGTGCTTGCGCTTAGTGATTGGCGCAAAGCGCCTGATAAATGCAATGCATTTCATTTCCTGAAGGGCCAGGCCCAATTAAAATGCTTAACATGCCTAATAAATAAAATGCTATGCATTATTTAAAAGGGCAGAGCCCAATTGAAAGGTCCAATGGACCAAAACAAATGATCTGCATCATAATAAAAAGGGCAGAGCCCAGTCAAAATGGGCATAAATGGCCTGAAGTAATGCTATGCATTATTCTAAAAAGGGGAAAGCCCAGACAAAGGCCAAATGCAAACAAAATGTTGAACATTTTCAACTAGACTTAGCCCAATTCTGGCCGTAAGTCCTCAAATTAAATTGACTGAGCGATATTGCTCCCTTAAATCAATTTATATCCGGTTCGAAGGTACATCTCCGAGCTCCTCCGACACCTCTCGTTGTAATCCTTCAACGACGTCAGAGAGGCGTCGGGTCCCAACAACCACACATCAATATGGACTGCGGGGTCCTTAAACTCGTGGACCGAAACGTCCTTAAACTAATGTGGACCGAAACGTCCTTAAACTAATATTGGACCGAAACGTCCTTAAACTAATGTGGACCGAAACGTCCTTAAACTAATCATGGAGCCCCACGTCCCTAAACTGGAATATGGACCACCACGTCCCTAAACTGGCGATGGACCACCACGTCTCTAAACTGGAAAGTGGACCACCACGTCCCTAAACTGGAGTATGGACCACCACGTCCCTAAACTGGAACAATAGAGCCTCCAAATGCTCTTTTACCGGATCTAAACGATCCCGTTTAAGTCGATCTTAGCCCCAAACACGGCTAACGTATCCTTAAACATTCAAATGGATTATAAAATTCCAAATCATCTCTGGTTCGAGGGTACATCTCCGAGCTCCTCTGACACATGTCGTTGTAATCATTCAACGATATCAGAAAGGTGACGAGTCCTGACGACCATATATTAAATGGATCACTACGTTAAGTTGATCTTAGTCTAAAACAGGACTAACGTATCCTTAACGAACGTTTAAGTTGATCTTAGCCGCAACGCGACTAATGCATCCTTAAACTAAAAACACCAAACCCAAATCTAAGTAAATACGGATTTGGACTAATCCACGTCCTACGGGCGACGGCATTACTCAGTCTCCGTATACAATCCACGGGCAACCACAAACAAAACAAACACACACGACACGAAGTGAAATTCTAGAGAAGGAGAAAGTTGTTACCGCGATGCGGTAGCGTAATTAACTGCAGGGGCTTACGCCTGCAGGGAAGAGCGTCCTCATAATCAAAAACCCCTCAAGCAGAGGGGAATCTGATGAAGTCCGCTACATCGGCCGCATCCGTCTAAACCTCCGATACACGGTGCCATAAATCAACTTGGCATCTTCGAAGAGGTGGGAGAATAAAACCAAATAGCATCTGCCCCGAATCTCAGGCGAGACGTCCTAACGTCTTAGCCGTCTTTCGGAGGGGAACAGATTCTGGCACGCCCGGTGGGACCCCTTCCTCTTTCCACTCCACACTTCGTGGGTCGTCTTCGCGAACCAATCGCGGTTTGTTAATGGTTGCCTTCGGATTTCAAGTTGCTAAGATTTGGTCTTTTGTCTGGCGCAGAACTCAAGATTCAATGGCCTTCAACTGCACCAACTGCTCGAAACGCCACTGCAACGGACGCTCCACCTCACCAGGAGGTGTAGCATATGGACCCCAAGCGGCTTCCTTCCTCGCTCTGCCGGTAGACCAGGTGACCCAGGCCACCACTGGCCTATTCTTCGGGACCATGATCCCACCTACAAGCTTCTCTATGCCAATACCTGCACCGGAAGTGAACAAGAAGTCGGTCTTCGACCGACTCACTGCTACGACGACCCCTGTCAACGGGTCGCCCGCTCCCGAACCGACAGCCTCTGTTTTCACCAGGCTAAATCAGAACTCTAAATTGGTTGTCCCAAGAAAGGCAATAACTGCTGATCCAGAAGTCGTCAAGGCGGCTTCCCTTGTCAAAGAGTCAGTCTTTTCAAGACTGACGATTCCTGCTCCTATCCCTGCTCGAGGATCTGTCTTCGATAGGTTGGATATCACACCTCAGAAGACAAACCTCAGTCTTTAAGAGGTTAACACCGGCGGCGCCTCATTCAGACAGGGGGCAAAAAGAAGATGTCTCAATCTCCGATCCAGTCCCAACGGCTCGTCGTGCTCGACGTCGCCATTGGAAACGAGTGAGGAAGGCAGGGGGCAACTCCCCCTCAGGGCTAACTCCACCGGCTCCAGTGGTAGAAGTCAATGCTGCTGTTTCAACTAGGAACAGCTTTGAACTGCTGAGGAGGGTACGTAAGAACTCTCAAACCGCTACACTGAAGAGATCTCCTCCACCTGCGGAGAGAGCTCCAGAAACGAAGCAAGAACAGCCCCCTTAACGGCTGTCCTAAAAAATATACAAGGTTTGGCGAAGGGTTCAAGACTCCGTGATCGACCCGGATCACTCCCGTCAACGAAAGAAAACGAAGGTGCAAAAAGGAAAAGACCGTCCTATTGAATAGCAAGGGACAACAATCGCTAGGGTGCCCACTGCAACGGCCCCTTCAACCTCAACGGCCCACAAAAGAAGGAGGCCAGAGAAAACTCCTGCGTCAGCGGCAAAAGTTAAAAATGGTGAACCTAAATGCCCCAAGACAGGGGGCATAACAGTTCATACGGTTTACATGGCATCAGGAAAAGAAGACAGCCGTGCATCCACGGGTCATAGACCGCTTACACGGTCAGTGACCAAGGCTCGGGAGCAGCAACAGAAGCTCCAAGAGATGATGAACGCTATGGCCGCACTTACAGGGCCAAAAGAGAACCCTGAAACGTCCTCAGATGAGCGCCAGGAGGAAGAAACCGACGCCGAATTCCTTCGTCGGATATTGGAGAAGAAGGACAAAGAGGCTGCTGAACAAGCAGCCAACATACAGCGTATGGGCCTCCTCTTCCAGGACATGATAGGGATGATGATACAATAAGATCCCCCGGCTGAAGAGCCCCCGATCGTCCTTGGTGACGATAGGGGAGAAACATCAAATCCTCCACCAGCTCTGTCGACGGCTAAAGAGGATACAATCTCCAAAGCTGATTTGGATGAGTACATCGCCCAGCAAATACGGGTTCATCATGCGACTGAAGCGACCGGTCAGGTCGTAAAAACGGGACGGCCATATCCAAGTTGGTACGATCAAATCAAATACCCACCCGGTTACACAATTCCCAAGTTCCATGTCTACAAAGGGACGGGTAATCCTCATCAACATGTTGCCCAGTTTAGGGCACTCTGTGGCAACACCGGCGGTGATGACAAGCTTTTGCTTCGCCAGTTTGTTGGAAGTTTATCGGATACGGCGTTCGAGTGGTACTCCGAGCTCCCGAACGACTCTATCAAAACCTTCGCGGAGATGGAGCTGCTGTTTACTCAGCGTTTTGCAAGCGCCAGTGAGCATACCCCGATGACAGCACTGATTAACGCCAGAGTAAAGCCAGGTGAAACGTGGGTTCAGTATGCTATACGGTGGCGGAACTTGTGGTCGAAGTGCGAGCAGCGCATTGCAGAAGCTCCCGCGGTGGGTATGTTTGTGGGGACCCTCGATCCGCAAGCTACCATCTCACAATTTATGATGTTTTTCAAGCCAACTACCTTCCAGGCCTTGATTGACAAACTAGCGCAAATGGATCAAATGGGCCATAAACCCCCTCTTCTAAGGCCGGACTCCCGAAATGACAAAGGGAAGGGAAAAGCGATCGTCGTCGCTAATGCTCAACAACAACCGAGCGATTCGAAGCCGGTTGCTCGTCAAAATAATATGCGCCCGTACGTACCCCTTGAGGATAGGATGGGACGTCCTTATTCCTTTCCCCGCGATAAAACAAGGAGGTTATTCGAGCTGGCGTTGCGCAACAAACTCATAAATCTGCCGGATCCAAAACGCCCGTTGCAACCAAGTGACGTCAACGAGCCCAACTACTGTCCTTATCATCGAGTACTAGGCCATCCGATCGAAGATTGCTACGTTTTCAAAAATTGGCTTGAAAACTAGTACCGACAGGGAAAGTTCGCGTTATCTGATAAATGGAAGGTGAATCCCCCGCAGCCCCACACCTCAAAAGGGACGAATACGCCGGGGGCAACATGCTCCGTCATTGAAGAAGCTCTTTGGGAGGTTGTATTATCAGCCAAGAAAAAGAGGATGCTAAACGATCTTCAGACATGTCCAGCAATCAAGTGGAAGAACCCGTTGGAACCGCAGGTCATTGAGGGGATGTTGAAGCCACGTCCAACTCCAAAGACCGATGATGGTGGTTCAAGCACTTGCAGCCAGCCGTCAAAATCTTCGAAAAAGAAGAAGAAGAAATCTAAGAAGCCCGTGAAGCCTGGCGACAAGCGCACGGACTTACAAAAGCAAATTGACGCGCTGGATGAATACAACCAAAAGGCACGGACTCCCATTACGCTCCAAGAGTTCCTCAATCACGTCTTTCAAGAAGAAGATGAGGGAGAAAGTTCATCAGATGAATCCGAGAAATATGTGGCGAGCTGTCATATGATTTCCCATTCGATCGCGAACAATGAGGAGACTCCTGGCACTAAAACGCTGGGAGCAAATACCGAATCAAAAATTCCGGTGCTATCAGTTGAAATGATTGACGCGTTCCTTAACGAAGCTTGATTGAAAATTAAAGCTGATCGAGAACGCGAGACGGCTATATTTGAAAGGGCCAAGCGCCAGCGACTTGATGAAAGAGCTGAGACGATCCCGCTGGAGCTAAACACCTCCGCTGTCGACAAAAGCCAATTCAAGATGAGAAAAAAGTTTGCTAAGGCCATATCAATGGGCATGAAGCTACCATCCTCTGTAGGAAAAATTACTGGTGAAATAGAAATGCACCCCTCCTATTGCTTATATCATCAGAAGGTTTCGCACCCCACTCAAGAGTGCAAAGCTTTCGATAAATGGTGGAAAGGATACGTTGCTCATCGACAACGCTTTAAGCGGGAAAAGCGCAAAACTCATCGGGAGCAAAGAAATACGACCGAAGGGCTTGAAAGAACTACCGGCGATTATCGCATGGTTAACACTGGCAGGTCACAAGTGCCTACATTCGGGAGCGATTCTGATGAGGAGCTGGAACTCGCCCCTCTCTTTAAAGAGTCAACTTCGGGAAAAGAAGAAGAGCCGAAGGTTTGCGAAAATATTCGGCTGCGGAATCGGACGCTGCCTGAAAAGAATCTCGGACCCTCAAACAGAAAAGATAAAGGGAAAGAAAAGGTCTCTGAAGATATCGTCTTAGATGACCAAGTTCTGGAGGAGCTAGCCGCCAAGGACCTACCAAAGAAGAATAAGGCGGATTACAACGTCTTAACGCATCTGAGGAAGCTACCCTCACAGCTCAGCATTCTTGACGCTCTTTTGCTATCAAAGGAGGCGAGAGGTTCGTTGATTAAGGAACTCCAAGATCCGGAACAATTTCAAGCTTGCCTGGCCGAGGAAAAGATGAAGGATGAATTGGAGGAAGTGCACACGGCCGATGTCACTTTCAGTGACGAGGACCTTCTCCTTGGGACGTGCGAACACAACCGCCCCCTTTATGTCTCAGGATACTGCCATGATATTAAGATAAGCAAAATCCGGATCGACAATGGATCCTCCGTTAATCTCCTCAACGTGCGGGTGTTAAAAGAAATCTGCATGAGCGTCCAGCACCTTGCTCGTGACAAGATCACCATCTCCGGGTTCGACTCCCAGTCGTCAAGAACTCTTGGGTCTGTGATACTGACGCTACGCTTCGGGCTACTCGTCACGGACATTAAGTTCCACGTCATAGACGCCAAGACATGCTACAACGCTTTGCTCGGCCGACCATGGTTACACGAGTACAACATCATCCCTTCTACACAACATCAGTGTATGAAGTATTTTAAGGATGGTTTTGAGTATACCATGACGGGAGAACTGAACCCGTTCTCTGTCAACGAGGTCCGCAAATATAAAGACGCCAAATATTTCTTACCGGATTTCGAAGATACGGAGAAGTGTCACAAGCCGGAGAATAAAGCTAATGCCACCATCCCTGTCTTCGGCAGTGATACCGAGGAGGAAGAGGAGATAGTGTATTCGGGTCCGCCCCAACACAAAAAGCCAGGATCGTCTGCTCCTACGTTGATCTTTGGTAGAGACTCGGAAGATGAGATCCGTGTTGTATTCTCTGCTCGACCTTCCATACGAACGTCCGCTGACGAAGAGCAAAGTCTACAAGTCGCCATAGTGCCGCTTAAACACCATAAGGAACTGGATGCACTTAATATTTACAATGTAGAAGAGCTACAAACATTCTACATCCCTCCCAGGCGAGAAAGCGAGAAAGCAATTTTGTTCTACCGCTCTGAAGAAACCAAGGTGGAAAAAGAAATCTGGCATGGCGCGGATCCTACGCTCGACAGGCTTCAGCCTATCCGTCTTCCCAGATATTATACAGAGGGTTTGAAAAAGCTGCTGAAACGCCAGGGGATATCCTTCAAGCAGACCGTTCGAAAAGCCAAGTTTTATGACAAAATCTGGAACGTTCCCGGGACTCAACGCAAACTGCCTAATGGGAAAATGGAAACAATTGGGCTTGGAAACGTCCGGTCAAAGAAACGAGAACTACTACACGGCTGCTACGTCGTGTATGACTTCGATGAAGAGGCGGATACTCAATGGGAGGACGCTAATCCTGAGACCGTGAAAGTTCCAGATGCAAAAGTGCCCAGTCCATCGTTCGAAGAGAAAATGGACAAGCTTATAAAGGAAGCGGGTCAAAAAGTCCAGGACGATCATAACCGCGAAATAGCCATCTACGAGAAAGCCAGAACGCAACGCCTCCTTCAACAGGCCGTGAAAGATGAAAAGGCCGCTCCATGTCAACCTGTTATAAACAAGACTCGACGCAAAAGCAGAAATAAGTCGAAAGGCCGAAAAGGCGCTCAACAGCAACAAAGCGGGGCTAAGAAGCCACGCAAACGGGAGTCGAGCGTTATCGATCTATCCCTTATGAAGAAAATGGGTCGAGCGTACTCGTTTCCTCAGGACAAGACGAAGAAGATACTTGATCTTGCTCTAAAACATCAAATTCTTACATCGCCGGAGTATAAACATCCCGAACGAGCGGGCGAAGTCTCACACACGGACTATTGCTCTTACCATCAAGTAATAGGGCACCCTCTCGAGGACTGCTTCACCTTCAAAAATTGGGTTGAAGATCAATACCAGCTTGGCAAGTTCGCTCTATCCGACAACTGGAGTGTAGCGCCGCCACAAAAGCACGAGCCCAAGGCCACGAAAGAAGAACCAGTTCTACATTGGGATTGGAAGCGAATTCGTACTTGCCACATGATTACAATATTAAAAGAAAAGCCCGAGGACATAGATGAGCTCCCTTGGTGCTTCGAAAACAGCAGCAACGAGATAATCTCAGAATTCCCACCAGCGCCAAAAGAGCTGGAAGATGGAATCCATACCACTGCAGATAACCTCAAGAACATTGAGTTAGGGACGGCAAACGATCCACGACCGACATTCATCAGCGAGCTGCTATCTGAAGAAAGGGTGGCTGCGTTAAAGGATGTGCTTCTACAGCATAAAGATTGCTTCGCATGGAACTATTCCGAAATGCCGGGACTGGATCCAGAAATTGCTGTACACAAATTGGTAATATCCCCGAACATCAAGCCAGTCAAACAGGCGCCAAGAAGAATGCGACTCGAGCTTGAGATGAGCATCAATGCCGAGGTCAAAAAGCTGATCGACTCTGGCTTCATCCAGGAAGTTCAATACCCTGAATGGATCGCCAACATCGTCCCGGTGATGAAGAAAAAGGGACAGTGCGCATATGCCAGGACTTCCGGGATCTCAATAAAGCCTGCCCGAAAAACGAATTCCCAGTGCCAGTCACCGAACTGATGATAGACAAAACATCCACTCATGAGGTTTTCTCCTTCATGGACGGCTCGTCAGGGTATAATCAGATAAAAATGCATCCCGAAGACCAGAAGCACACCGCCTTCCGGACTCCTTTGGGTATATTCTGCTACAAGGTGATGCCCTTTAGTCTAAAGAACGCCGGTGCCACCTACCAAAGGGCCATGACAAAGATCTTCGATGACCTTATACACGAAATCGTCGAATGTTATATCGACGATCTCGTGTTTAAAAGCAAATCATACGAGGAACATCTCGAGCATCTGAAGACCGTATTTCAACGCCTTCGGCAATACAAATTGAAAATGAACCCGCTCAAGTGTGCATTCGGAGTTTCCTCAGGAAAATTCCTGGGATTCATTGTTCGACACCGAGGTATTGAAATAGATCCATCTAAGATCAAGGCGATCATGGAAATGCCTCTGCCAAGGAATCTCAAACAGCTGCGGTCTCTCCAAGGGAAGCTCGCGTATATACGGCGATTTATAGCCAACCTTTCAGGAAAGTGCCGTCCTTACAACCACCTGATGAAGAAGGGAACCCCGTTCGTCTGGAACCAAAAATGCCAAAGCACACTAGACGAGATCAAGCAATACCTGCAGAACCCGCCGGTGTTGGCTGCTCCGGTCAAGGGAAAACCCCTCATTCTTTATACAACCGCCCTCGAAGGTTCCTTAGGCGCATTATGGGCACAAGAGAACGATCAAGGGAAAGAAAGAGCACTCTACTGCTTAAGTCGAGTTCTGCTGGGGGCAGAAAGCAAATACTCCCCCATTGAAAAACACTGCCTGGTGTTGATCTTCGCGATAACAAAGCTCAGGCACTATGCGTTGGCGCATGAGGTCCATCTCATTTCAAAGGTGGACCCCCTTAAATACTTGATGTCGAAGGCCATGTTGACGGGACGACTCGCTAAATGGGCCTTTCTCTTGATGGAGTTCTCGATAACATATCAACCTCTCAAGGCAGTGAAAGGCCAGGCCATCGCCGACTTCCTCGCTGAGCATCCGATACCGGCTGACTCTCCTTTAAACTGTGATCTTCCAGAAGAACATGCGTTTGATGCGATCGACGGTGATAATACCCGATGGGAGCTTTATTTCGACGGAGCATCTTCCGTAAAGATGCACAAACAAAGTACCCCTATAATCAAATCGGGGGTAGGACTCATCTTTGTAACTCCACAAGGTGGGATAATGCGTTTTTCCTTCTCCCTAACAGAGCCAAGGATAAACAATGAAGCCGAATATGAAGCTCTCATAGCAGGCCTCGAGATCGCCATCGACATGGGGATTGAAAACCTCCTCATATATGGAGATTCCCAACTGGTCGTTAGTCAAGTAAACGGCGACTACCAAACGTGCAAACCGGAATTGGTGAAATACGGTGAAAAGGTGCAACAACTGTTGACCCAAATTCCCTCTTATACTTTGGAGAACATACCACGCGCGGAAAACAGCAAAGCGGACGCATTGGCCAAACTTGCTAAAGAACTAGCTGACGAGAACCTCGATGACGTTAGAATCGTGGTACAAAGCCGTCGAGTGCTTGACCCAGCAGAAATATCTCCGGAATCATCCGAAGGAAAAGGAGCGAACGAGCAGACAACCCTGCAAGTAAAAGATTGGGAAAATACTGAGGATTGAAGGGAAGTCTTCATAGACTACTTTAAGTCCCATCGAGTGCCTGAAGAGGCGTCCGCAAGACATCAGCTCATGAAACGAGCTCTGTCTTTCGCCTTCGTCAACGATACTCTGTACAAGAGGTCATTTTATTCTCTGTGGCTGAGATGCGTAGGACCTGACGAAGCGAAAAGGGTAGTCCAGGAAGTTCACAACGGACTCTGCGGTTCTCACCAAGCAGGCCCAAAGATGAAGTTGAAGATCAAACGGATGGGCTACTATTGGCCCACGATGATCCAGGACTGCCTCGAATATGCGAAGCAATGCCACTCATTCCAAATTCATGGGGACTTCATCCATCAGCATCCGAATCCACTACATCCAACTGTGGCTAGCTGGCCATTTGAAATGTGGGGGACTGATATAGTCGGCCCTATCGAACCAGCATCGTCTAGAGGACATCGTTTCATCCTAGCGATGACTGACTACTTCTCTAAGTGGGAAGAAGCGGTACTGCTGAGAGAAGTAAAGACGGAGAATATCCTCCATTTCTTCAAGACGCATGTCATCTATCGGTTTGGAACGCCAAGGCGAATCATCTCCGATAACGGGCCAGCCTACAGAAGCCACAAGATCAGTCTCTTTGCACAGCAGCACAATATAAACTGGAGATATTCCTCGGTTTATAATCCGCGAGCTAACGGTCTAGCTGAGGCCTTCAACAAGACCTTGACAAAGATCATGAAGAAAACAGTGTCCCGAAATAAGAAAGACTGGCACGAAAGACTGCAGGAAGCTCTTTGGGCATATCGAACTACGTTCAAGACGGCCACGAACACAACGCCGTACGCGTTGGTGTTCGGTATAGAAGCAATACTTCCCCTCGAGATAGAGCTACCCTCTCTACGAATGGCAGTCCACTACGAGCTGACGAACGAAGAAAATGCTAACCTTCGGCTTGAGGAGCTTGATGCCCTTGAAGAAACACGGCTCATAGCGCAACAAAATCTGGAAGCTTATAAAGCAAAGATGACGCGCTCATACGAAAGATTGATCCGACTGAGGACATTCCGCTAAGGTGAACTCGTGTTAGTGGTCAAAAGGCCTATGATCCCCAATCGCGCCAAGCGGGGAAAATTGGAGCCAAACTATGAAGGCCCGTACATCATAGATAAAGTTTACCAGGGTGGGACCTATCTACTCATAGACATGCACGGTGAAAGGCCTTTCAGGCCAATAAACGGTCGCTTCCTAAAGAAATACTACGCTTAATGAGCCACAGCCTAGGTCAATGATAGATGACGACGACTATGTCCGCTCGCTATCTTCCTAAGCTCAAGCTTTATAAAAAGTAGCCGGCCTTCTCCATGACGGACCAAAACGTCCTTAAACTAACGACGGACCGAAATGTCCTTAAACTAATAGCAGACCGAAACGTCTTTAAACTACTACCGCAGTATCTTTAGGCTGACAAGATATAAAAATATATATATATATAAATAAATAAATAAATAAAAACGGTATGTCCATAAGCAAAAAAGGGCACGGATGAAAACCCGAAAAGGCGCCGTGAGTAAAAACAGCAGGGCTACCGACGAGTGTTCATGAAAACCCGAAAGGGCGCGACCTCGTAAAAAAATATATAAAAATAAAAAGAATAAAGAAAAAGGTATGTCCATGAGCAAAATGGGCACAGATGAAAACCCGAAAGGGCTCCGTGAGTAATAACAGCAGGGCTACCGGCGAGTGTTTGTGAAAACCAGAAAGGGCGCAACCTCGTTAAAGGACACTTATAGGGTCCTCTTGACCTTATAAGGAGAAACCACCCACGTGAGATCCTTACGACTCACAAGGGAGCAGCACACTTAGGGATCCCCACGATTCCTAAGGAGAAAATACACTTGCGAGATCCTCACGACTCGTAAGGAGAACTCTCTTATGGGACCCTCACGGCTCATAAGATTTGAAAGTCTTAAGTTACAGAGACCTAAACCTGTGCTTAAGCAACCCCCAACCTTCGATACTGCCCTACAAGTGGCTCAATATTGACCCTTGTATACAATCCACGGGCGAGAATAAACATTTCCCTAACCAAGTCTCATCCGTGACTGGGGATATGTTCGTATGACCCTTGTAGGTCCTCTCGACTTACAAGGAGAAAACCCTACTGTAGGATCCTTACGACTCACAGAGGAACATACACTTAGGAATCCTCACGATTCTTAAGGAGAAAATACACCTACAAGATCCTCACGACTTGTAGGGAGAAATAACTTCGTGAGACCCTTACGGCTCATGAAGTCAAAAGCCTTAGTCGACAGGACCCTAACCCTGGTCGCTAAGCCACCTTTGTTCGACATTGACAGAGGCAGATGATGATTCGGTCCTGGTAATATCCCAGTTGTAGCGGTGCTGATGCCGAAATTGGTCTACAGCAAAAAGCCAATAGGCCGCATATGCATACGAAATAGCCGAAATGATAGGGCAACTTGCAATAAAAATCAGCAAGTAAAGAAAATGTATGCATGGAAAATAGCCGAAATGATTGGGCAAATCGTAATAAAAAGCAGCGAGTAAAAATAAAATAAATAGCCGAAATGATTGGGCACCGCGAAAAATAGCCGAAATGATTGGGCAATCGCGACCTTCGCGATATAAAAGCTGAAATGATAGAGCATCGCGGAAATAAAATAAAATAAAAAGAAGAAATGATAAAACTTTGGCCCTACAGTTAAGATCACATCGATCCCTGTATACAATCCAAGGGCGTAAACAAAGAGGGAACCAAACTTTCCTAACAGGCTCCACCAGAAGACGAAGCCAAATCTCGACGGTTCAGTCCAACTCCAAAGAAACTAGTGTCTTCAACAGATACCTCGACTCACGGATACAAACACTCCTTGACGAGAGCCTCCTGATTCGCGTCGACTCGCAGAGCCACCAGTGCCACCGTGGGAAATACTCGACTCGTTTCAAACCCCAAGGAAACAACTAATCCTTGGCGCCTGGGAAACAAATAATCCCTAGCAAACTCCTCGACTCACGGATACAAACACTCCTTGACGAGAGCCTCCTGATCCGCGTCGACTCGCAGAGCCACCAATGCTTCCGTGGGAAATTCTCGACTCGTTTCAAACCCAAAGGAAACAAATAATCCTTGGCGCTTGGGAAACAAATAATCCCTAGCAAACTCCTCGACTCATGGATACAAACACTCCTTGACGAGAGCCTCCTGATCCGCGTCGACTCGCAGAGCCACCAGTGCCTCCGTGGGAAATTCTCGACTCATTTCAAACCCCAAAGAAACAAATAATCCTTGGCGCTTGGGAAACAAATAATCCCTAGCAAACTCCTCGACTCACAGATACAAACACTCCTTGACGAGAGCTTCCTGATCCGCGTCGACTCGCAGAGCCACCAGTGCCTCCGTGGGAAATTCTCGACTCGTTTCAAACCCCAAGGAAACAAATAATCCTTGGCGCTTGGGAAACAAATAATCCCTAGCAAACTCCTCGACTCACGGATAAAAACACTCCTTGACAAGAGCCTTCTGATCCGCGTCGACTCGCAGAGCCACCAGTGCCTCCGTGGGAAATTCTCGACTCGTTTCAAACCCCAAGGAAACAAATAATCCTTGGCGCTTGGAAAACAAATAATCCCTAGCAAACTCCTTGACTCACGGATACAAACACTCCTTGACAAGAGCCTCCTGATCCGCGTCGACTCGCAGAGCCACCAATGCCTCCGTGGGAAATTCTCGACTCGTTTCAAACCCCAAGGAAACAAATAATCCTTGGCGCTTGGGAAACAAATAATTCCTAGCAAACTCCTCGACTCACGGATACAAACACTCCTTGACGAGAGCCTCCTGATCCGCGTCGACTCGCAGAGCCACCAGTGCCTCCGTGGGAAATCCTCGACTCGTTTCAAACCCCAAGGAAACAAATAATCCTTGGTGCCTGGGAAACAAATAATCCCTAGCAAACTCCTCGACTCACGAATACAAACACTTCTTGACGAGAGCCTCCTGATCCGCGTCGACTCGCAGAGCCACCAGTGCCTCCGTGGGAAATCCTCGACTCGTTTCAAACCCCAAGGAAACAAATAATCCTTGGCACTTGGGAAACAAATAATCCCTAGCAAACTCCTCAACTCACGGATACAAACACTCCTTGACGAGAGCCTCCTGATCCGCGTCGACTCGCATAGCCACCAGTGCTTCCGTGAGAAATCCTCGACTCGTTTCAAACCCCAAGGAAACAAATAATCCTTGGCGCTTGCGAAACAAATAATCCCTAGCAAACTCCTCGACTCACGGATACAAACACTCCTTGACGAGAGCCTCCTGATTCGCGTCGGCTCGCAGAGCCACCAGTGTTTCCGCGGGAAATTCCCGATTCGTTTCAAACCCCAAGGAAACAAATAATCCTTGGCGCTTGGGAAAGAAATAATCCCTAGCAAACTCCTCTACTCACGGATACAAACACTCCTTGACGAGAGCCTCCTGATTCGCGTTGGCTCGCAGAGAAACCAGTGTCTCCGCGGGAAATTCCCGATTCGTCTCAACATGCAAATGAAGCCTCAGGCAGCAGGAACTAAAAAACTTGCTTCCTGAACAATGGGACCCTGCAAGTCAATCCAAAATGGTCTCTTGCATACTATTCACGGGTCTCACTCTCCAAAGTCGAATTTCGATGAGGAGGGAAACAACCGCTTGTGGGTCCTCTCGACTCGTAAGAGGGAAAAATTCTCTTATGGGATCCTTACGACTTATAAGGGAAAACCACACTTAGGAATCCTCATGATTCCTAAGGAGAAAACCCACCTACAAGATCCTCTCGATCCATAGGGAGAAAAGTCTCTATGAGACCCTCACGGCTTATAGAGTTGAAAAGTCTTAGGCAGCAGATCTGAACCTGCGGCCTAAGCCATCGCTATTTCTTAAGAAAGTCAGGATATTCGTTCTAATCATCCGTTAACCATGTTTGCTAAGGTGATATGCTGATAGTAAAAGAAAGAAAAGACGGAGAAAATGACACATTACAAAAAAGGTGTATCTTTTATTCATAAACTTGATTGGATACAGGATAGATTATGTCAAAGAATAAAAATATATATATATACATTCTTTTATCTACGAGTACAAACGATACAAAGATGGATAGCTACTGAGGAGGAAGTGTCTTTAGTAAATCCACAAGCTGCTCTCGCACTTCCTTCAGCGCTTCCTCCTGAGTGACAGCTGCAGCCACCTCCGCCTCCACCTGGGCCCGCTGCTGCAAGATGGATGAAAGTTACTCCTCCGCCGCCTTCTGGGCTGCTTCTTGGCTGGGTGCATCTCGCTCGACAACGTCAAGTTGTTGCCTCAATGATAACCCTTCAGAAAGACATTGCAGAAGGCCATCAAAGACAACCTTCAGCCGTGCGGCGTTGGCCTCCACCCGAGCATGCAGTTGGGCAGACTTGCTCGAAGTCTCACCACGCTCCTTACGCCTTGAAATGACTTCTTGTTCGAGATGGCGGAAGTAAGGAGTGCTCTGCTCAATCCACGTTGTTCTTTGATTACTGGCAGCCAAGGTCTCGGGAGCGGGACGCAGCGACTCCAACTGATATAGACGACCATCGATCTCCCTACAATGGTTAACCCAGGATGCGATGATGCCCTCATCATGAAAGTTCACGAGTATTTCTAGCATCGGGTTAACCACCATAGAGAAGTCTGCGGCAGATGTAGGAGTTTCAACGTCGAGTTCCTCGACATAGTCACTCAACATGTGCAGACTATTCGCGGCGCCTTTTGAAGACAAACTCCTCAGATAAGGACCCGCCGGCATTGTAATACGAGGCTCGAAGGGCAACGAGGCCGGAACGACAACTGAAAAGAAACAGGATGCGATCAGATAACAGTACAGAAAATAAAGAGAGGGAAGTTATCAACGTGATAGTCGATGTACCAGTCGAGACAGGTGGCATGGTCGGAAGGGCCGGTGGCGCAGCTGATCTTTTATCCCCTCCTTCAATCTGTAGCACTGCAGTCGAAATAAAAAAGGGGGTTAGAGGTAACTCCATCAATGAAAAAAAAAGACATCAATGGAAATCATACTCACCAACGCCACCAGGGGAAGAAGCAAGTTCGGATGGGAAAGAGAAGTGTGGGAGCAACATCTGATATACATGATCAAAGAGAACTCCTGAAGAGACACAACAATATGACTTTAGTACACAAATTATATGTCTGAAGTATAGGACTAATAAATTGCAAACCCATACCTTCCAACATCTTAGATGGTATGAGAGAGGGTTGAGAGGTGACCACCGCCAAGGCAGTTGTTGAAGGCGCTCCCTCAAGCAGTGGAGCATCGGCACTGGCTGCACCTGCGTTACAACAAATGTGAATTTGTCAGAAAGGATTGTAAGATAAAAAAAGATAGCAACTTGGGATTTACCTGATGAGCTGCCGGCGGAAACGGAGGCGATTCCCTCCTCTATTGACATGATACCACCGCCCGTGACCTCATCACCCGACTCAATGGGAACCGTTGTGGTGCTCGCGAGACCTGGAGACGGCGGAGGACCATAGACGGGGAGGGCTATGACTGGAGTATTGCCAGATTCCAGAGAAGGAGCAGTTGGCTCGTCCTCGGGAATCATGGCCACCTCACCCACTATTCTCTCAGGTTCAGTAGTCGTGGTTGTATCGTCCACCATCACCACGAGATCGCCGGCCTCGAGCGCCTCATCCGCCACCACCCTGGGCTCAGTTATAATGATCATATCATCTGCCACCACTTCAGGTTCGGCATCAATGACCTTCTCGGCGGCAGGCCCCTCGACCTCCACCTCAGGCTCCAAAGCCACAACGACGTTGCCCACCGTCGGCTCGAGTTCGGCAGGTACTGCCTCCTCTGTTTCTTTGGGATCAATGGTTTCCGCCTCCCCCTCGATCGGACTTGGCCCTGCAAGATAAGAGATATAAGGACCAATGACATTAAAATCCTTATAACAAAAACTCTGAGAGAAATATTACCTGAAGCGGATTTACCGTTTGCACTCCGAACTGCGCGTACCACCTCTCTGCGGGTAGTGGATAGGGAGATAGGGGCCTCTTCAGATAGAGTATCAGCACGAGGGGCGATGCTGGGACCCGCTCCCATAACCAAGGCAGCCCTGCGCGCCTTCGCCTCACGCCTCAGCCGCTTCCTTTCCTCCCGGGCTGTCGCGATGGACCTTTGTGACGCCTCCTTCAAGGCGTTGTCATCCTCGTTCAGGGATGCCTCCAGAGCCTTTAAGGCATCTTTCATCGGCTCTTCAAGATGAACCTCCTGCGGTGGCCCAGAGGAAGCAGGAACATCGACAGCTGGTAGAACATCTGCGTCACTTGGAGGGAACGGCATTGAGGTTCCTGTGATTAAAAGGGAAAGGTTAGATCGACCATAACACAAGGGAAATGAAAACTTGATGAGTCAAAACTTACTAAGGCCTATGGATGCTCTAAGACGTTCCTCCTCCTGGAAAGTCTTCAGAGAAGCGGCAATGGCTTCTTCATCAGTGATGCATGTTGAAAGAAAAGAAAGAAAAGCGTTAGTCAAAGGCAATGAAGAGGATATGTTGCAATAAAGAAAAGGCGACTAGTAGTTACCTGATTGCGCAAGCTTAGCTAGCCACGCATCACGCCTCGCCAACCACGCTGAAGCTTTGAGAGCAGCCTCCAGGTCTATATCGTCCGGCGGCGGCATCACTAATCCTTCGTTAGTCCCGTATTCGATCAGGCCCTCGGCATAGGGAGCATGGGGTTCCTGACCGAACACGACGTCCGCACAGAAGAGCGACTTCTTTTTCTTTTGCCCTCCGACCCTAGGCTCACGGGGGATCGACTTCCGCTTAGCAGCCACTTTGGGACGACGGGTCCCGATGTCCGCACCCACGCCAGACTCCGGCGAGGATACAACCACTTTCTCCACTGGAGCACAGGGTGCGGGAGGTGCATCAGTGATATCAGGGAGCGGCAACTTACGTGGAGGACTTTGCGCACGCGATGGTCTTCCCCCGGCATCTTTTAGAGGAGGAACCACTGGGGTCCTTGGCAATAAGGGAGCGTTACGGTTGGTGCCGGAAGGTGCTTCTTTACGGTCGATCAACACTCGCCTCTCTTCCTTTATAACGGCCCCCATCGCATGATTATACCACTCTTTATATACATTAAGGAGTCGTGGAGCGCAGGCCGGCGTGCTGATGAAAAAACGAGAACCCGTGTTCAGGCGCATGAAGTGATGTAACGCGTTCTCCATCCCTTCTTCATTGGCAGCAGGTTCCAGTAAGAAAGCTTCCAAGGGTACCCGTTGATCGTAGCCCAGTTGTTGGGCAAAACGATGCGGGTTATATCTCATGAAGATTGCCGCACCGCCCTGCCTGAAGACTAGGAAGCCCGGTCTAATAGAATACAACTGGAGGGTCTCCCGGGCCGTCAACACTGAAGCTCCATCCTTAAAGGAGTCCTGTAATGGTCGCACCGCAGTGGTGGATGCTTTTTCAATGGTTAATACCTTGTCAATGAAGGACATCCCGACTCCAACGGTGTGAGGGCGAAGCAGTAAACCTCTGGCGTTCCGTGGTGAAGGGGTCACGATTGATGCGCCAATCAATTGAATAATGCGAGGGAAACCACACTTGTCAAAGAACGAGGGCCTTTTATGCATGCCGAAGACACCCGCCGTATGTAGCTCGAACCACGACATAAAGTAGTGCATCGGGAAGACTACGTGCAATACCCCGGGCTCGTTAGCATTCGCTGCTCGGTTGAGACCATGATATAGGTGCGCCAAGCCAGCGATCCCAACAGCCACCTTTACCCCGATGGCCATCCGGTGGCTGGGTAAAAGACAGAGAGCCGCATACGATGAGAGTGCATTAGGATCGCAAACCAGCTCAGCCACAATCCAAGAAATCCTAAGAAAAAGGCCTCCTCATCTATTCCAGGGCCCGCAATTTCTGCAAATGACATAGTAGAGAAGTCCGGAAGGAAAAAACCCTTTTGATCTATCTCCTTCTCCGGTAGGTTGTCCACACCTAAACCGAAATTGTCATCCAGAGTGGCAAACTTGGCAGCCTCTGATGAGAGGACGCTTGGGCGAAGGAACCGAGCGGTGAAATCCTCAAAGTTAACCCCCCGACTCCCATGTTCGATAAAAAGAGATTCATAGATGTTCAACACCTTAATCAAACTTAGGAATTGATGTTGAACGGCATTCTCCGGCGTGACCCCCCTTACCACTGGCCTAGCACCAAAGACGTACACATCTGTCGGGAGCAGCTCCTCATAATGTTCTCCTATGACTGGTAGACCGGATACCTCCGTGAACTCCTCCAAAGAGATGGACACTTCCCGATCCATGGCAAGGAAAGTGTGGGTGGAAATGTTCCACTGCTCCAATAAAGCCTTAAACCACCAGGTGGGGAGCGTGGGATACTGGAAGAGAGAGACGTAGACCGCGGTGTACAATCCTAATCTTATCAATTGCGACTTCTTCGTCGATAGGATGTACCGGGCCCACGGCAGGTAGCCAATCGGATGACGGGGGATCAGACCAATGTTATATGATTGCCCCCAGGGTCTCGCCTCGCCCTGACAGAAACGACGTCCTAGGATATTGATTGTTACGAAAGAGTGTTTGTTTGTAGTTAACCGCAATCAGAACGGTGTCGCGTATAGCTAGATCAAGGTGAGTACGGGTCGTCCTCAGGGAAACGTTGAATCTTTTACTCTTACTTTAGACGTGTTGAGAAAGAGAGGAGGAATAAAGAATTTTGTGAAAAGTTTCTAGATCTACGTTAAGCAAGAACGCAAAAATATAGATCTAGATTATTTTAGAGATTTAGATAATATAATAAGAGGGCTTGATGGTTCGTTGGGATTTAGTAGTTATGGACGATTAATTAAAAGTTACCCTTTTTATCCTTTAATAGATTTATAACTAGAACGACGGTGATGCGTGTAGATTAGGGTTTCTGGAGGGAAAAGGAATCCTACTCTTAACCCTTACCTCGACACGGAACTCCGTTCATATCTAGCCTTTACCAAAACAATCATTAATCTAATCTCTAATCGCGGTCGGAACTAACAAAGAATTGTTAGCGCGCCCGATTAGGATGTTAATAATTCTTTTGATAAAGTTCATAAACTTTATAGGACTTAAAAAGGGTTTAGATATGTTCAGCGTCCATTAGCCTACCCTAATCCAACGAACCCTAACAAGCGGAGAATTACTCGCGCATGTTGGGAAAAGAAGATGAAAAGATAGAGAGGGAAAACATAATGTAAAATGCAAAAGAATTAAATAAAACAACTACCTTTATTAATCAACTTGAACAATCTACACTTTATTCCTTAGAAAATGATTACAAAACTAGTTGCTTCTCGATCTCTTCTAAAGAGGTAGATGAACCGTTGATGATCAGCCTGGATGCATGAGCGTCTGGGGCTTCGTGATCGCGTCGGCTTGATAACTTTTCCAAGAGGCTCTCGGTGCCCTTTTATAGTGCAAAGTCAGAATCTTTTGCTTCAAAAGTTGTTAAAATATAGTAGAGAATCATGCCCCAAAATCTTTCCTTCCAACTCCATAATATTGCGGCGGATCCGCGGCCCAAGGGGGCGTTTGGCCGCGGATCCGCGCTTGATGGTGAGGATCTCCCGATCAAATTTCTTGGGCTTCCTTCTCGTGACATGTGGCAATCCTAGGCACCTTTAGAATTCAGAAATCTTCTCTCGGTTGCTTCCAGACTTGGTTTCCAAGTTTTGCTTCTTAATTTGGCAAGATTTCTTCAACAGCTTGATTTCTTTGATATATTCTGCATAACAACTTGGAAAATTCTGCACAATAATCTTAAATAATATTTAGTAGACTTAGTTCTACTAGGATTTGGTCAA
This sequence comes from Agapanthus africanus, assembly GCA_030015575.1. Taxonomy (NCBI): domain Eukaryota; kingdom Viridiplantae; phylum Streptophyta; class Magnoliopsida; order Asparagales; family Amaryllidaceae; genus Agapanthus; species Agapanthus africanus. Next base: position 160,421,675 of record JASDDO010000031.1, on the reverse strand, counting down.
TGAATTTATTTGCATACATTTTTTACCAAATGCTAATTAAAATATATTAACACATGGAAAATAGTGTTTTTACACATAAACCCTCATATGTATAATATATTATAATAAAGTCCTATTTTAATATGAAAATGGTAGGAAAAATGTAATACAAGTATGCAGTTTTATCAACTGAACAAATACCCCCAAACTTATCTTTGATCATCCCGAGCAAACTAGTTTATTTAAGTGGAGAAAAAAAGAAAGGAGAAAACTAAGCACACTTTCGTAGGCAGACACGATTGCACTGAGCACGTGCAACAAGCCGTTAAACCTCTAGGTGTCCCTAGTAGGAGGAGTGTTGTCTCCTGAGGGTTTTCAGCAGATTACACCCACAAAATCCAATAACAAAAGAAAGATGGTGAAATTTACATATAAAGATAAGAACCACAAAAGAAAGGCCTTGAAAAGAAGAGTTTCCAACTATACTAGCTTTTCAGTTGTCATGAGCCCTATCTTAATAGTCATGAAAAAATGTTAGAAATCACATTACCCCTCAATAAAACATCGTCTTTATTCTTCATTCCTACCTTTCTTCCAAACATTGATCATATAACCCCACGTGTGTGAAATGGACATCCCTATACTCAGAGAATTCAATTCAAGCTATCATACTCTTGTCCATCTACCTTAATACTTTTTAATTTAATGAATATTAAAGATTTGCTCACACATTTTCATGCGACCGTTAATACTTCTTGAGGTACTAACAGACCGATTACTTATGTGCTTGCTGATTAGGTGATAATATTTTCCTCGTCTTGCACCACCTAAGGCTTAGCAGTGACTCCCAGACCAGTTGGCCTTAGGGCACTAGGTGAAGAGGCACCCTCGCTATATTTTTTTATTGCTGCCTTGGCGATAACAAAACCAGTGTTCATTTTTTTTTCTTTTCACCATTTTTATATTTTCTTCATTTTTTTTTCTTACTTCATTCATACTTTGGCTTTTAGACAAGAGCATTTCAAGGTATCCTCTACTATCCCGAGTTTCAAGACGTGTGTAAGTGCATATAGTAGGGTATCAACATTCAAATGTTTGGCTTCCAGAATAGAAACTATTTTTCAGACTTATTTTTATCCTCAGATTAGTGACTTCCTTCATTTTACTAACCCTTGGGACAACAGCTCATAACTACTTATTACTAGTTCGTTTAAGAAAACTTCTAATTTTCTTAGTTTTCTTAAACTATTCTTATCTTTTGGATGTAATTTTTCACTTTGTATTCTTTTGTTATATAAAAAAAATTTAATGCCCAGTGTCAAAGATAATTCAGTGAATACAAACCTCCCCCCCAAACCTGTTTTCAGCAGTGTCCTCACTGATGTAGCCTTTTGAGAACATGGACCTGTATACTAAGGGAGAGATACAAGGGGTAAAATAATAGTTAAATGAAAAATTCCCCCAAACTTTTTCTTTGACACGCACAGATATTCAATCAAATCATTTTTTTACTCACCTCCATTCTTAAAATGAGAAAATGTTATCAAAACATGGAGGTGAGGCGGAGGAATTTTAGTTTTGATAAAGCGGCTCCTGTAAAAACAGGAGCTCCTCCGCGGGGTCAGCAGAAAAATACTGTTTTAATCTATGCCCATTTACTTTAAAAATCGAACCTTTTTTCAAATTTTCGACTTCAACTACCCTGTGCGGGTGTACATACCGCACCACAAAAGGTCCTTTCCAACGAGATTTAAGCTTACCCGGATGAAGATGGAGACGGGAATCGTAAAGAATGACTTGTTGCCCCGATGTGAAGGTTTTTCTAAAAAGATTTTTATCGTGTAACACTTTAGTCCTATTCTTTATTATTACCGCATTATCGTAAGCTTCATCGCGGAGTTCGCTTAGCTCATTCAATTGCAGCTTTCGATAGCTGCCCGCATGATCAAGATCAAAATTAAGCTCTTTAATAGCCCACATTGCCTTATGTTCGATCTCGACAGGGAGGTGGCATGCCTTCCCAAACACAAGGCGGTATGGAGACATACCAAGATTGGTCTTATAAGCGGTGCGGAATGCCCAAAGAGCATCCGTCAATTTGGTTGACCAATCTTTACGGTTTTTCGAAACCGTTTTCTCCAAAATCTGTTTGATCTGCCTATTTGAGATCTCAGCCTGCCCACTTGTTTGGGGATGATAGGACGTAGAAAGCTTGTGAGTGATTGAATATTTCCGCATCAAGGCCTCGAAAGACCTATTGCAGAAATGTGTCCCGTTATCGCTAATGATAGCGCGAGGGTGTCCGAATCGCGAAAAGATATTTTCTTTAAGGAACTTAATGACAACTTTGTTGTCATTAGTGCGACACGGTATAGCTTCCACCCACTTCGAGACATAATCAACCGCTAACAAGATATATAGATTCCCAAAGGAGTTGGGAAAAGGGCCTATAAAATCAATACCCCAAACATCAAATATTTCCACAACCAATATAGGTTGGAGCGGTATCTCATTCCTTCGTGAAATCCGACCCAAATGCTGACATCGCGGACAAGTTTTGCAATGTTCAAATGCATCTTTAAATAATGTTGGCCAATAAAAGCCACATTGCAAAACTTTCTCCGCTGTTTTTCGAGGTCCAAAGTGACCGCCGCATGCCTGATCATGACAAAATGATAACACGCTCTTGAATTCATCGTTAGGGACACACCTGCGAATGATTTGATCGGAACAATACTTGAATAGATATGGTTCATCCCAGTAAAAATATTTTACTTGGGATAAAAATCGAAGTTTGTCTTGTTTCGACCAATCGCTAGGTATAAGTCCTGTCGCAAGATAGTTCACGACATCCACGAACCAAGGTTCGTAGGATACATTCAAGAGCTGTTCGTCGGGAAATGAGTCATTTATCGGCACGGTCGCAGTTGGTGAAGAAGTGATGCGTGAAAGATGGTCGGCTACTACGTTTTCACATCCACTCTTGTCTTTGATAACAAGATCAAATTCTTGTAACAATAGGATCCAACGTATTAGCCTGGCCTTCGCATCCTTCTTCGATAAAAGATGTCGTAGGGCGGAGTGATCTGTGTAAACCACAATAGGCGAGCAATCAAGTAGGGCCTGAATTTCTCTAATGCAAACACAACTGCCAAGAATTCTTTCTCGGTAGTTGTGTAATTTATTTGTGCATCATTCAAGGTCCTACTTGCATAGTAAATTACATGTGGCATCTTATCAATATGCTGTCCCAAGACAGCACCAATAGCAAAATCCGATGCGTCACACATAAGCTCTAACGGGTGGTTCCAATCCGGAGATGATAGAACGGGGGCTGTAGTGAGTGATTCTTTAAGCGATTCAAAGGCAGCCTCACATTCCGAATCGAAGTGAAAAGTAGTGTCCGTGGCCAATAGAAGGGTTAAGGGTCTAGCAATTTTGCTAAAGTCCTTAATAAATCTCCTATGAAATCCTGCATGGCCAAGGAAGGATCGTATATCTTTGACGCAGTTGGGACGAGAGAGGTTATGAATGACATCTATTTTAGCTCTGTCAACCTCAATGCCTTTTCGTGAAATTATATGTCCAAGTACAATACCTTCTTGGACCATAAAATGGTATTTTTCCCAATTCAAAGTCAAGTTCTTATCCTTACAGCGGGTAAGAACAACGTCAAGATTACGAAGGCAGTCCTCAAAGGAGTCCCCAAAAATGGAGAAATCGTCCATAAAAATTTCTAGAAAATTTTCCACCATATCTGAAAATATCCCCATCATGCACCGCTGAAATGTAGCGGGAGCGTTGCATAACCCAAAGGGCATGCGTCTATAAGCAAAAGTTCCGAAAGGACAAGTAAAAGTGATTTTATCTTGATCCTTTTCGGCGATGGGGACCTGGTTGTAGCCAGAGTATCCGTCCAAGAAACAGTAGTAATCGTGTCCCGCTAATCGTTCCAACATCTGGTCAATGAAAGGTAGAGGAAAGTGATCTTTCCTCGTCGCGGCATTGAGTTTCCTGTAATCGATACATACGCGCCACCCAGTTTGGGTGCGTGTTTGGATTAACTCATTAGTCTCATTAGTGATGGCCGTGATGCCAGACTTTTTATGGACCACATGAATTGGACTTACCCATTGACTATCAGATATGGGGTAAATTATTCCACTATCAAGGCACTTGACGATTTCTTTCTTTACCGCCTCCTTCATAACGGGATTTAACCGTCTTTGTGGGTCTCAGGTTGGTTTGGCTTCATCCATCAGATGTATGTAATGTTCAACAATTAAGGGACTAATCCCTTTGATATCAGCCATTGTCCAACCAAATGCTTCCCGATTCGATCTCAACACTGCCAAAAGTGCATTCTCTTGCTCTAAGGCTAGAGAAGCAGAAATAATCACTGGTAAAGTCCCATTCTCTCCTAAATATGCATATTTAAGATGAGAAGGTAGCGGTTTGAGATCAAGAATTTATGGAGAGACAATAGAAGGTGGGGTAAGCGAATGATATTCGGACTCCCAAAGAGATTCAAAACTTGCATAAGATATTGACTCGGAAAGTGCTGCTGACTTTTGCAATGAGTCAACGGGTTCAATCTTAAGGTCGGACTCATTGAACATATCCTCACTATAAAGTGGTGCAAGATCAAACGATGTCTCATTAGTGTTGTCGAGAACATCAAAACAAAGCTCCTCATCCATGCAGCTTTCGGAAGCTATCTCGTGGATGGAACAAACATCCAGCAATTGAGCAGAAAGTTCTGATGGCTGACTTCCTAGCTTGTAAATATTAAGCTCAATTGTCATTTTCCCGAAGGATAAGTTCATAGAACCGTTATGACAATTAATTACAGCGTTAGAAGTTGCTAGGAAGGGTCGACCAAGTATCACCGGGATTTGATTGCGTGGGTTTGCCACAGGTTGTGTATCTAAAACAATAAAGTCCACGGGAAATATGAATTCTCTGACTTTAATTAAGACATCCTCTAGTTCGCCCCGAGGTTTGGTGATAGATCGGTCTGCCATTTGGAGAGTACAATGGGCGGGTTTTAACTCTCCTATTCCTAACTGCTCGTATACTGAATAAGGAAGCAAGTTGACGCTAGCGCCTAGATCGAGTAAAGCACGATTTATATTTTTACCCCCAATAGAAATAGAGATTGTAGGACAGCCGGGGTCCTTACGTTTCTTTAGTATTTGTTGGGTAAAAGCTGTGCTAACATTACCCGTCATGAAAACCTTTTTAGGCACTTGAGTTTTTCTCTTCCTAGTGCACAAGTCTTTAAGGATTCTTGCATAAGATGGGACTTGTTGAATAGCATCTAGGAGAGGAATATTCACGCTAACTTGCTTAAACATTTCCACAATCTTCTCCATTTGCGGGTTAGGTCGGTAGGCCCTTAATCGGTTTGGAAATGGAGCTCGATCAATAAGTTTTGGGTCCAACGTTTGTGGAGAAGACTGTGGCGACGGATTCGATCCCAAAATTAGAGTGGGAATCGACTTAGATAGTTCTGGTGAAATGTTTGAGCCTTGGGGAAAATGGAGAATAGGCTCGGACAAAGGTGGCAGACTAGACGAATTAGGGGAAGAAGAAGAAGAAGAAGGGGTATCAAATGTGTCACTATCATCAAATTGCTCACCCACTCGGTTATTCAGCACTCTCCCCATTCTCAACGTAGTAATGATATTCACATTATGACTTTGTGAATGGCCAGGATTCGGTAGGGGTTGAGATGGGAGTTTCCCTTTCTCTCTCGCACTCATTGCGGCGTTTAACTGTGCGATTTGGTTTTCTATTGATTTAATACTCTCACCATGGGAGGCGGAGTTTTTCGTTAGGGTATCAATAGAAGACCTCATATCAGCCGAAATTTGCATGGATTGTTTCATGAACATATCCAAAGTTTGTGCAAGTGAGTTGTCAGTACCGGCCACTTGTGGTGTAGAAATGTTGGCCGGATTTTGGAAATTTTGTGACTGAAAGGGGGGATGATTTTGTGGTTGTGGTTGCTGTGGAGGAGGTCTTTGATAATTACTTTGTTGGTTTTGATTCCAAGCAAAGTTAGGATGATTCCTCCATCCTTGATTGTACGTGGAAGAATAAGGGTCGTTCATAGGTCGCTGCTGAAAAGCAACATTTTCTTGAAACGAAGCATTCATAGGACATTCTTCCGTTAAGCGTGAAGGATCCGAACAGCAACCACAGACGGTCTTAGGAAGCGTGACCTGATTTAGGGAGATTGTTGAGAACTTGTTTTCAATAGCATCGAGTTTCTTCTGAATCGCTGCCATTTCGGCTTTCATTGCGATAGAAACATCGAGCTGGTGAATACCTCCCTTAGTTGAAGGTGGTTTTATGCTTTCCCACTGCAACGTGTGTTCAGCAAGGTCATCCAGATATTTCCACGCTTCACCGTCATCTTTAGACATGAAATTGCATTGACACATTGTCTCAAGCATCTGCTTTGTCGCTGGATTAATGCCCTCATATATAATCCGACATAAATCCAATCTTTGTATTCCGTGATGGGGGCATTGGACAAGCAGATCTTTGAAACGTTCAAAGCACTTCCAAAATGGTTCATTGGGAAGCTGGGTGAACTGGTTGATCTCGCTCCTAATATGTGCAGTCTTATGATTTGGGTAAAACTTCTTAAGAAATGCTACGACGAATTCATCCCAATTAGTGATAGAGTGTGCGGCAGTATTATAAAGCCATTTTTCTGCCAAGTCGCACAGTGTGAATAGGAGAAGACGTAAGCGCATAGCATCTAAAGTCAATTGTGAAGTGCCCATAATTGCGCATACGTTTTCAAATTTGGTGATGAAAACGTACGCGTCTTCCGACTCAAGCCCGTGAAATTTGGGCAACAGATTGATGTAGTGGGGTTTGATTTCGAAATTATCCCCATTAGGTGGTGGAAGAGATAGACAAGTAGGAAGAGGACCACGAATAGGATAGCATCTCTCTTGGAGAGAGATGCGCGGTGGATTCTGCTCACCTGCGGGCGGTGGCAGCGTGGTGTTATAATTAGATGGAGTGTCGTCCATCACGGTTGATGTGGTGTGTGGTGGGGGAAAAGAAGATGATGAAGCACCGACTTCGGCGTCGATAGCAGGAACGCGGACAAGACGGGAACTAGGATCCCGTGTCCAGCCGAGCATGCACTAAGCGGGTTTAGTGCAAGTGGCAGCGTGTGTGTGATTTTAAAATTGGCTTGTTTTGAAAAAGTGGGACTCAAGACAAATCACCCTAAGATGCACAAGCAACCCTAGAACTAAGGTCACCTAGGTCCAGTCTCTAGATCGCTCCTAGACTTCCAAAAGACAAGCCGCAGGATCAATCCTCTACCGCCTCTGTACTACCCTTGTAGCCAGGTAAGTGCCAGGTAAGTGGGAAGGAACCACGTCGTGGGCCTAATTAAAAACCACTAGCCTTTGTCACACTTGCCTAGGCACTACAAAAGTAATGCGGATAAACGATAGATTACCCACGACCTTCCTCTGTCCTTATTGAGCGCGACAGTCCTTAGAGTCTGGTCTAGATATTTTTTAAATTAATGAAGGGTTGATCTATATGCTCGGTTTGTGATTTGTGAGGCTTAGGAAGGGTGATGAAATCCCCACCTAATCTTGATTTGGTCTTTGCCCCTTAAAGTCCGTATTAAAATATGCAAAACAAAACCAATCACAAAACTTTTGCAAAAAGATTTTTGAGCGGCGCTAATTTGCAAAGAATTCTGCAGAAGATAGATTTTATTGGATTTGAGAGGAGAGAGAAAGAGTTAAGAAAGATACCAGAGAAATTTGAAACCCTAGATCTCCTGTTTCCTCAAGTCCGTGACTCCAGATTCCCTCGCAAAATTCACACACAAATCGTTAAATATGCAATTTGCAGTTTTGTTTTAAATAATGATATGAATCGTCTAAGATTCAACACAAATAGCGAGAATAAAAAATTACGCACGTATCCCCGACAACGGCGCCATTTGATTGTTACGAAAGAGTGTTTGTTTGTAGTTAACCGCAATCAGAACGGTGTCGCGTATAGCTAGACCGAGGTGAGTACGGGTCGTCCTCAGGGAAACATTGAATCTTTTACTCTTACTTTAGACGTGTTGAGAAAGAGAGGAGGAATAAAGAATTTTGTGAAAAGTTTCTAGATCTACGTTAAGCAAGAATGCAAAAATATAGATCTAGATTATTTTAGAGATTTAGATAATATAATAAGAGGGCTTGTAGGTTCGTTAGGATTTAGTAGTTATGGACGATTAATTAAAAGTTACCCTTTTTATCCTTTAATAGATTTATAACTAGAACGACGGTGATGCGTGTAGATTAGGGTTTCTGGAGGGAAAAGGAATCCCACTCTTAACCCTTACCTCGACACGGAACTCCGTTCATATCTAGCCTTTACCAAAACAATCATTAATCTAATCTCTAATCGCGGTCGGAACTAACAAAGAATTGTTAGCATGCCCGATTAGGATGTTAATAATTCTTTTGATAAAGTTCATAAACTTTATAGGACTTAAAAAGGATTTAGAGATGTTCATCGTCCATTAGCCTACCCTAATCCTACGAACCCTAACAAGCGGAGAATTATTCGTGCATGTTGGGAAAAGAAGATGAAAAGATAGAGAGGGAAAACATAATGTAAAATGCAAAAGAATTAAATAAAACAACTACCTTTATTAATCAACTTGAACAATCTACACTTTATTCCTTAGAAAATGATTACAAAACTAGTTGCTTCTCGATCTCTTCCAAGAAGGTAGATGAACCGTTGATGATCAGCCTGGATGCGTGAGCGTCTGGGGCTTCGTGATCGCGTCGGCTTGATAACTTTTCCAAGAGGCTCTCGGTGCCCTTTTATAGTGCAAAGTCAGAATCTTTTGCTTCAAAAGTTGGTAAAATATAGTAGAGAATCATGCCCCAAAATCTTTCCTTCCAACTCCATAATATTGCGGCGGATCCGCGGCCCAAGGGGGTGTTTGGCCGCGGATCCGCGCTTGATGGTGAGGATCTCTCGATCAAATTTCTTGGGCTTCCTTCTCGTGACATGTGGCAATCCTAGGCACCTTTACAATTCAGAAATCTTCTCTCGGTTGCTACGAAAGAGTGTTTGTTTGTAGTTAACCGCAATCAGAACGGTGTCGCGTATAGCTAGACCGAGGTGAGTACGGGTCGTCCTTACGAAAACGTTGAATCTTTTACTCTTACTTTAGACGTGTTGAGAAAGAGAGGAGGAATAAAGAATTTTGTGAAAAGTTTCTAGATCTACGTTAAGCAAGAATGCAAAAATATAGATCTAGATTATTTTAGAGATTTAGATAATATAATAAGAGGGCTTGTAGGGTTCGTTAGGATTTAGTAGTTATGGACGATTAATTAAAAGTTACCCTTTTTATCCTTTAATAGATTTATAACTAGAACGACGGTGATGCGTGTAGATTAGGGTTTCTGGAGGGAAAAGGAATCCCACTCTTAACCCTTACCTCGACACCGAACTCCGTTCATATCTAGCTTTTACCAAAACAATCATTAATCTAATCTCTAATCGCGGTCGGAACTAACAAAGAATTGTTAGCTCGCCCGATTAGGATGTTAATAATTCTTTTGATAAAGTTCATAAACTTTATAGGACTTAAAAAGGGTTTAGAGATGTTCATCGTCCATTAGCCTACCCTAATCCTACGAACCCTAACAAGCGGAGAATTACTCGCGCATGTTGGGAAAAGAAGATGAAAAGATAGAGAGGGAAAACATAATGTAAAATGCAAAAGAATTAAATAAAACAACTACCTTTATTAATCAACTTGAACAATCTACACTTTATTCCTTAGAAAATGATTACAAAACTAGTTGCTTCTCGATCTCTTCCAAGAAGGTAGATGAACCGTTGATGATCAGCCTGGATGCGTGAGCGTCTGGGGCTTCGTGATCGCGTCGGCTTGATAACTTTTCCAAGAGGCTCTCGGTGCCCTTTTATAGTGCAAAGTCAGAATCTTTTGCTTCAAAAGTTGGTAAAATATAGTAGAGAATCATGACCCAAAATCTTTCCTTCCAACTCCATAATATTGCGGCGGATCCGCGGCCCAAGGGGGTGTTTGGCCGCGGATCCGCGCTTGATGGTGAGGATCTCTCGATCAAATTTCTTGGGCTTCCTTCTCGTGACATGTGGCAATCCTAGGCACCTTTAGAATTCAGAAATCTTCTCTCGGTTGCTTCTAGACTTGGTCTCCAAGTTTTGCTTCTTAATTTTGCAAGATTTCTTCAACAGCTTGATTTCTCTGATATATTCTGCATAACAACTTGGAAAATTCTGCACAATAATCTTAAATAATATTTAGTAGACTTTGTTCTACTAGAATTTGGTCAATGAATTTATTTGCATACATTTTTCTACCAAATGCTAATTAAAATATATTAACACATGGAAAATAGTGTTTTTACACATAAACCCTCATATGTATAATATATTATAATAAAGTCCTTTTTTAATATGAAAATGGTAGGAAAAGTGTAATACAAGTATGCAGTTTTATCAACTGAACAGATATCCAAGACCGTAGGACGTTGGACCGGAACCGCATCCATAGCGGGATGAAGAAAGCTGTTCACGGTCCAATCCACCATCTCCATGGCATACTGCACCGAGGGTGGGGTAGCATAATGAATTGCCGTGATGGGCTCGGACGGCACTGCGCATGTGAACCTGCGTCGACCCATGATGATCTGGTTATACCAAGACCCCCAAAGGTGGAGGTTCTTGTACTCCGGGTCGTATTCTCTAATCATGGTCAGGGCTTCACGGTCCAAGGGCGCCTCGGGAAATCCCTCCTCCAAGCGGACGAACGGGAATGAAGTGTCTAGAGACATGATCGCTGCAAAAGAACAATTTAGCCGTTAGTGTTGTAATTCCAACGTTTGGCGTCTAAAAAAGAAAATGCATTAATTAAATTAAATTTAAATTAATTAATTACACCACACAGCAGTGCAGTGAGTAGGAGACTAAAGAGGGGACCCACAAAATCTGGATGACAATACGTCAGTTAACAAGACAACCTCATCATTGGATGAGATTGTCAGTTGGTCCCCAGGAAAACATTCCCATTTATAAAAAAGGGGGGGAGAATCCTTAGAGACAAGGAGAAAATCTCCTCTTTCAGAGCAAAGCTCTGTCACAGAGTGACACTTGTCAAACTCTGGTCCCAGGGAAATAAGATTCCTTAAAGGAGCATGGCTCTGTGGTAATAATGGAAAAGGTCCATTAGAATTTTTTTTTACACTTAAAAGAATCAACAATTTTGGAATCTTGAAAGATTCATGAAAAACTTATAAAAAGATTCCTCATTTTTCAAAATCTAAAAGAGCTATTTTTGGATCCATGAGCAAAGCTCTGATCATGGGTTAAAACCCATGAACAAGATCTCTATAGATCTATGGATTCATAAGAGCAAAGCTCCGTTGATGAAACCCCAAAGGGGATTTCTTTAGATCAGAAGATCTGTGAGAGCAAAGCTCTATTGGTTAATTAAAATTAATTTAACTTAAAATTAATTTTACCTAAAGTTTTCTAACTTGGAAGAGCAAAGCTCTAAAGTTTTGGAAACGAGAGCAAAGCTTTGGAAATCAAAATCTAGAAAATGGTGAGATTTTTTTCTAAGGGCCAGAGGTCCTATTTATAAGGCGCTTGCGCCCCTTGAGCTCACCCCTTGATCCAACGATCAGGAGTTTGCCACCGCTGCACTCACGTGCGCGCCACGTGAGCGCAACGGTGGGGGGGGCATTTGTTTCGCCCAATCAGAGCAAAGCTCTGTTGAAATTCAAAATTCAAAATTTTGAAGCAACGCTTCAAATCTCGGACGCAACGCGCCACATGTCAGGCGCTGATACGTCAGCGCAGCGCCCAAGAAGGCGCGCCCAATCAGAGCAAATCTCTATTTAAGGGAAGCAACGCTTCAGTTGCGCATGCACTGCGCTGCGCGACACGTGTCAGCGCAGATGCGCTCGCGCAGTTGTGCTGCGTTGTGTGCTGCGCGACACGTGTCAGCGCAGTTGCGCTAGCGCAGTTGCGCTGCGCTGTGCGCTGCGCGACACGTGTCAGCGCAGATGCGCTAGTGCAGTTGTGCTGCGCTGTGCGCTGCGTGACACGTGTCACGCGCTGGGGCATCTGCGCCAAACAGAATTAAAATTCTAAGAAATCTTTTCTGTTCTTGTTAAAACAAGAAGATTTTCTTCTGCAAAGTAGAAGCCCTTGGATCAAAGATCCAACGGTGGGGAAAATTCCCCAAATCACTCAGAGAAAGATCTCTTCAACAAAATTAACTAATTTATGGGCACTATAAAAGAGACCCCAGACCTCAATTCAAAGAATTCAACATTTTTTTTGAAAAAAGTCAAGAGCTTCAAACAGAGAGAGAATTCTGAGAAAATTTCAAAGAAAAAAGTAAAAACCTTCATGAGAGAAAATAAATCTCTTTTAATAAATCATTGATCTAAAAACCAGATCAATGTTTCTTCACATAATAAACAGTGCTTTGCACTTCTCATGAACCACTGGTTCTTTAAAAACAAGAAAATAACAAAATAAAAATAGTGCTTTGCACTTTTATGAACCTCTGGTTCTTCAAACAAAAAGAAAAACTTACTTTTCTTTGATCTAAATTAGATCAAGAAATCAAATAGTGCTCTGCACTTCTGTTCTTGAATCTAAAAGATTCTTAGTGCTTTGCACTTCCAGACTGCGCTGTTGCTCTCTTGAGAGAGCGCCACGTGTCAGCTACAGAACAACTTGCGCTACGCGCTCTTGAAATAGAGCTTTGCTCTCTGGAATTGGCGCACCTCACCAGAGCGCGCCACGTGTCAGCAGCGCAACAGCGCAGCGCGCTAGCGCAGCGCACCACGCTGTTGCGCTTGCGCTCGCCAGAGCATGACACGTGTCCTCACCACAAGCGCTTGCGCTCAGTGATTGGCGCAAAGCGCCTGATAAATGCAATGCATTTCATTTCCTGAAGGGCCAGGCCCAATTAAAAGACTTAACAGGCCTAATAAATAAAATGCTATGCATTATTTAAAAGGGCATAGCCCAATTGAAAGGTCCAATGGACCAAAACAAATGATCTGCATCATAATAAAAAGGGCAGAGCCCAGTCAAAATGGGCATAAATGGCCTGAAGTAATGCTATGCATTATTCTAAAAAGGGGAAAGCCCAGACAAAGGCCAAATGCAAACAAAATGTTGAACATTTTCAACTGGACTTAGCCCAATTCTGGCCGTAAGTCCTCAAATTAAATTGACTGAGCGATATTGCTCCCTTAAATCAATTTATATCTGGTTCGAGGGTACATCTCCGAGCTCCTCCGACACCTCTCGTTGTAATCCTTCAACGACGTCAGAGAGGCGACGGGTCCCAACAACCACACATCAATATGGACTGCGGGGTCCTTAGGCAAACGTCGTGGCAGATCTCGCGACCCAAGTCGCCCGATTGCAATTACAGCAGAATCAAATTTTGGCTCATGAGCCAGGGATTGGTACCCGGGAGCAGCCAACTGATATCTCTTTAAATCTAAAAGCGGAGCGCCTTCGCGAAAAACGGCCGCAATTAGCCTCCAGTCCCTCCGATACATACGCCGGGGGGGAATCGCCTCTGAAAGAGAAGCTGGAAAAGGTCTATTCCTTCAATAGGGAAAAGGTCCACAAGATATTCAGGGACGCCCTAAGAAACGGTCTACAACTGCCAGAATCAAAGAGACCGCAAGAAGAGAATATGACCGAAGACCCAAAATATTGCCCCTATCACAGGGTGATAGGTCATGCCATTGAGGACTGCTTCGTCTTCAAAGATTGGGTCGAAAGGCAATACAGGATGGGAGAGATAGAACTGTCTAAAGGCGTGTTAGCAAACAGTCAAGCTACGATCGCCGATTTCATGCAAATAGAGACCGAAGCCTTTCGGGAACCAAATCCTCCCAGACATGTGCCTCGAGGACCAGCATCAGCAAAGGCACCTACTCCAATGGAGAGAAAGAAGAAGGTATACTCCTTCAGGAGGGATGAAGTCCACAAAATATTCGTGGACGCCTTGAACAATGGCCTGCAACTGCCTATTCCAAAGAGGCCACAGGAAATGAACATGACCGGCAATCCCATATACTGTCCATATCATAGAGTGGTGGGTCATACCATCGAAGACTGCTATATTTTCAAAGATTGGGCAGAGGACCAATATAAACTTGGAAAAACCTCACAATCCTCGGATGTATCGGCAAGCCACAGAGCTAGGTCATCAACACAGCTCCGCCAAGATCAAAGTTCAAGGAGCTGGGATAAGCAAAAAGGACCACCACGTCATTAAACTGGGAACAATCGACCTCTAAGTCGTTAAACTGGGAATGTAAAAATATATGTATACATATATATGTAAATAAACAAAAAATATGTAAATAAAAAAAATAGAGAAAAGCCGAAATGATGGGGCAACTCGCAATAAAAATCAGCGAGTAAAAATAAAAATGAAAATAAAGCCGAAATGATGGGGCAACCGCGAATAAATAGCCGAAATGATAGGGCAATCGCGACCTTCGCAATAAGAAAAGCTGAAATGATAGAGCAATCGCGGTAAAAAAAAATACAAAAAATACAAAAAATACAAAAAACAACGGCGAATGATGAGTCGCTCCTGGTACCATATTCCAGTGCAGCGATGCAGACGCCAACAAAAATTCAAATTTCCAAAATTCTCCCAGCCCTACGGCCAGTCCCCAAATTGACTGCCGTATACAATCCACGGGCTCAAATAATTCTCAGCATACCCATGCCCCACCGCAACCACCAGTTATGCAGCTGGTCTCCGCCTTTGGAATTATGCTCCATTGAGAAGACCCACTCATGTGTCCTCACGATACATGAGGAGAACAAACCTTTGTGAGATCCTTACGACTCACAAAGGAAAAACACACTTAGGAGTCCTCACGACTCCTAAGGAGAATATGCACCTGCGGGATCCTTACGACTCGTAGGGAGAAAATGCTTTTATGGGACCCTCATGGCCCATAAAATTGAAAAGTCTTAGGTGATAGGAATCCAAACCTGTCTCCTAAGCCATCGCTCCCCGATCCCCAAGTGGCGAATGATGAGTCGCTCCTGGTACCATATTCCAGTGCAGCGATGCAGACGCCAATCAAATTCCAAACCCCATACCCCAAAAGGCGAATGATGAGTCGCTCCTGGTACCATATTCCAGTGCAGCGATGCAGACGACAACCAAATTCCAAACCCCATACCCCAAAAGGCGAATGATGAGTCGCTCCTGGTATCATATTCCAGTGCAGCGATGCAGACGCCAACCAAATTCCAACTCCCATACCCCAACGGCGAATGATGAGTCGCTCTTGGTACCATATTCCGGTGTAGCGATGCAGACGCCAACAAAGTCCTGAAATGTTTCTGGCCCTACGGTCTGGATCATACATCCTGTAAAACCGTATACAATCCACGGGCGTAAAACAATCCCGATCTCTCTAAAAAAAAAGAAAAAAAAGAAGAACGGTATGTCCACAAGCAAAACGGGCACGGATGAAAACCCGAAAAGGGCTCCGTGAGTAAAAACAGCAGGACTGCCGGCGAGTTTGTGAAAACCCGAAAGGGCGCAAACTCGTGAAAAAAAATAAAAGAAATGAAATGCACTCGCAAAGTCCTCTCGACTTTGTGAGGAGAAAATTCCCACGTGAGATCCCTACGACTCACGAAGGAGCAACACACTTAGGAGTCCCCACGATTCCTAAGGAGAAAATACACCTGCGAGATCCTTACGACCCGTAGGGAGAAAATGCTTTGTGGGACCCTTGCGGCCCATAAAATGGAAAAGCCTTAGGTGACAGGGATCTAAACCTGTCTCCTAAGCCACCAATTCTCAAATCCTCCCGGGGCACATGATGAGTTGCTCCTGGCATTATTCCAGTGCAGCAATGCAGATGCCAAAACAGAACCGAAATCCTCAAATCCACTCAGCGCAAATGATGATTCGCTCCTGGTACCATATTCCAGTGTAGCGATACTGATGCCAAACAAAAACCAATTCCCAAATCCTCCCGGGACAAATGATGAGTTGCTCCTGGTATTATTCCAGTGCAGCAATGCAGATGCCAAACCAAAACCAAAATCCCCAAACCCTCTCATGATAAATGATGATTCGCTCCTGGTACCATATTCCAGTATAGCGATGCTGATGTCGACTCAAGTCAATCAAATCAAACCAACAACCTCTGCGGCGGAATCATGCTTCGTCCCAGAATTTACTCCGTATCGAAATCATGCTTCGCCTCGGGATAACGACCTCCTTGCCGGAATTTTACTCCGCCTCGGAATCAAATCAACCAGCAAGCTCTGCGTCAGAATTATGCTTCGTCTCAGAATGCACCCCGTGTCGAAATGATGCTTCGCCTCGGTGTACCTGCCTTCCCTGTCGAAATTATGCTTCGTCTCGGAATAAAGTCAACAACCCGACACTCCGCGCCGGGGAAAAGTCCATCAGCGACACTCCGTGCCGGGAAAAAGTCAACCACCGACACTCCGCGCCGGGGAAAAGTCCATCAGCGACACTCCGTGCCGGGGAAAAGTCAACCCGACACTCCGCGCCGGGGAAAAGTCCATCAGCGACACTCCGTGCCGGGGAAAAGTCAACTCGACACTCCGCGCCGGGGAAAAGTCGATCAGCGACACTCCGTGACGGGGAAAAGTCAACCCGCGACACTCCGCGCCGGGGAAAAGTCGATCAGCGACACTCCGTGCTGGGGAAAAGTCAACCCGACACTCTGCGCCGGGGAAAAGTCCATCAGCGACACTCCGTGCCGGGGAAAAGTCAACCCGACACTCCGCGCCGAGGAAAAGTCGATCAGCGACACTCCGTGCCGGGGAAAAGTCAACCCGCGACACTCCGCGCCGGGGAAAAGTCGATCAGCGACACTCCGTGCCGGGGAAAAGTCAACCTGACACTCCGCGCCGGGGAAAAGTCGATCAGCGACACTCCGTGCCGGGGAAAAGTCAACCCGCGACACTCCGCGCCGGGGAAAAGTCCATCAGCGACACTCCATGCCGGGGAAAATTCAACCACCGACACTCCGCGCCGGGGAAAAGTCAACCCACGACACTTCGCGCCGGGGAAAAGTCCATCAGCGACACTCCGTGCCGAGGAAAAGTCAACCCGACACTCCGTGCCGGGGAAAAGTCCATCAGCGACACTCCGTGCCGGGGAAAAGTCAACCCGACACTCCGCGCCGGGGAAAAGTCGATCAGCGACACTCCGTGCCGGGGAAAAGTCAACCCGCGACACTCCGCGCCGGGGAAAAGTCGATCAGCGACACTCCGTGCCGGGGAAAAGTCAACCACCGACACTCCGCGCCGGGGAAAAGTCGATCAGCGACACTCCGTGCCGGGGAAAAGTCAACCCGACACTCCGCGCCGGGGAAAAGTCGATCAGCGACACTCCGTGCCGGGGAAAAGTCAACCCGACACTCCGCGCCGGGGAAAAGTCGATCAGCGACACTCCGTGCCGGGGACACGTCAACCAGCGACACTCTGCATCGGGGAAACGTCCAACACAGACACTCCGCATCAGGGAAACGTCAACTAGCCGATACTCCGCCTCGGGGAAACGTCAAGCAGACACTCCGTGCCGGGGGCACATCGACAACAGACACTCCACCTCGGGGAAACGTCGACCAGCGACACTCCGTGCCGGGGACACGTCTACCAAATCGCTCCGGATCAGAGCGTCGACGTCTATGTCGCAAAAAGGGCAGTGTAGGCTCCCGCAAATTGGGAACCCAAATCGCTCCGTAACAGAGCGTCGACCGTCCATGTCGTAAAAAGGGCAGTGCATCCCAAAAAGTGGGAACCAAAGCAAGTCGCCTCCACGTGAAAGAAGATCCATCAATTTCATGCACACGACCCACATGTGCGGTGTGCATTTATTGATAGGGGGCACTTTGTTGGGGTAAAAATTTACACCCCCGTTGACCGAGTCAAAGTCGAGGTCAACCCCAAGCCAGGTGGGCCCAAGCCCAGGTCAAGCGGGCCGATGCCCAAGTCGAGCCCGCGGCCAGCCTCCTCCATGCCAACAACAAAAATCATGTAACAAATAATTTTTATGTAATTTTTGTGCATGAATGTAAACAAAATGGGCACAAAGCCAATATTTTGTAAGCCCATGGTTTATGTGCAAAAATGAAATGGCACATGAGCCATGGGATGGCTAAAATGCCATTTTTGTAAAGCCCAAGGGGCTATTTGTAAATGTGTAAGCCTATAAAAGGCAACATGATGATGAATAGAAGAACACTTTTTTCATTCCCTCAAAAACTAGGGTTTGTTCCTCCACTCTCTCCTTTTCAAGTTCTTCCTCTTCCTTTTTATTTTCTAAATAAATCAAGAGCTTAGCTCTCTTTTTTTTTTAAAACTAAATAAAGTTTTACCATAAACCCATCTCCAAAAACTCCATCAAGAGAAGAAAAAGGGTCTTTTTTTTATCATCCAAGATCTAGATCTTGGAGTTTCAAGAGAACCCATTTTGGGTTTCTTCTCAAAAGAGAAAGGAGAAAATCTTTTGGAGTTCAACTCCACAAATAAAATTCTTTTGGAGTTCAACTCCACCACCAGGAAAATTATTTTGGAGTTCAACTCCACTACAAAAATTCTTTTGGAGTTTAACTCCACAGTAAAAATCTTTCGGAGTTCAACCCCACAAATAAAGTTCCTTTGGAGTTCAACTCCACAAATAAAATTCTTTTGGAGTTTAACTCCACTGCAGAAATACTTTTGGAGTTTAACTCCACAAAAAAAAATACCTTTTTTGGGGAGTTTAACTCCACATTATAATTTTTTTGGCCATGTAAAATTCTTTTGGAGTTGAACTCCACGTTCAAAAAAGAGAAAAAAAAAGGGCAGTCACATGCTATGCATGTGACGGGTCGCATGCAAAGCATGTGACGGGTCGCATGCAAAGCATGTGACGGGTCGCATGCAAAGCATGTGACGGGTCGCATGCAAAGCATGTGACGGGTCGCATGCAAAGCATGTGACCCCATCACATGGTTAACATGTGACGGGGTCACATACAATGCATGTGACCCCATCACATGGTTAACATGTGACCTGGGTCACATGCTAAGCATGTGACGGGTCACATGCTAGCATGTGACCTGGTTCACATGCTAGCATGTGACCCCCCCCTCACATGAGGGGTCACATGCTAACATGTGACCCTCCATGTCACATGCTAGCATGTGGCCTCCCTCATATGAGGGGTCACATGTTAGCATGTGACCCCACTTTAAAAAAAAATTTCTCTTTTCTTCTTTCTTCCTCCTTTTTTTATTTAAAATAAAAATAAATAAATATTAAATAAATTATAAATAATATTTAAAAATTAAAAAAAACATAATTATTTTCTTTTCTTCCTTTCTTTATTTAACCCCTTTTTTCTATTTAACAAAAAATATTAAATAAATATTAAATAAATAAAAATAATATTTTTAAATTAAAAAAATATTTAAAAATTTATTTAAAAAATAATAATAATAATTCTCCAAATATTTATTTACTTATTTATTTTCGTTTTTATATATAGAAAATATATATATATGTATATATCTCTTTTTACAAGTGGAATAAAACAAAAAAAATACACACACACCAATACACTGCATATTGAGTTCGCATGACCAGTTTAACCCGTCAATCGGAGGTTCCTTCGCTCTAAATGCGAGGGGTAATTAACGGCAGCTTAGTCCGCGGCCGTCGGAGATTTGGATCCCCACAATCAATAAACTCCGGCCTACCCTAGGCAGGGGGAATCTGTAATGCCCCTGACAAGCGCGCGCGTATTCCCATCTCAATGGGGTGACGAAAAACACCCTACAGTCACATCAGAAATGGATGATCTATCTCCGCTATATCTGCTTTAGTCCATAAATAGACATAAGCCACTTGTCCACTATGCTTCCACCGCTCCCACTGACTACGACAACTCTCTGGCAGAGTCATATACACGTGCATTTCTAAAACCAGTTCAGAACGACGCTATACTCATCCTCTTGCTGGGTCTCATAGCTTAGAACAACCGTAGTGTCAAGTCTGGGTAAACAAGAACCTCCCTGTCACCGTCCTTGAGCATACCGAAGTACCTCTCGAGTGCCTGGGGTTACCCACCTTATCTACGGAGTGGCCAATGGAATGTCAAATCAGATTGAATTTTTAGGTTCTTATCAAATTTTCAGTAATCGTTTGCGGTTTTGGAATCACTTCCAGTTCTACCATACTCCCACTACTGTTTTCTGAAAAAATCCATTTTACTAAAACTGTAGCGAGTCAAGAACAATATTACTATTGATCTTCCAGATCGTAGAAAGTCAACCCTCGTCATAGCCCGGGTCAACCCACAAACAGCCATTATAGAAACGTGCCTTGAGTTATCCAGAGTTTGGTTTTAAGCATAAGTCGGACAACTCCCTTTACCTTAACAATGTTAAGATATGAACTATTCTATATCCAATATAGAAAAAGAGGCACTAATTTAATTGGAACCAAATTCAAATCATGCAGCTGTCTTCAGTGCATGTCAACTAAATGGAAGGAGGCCGATCAGCGTTACTCAACTTAGGAATGCTTCCAATTATAAGTAACCTGAAAAAGAAGCAAGTTCTCTTAATCATTACTATCAACTGAATACCATACACAACTATCTACATCTTCGATCACCTTGAAGAATCCTGATACTTGCAACACCTGATTCTCTGCTTTATTCTTTTACCTGCAACTTCTCAAAACTTAGACCTTGCATTTCTACGAAACACGTGTCTAAGAACTAGAGAAGTCACAAGTAAACAGAATGTAGTACGAGTACCGACCTCTCTGTCCAAACGGACACTGGACAACATACAATACTCTGTATAAGTCCCCTAAGTCTAATAACTCATACCCTGTGCGTCGTAGGTTGAAAACTGTACTTATGGTTAAGAAGAATTACACCGCTGTTCAATACTCCTTACCTAACCATCCACTGATATAAGTAAATGTCATAAACATAATTTCAAAAAGTTATATACAACAACAACTGAGCCTTTTATCCCAAGCATAAGGGGTAGGCTACATGAACCAACATGAGAATCACGCCGGGTCCAACACATGAATCCTCCACTCACTTCTATCGAACAATATACTTTCATTGAGTCCTTTGGCAACCATATCATTTCGTATCACCTCCATCCATGTTTTCTTCGGTCTCCCTTTTGCCCTTTTGCCATTACCCATATCGAGAGTATCTATTCGTCGAACCGGTGCTTCCATATGTCTGCGTCGCACATGACCAAACCATCTAAGCCGGTTTTCCTGCATCTTCTCCTCCACGGGTGCTACACCAACTTTTGCACGGATATCCTCATTTCGTACCTTGTCTTTTCTAGTGTTACCGCACATCCAACGAAGCATGCGCATCTCCGCTACGTGCATCTTCTGTGTATGATGCTTCTTAGGAGCCCAGCATTCTGTACCATATAATAAGGCAGGCCGAATAGCGCTCCGATAAAACTTCCCTTTCAATTTTAACGGAAAGTTACGATCACACAAAATCCCTGTTGCACTCCTCCATTTCAACCAACCAGCTTGGATCCTTTGATTAACATCACTATCGATCTCCCCATTCCTTTGGATGATGGAACCTAGATATCTAAACTGGTCGCTCGGTGATATCTCTTGCCCTTCCAATGTTATACCAATATGGTTTTGATTTCTCTGGCTACTAAATTTGCAGTGCATATATGCTGTCTTGGACCTGCTCAATCTGAATCCCCGAGATTCCAATGTTTGTCTCCATAATTCCAATTTGGCATTAACCCCTGCTTTCGTCTCATTTACTAGAACAATATCATCAGCGAATAGCATGCACCAAGGGACTTCATCTTGGATAGTTCTAGTAAGCTCATCCATCACGATGGTAAACAGGAAAGGACTTAATGCCGATCCTTGATGTAAACCAATAGTAATCGGAAAATCACTTGTTCAGCCACCGCAAGTTCTGACATTTGCCACTACTCCGTCGTACATATCCTTGATTATGTCAATATACTTGACGGGGACCCCCTTTTTCATCATTGTCCCCCATAATACCTCTCTAGGTACCTTGTCGTACGCTTTTTCTAAATCAATAAATATCATATGCAAATCTCTTCTCCTCTCTCGAAAGCGCTCGACAAGTTGACGAAGCAAATGAATCGCCTCTGTCGTCGATCGTCCAGGCATGAACCCAAATTGGTTCTCTGTTATCTTAATATCCTTCCTTAGCCTGTGTTCAATCACCCTCTCCCAAAGTTTCATGGTGTGACACATTAGTTTTATTCCACGGTAGTTTGAGCAACTTTGAATGTCACCCTTATTCTTGTAGATAGGTACAAGGATACTTTTCCTCTATTCATTTGGCATCTTTTTTGTCTGCCAAATCTTATTAAACAGATCTGTCAGCCATTTAACGCCTATTTCGCCTAAGCATCTCCAAATCTCGATAGGAATCCCGTCAAAAAGTTATATCTCACTTTATAAAAAATAAACGTACATATATATCAATTTGAAATTAGTGCATTACAACGGATATTCAAAACCAAATATTTGTCGTCCGGCAAACAACCCAGGTGATTTCCTCAAATATCACCAATTACAACAAATCCTGATATAATGAGGATGATCACCCAATTCCCAATAACTTACTCCCACTCATTGTAACACCCGAGCACAATGCTACTAATTTCTATTACTTTATGAATGGAGTATGACCCTTATTTCATTTATTGTGATTGTTTGTTACTCATTGTATTTTTTTACCCCGTCAACTCAATTTTGCATATAAAATTTTAAAGTATCTAAAATAAAAGTAAAAATATTCATCTTAGCCTACTTGACACCCCTAGCCTTGTGGTAGCGACCGTGCGTTGTGTTCTCGTCCCGTTCAGTGAAACGGGCGAGTTTGGACGGCTACGCGCGCGTACGCGTGTCCGTGTTGGGGGTATGCTTTTTGATCATAAGGCACTTAATTTTTAAAATTGGATCCCGCTTAAAATCCTATTATTTCAATTTTAAATTTTTGGACCCGACCCGGGCGCGATTTGGAAATGTTTTATTTAGCGCCAAAATCCCAAATTTTAATATTTTAAAACCTTCGAATATTTCCTTAACTTATAATATATTTTACTGTTTCCTTATCATTTAAATCTTCTTTAAATTTTTCCTACCACCTAAATCTCTCTCCCTCCACCAATCACAACCTTCATAATCCTTCGTGGGCCCCTTTCCCATTCTTTCTCTCTCTCTCTCTCTCTCACCGTCTCTCTCTCTCTTTCTCTCTCCATCCCATATCTTTCTATCTCTCTCTCTCTCTCTTTCTCCCTCATATCTCTCTCTCTCTCTCCCTTAAATATTTTAAAACTTCTTCCCTCCTCCATATTTTTCACGAGAACACAGAGAACCCCATCGTGCGCTGCGCAGCCGCCTCGCCCCCGTCGCCGCCGCAGCCCCATCTCCGATGACACCAGCACCAGCACCCTCGCCTTATCTTCCTCGTATCAACCACAGGCCCACTTCCTCCTCCCTTCTTCCGGTGCACCCTGACCAGACACGCGACCGCCTGCACCCTAGCCGTGCCCTCGCCGCCGCAGCCCCAACGCCGGCGCCGGCATCACCTCCATCCTCGCGAGCCTAGTCTCACCTACTTCCTCCTTCTTCGACCCCGTACACCCTGCACCTTCGCCGCAGCCACCGCAAACCCCCCTGCACACTGTCGGACCGCCGGATCTGTTGCCGCCGACGATCCCGCCTCTGTAGCCCCGGCCTCGCAAGCAACCCTCGGTGAGATCACTTCCCTCCTCTCTCCCTTTCTTCTCTACTTCTCCGCTAATGTATTTCTTGAATCGGCAGAATCCCCCGCGGTCACTATAGGCCACCGCCGGAGCCCGTCGACCTCGTCGTCGTTCTCGCGTCTCCTCTCTGTAACCACAGAGCAGTACCTTGTAAGCCTCCTCTTCTTATTCTTTAGTTTCCCTTCATTTCTTGTTGCATAGTCTTCTTGACATTCTCTGTTCACCTTTTCGCCGGAATCCGACGATGCCGACGACGTGATCCGACGTTCCAGCGAGGTACCCCGACCCGCGTGGTTCTATTGTTCGTTGTTTGGGTTCAATCCGTGAACCGTGCGCCCGTCGCGAGTTTCCCCGCCGATGTTTACGTTCCGTTTTTCCCGGTTCGCGACCCGTCGAGGCAAGTAACCCATGCTACATGCTATACAATATTTACATATATATTATGACACCCTAAACCTGTAAATTTAACTTGGTACGATTATTTCTCATTTTCGGGTACAATATTGCATTATATCATTTTACCACTAAACTTGGAACCTACAATTGCAAATTGAACCTAATAACCATATTTACCTGTTTAATCGCATTTTTAATGTTAACGTAGCTTATGGCATTTATCCCTGTAGTTATGTTCAATTCGGACACTAGTATGCATTTAACCTGAAATAGCTGTACTGAACCGTTACATAAATCATTGCACCTCTAAGGGTTCTTGAACCTGTTAACATGACTAAACGGCTATACTTGTCTTACTGCACTCTTGTAATCATCTCTGTGACAAATTTGATAATTGTATCGTAAATTGAATGAAACTGCCTATTGCTTAATTCATTACTTATCTCATGTTGATGATACCCATGCTAGATTATAAAACTGATTGTGAGCACACCCATGATATTGTTTACATCTTGACCTGACTGGCTACATATATATATTGATATACCTGACATGGTACCGTATACTGTTGACTTGACCTGATGTACCATGACCTGACCCGTTACCTGATCTTGTGTCTAATGCCAACAAACCTGACATGTAGTCCTCATGGACCGTTCCTGTTGTCTATCCAGACAAACCTGCTTTTACCTGATCCTGTGTTGGCATTAGTTCTTGATTACTGAATACCTGACTTGACATACATAACTTGGGGGTATGGGGAAATCAAAGGTGAAACCTGACTTGTAACTCAACAGTTCGATACCTGTTCTGCTCAGTTTTACGGGCTAGGCCAGCCCCGGAGTGATGATGCTGACATCACTCGCCCATCCTGCTACCTGTTACTGCCTAGCGGCACGTCGCGGTTTCAGCCCGAGAGTCCTTGACCGTGGTCCCGGGCATGCACGGGATACTATTGAGTTACATCGACGATTCATCAATTGATTTCAAAGACTTTAGAATAGAAAACCTGATAGAACAGTTTAGTTTACCCACTGCACACTACCCTGTACTGATCTGATTCATATTATTGTTATTCTTGCTGGATTCATGTTTATTTTGCGTTGCCCGTTACACTGTTCATATTATATTACTTGATGACATAACGCGCTGACGTCTGGGTTTTGCATGGCCCAGATTCTGTACCGCTGTCTCAGTCCGAACAGGAGTACTTCAGCCAGCAGGCTGAGCTGTGAGTTCGGTAGTAGTTAGTTTTATTTCCTGCATTTACTTCCAGATGTGAGCCCGCATTATGGGACATACATTTCAGTTATTTGTATTGGATCATTTGCTTCCGCATTTATTTATTATTAACTCCTGTTATTTTGGATTATGGACATGTTTTAGATAGTGTTATTTTGTTCTTGATATCTCTAGTAATGTGACTGTGGATGGATACTTCCTACCCACAGGTAGCATGGTTGGCTATGTCACGTGCCCAATCTAGCGTACTCTGGGAAGCGGGGCGTGACACTCATCATCTGTAAAACCATACGGATGTGAGAATCAAACCTGGTAAATACATACCCTGGAGCAAGTGTCTATTTGGGAAATCAGTTTTCTATTAACAATACACAGTGAAACTGAAACATGTAAATGTTTCGAAGGGGTATCCGGGTATTCCTAGTAATGCCTCTTCCATTATCAGATTCACAACTGTAACCGTATATTTCTTTGCCATCTCTCCAAATCCCTTTATATGTCTTTAGTCATTACCTTCTGTACACCCCTTTAGGCTAAATGGTTTTCTTCCTTCCCTACCATTCGGCACCAGCCTATGGTTTGGAAGAAGACTATCCAATAAGTATAATAGGTGTACTGTCCTAATCCTAGGAGCATTCACAACCTGAGAGAGGGTGAGGATAAAAGACAATTGAATAAAACCTTATTCCTATTTCTCCTGAATCAGAATCCATCCCCGAACTGGAACAGGTTCCTTCGAGTTCGTATATAACCATACGATGGAGTATCCAATAAACTGTGGATCTTCGTAGTGATACGGAGTGTTCTGGAGAAATACAAAGGTGATGTAGGATTGGCGAAGAAATACTTGGTTTGGTCGTGAATAGCAGTCGCAATTTACTTTGCCCTCTTACTAATCCCTTGATATGTCTTTACTTAATACCTTCTGCACATCATCGTTAGGCTAATTGGTTTTCTTCATTCCCCACCGTTCGGCACCTGCCTATGGTTTGGAAGAAGACTATCCAATAAGCGTAATAGGTGTACTGTCCTAATCCAAGGAGCACTCGCAACCTGAGAGAAGGTAAAAGGAAAAGACAACTGAATAGTCCTATTCATTTTCTCCAGAACCAGAAACCATCCTCGAATAAATTCCTTCGAGTTCGTATATAACCATACAATGGTTTTATCTAATGGAAGTGGACGTTCGTAATAATACGGGGTGTTCTGGAGAAAAGGATAAAAGTAGGAGTGGCAATGAGGTATGCAACTCAGACAATCCAAAAGCTTGTGTTTTAAGAAGGTTCGGTTATCTTGGTCACTGAGTCATAGTCAAGGGTCGGGCCATGGTCGCTGCCAAAGAGAGAGAGAAAAGAAACACTCTGCGTGCACTATAACCGAGATCAGAATGGTTATCAATTTATCTAATCAGGAAACCTCCCACTGTAATCTCAAATTCTCCTCCAAACCTGAAAGAAAAATTAGTCGGGATCACCCGAGAAGTAAACAACTCATCAGTAGGAATCGGGATCCAACTATCATCGCATGATAACGTGATGGAATCCACTCACGTTATCACTCTCCAGAAGGTATGCGCATATCTGGCAAATTTCAGTTTCTTTAGAAACCCCCGATGTGATTTTTACCCCATGCTCTTATGACCTTGACGAAGGTCAACAAATCATAAGTCACATGTCAAGTTCTACCCGTCATTGTCCAGGTTAATTTGAACCCACCCGTACAAGCCCTTGACGAAGGTCAACAAGGCTATACGACTGTCCCAAACCAACGCATCTAGAGGGGTGCTTAAATTATCGGATTCCGTAAAGTGTTGGGTGGTCCATTCACGTTGTTGAAGGAGGCTGCCTCACTTCAGGTTTTGGCGGGTAACTTGCCGCGCCCGTAAGGGTCTAGGATTTCATTGCACAGGCTATCCACACGACCAGGGGAACGTCGGGTTTCAGTAGCGGCTCTGATACCATGTAAGTCTACGGTAGCGCCTCGGCCGTCTTTCCGAGGCCAAAATGCAGAAACAAAATATTTTTCTTTAACCAGAAACCGGCGCTACCGCGGACTATAAACCCGGATCGTAACCATTAACCTACAACTAGCTACAAGAGAAAGGGATAGAATGCTATACCGATCGATCCGTGTCCTTCGGTCTTTGGCCATCATTCCAAAGTTTCTCGAGGCATCTCCGGTCTCAATCTCCTCGTCGGAAAGGGCAGCACATCATCGAGTCTTTTTACGGGCTCCCGCTTCATCCGAAGCAACTCGGGCACGAAGTGTGCTAGCCGACGTGTCCAAGGTATTGTAGAGAATGTTGTGATCACTTTGTCTCTTGCATCCATAGATTTGGATGGACGTTAGAGGTGTTGCCATTAATGAAAATGGTGAGCTAGAGAAGAAAGAAGAAGAGAAGGCTTTTTCTCCTTTTTCTTTTTGTTGTGATGGAATGATTATATGAGAGAGAGTGTTATGTGAAAAATACAAGACCAAGCCAAGCCTCATGGCAGCCCCCCTCTCTCTCCTTTTATCAAATCAACCCAAAAACATCATATAATGTGACATTAACACATAAAAAGAGACCATGAGTCACTAATGTGTCCATGTCACATTTAATGCATGTCATGATGAAATCTAGCTCACAATTTCCATTAACAAACATTAATCTAAATGTTTGCAACAATAAAAAAATACGGCAACATCTAAAGTATACTCGTGACGGATCACAAGGATACCCCTCACCTGTATATACATACTTGCATCCGCATTCCGACTGAATGCGAATGCGATGAGACTAAAGTAATCCAACAAATCTAATACTAGGATCCGGCTTAAACCAAAGCCCACTAATATGATCCGTCCGATCATGATCCGTGCAATGCCGCACGTATATGATCGAACCCTGCCATATATCATACGGCCTCTACAATGTTTCGCCCGAAACTTAAGAAACTGTCTGTGGGGGACTCTAAAGACTCGTCAATACATTGGCTGTGGATTTAACCACTAGCACGTCAGAGGTACTAGCTGTACGTAACGGGCTACCAGGTATTGACCAAAAGGGAGGTCGATGAGCGAACTCATCCTGATACCCTACTGAGCCTGTCAGTGACAATATCCGTACAGTCTGGTCCGTTCATCTATGAGCATCGCATGTTGGGTCTAGGGGGTTAGTAAAAGTCAGACCCCCAAAAGCGGTACAAGTTATGTCGGAGTGTAGCCCAGAACACCCTGAGATACTACTGGAATACCTACCGGTAAATCTCCTGCCTTGGTCAAGGACTTCGTGTAATGGCTCTCCTAGACACAGCGCGACCTCACCCCCAATACCGAGAGAGACAAACCCCTGCCGATCCGCTCACTGCCTCCATGTGGCTCGGGACTGTACCCAACTAAAACCTGTTTGCACGAATCCTTTGAGCCGTGGTAGGGTAGTAATCAAAATACAGTGGGAACTCACACGAGACAAATGACGATCTCAGGTCGATGAAGTAACCTGTACACATGTCACCAGGGAACAGCTATCTGACGCTAGGTATAATACCAACTAGCATGTTCCCGGCGAGTCCTGTCCGGTGTACTCATAACCCAATGAGCACCTGTATACATCTTAGGTGAACCAACTGACACCAATGGCTTGTGAAACCGGCCATCGCCCCTCGTCGGGGTCTCGACTGTATACACTAGTCTACTAATGGAGTATCAATGCCCGGTCTCGAAACTCCCACGACTAGGGACCACTTTAAGGATGTGCTTATAGACTACCCAACTCTCACGTATATGATCGCCATCATACTGCTGGTAGTCAAGTAAGAATCCTAAGGGCTCTATCAACGTGTAATAGCGACCTGTAAGGTCATCTAAAGCAGTACACGATGATAAAGACAAACCATGGTAGCATACTATTCTCCATCAACGTGTAATAGTGAACCACAATGTCACCTAAAGCATGTACACGGTGATAAAGACAAACCAGATAGTATACAATCATCCTGAGTAAGATTGTCCTACTGGCATAGGTCCTCCCTCAATCATTGCAATCACATGGCTGTGATCCAATAATTGACTCTGAGGGCACTATATCCAACACACTCCTCCTAGTGCTTATTTATGCGATCTGGAGGAGGTCCCCGGGTCTACACAATGCCTTATAGCCGCGGTTGAGGGATGAGGCGATCGAGAAGTTGCACTCGCTTTACCACCTCGGCCTGATCTCGAAGAACAGGCGGGACCGATCGGTGGATATTCTTCTGGAGTGTTTCCAGAAGAGGTTTATCGCTGATTCTTGCCCGGCGGAAGGGGTTGCTGGTGCTTCTGTGGTAGCCAGGGTCGGCGGGCAATGCCAGAGAGAGCAGGCCGAGGAAGCCCGGGCTCGGCTGAGGGAGATCTCCTCGGAGTACCATCAAAAGTGCTTTCTTGATTCCCGGCCCCTTTTATTGTAGTTTCGTCGTATTTTTTGTAAGGTTGAGGAGCTTATAATACCCTTTAAGGAATAAAGTTCTTCTTTTCTTATGTGTTTTGTCTCCTTTCATCCCCGTAATAGTTCTTACATATTTTCTCAAAAACGGACCTAGGGATCTCATAACCGAGAGAGAACAAAATTCGTGGAAGAAATCTCTTCTAACTTAGGTGACTTAATAATAATAAAAGAATTACATCGCTTCGAAAAGAAGAAAATACATTCATTTGTACAATTTGAGCTTCTCGGCGTTGTAAGGCCGGGGTTTCCCGAGCAGGGTCCTAGGTTATGACCATAATTTGGCCAATGGTTAATTCCTCGAGACGGATCGAGACTTTTTGTTCTCGTTCCGCCTGCCGCTTTTCCCTTAGGTACTTCACCAAGTGGCCAGAGCGGATCAACTCCTCAATGTAGTCACAGAGTTGTTTGCAGTTCTCGGTCGGGTGCCCTTGCGTCCTATGGAAGGCACAGTAACGGCCACGGAGACGTTTTGCCGCCCTTTGGTTGACTGGCGGGAGTTTAAAGAACCTCTTGCCCTTCGCTTCCTCCAATACCTCGGTCTGAGAGATGTTGAGGGGAGTGTACTCCTGGAATTTTGGGGAGTGAGGTTCTGGTCGGTCTACCCTATTCTTCTCCTCTCTGCCTCTCTTCTTTTGGTCGGCTTTATTGCCTCTGGGCAGATTTGAGTTCACCTCCGACTCGAGCTGGATCTCTCGTTCGGTCCAAGCTTTTACCTCGACCACGGTCTTAGGTTGCGCTAATGCAAAAGAGCGGAGCCACATTTTGTGCCTAAGACCCGACCTTAGCACGGTGATAACCGTCTCATCGCGGTGCTCAGGGATCTCGAGGAGAGCGTTGTAGAAACGAGTGACATAACCCTTAAAGGTTTCCTTCTCCCCGCTCTTTACGGTGAACAGGTAGTCGACTGTTCTTTTCTGTCGCATGTTCTCGACGAAGTGACCAAGGAATTGGGTGGCCAGTGATTAATCCAAAAATTTGTGTTTTACCGTAATCAGAAACGGCGTCGCTTTGCAGCTAGCCGGTGAATACGGGTCGGTCAGCAGAGATGTGTAATTTTCTGTTTTTTTTTGTGTTATAACGAGTTGATTCAGATTGTTGTTTGGTTTTTTTTATCGAGTGATTTAAAGAACTAATTTATATGATATGAAAGAACTCGTTAGGGTTAGGTCTAAGCTAGGGTTGATGAGATCAATATTGTCACCTCGTTCAATGCCACTTGATTAAAGCTTTTTAGAAAATCACAGCAATTATTAGCAAAGGGAATTAGGATGATCGGGAAGAACGAAGTTTCTTCCTCTAGATCCTTGTCCGTCCTTTGCTATTAATTGCTGCAATCTTCATGGACGTCATGTGCATCCGACCTTTTATACTACGGTTCACCGTTACCTCGTAGGTAGGGTGCCGTAGGGGGCGGATCATACATGCGTGCATGAAGGTTTTGTTTTGAAAATATGTTGGCATTGAAGAAGGTGAGAGATATCCATCTCTCACTCCCTCTCTTGTTCCTAACCCTAACGAGCGAGGATTTTACTCACTCATTAGGAAATTATTTAAAAGCGACATTTTTATTGTTTATCTTTTAAAGTGTTACTCTTACTACAGATTAAAAATAGCTAAACTAGTTAACTACAGCAAACAATGGGATAACTAGGGCAAGTAATGAAATTAAACTAAGGCAGGAATTAAATAAATTAAAACTTACAAGAAGGTTGATGCTCTAAATCTCCCAACAAATCTGAACTTTTATTGATTGAAAAGAGGCATGCCATTTTACAGATTTTGAGTACAATTTATAAGCAACCATTGAAGCTAGGGTTACAGAGTCTTGTAGACATGCAATTACAGATTTGACCCCTAGAAATCCCAACATCTGCACCGACACATCGACACAGAAAATATGCACCGACACGGGCTTGGAATGGCCGCGGAACCGCGACAATAAGGAGCTTGGGCCGCGGTTCCGCGGCCCTTTGGTGGGCTCGGGTCACCAACTTTCTGCACTTGGGTTGTATTTTCTTGGGCTTCCTACTTTTATATTTCTTTTCTCTGTAGGGCTTCTTAGTCTTCTCCAGATCCTCAGTGAAAACTTGTAAGGATCTTTTGACCGTTTCACTTTCGTCTTTTGGACCGTGCACTGTTCTTCATCTCGGCTTGAGTAAGATCCGTCTGCTTGTTGGTCAAAATTCCCTTTTCTGTATCATCTTTCGTCTTTTCCACTGTATTTGCTCCAAGAGTCTGTATCCTGTAACATGCAACAAACGAGCGTCAAAAGTACCTGTTTACTTATAAAATGCATAAAAAGTGGGGCGTATGAATTGCAATATTATGATATGAACAAATACCCCCAAACTTATCTTTTGCTCGTCCTCGAGCAAACTTATTATTTTATTCTAACCTAGCCGCACTTTCGCAGGGAAACACGATTGCACTGAGCACGTGCAACAAGCCGTTTAACCTCTAGGTGTCCCTGGTAGGAGGAGTGTTGTCTCCTGAGGGTTTTCAGCGGATTATACCCACAAAATCCTATCAACTTGGTTTTTCGACTTTTGTTTTCCAATTAGGTTTTCTAACAAGGAATTACCGTCGCCCTGCAAATTATCCACCTATATTATTCACACTTCCTTATTATGTAACTTAAGATTGTACATGTTCTATAAAATTACTTAGAATTCAGCATTTCTTAAGTTTTTCTTTTAGAGTTTCATCTCTATTTAGGAATTTCTATCAACTCTATTAAAGATACAAGTTTTATTTTTCGTTCCTTTCTCTTATCTAAACTCTAATCACATATCCCCACGTGTGTGTAATTTTTCACCCCTACACTCGGAAATTCAAATCAAGCAATCGTACTCTAGTCCATTGTCCAAAGCACTTATTAATTTGTGAATTTTTCTTAACTTTCGCTTACACATTCTTCATGCGACCGTTAATACTTCTTGAGGTACCAACAGCCGATTACAAGATGCGTTAGCCCTTTAAAGCGTATTTCCTAGTTTTGCAACACCCAAGGCTTTTAGCAGTAACTCCCAAACCAGTTGGTCTAAGGCACTGGGTGATGAAGCACCCTCGCTAATTAATTTTCTAGCCCTAAGTAATCACAAAAACCAGTGTCCATTTTTTTATTCACTATTTTTTTTTATTTTCATTGTGCTAAGGACTTTAGACAAGAGTAGTTCAAGGTCTCTTCTACTAATCCAAGTTTCAAGGTGCGTGATTGTGCATTTTGTAGGGTGCATGTTTTTAGAGTCTAAACTTAAGCTAGGAACTATTTTTCGAACTTATACTCTAATAAGAATATTAATAATCTTCCCTCATTTTGACTTAGCCCACGAAATGAACCCAAAATTTGCCTATTCCTAAATAACCTATAAAGACATATATTCTCTACTGTTAAACTTTAAGGAATGTTTATTTTTAGGGTTTTTAATTCGCTAAGTCTAAGATCTAGTTTTTCCTAGCCAGTTAACCTTTTTATCAAACTCAAGTTAATTAACCAAAATTGAATACAATAATTTTTATAATTTTTGAATTTTTTCAATTTTTATGGGTTTTTCAGTTTTCTAAAATTTTTAATTTTTCAAATTTTTAAATTTTTATGAATTTTTATATAAAAATGCAATGCAGAAATTAGATATGCAAAAGGAAAAGAAAATATATACAATATGCAGTGCAAAAGATAACTATATACATTGCCCTCTCCCCTAAACTTGAGCAAAGCAGTGCCCTCACTGCCCGGCCCCACGTCGCGCTCGTGAGCGTGAACGTGATCGTTCCCCTCTAGCCAACAGTGTTTGGATTCCCCTCTCAATTTCCATCAGCCGACGGTCGTGATCTCGTGCAGTTGCCCTAAACTCATCTCTCAAAGAATCGATTTTCCTTACTGTTCTCCTCACTAATCGCGCATGCTCCTGGGGAGTTAGTTCTTCCCCGCTCGAAGTCGAGCTCGAGCTAGGGGTCTGTGCAGGTACATTTTCTGCCGGTTCGGTACGTGTCCAAATATCCGTGAGTCTAGAGTAGGACGACGAGACGCCCTCTACAAGTGGTCGAACCGGGACACCGTCTATCATATATGAGTCAAATTCCTCGGCGGGGAGGAAATAACGGCAGAGTTGGGTAACGGGCATGGGACATGGGTATACGGAACCTCGTTTCCCCGTACCTATAGATTGGAGCAAAACCGTGCACATGTCGAACCTAGGATTTTTCATCATCAGCGTGTGTACGACATGTAACGAAGGGGTGAAAAAGGTCGTGTTGTGGGAACTTCCAAAAATATTGTTTTGTGCCCACCGGCACACAGTTAAAACGTTTGCGAAAAGGGTCCGTGCTTGGATGCCCTTACGCGGTTCTCGTGCACAGTCATGACCCATAAATGGCATATAATCTTCAAAGCGCAGTGGGTGTTCATGTGCAGGTACACATGGTATGAGTGTAACCTCGTGTATCAAATCCCTATCGATGTGAATTTCACGATTTCCCCAATTTAGTTTAATGTACCCTAAGTTGTCAAGGCTATTATCTTCCATGGATTCGTAAAATAGGGCAACTAGGTCAGGTAGGGCAAATACAGATGCATGATTATAAAGCAGAAAATTCCAGCCCCTTTGTGCGATTTCATGTGCGAAATATGTACCGTATACCTCGTGTGCGAAAACAGGGGAAAAATCCCGTTCAAACTGCATTTTATGTGCCATTACAATTTTTCAGAAAAAAATATATGCAGGAACAGAGACTAAGGACTCAGATTTACCTCTCCTGAAAAATTCAGGGGGCGACGACTCAGAACAGCGGCGGTTGCACGGCGGGAGGCGGCAGAGGCGGCGGATGCGCGGCGCTCTGGTGGAGTTGAGGCGATATTTTTCTGCAGAGGCTAGGGGCGGCAGCTAGGGTTTGATGAGAGGAAAATATTTTAGGGAAAACACACAGGGGGCTCGGGTTCCTTTAAATAGGGGATGGGAGGGTGATTTGCATAAAACACCCTCTAAAACGAGGGTTTTATTTGTAAAATCAGCTCTTAATCTGCAAATTTGCAATTAGGTCAAAAAATTATTATTTTTTTATTTTATTTTCTTATGGTATTTTGGAAATATATATACAAATAATATACACACCCCCAAACTTATTTGAAATAGTGTCTTTGGGAAATGAAGTTTGGGGGTGAAAGTGAAGGAATATCACTCAGTGTAGATCGGCTCCTGCAAAAACAGGAGCTCCTCCGAAGGGTCCGCTGTGAAGAACGGTTTCAGTCGATGCCCATTCACCTTGAATAAGGTACCGTCTTCAGGGTTTTCAAGATCAACCGCACCGTGCGGATAAGCGGTGCGGACTACAAAAGGTCCTCTCCATCTGGACCGGAGCTTGCCGGGATGAAAATGTAACCGAGTGTCATAAAGTAGAACCTGTTGACCAGGTTCAAAAGTTTTTCGCAAAAGGTGTTTATCGTGGAACACCTTAGCTCGGTTTTTAGCAGTTATGGCATTATCATATGCCTCATCCCTCAGCTCCTCCAGTTCATTCAATTGCAGCTTTCTGTTGCTGCCCGCATCTTCTAAAGATAAATTCAGCTCCTTGATAGCCCAGAATGCTTTATGCTCAATCTCCACTGGGAGGTGGCAAGCCTCCCGTACACAAGCCGGTATGGAGACATACCAAGATCGGTTTTATATGCAGTACGGAAAGCCCATAGTGCATCTATCAGTTTAAGTGACCAATCTTTACGGTTTTTGGAAACCGTTTTCTCCAAGATTTGCTTTATTTGCCGATTTGACACCTCGGCTTGCCCACATGTTTGAGGGTGATATGGCGTTGACAATTTGTGGGTGATAGAGTATTTGCGCATTAAGGACTCGAAAGTCCTATTGCAGAAGTGAGAACCATTATCACTTATTATTGCCCGAGGGTGCCCAAATCGAGAAAATATGTGTTCTTTAAGGAATCGAACGACAACTTTATTATCGTTCGTTCGGCTGGGCACAGCCTCGACCCACTTAGAAACATAGTCAACCGCCAACAGAATATACACATTTCCAAAGGAGTTAGGAAATGGACCCATGAAATCTATACCCCAAACATAAAAAATGTCCACAACCAAAATAGGTTGGAGTGGCATTTCGTTTCTCCGCGAAATCCGGCCCAAGTGTTGGCACCGGGAGCAAGTTTTGCAGTATTCAAATGCATCCTTGAAGAGTCGTGGTCAATAGAAACCACACTGCAAAACTTTTTCGGCTGTCTTCTTTGGGCCAAAGTGCCCGCCACATGCTTGATCGTGGCAAAAAGACAGCACGCTCTTGACCTCACTTTCAGGCACACACCGACGAATGATTTGGTCGGAACAGTATTTAAAAAGATAGGGTTCATCCCAGTAAAAATGCTTTACTTGGGATAAAAATCGAAGTTTATCCTGTTTCGACCAATCATTAGGAATCAGGCCGGTGGCTAAATAGTTCACAATATCGGCGAACCATGGTTCGCAAGAAACGGTCAAGAGTTGCTCGTCGGGAAAAACATCAGTGATTGGAAGATCGAGCGTGGGCGAAGAAGGGAGTCGTGATAGGTGATCAGCTACTACGTTTTCACATCCCTTTTTGTCCTTAATGACAAGGTCAAATTCTTGTAATAAAAGGATCCAACGTATTAGCCTTGACTTAGCATCTTTCTTCGCGAAAAGGTGGCGAAGAGCTGAATGATCAGTATATACAACGACTGGAGAGCCGATTAAATAAAGCCGGAATTTTTCGAGTGCAAACACAACAGCTAAAAACTCTTTCTCTGTTGTTGTGTAGTTAAGTTGGGCCTCATTTAGTGTTCGGCTAGCATAATAAATCACGTGCGGCATCTTATTAATGTGTTGTCCAAGAACAACGCCAATAGCAAAGTCTGATGCGTCGCACATGATTTCAAAAGGGTGCGTCCAGTCGGGAGATGAGAGGATGGGCGCAGTGATGAGTGAATGTTTCAAAGACTCAAATGCTTCAATGCATGTGGAGTCGAAAGCGAAAGTTGTGTCCTTGGCCAGTAATAGAGTCAAGGGTCTAGCAATCTTGCTAAAGTCCTTGATAAACCGTCTGTAGAAACCGGCGTGGCCAAGGAAGGCTTTAATATCTTTGACGCATTTCGGGGGAGGGAGGTTAGAAATCACTTCGATTTTTGCTCTATCTACCTCGATGCCGTTTTGCGAGATGACATGTCCTAAGACAATGCCCTCTCGCACCATGAAATGGCACTTCTCCCAATTCAATGTTAGGTTCTTATCCCTGTATCGGGTAAGAACAGCGTCAAGATGGCGTAAACACTCGTCGAAGGAGTCGCCAAAGATGGAGAAATCATCCATAAAGATCTCCAAGAACTCTTCAACCATGTCTAAAAAGATCCCCATCATACACCGCTGAAATGTCGCGGGTGCATTGCATAACCCAAAGGGCATGCGACGATAGGCAAACGTGCCAAAGGGACAAGTGAATGTTGTCTTGTCTTGATCCTCTTTGGTGATGGGGACTTGGTTGTAACCGGAATAGCCATCGAGAAAGCAATAGAACTCGTGCCCTGCCAATCGCTCGAGCATTTGGTCAATGAAAGGCAAAGGAAAGTGGTCCTTCCTTGTTGCGGCATTGAGTTTCCTATAATCTATGCAGACTCGCCATCCAGTTTGGGTGCGAGTGGGAATCAACTCATTTGCCTCATTGGTGATGACCGTAATGCCCGATTTCTTTGGCACGACGTGGATTGGGCTAACCCATTGGCTATCCGAGACAGGGTAAATGATACCGCTATCCAGACACTTGACAATTTCCTTCTTAACAGCCTCTTTCATGATGGGGTTGAGGCGCCTTTGTGGATCCCGTGCTGGCTTGGCATCATCCATTAAGTGTATATGATGTTCGACTATGAGGGGACTAATCCCCTTAATGTCCGCCATAAACCAGCCGAAAGCTTGCCGATTATTATGTATGACCATCAAAAGAGCCTTCTCTTGCTCAAGAGCTAGAGAGGCTGATATAATGACAGGTAAGGTCTTATTATCACCTAGATAAGCATATTTTAGGTGTGTCGGCAAAAGCTTTAATTCGAGTTTAGGAGGTGAAACAATAGATGGTAACAATGGGGTAGTTGTTTCAAACTCGAATGATTCCATCAAAGGTTCGAACCGAGTGTACGCAACAGTGTCGGATGGTTCAACTAACACATCCGAAAAAGCAAAAGACTCCAATTCAGATGATGAGTCTTCAAAGTCATCAATGAAGGTAAAGCACTCAAAATCATTATCCGCTGTGAAAGCTACGTCGGATTCTAGGAGGAACGCACTAGTGGCGTTAACATTGCTGTGATCGAACAAAAAATTCTCGAATTCAGAGTCCTCCTCCGCGACCTCATTGATCGAGCAAACATCGAGTACGCTAGCATTAGGCTCAGCCGGCTGACTTCCCAACTTGAAAATATTGAGCTCAATTGTCATATTGCCGAAAGATAGGTTCATTGAACCATTACGACAATTGATCACTGCGTTGGAGGTAGCCAGAATGGTCGACCAAGTATTACCGGAATTTGGTTCCGGGGGTTAGCAACAGGTTGTGTATCCATCACAATAAAGTCAACGGGGAAAATAAAATCCCCTACTCTTATTAACACATCCTCCAGCTCTCCCCTAGGGCGGGTTATTGACCGGTCGGCCATTTGGAGAGTACAGTGAGTGGGCTTAAGCTCTCCAACGCCCAATTGCTCGTACACAGAATAGGGTAGCAAATTGACGCTCGCGCCAAGATCTAATAGTGCTCTAATGATGTTCTTGTCCCCAATTGTTATCGAAATGGTAGGACACCCGGGGTCCTTTTGTTTTGGGGGAAGGGAATTTACAAGAGCATCACTAATAGCACTAGCCACAAAAACTTTCTTTGGCACTTGCGACTTCCTCTTTTTGGTGCATAAGTCCTTTAAAATTTTTGCATATGAAGGAACTTGCTGGATGGCATCCAAAAGAGGGATGTTTATGCTAACCTGTTTGAACAACTCAACAATCTTTTCCATCTGCGGAGTTGGTTTATTGGATCTCAACCGATTAGGAAAAGGAACATTTTGAAAGGTGGCTGAGTCCAATTTTTGCGGATCAGATTGTCGAGTTGGAACGGCACCCTGTGTAGATGTGTTCGTGTTGTGAGAAATAGGTCCGTTCGAGCTAGAAGGGATAGAGCCATGTGAAGGGTGGAGAATAGGCTCTAAGAAAGAAGAAGATGAAGGTGAAGAAGATGAAGAAGTCCCACCGGCAGGGGTGTCATTGTTCATGCCCACATTTTTCTGCAACACTTTTCCCGATCTCAACGTGGTCACGGCATTTACGTTATGATTTTGCTGTTGATATGCAGCATGTGCGTGACCGGGGTTAGGCAGTGGTTGAGACGGGAGTTTTCCTTTTTCGCGCTCGCTCAAAGATGCATTGAGTTGTGCAATTTGTGTCTCAATAGATTTGATGCTTTGATCGTGTGAGGCACTATTTTGCACTAAAGATTGAATAGAAGTCTCAAGTCTTGCTGTAGACTGTGTAGATTGTTTAAGGAACGCATCTAGACTTCTTTCGAGCGAGCTAACCTTATCATTATTAGGTTGAACATAATTATTGGGCTGGTAAGTATTGTTAGGCACAAAATTGTTCACCTGATTAGGGTAAGGTTGTTGTTGAAATTGTTGCGGTTGAAATTGAGTTTGTGAGGGCGCTTGTTGTTGTTGTTGTGGTGGAGGAGGTCTTTGAAAATTGTTATTTCCTTGGAATTGTTGATTTTGGTTCCAAGCGAAATTTGGGTGACTCCTCCACCCCGGATTATATGTCGAAAAGTACGGATCGTTTCTTTGTCGTTGCTGAAATGCAGCATTGACTTGATCCTGTCCTTGAGTGGATGCATTATAAGGACACTCTTCGGTTAGGTGCGATGGATCCGCACAACAAGCACAGACAGTTCGTGGGGGCATAGCAGGGGCAGGAGAAGGCGATGAGATTTTGGTCTCAATCGCTTCTAGCTTTTTCGTGAGAGCGGCCATCTCGGCCTTCATGGCAATCGACATCTCTACTTGATGTATGCCTGCCCTAGATTGACCACTAGAAGATGATGTGGTCTTGGTACTCTCCCACTGTATTGTTTGCTCACTGAGATCCTCAAGAAATTGCCACGCTTCATCACTAGACTTAGAGAGAAAATGACCTTGACAGATGGTTTCTAGCAACTGCTTCGTTGCCGAGTTCAATCCCTCGTATAATGTTTGGCAAAGTTGCCAACTTTCGATCCCATGATGAGGGCATTGAACTAGTAGGTCCTTAAATCTCTCGAAGCACTTCCAAAATGGTTCGGAAGGAAGTTGTGAGAATTGAATTATTTCATTTCGGATTCTGGCAGTTTTGTGATGAGGATAGAACTTTTTCAGAAAAGCCTTCACAGACTCGTCCCAATTTCTTATGGAATGTGATGCGGTGCTATATAGCCACTTCTCGGCTAGGTCACATAAGGTGAAAAGAATGACCCTTAGCCTTATAGCGTCATCACTCAATTGGGTTGTTTTCATCATAGCGCACACATTTTGGAATTTATTAATAAAGATGTATGCATCTTCAGATTCCAAACCATGAAATTTTGGCAGCATATTGATGAAATGTGGTTTTATCTCAAAATTGTCCCCATTTGCCGGTGGGGGTGAAAGACAAGTAGGTAAAGAAGTGCGGATGGGGTAAAAGAGATCCTGGAGCGCAACTCGTGCGGGCGCTTCAACAGGCGACTGGTTCGGGTTATTCGCACCTAACGGAGGTGGAATCCTTCCCGTTGGTAAGGTATTGTTGGGGTCGAATCCCGACATGCCTTCGGTGAAAGAATTTGAAGTTGAGGGTAAGAAAGTGGACGGAGTGTCGACTTTAGTGTCGAAAGGTTCGTCGGTCGGTACCAACGAAACACGGACTAATCGGGCGTCAGTATCCCTAGTCCAAAGTGACATACACTAAAGGGTAGTGCAGTCAGAAAAAAGAAAAAGACAGAATGTGGAGGTAAGATAACGTCAGCGAGGAAAGGTGGTGGAAGTGAGTTGCAAGTTTTCTTAGCGGCAAGTTGCAAGTTTTGAAAAGATTTTTCTCTTTTTTTTTATATGTGAGAGTTTTGCAAAAAGGTTTTTCAAAAGGGACTCGTGACACAAATCAACCACACATGCACAATCAGGTCTAGATCTAGGGTCGCCTAGGTCTGCTAGACAGCTCCTAACTAGGGCTAGAAATAGGACCTCAAACCACCTCTTCACGGACAAGTACGGCCAGGTAAGTGGGAAGGAACCACCACCACAGTGGGCCTAATTAATAACCACTAGCCTAGACACCGCAATGTCGGTTAGGATAAACGGTCGATGCCTATACTAGTCCTTTTCCTATTGAGCTCGATGTCCTTAGGTCTGAGTCTAATCATTTTTTATTAATTGTGGTCAATGCACATGCTTTAGGTGTTTTCTGGGGTCCTGGGAAGGGCGATGAAATCCCCACCCAATCTGAGTTTGATCAATTAGCCCCTTAGAGTCCGATTAAATTATGCAAAACAGTAAAATTCACTTGCAATCAATTTTAGCGCGGCGCAAAGAACCCTGCAGAAAATCTGTTATTTAGAAGGGGGAGAGAATTTTTTTTAGCGCAAAGAATTCCTGCAGACAAGTTTTTACAGTGGAGATATGGAGGTTGCAGAGGGGAAGAAAAGAGAGCAAACCATGCAAATTTGGTGCACTGAAGAGGCAGAGGGAGCGCGGAACCGCGGCGGGAGCCCTAGTTGTGCGGCGGAAGCGCGGCACCTTGGTGTGTTCAGCCTCTGAAAAATTTTGTGCTGCTCTGTACTTGTGATTCCTCTCTGTTCTTATATACCAGCTTCTGTTTGGCCCTTTGTAAATTTTCAGATGCGCAATCCTTGTTGTTCCTGCAAGATTCAAATAGCAAACCCTTCAAACAGATAAAGATTGATAATTTTTTTTTTATTTTTTTTTTCTGATTTTTCTGATTTTTCAAAATTTATCAACCCGAAATCCTACAAAATAAAAAAAATTACGCCATCCCCGGCAACGGCGCCATTTGATTAATCCAAAAATTTGTGTTTTACCGTAATTAGAAACGGCGTCGCTTTGCAGCTAGCCGGTGAATACGGGTCGATCCGCAGAGATGTGTAATTTTCTGTTTTTTTTTGTGTTATAACGAGTTGATTCAGATTGTTGTTTGGTTTTTTTTTATCGAGTGATTTAAAGAACTAATTTATATGATATGAAAGAACTCGTTAGGGTTAGGTCTAAGCTAGGGTTAATGAGATCAATATTGTCACCTCGTTCAATGCCACTTGATTAAAGCTTTTTAGAAAATCACAGCAATTATTAGCAAAGGGAATTAGGATGATCGGGAAGAACGAAGTTTCTTCCTCTAGATCCTTGTCCGTCCTTTGCTATTAATTGCTGCAATCTTCATGGACGTCATGTGCGTCCGGCCTTTTATACTACGGTTCACCGTTACCTCGTAGGTAGGGTGCCGTAGGGGGCGGATCATACATGCGT
This sequence comes from Agapanthus africanus, assembly GCA_030015575.1. NCBI lineage: Eukaryota > Viridiplantae > Streptophyta > Magnoliopsida > Asparagales > Amaryllidaceae > Agapanthus > Agapanthus africanus. The sequence goes on along the minus strand of JASDDO010000031.1, from coordinate 160,379,138 downwards.
GCATGAAGGTTTTGTTTTGAAAATATGTTGGCATTGAAGAAGGTGAGAGATATCCATCTCTCACTCCCTCTCTTGTTCCTAACCCTAACGAGCGAGGATTTTACTCACTCATTAGGAAATTATTTAAAAGCGACATTTTTGTTGTTTATCTTTTAAAGTGTTACTCTTACTACAGATTAAAAATAGCTAAACTAGTTAACTATAGCAAACAATGGGATAACTAGGGCAAGTAATGAAATTAAACTAAGGCGGGAATTAAATAAATTAAAACTTACAAGAAGGTTGATGCTCTAAATCTCCCAACAAATCTGAACTTTTATTGATTGAAAAGAGGCATGCCATTTTACAGATTTTGAGTACAATTTATAAGCAACCATTGAAGCTAGGGTTACAGAGTCTCGTAGACATGCAATTACAGATTTGACCCCTAGAAATCCCAACATCTGCACCGACACATCGACACAGAAAATATGCACCGACACGGGCTTGGAATGGCCGCGGAACCGCGGCAATAAGGTGCTTGGCCTGCGGTTCCGCGACCCTTTGGTGGGCTCGGGTCACCAACTTTCTGCACTTGGGTTGTATTTTCTTGGGCTTCCTATTTTTATATTTCTTTTCTCTGTGGGGCTTCTTAGTCTTCTCCAGATCCTCAGTGAAAACTTGTAAGGATCTTTTGACCGTTTCACTTTCGTCTTTTGGACCGTGCACTGTTCTTCGTCTCCGCTTGAGTAAGATCCGTCTGCTTGTTGGTCAAAATTCCCTTTTCTGTATCATCTTTCGTCTTTTCCACTGTATTTGCTCCAAGAGTCTGTATCCTGTAACATGCAACAAACGAGCGTCAAAAGTACCTGTTTACTTATAAAATGCATAAAAAGTGGGGCGTATGAATTGCAATATTATGATATGAACAGCCAGCTCATCGAAGGTCGAGATGGAGCGTGGCGTAAGTCCTCGGAACCAGTCCCGACCAGCCCGGATGAGGGTGGCGGGAAAAGCTCGGCATTGAGTCGCATCGGAGTTATCCTGGAAGCTCATGCCCGCCGTAAATGTGTCCAGATGGTCATTTGGGTCGGATTTCCCATCGAAGAAGGCCACCTTGGACGGTTTGTTCCAGGACGACACATGCTCGGCCAGCAGTTCTTCCGTAAAGGGTTTCGTCAGCAAATCGGCGGAGTGTCGGGCCCCTTCACCGGACGCTTGGCCATCCCGGTGTATCCCCTCGATTTTCTTCTCGAGGGCCTCGAGTCGGTGGTGGTAACCCGAGGATTCTGCACAGTCGGAGTGGTGACTATCCCCGCTCCGGGTCTGCGCCAGGGTGCGGCTTCAGTTCCGCTCTATCAGATTTCTCAAATCCGTGGGTGATGTCCTTTTCGAGTGGCCTTGACGCGAGTTGTTTACGAGTCCCGGCAAGGGAGGGGGCGTCGGTTGCGCCTGAAAGCATGCAAGTTGACTGACACCTCCTCGGGTGGCGCGACAGCACGATGGGCGTCGCGGCGATGGGCTCTTCCCTGAGACCGCTGCGTAGAGCCGTGCGGCACCCAGCGGGTCATTGAATCGGTCGCTGCGCGGGAGCCGCGGTTGCCGGAGCCTGCGCGTTGGCGTTTGGGGGCGTTGAGGGGAGTAAGGTTATCCGCTCTTCTGCTGACGTTGTGATCCTTGGGAGGGGGAACTGCGATCTGGGGGGCAGGGCCCGCCGCTTGAACGCGAACGAGCGCGTCCACTATCGACGTGAGTCTGTCGATCCGCGCCGATAGGACGTTGATGATGTTGGGAGGGGGAGTAGAACAGTCCGTGCCTCCGTTGTGGGGAAGGCGGCGGCTTGTACTGGGATCGTCACGGTTCTAGCTCGCCATTAGGTCGAAGGCGGAAGATCAACTTCAATTGGTGGAAGAAACTTTTCAGTTCCCACAGACGGCGCCAACTGATGGAGCTTCAGATCTCCTTCAGATGCTGTCCTCCGTCGATCTGTAGGGAGCGTGGTTGGACGGCTGAGATTGGGATTGTAGGTTGTCTCCTTGGGCGTGTGGATCTCAATGGGTTGATTTTGAGGTGAAGCCGAGCTATCTGCAAAGAAGTCCCAAGGTGGGTGACCACCGTAGGACCCTCCGACAATCAAGTCAGCCGAGGAAAATGAGCAGAGTAGCGGTTTATTGGGTTCAAATTGCCTTACCTGAGTCGTTTGAGAGAGGGTTTTTTTATAGCGGTCGCATGGAGCGAGCAGGCGTGAGATTTTCGCCTTCGGTTACGCCCCTGACGTTACGCCTGCGTGAATGACGGGATCCCCTCATTAATGGTGGGATACGCTCATTAATGGGGGGATGCACCAGCGTGGTACGGGGACGTGGGCGGCGGATATCTCACGTTGGCGGGACACGCGGGGCTGTTGCGGGAGCATAGAGGCCTCACGCTCTCGTTTGACCGGGAGAACTGGGGAGGCTTAGCTCGGTGCGAGCTCGGAGACGAGCCGAGAGGCCGAGAAATCTTAGCTCTGCAATTGCTCGGAGACGAGCACAGGAAGATAGGCGTCAGTTGGGCAGTTAGGCCGCTCTTGGGTAAGAGGCAGAGTATAAGCTCGGTAATGGACCGAGGAAGGTAATCAATGCTCCACGCTGATTTTACCTCGGTAGTCCCCCAGGAGGCAGCGAGCTGTCGCGGGTGACACGTCATACGCCACGTGTCGTGATCTGAGGGATTCCCACTTGTGAGCATCATCAAAAACCCTCGCCTCTTTTCATTTTTTTGCAAAACTCATCAGTGTTACTCTTCCAAACTCTTATCTTTAAATTATCAATTTAACTTATGATTGGAAATTTACAAAGGTGTTAGGGATGATAATAAAAAATAGGGGCCAAGCCAGTTTAATTAAAAGTTTTAGGGTGTGTGTTTAAAAATACGAAGTTTTAGAGTGCAATTTTCAAAATTGTAATGCTTTATGGGGCCAAATACGAAAAGACCCAAAAAAAGATATCCATGCTTAGAAAATGTCAACCGATGGACAAGTTGCTTGCTTTTTGAGAACTATAAATAATAATTTTAGAAGATTAACATCTAAAAGCCCATTATAAAATTAGGATATTTATTAATTTTGCTCCTACTTCTCGTTTACAGGAGAAAGATTTTTTTACCAGAGTGGTCCTATGATAGATAAATTAAGAAATACTAAACGGTTAACCGCTATTAAAACGAGGGGGCAAGTCATAGGGTTTTTAAACCGAGGATTGTTTCATACTAATCAGATAAAAGTTAAATGGTGTTTTATGCAGTTCCGCCTATCTTTGGACTTTATTTCTACACCCTGAGGTTGATGCTGAAGGCATCGCACACGGATTCAGAGTCCCAACTGTTATTATCCCTGTTATTAGGAACCGGTAGATCCAATTGTTGGTTAGTGGGTAAAATAAAGGTTTATGGGTTTGTGTTTTCTTGAGTGTGATGCGTGTTCAGGATCTAATAATACCACAGAAAACAGGAGAGGCTTACAACAGTTGTTTCTTTAATCCAGTGTGCACGGAATGTTCCAGCTCAAAGCTTCCTAAACCATCCCTCTTTGGGTGCCGTCACCTCCCACCTTTGATAACCATTCGACACAGACCGGCAAAAGAAGTCAACAAACAACAGGTGACGGGTCGCCTATTCTAACAGCATGTGACAACACCATCATTACGTTATACAACTCCGTTTTGGTTCCCCTTTCCCCTCTCCTCTAATCTGTCACGTTCATTTAATATAACGATCAATGCGTTACTTCTTCCTCAATTGAGAGGAAAAAAAATAAAAAATAAAAAATAAAAAATAGAGGGGTTTTGGTGCTCCTAGAATCGAAATTAGGGCATCATCATCATCATCATCATCAATGGCGGCGACTTCGACCGAGGGCTTGGTGCCGATCACGAGGACGTTTTTGGCACGTTATTACGACAAGTACCCCCTCGATCCTCTCCCTGACGATGTCGCTCGCCTCACCCATGAGCTTCGAGCGATCTCGAACGATCTATCGGAGGGATCTCCTCTCACCTCTGGTATGAATTCACTAAAGTCAATATCTTTTTCGTTTTGTTGATATCAATTGTGGTGTATAGATCTATTATGACTGTTGCAATTGAGAAATTTGGAAAAAGATTCATTGGAAAGTTGCGTCTTCTGAATTTCTTTCATCAAGAAAGTGTGAAAAGTTTTCTTGTAATTTTAAAGGTGGAATCTTTCACCTAACAAGTTGATTTTTGGGGTATATACTTACTTTTTGATTAAATTATGAAAGATAACACTTGTTTGGGTTTGGAGCTGGGATAACCGAAGATTATTTTTAAGTGAAGGCATAGGTTAAGCAATCTTCATATTATGCAAAATGATTGTTTTGGAGTTATCTAACTCCAAAATGGGTGTTTTCTTTTCTCTTTTCGTAGTTTAGAAAAAAAGATCTTGAATTGGAAATTAGACGTCTCCGGATGTCTCAACTTTGAAGTTAAGCAAAAACTTATGTTATCTAAACTCCAAAATGAAAGCCAAGTGGGTCATAGTCAAGATACTGTAGTTAAGTTTAGATAACCCTACGAAACTGTTTCCCAACTCAACTCCAAAGCTAAAAAGGTGAGAAAAGATATGGAGAAACTTCGTTATCAGCCTTTCTTTTTAATCATTTCATGTTCATTTTCGTGATGCAATAGAGAATCTTTTGTCTTTATCATTGTAAAGGAAGAAGCTGTAGGTTTATATAGAGTTAATTTTTGATCCTATATTCCTAGTACGTGGTAAGCAGTAGCTCTCCTGAAGTGATGAGTAATTAATTACCATGCATGACTCATTGTTTTGTTTGTGGACAAGTAAGTTTGTGTTTACGAATTGCATGAGCAGATCAGGCTGCAAGTTGCTTTTAATTACATTTTATTGTGAAATGTCTCAATAGATTTACATGTTTACCTTCATAGACTATTTTTATAGCCTTAATTGGTGTTCCTGCGTAATGAACACATGATTCTTGTTTTCTTTTATAGTAGGAGATGATAGGATCATAGGATCATTGGAATTTGCAAGCTGTAGAATCTGAAGGACGGATAGTATAGGAAAAAGCCCTGCTTTAGTGAAGGCTATGAGGAACATGAGGGCAAAGTTAGTATTGCTGGTTAGTAATGCATAACCTAAGGGCGATCTTCATTACTTAAGATCTATCCTGAAGTCAATTAGGATGTTGCAAATAGAATTCACAGATAATATCTCTTGTGGCACCACAACCATGAAACAATCAATAGTTTTACCAAATGACACGACATAAGGGCTATAGCTGAAATGAGGAGCTGAGGTAGATGTGTGGCATCAAAAGAGGAAAAAGGGGAATGAAAAATAAGGGCTTTTTATAGTATGTGAGAGGTAGCATCAAGTGTGAGAGGATACAGAATACAATGTTTGGTGCGTTGTTTAGACATGAAAACAATTGTTGAGACCATAAAGAAAGATTTGAAGGCTACTATTTTGACTTGAGGCATTGTGTCCAATGGAGGTAATTGAAGAAAAGGGATTTCTATGACCACCCACAGCGCTATGAAATGAGTGCCTCACCATGTGCCAGTGTGACGCATACTATACATTCGGACTATCGGCGTATGTGTGCCTGCATAGGAACTTTTATATTTCTTTAGTTTTAATTCTAGAAATTTTGTACTAATGACAAGTTAGTGGAGAACTATCTTTTTTAATAGGTATTAGCATAACCAAACAAATAAAACTACAACTACAAAATTCATCTTTCTTATGTTTCCATCTTCTCTTTCATTTCCTATTTATTTTTCTAATGATGTAAATACCATTTTTTAATTATTGAGGTTAGGAGTTCTTGGGCTTCGGGCGATGGTGCAGCAACAACCCTCGTGGGGTAGCTGTTATTACTCTTCTAAGTACCTGGATTGTAGCAACATCAGCCGCACAAGGGCAATTGAAGTCCCATTGTTCCAACTAACATGTCTGTATCAGCCCCCAACGATAAAGGAAAGACATGGTAAAAAATAAGAAGTGAGGGAAGCGGAGAAAAGAAGAGAGACAATATTAATATAGCAAGAGAAGTGGATGATGATCAAGATTAATCAAGAACTTCGGAACAACCTAAAATTTGAATGTCTTACATTAAAATTTGAAATGTATCTAAAAACCAAAGAGGAGAAGCTAATAATTTTCTGAAGTTTTAATGGAATAAGTGTTTGCTGTGCCGGATTTGTTTGCCAGAGAAGTGAGGGGAGAGGTGGAAGAAACCCTAGAAGGCAGTAAAAGAAGAAATGCAATTGAAAGAAAGAGAGGAGAGGAGAGGGTTGTGTTATAGGTAAGTCAAACATGAGGGGCTGCGTAGCCAATAAACGACCTTTATCTGCCACCTGCATTTAATTTACACCTTGCATAGATCATGCTGTAAGTCTACGGTAGCGTCCCGGCCGTCTTTCCGAGGCCAAAATGCGGAAACGAAAACTTTTTCAAAACTTGAAACTAGCGCTATCGCAGACTTTAAACCGGATCGAACCATTAACCTACAACTAGCAACTAGAGAAAGGGTTGGAAAACTATACCGATCGATCCGTGTCCTTCGGTCTTTGGCCACCATCCCAAGCTCCTTGCGGCATCTCCGATCTCGATCTCCTCGTCGGAAAGGGCACCACATCTTCGAGTCTTTTTACGGGCTCCCGCTTCGTCCGAAGCAACTCGGGCACGAAGTTCGCTAGCCGACGTGTCCAAGGCGATGTAGAGAATGTGTGTCATCACTTTGTCTCTTGAGGATTTAGTGGATGCCATTAGTGAGGAGATAATGAGCTCAGGAAAGAAGAGGAGGAAGAAGAAGTTATCTTTCTTTTTCTTTTGTTGAGATGATAAAATGAGAGTGAGAGCTTGTTAGAAAATACAAGATTTAACCATGAGGTTTTGGCTGCCCTTTCTCTCCCTCCCTCTCATTTCAACACTCAAATCCATCAACAATGTGACATGCACAAGTAAAGAGACCATGACTCATCACTTGTGCATGTGTCACAATTAATGCCCATAATCATGATTTTGAGCTCATTATTTCCTTACGCAAACATTAATCCAAATGTTTGCAACAATAAAAAGAGAATGACATCTACTAAAGTAAACTCGTGACGGATCACAAGAGTATCCCTCATCTGTATATACATACCTGCATCCGCATTCCGACCAAATGCGAATGCGATGAGACTAAAGTAATCCAACAAATCTAATACTAGGATCCGGCTTAAACCAAAGCCCACTAGTATGATCCTTCCGATCATGATCCGTGCACTACTGCACGTATATGATCGAACCCTGCCATATATCATACGGCCTCTACAATGTTTCGTCCGAAACTTGAAAACTGTCTGTGGGGGACTCTAAAGACTCGTCAATACTTTGTCTGTAGATTTAACCACTAGCATGTTAGTGGTACTAGCTGTACGTAACGGGCTATCGGGTATTGACCAAAAAGGAGGTCGATGAGCGAAATCCTGACACCCTACTGAGCCTGTCAGTGACAATATCCGTACAGTCCGGTCCGTTCGTCTATGAGCATCGCATGACGGGCCTAGGGGTTGGTAAAAGTCAGACCCCCAAAGGCGGTACAAGTCGTGTCGGAGTGTAGCCCAGAACACCCTGAGATACTACTGGAATACCTACCAGTAAATCTCCTGCCTTGGCCAAGGTCTTCGTGTAATGGCTCTCCTAAACACAGCGCGATCTCACCCCCAATACCGGGAGAGACGAAACCCCTGCCGATCCGCTCACTGCCTCCATGTTGCTCGGGACTGTACCCAACTAAAACCCGTTTGCACGACTCCTTTGAGCCGTGGTAGGGTAGTAATCAAAGCACAGTGGGAACTCACACGAGACAAATGGCGATCTCAGGTCGATGAACTAGCCTGTACACATGTCACCAGGGAACTGCTATCTGACGTCAGGTATAATACCAACTAGCATGCTACCGGCGAGTCCTGTCCGGTTTACTCATAACCCAATGAGCATCTGTATACATCTTAGGTGAACCAACTGACACCAATGGCTTGTGAGACCGGCCACCGCCCCTCGTCGGGGTCTCGACTGTATACACTAGTCTACTAATGGAGTATCGATGCCCAGTCTCGAAACTCCCACGACTAAGGACCAGTTTAAGGATGTGCTTATAGACCCCAGCTCTCACGTATATGATCGCCATCATACTGCTGGCCGTCAAGCAAGAATCCTATGGGCTCTATCAACGTGCAATAGTGACCTGTAAGGTCACCTAAAGCAGTACACGATGATAAAGATAAATCAGATAGCATACTAACATCTTGAGAAAGACTGTCCTACCGGTATAGGTCCTCCCTCAATCATTGCAATCACATGCCTGCGATCCAATAATTGACTTTGAGGGCACTATATCCAACACATGCAACCAAAAGGCGCCCGAATAATTCAAATTAGTCCTCCTGAACCATTTTGCTGCAGAATCCCGTACACAAATTTGTGTTCCAGCACAACACATGAGATAAGACGGAGAATATACTACCACATTAGTCAAGTTTTCAACAGTAGCCACGCTAAAGAATTTTCACAAATGACTATATTTGTCATGGTTTTTACCAATTTATAAAAGTTATGATAGGGTCTCTAGAAAGATATTATGGTGGGGTTTAGAAAATAAACTAGTGTTTCGTAAGTATATCGACGTGATTAAAGATATATATGTTGGAGCAATTACTAGATTGAGAATAACTGGAGGAGAGAACCATTTTCATCACCGTATGTTTACACCAAGGATCGACATTAAGTCCTTATTTATTTGTGTTAGTTATGGATGAACGTACTGGACATATTGACGTGCCATGGTGTACTTTGTTTGCTGACAATATTGTTCTAGTTGATGAATCTAAAGAAAGGATAATTGCTAAAGTAGAAAATAGAGATAAACCTAAGAATCAAAAGGAGTTAGTATTAACAGAACAAAAAGTGAATATATGGAATGTAATTTTAGCAAAACAGTCCGAATGAATAAGCGTTTGGTGCAAATTGATGGCTATGAAATATCAAGAAAGAATCATTTTCGTTATTTAGGAGATATAATTAATCATGATGGGGACATTGAGGAGGATGTAACTCATAAGATTAAAGCGGGTTGGTTGAAATGGAGAAATGCTTCAAGAGTGCTATGTGATCGTAGGGCACCTTTAAAATTTTATTTTTGTAAGACGGGGGTAATACCTGTTTTTCTTTAAGGATCAAAATGTCGGGAAATTAAAAACCATGAGTGAATGTGGCTGAAATGCGAATGTTAAAATAGATGAGTGGTAATACACTAAAAGATAGGATAAGAAATGAATGTATTTACAACAAGGCAGAGGTAACTCCCATAAAGAAGAAGATGCGAGAACCAATTGCTATGGTTTGGACATATGGAATGAATACCCCCGGTTAGAAAAAGTGACAAAATTGTAGTTCTTGGTGTAAGTAGGGGCAGAGGTAGACCTAAATGGACATGGATAGAGGCTATTAAGAATGATATGGTAATTGTTAATTTAGTAGAGGAAATGATTCCCCGACTTCTCTCCTGGTCCTTCAAATGGATTTCACCACTAAACAAGTTCTTCCCAACATATGACTTTGACTCTGAATCCTGCATCAGACGTCGAGCTATTTTTCCGCAGGACCTCTTGAAAGAGTAGAATGGAATATAATGATTCATATGGCCGACTCCAAAATTTTGGGATGAAGTGTTGTTGTTGTTGTTGTTGTAGCTCTATATTTTTCGTCGTGATTTCTTTAAATTTCCCCCCTTCTGTTCATGATATAACAATTGTGTGCAGATTACAGAGCCAGATTCTACATATTACTCCATAATTTATTATCTCTGCAGTAGTTTTACCATAATAGGATGCCTACTGTGGGATATAAAGAGCTTGATGAAGCTAACTTCTCCATATCTTGCTAGCATGATGAAGTTAACTTTTCCATATCTGACTATGTAGTGAAACAAGCCTGTTCTAAATAATGTCTTATTGTTGATTAGACTGTTCCAGCTATTTTCTTTTTGCATGTGACTTTTATTTCTCATACAAAATTGCAGGCCTTATGTTACATGCGCTTACAATAAATTTATTAGAAACTATGCTAGCTGTTTTTATTGTACTTCATCCCTTTTGATGTTTCTTCTCTCTGCTACTATCAAGTTAACTATTATGTTGCGGACACTTTAACCTTACACTTATTTTAGCATTTCATGCATATTCCTGATACTTTTGTATGATGGCGGTAATGCTGTTTCTTTTAGAATGCTGCATTCCAGTCAGTATTATAGTAACTATTTTTTACACATGAAATGATAATAAGAACTGTTTGGAGGGAAACAATTTCCTGCAAGGTTTGTGCAGTTTCTTTTCTCCATAATCTTATGTTCTGTTTCACCTTTGAAGGTGAGGAATCATTGGCACATGAAGCAGAGCTCGAGCCTCCCCATAAAATTGACGAGAACATGTGGAGGAATAGGGAACACATTGAAGAGATACTATTTTTGCTTGGGAAGTCTCACCAGCCAAAATCGGTATAATACTAATCTGCATATTATTATTACAACGCTTTGCATCTTCAAGCCACAAAATCTTTCTTGGTGATTTGTTATATTAAAAATGTCCTTTAGTTATTGCTTTCTGATTTAAAATCTTTTTTATGATTATTCATCAATAATTATATCATTTTTTTGTGTGCTTTGGTGAGTTTCCTGTTCTTAGAATCTTTTACCTTGAGTAATTTTTGTACCTGACAATTGAGTTTCTTCAATGTAGCTTCATCAAAAAGCCACACCTGAAGATGTTGAGATTGCGGCAGCTGCAGAAGATCTTGAAGTCTTGTTGAGGAAAACCTTAAAGACATTGGAGCTTTTCCAGCTAAAAAATTCTGACAATGTATTTAATACAGGTTAATTATTTATTACAAGTTTGCTGTTTCATTTTTAGTTTGAAGCACACACTCCTTAGACTGCTCTCTGTTTGCCCATTTTATTTTTCTAATGATTATTTGTGTAGAACTAGCTTACCAAGTTTAAATTATATTTTAGCTAGTGCTTGCAAGGAAATTTCTGATATAATAATATATAATGCTTTCCCTGTGTTGGAACAACTGGTGCTCTCTTAGGTTTCAGTTGAGATGGTCGGCAATTTCATAAAGTACTTTGCTTTAATGAAGACAAGTAGTTTCCAGTGTATAGTATTGGTAGTTATGTTAGAGAATATAACTCCTTCCGGATCTGAGAATATGAATGGTCAATGTGGTTTCAAAAGATTTTGCAGCATGAACAGACAATGAGATTTCTTCTTCATATTAGGCATATATGCACGTTTATAGGCGCCTGCACTGGTCATAGTAACTAAGACAATTTTCACTAATAGATAGAGTTGACACCAGGTTGATTGCCAGGTAAAAAGAAAAAAAATAAGTTCTGGTCCTTCTGGAACCCTTTCAAGTTAGAGTTGTGGTCCATAGCTGACTGTAGTTCGATGTAAATAATTAAGATAGTGATATTAATGAATTGGTGATGGTAACTAAGAGAATTTTCACTAATTGGTAGAGTTGACACCAGGTTGATTGCTATGTAAAAAAGAAAAAAAAAACAAGTTCTGGACCTTGTGGGGCCCTTTCAAGTTAGAGTTGTGGTCCATAGCTGACTGTAGTTCAATGTAAATAATTAAGATAGTGATAATAATGAACTGCAAGCCTCCGAGGAGATTTTCTTTGTTGTAATCTTCTCACAATTGTTTTAAGATGGATTAGGTTTGCGTCCAGATTGTCTGCATTTCACTGTAGTTGTGTTTCCCGGCTTAAAAACTTGGATATTCTTATGGACACCAACTACTGGTCTACAGAACCACCCTGCCTAAGCTCAATCTATCCACATTGTGGTGCCTTTATTGCCCTGCTTCAAGATGTCAAATGTTGCATTATATAAATTATGTTCGTAAATTTTTGTTTAATGTTGTCATTAAATTATCGTGTTGATATCGTAATTAGATTTATTAGTTACACAATTTATTAATTATATATATTTCTCTAAATTTGTTACTTTCTAGTATTTTTATTTTATTATTTTATAAAAATCCACAGTTCTTTTTGCCATTAAAGCCTCCTGAAGCAAGAGCCTTGCCTTGCCACTTTGCTTTCGCTTCCTCTTCCACAACATTGAAGTTCCAACCATTAAGGATTTCTCCAAATTTTAATCACAATTAATTAGAAACAGAGTTTCCATTTGCCTCGGGTGCAATGAGGAGTACATGCGAGGAGTGAGGTGCAGGGTTGCAGTGCTATTGCCTCACAAGTCATGTGACTGTGCAACACATTTGATAGGAAGTCACCTTTATGCACCTCGATTGTGCCGTGAACTATCCACAAGGCACATCGGGCTGCGTATGTTCATTTTCTCCCCTCTTCTTTACTCTTTTCTCTTCTTTTCCTCCATCTTTTCTATCTTAGAGAAGGTGGCATCGGTCCCTTCAGTCGGTTCAGTGGATTCATAGTACACTAGAGTTATATGACCACTGTAAGAGCTAATGGAGATGGCACACAACTATTAGTTGAGTGTCAAAGTCATGTAGATTCTTTGATTGTTTAATTATATGCTTGATCATTTTTATTATGGTGATGTATATCTAAACTCTCAGCTATGTTCTCTTGAATTATGAACTAATTAATAGAATGATTGAAACTAATTACAAGTTAAAATTATTTTTGGGCTATAGAAAGACTGGCTTGATTTAGAGCTTTGGGGTCATCTTGTTTATTCTTCTTTCTGGTTGATCTGATTCTATCATAAAGAATATTTTGAAATTTTCAAGTGAGGTGACCATTTTTTTTCCAGATTTTTATATTAAGGTTTACAAATTTCATTTCAAATGAAATTATAACCAAAAAAAATAAAAATAAGTTGACACATTAATCTTTGAACAGCAAAATGGAAGTACCGAGAGACAAGTAGACTGTTTTAACATGAATTTTATCATTAATCTGTGTCCATCTTGAACCAAACTTCTTGGATGGTCAGCTCAATCATCAATTTATAAAATATTTTACTTCTATATCATTATTCTGTGTCCATGTGTTGTGGAATATAGATGCAGACATAGATGGTCTTAACTTTTAATGTGATTGAACTTCTATTCTCCTTAATAATTGTTGTCTGCAGAATCCACATATTCGCATGTTATTTTTATTTTTGACCTCACCCATTTGATTAGTTTGTGCCGTGAATAATATATAAAAAAGGGCTATCTTCCTCTTAAGCGAAGTGGATCTCTCATATCTTAGAGTGTTGGATATGGTTTCAGTGATTCGTTACGACAAGAGAGAACCAAGATATAGAGTATTTCAAAAGTTAAGAGTGGACATAACTGGTATTCTGTCATTTTTTTTGCATATCCAGAGAAAAACTATGGCACACCTAATAACGCAACGTAGTTATCTCCTCATAGACCTCCTTCCCTTTCCTCTTTTATTTTTTCTTCCATTCCCTTTTATTTTTTCTTCCCTACCCTTTTATTTCTTTCTTTTTGCTCTTTTTCCCTTTTTTCTGTTCTCATCTCTTTGGTTGACAATTGTGCTTCTTTCTTTCGGGCAAGTCTATTTGATTCTTATCCCGACGCACAATGACAAAGTTTAGATGAATAAGAATTTGTGAACCATGCCGATTGCTTTTTAAAAATGCTAAATAGGACATTGTAGTACGTCAATTTGCTGAAAATGCCATATCATCCATACTCCGTAGACCGTCAGACACACTTAATCATAGTTCGATTTCATCATTCCTCTTCCCAATTCTTGTTCCCATCGATCGCCTTGATCAATTTAACACTGCCGGTTTACAAAGCAAGAGGGTACTTTATAATTTCACAATATAAGACGACTTTTTGGAGACCATTGTAAGAGAAGATAGGTTAAAATGAGGAATGTAAAGACTTAAACGAGGAAGATGCAAAACCTCTTATAAGAAGAGGAAAGCGAACAAGACAGCTACGTGGACTTATTAAATATGTTAATGTCTGGTATTCCGTTCAAAACTGATGAGGAAAGATATGTCAAATACCCATTTTGCCACCTCTTTATTTGGCTTTGATCGATCCCTAAATTTCCCTGCTCATTTGAAGCTATCATATCCATATCCATATCCAATGCTTAATATGATAAAATTCTCTCTGCTATAAAGAGAAGAATAATCTTCTTATATAAATGTTTGTAGTTTTAGTAATTCAATTGCAAAGAACAAAGTTGGGTTCATGACAATCCACTTACCTCTAGCCTATGAAACAGCAAACCATTTCCTATTTGTCATAGAAAAGGAATCCTTGGCACCGCCCTAATATAGATGAGCAAGATTAGGGAATCGACCATCTCGACTGTATCAGAATATCGAATATTTTGTCGTTCGACTAAATGATTTTTAAATAACTAAACAATTTGATATTTTTTTCTCTATTAATGAGTAATGCAAGTATACTTTTCCTACATACCTTTAGCCTTACCGGCATGGTACCCATGAAATAAAAGGATGGGGCTTAGATCATCCACATGATAGTGCCCTGCAGGGATCCATGATGTTTCTCTCTTTAGTAGCTCGCGGGTAGGGATAAAAATAGGTAGGAAAATTGTTTTTGTTTTTAAATATGTTCAAAGGTAACTGTAAACTTTTTGATATTTTAGTAATTATTGATGTCAAACAAACCAATCCATTAATAAACTGATTAATCAGTTAATAAACTAGCTAACTTATTAATAACCTTGATACTAAGGGCCCGTTTGGTTTGGAGTTTTGAACTCCCAAAAGCTCTTTTGGAGCTAAAAAAGTATTTTTGAAGAAAAAATACCAAATATGCTCTATACCCAAAAGCCCTTTTGGAGCTAAAGAAGAAGAAAATCTTCTTTTTTCGGAAGCTAAAAAACGAAACTTTTGGGAAAAACTCTGCCTAATTTTTTTTTATTCCTGTCATCTCCTCATTATCATCATCCAAGCCCGACCTTTGCACTTGATTTCTCTCCTCATCTCCTCTCCAGTTCGAAGCCTTAGGCGATCGAGCAATCAAGGCCCTAAGATCGAAGTCCTAAAAGATGACGATGATGAAGAACCTTAGACGATCGAGGCTTCCAAGCTCGACGCGATCATCGAGAGGTTGATCGACGAGATCCAAGTTTTGAGTTTCGTGCATCAGGCGATCGAAGTCTCCCGACTTCGACGAATAATCCATAGATCGAGAAAATGGATCTCAAATATTTTTCTGCAGATATTTTGATCTTTGTGAATCTTTTGAAAAAAATGATGTTTTCTTTCACCGATTTCTCGTAAATATTAAGAAAAATGATGCCGTTTATGGCCATTTAAACAATCAACAACACTTCTGTAACTCCTAACAGCTTTTTGAACCAAACATCACTTTTTTCTAAAGAGCTTTCTTCAACCGCGTTTTTGCTAAAAACTCTTTTCGCAACAGCTCAACCAAACATGCCCTAAAATCCCAATAATCAATTGGTGAACAGGTACCAAGTTTAAAAATCTTGTTACAGTACAGTCATTTTTTGGATCAGAATCAGCCATCCTTATCCTAAGGAGAGATCATCGGAGCTTCAAAACCATATGTTACACCATAATGTGCACCTTGATTTGTTCAGTTTATGGAGCTAATTAACTAAAGGAGGCAACCGACCCAGAAAGTTCAGGATGAGGGTTGTGTTGCTGTTTTCTTTCTCTCTCCTTCCTTCCCGTGATCCCATTCTCTCTCTCTCTCTCTCTCTCTCTCTCTCACCTCCTTCGCATGCAAATTATGAGTAACATTCTTTGGTAATTTGAAGTGCCCAGATCCTCTTATTTGACAAATTACTGAATTGAGTTTCGGGGTGTGGTTACAGAATGTTGATTGAGAGTGTATTTTCCGGTATTGTTCTTTTTCTTATAATATAAACAATTATGAAATGGTCTTTAAAGAACTTACTATGAAAATTCTATTTTGCTTTAAGTGAAAATTTGACTAGATAGTCCAAGCAACTGCTAACTTTCTATAGGAGTTATTCCTGAAAATTGTAGTAGATTATTCTACTAATTTTACTATGTAACTACTAGAACTAATATGAGATCTTCAATTTGTCGGTATATTAAACACCACCAATTTTTAATTGTAGCAGATATTTTAGTGTCAACTCTTTTTGTTTATCCGACCACTTATTTTCATGTAGATTAATATACATTCTCTAAAGATTACTCAGACATGGATACTCAAAATGTCATTTGTTATAGGTATTTTAATGAAAGTGTTTAATACGAGGTTTAGGTTTGAGTTTTGCCATTATCTCATCATTGATGGCCTTTAACATGCTTAATAACTATTCTATATTGTTTCATGATCAAGCATATGTACATTGAAATAACCTCTTATTGTGGTATGTTATATATTTAATGAAGAACATATACTAATTTCAGCATTTTCTAGATATTTAGATTCCTATCTGATGATTTAAGCCTTTTCTAAGATACATTCTTGACCATTGATCAGGGGGTCTCTAAATATTTGCAGTTATGACCTACATGCCACAAGATTTCCGGGGCTCTCTGATCAAACAGCAGAGAGAGCGTTCGGAGAGGAACAGGGAGGCTCAGGTTGATGCATTGGTTAAATCTGGTGGAAGCATACATGATCGTTATGCTTTGCTATGGAAACAGCAAATGGAAAGGTGGGAATTTTTCTATTAAATCTTCTTCGCTTGGTTCCCAATCCCAATCTAAAATTGCGGATCTTGTTGATGCATATTACAATACAGACGGAGGCAGCTTGCTCAGCTTGGTTCTGCACAAGGTGTCTACAAGACACTTGTTAAGTACTTGGTTGGGGTACCTCAGGTGTGTCAGGCAGTACATAGTTTTTTCTTAAAAAAATATTTGTTATATTGGTTTATCATATTTGAGGTTTGCTGCTTACAATGTTTAGAAAAATTCACATTCTTGTTCTTGTATTATAATCTGGGTAATTTATGTTGGTACCTCTGTATCTGTGAAGTAATACCCTAGGAAGCAAGGACCTGTAGATTATCAAAGATCATAATTCTCATCACATTTAGGTTAAAAAATGATGAGCAGGGTTGAATATTCAATACCTGAAGTTTATCAAGTGCTGGTGTAGGCATGATGCTGCTTAATATCAAGTTCGGAGTGCTCAAGTTTGATTCCTACTGGAACGAAACTAGCTATTGCTTTAAACTAGCCAGTTTCTTATTTAGGCTATTGTTACTTGTATTGTGTGTTCAGTCCCATTTCTCATTTATTTTGTCATTTTTAATACGTTCAGGTAAAAAAAAAGGTGATAAGTGGCCTTGAATATTCAATAATAGAAATTTCTAAATTGGAGTTTAAGCATGGTGGTGTTTAGTATCAACTGCTGTTTATTCTAAATTGGTATCTAGTGGAATGGGGAAGGCTGTGCAGCTCTCAATTTCTTCGTTATTTCCTTCTATTTTGTTATATCATGTTGTTTTTTTCATTGCAGGTTTTGTTAGATTTTATAAAACAAATAAATGATGATCAAGGGTATGTTTAGACTTTTCTTGATCTCATAAATGGATTCTGTCCGCACTCTACATTAGATGAAAATAATAATGTCTAACATGAGGTACTTCTCCAATACTTCGAGTTTTAATGTAGGCCCATGGAAGAACAACGACATCGTTATGGACCATCCCTATACAGCCTTACAAAAATGGTCCTAACCATCCGTCTGGTCCTATTACTGTCATGGGACCGTTTTGAGGCGAAGAAAATGTAAGATGTCTTGTTTAATTTAATTGTTTTGTTTACAATTTTTTAATGAACAAATAGTAGACATCTCTCCTTCGAGTTGGTTACTTTAATTGAATGTTCTTTTCATCATTTCTTTTGTTTGAGCAGACAGAAGAATCAGTTGTCTGTTATTCAGCAAGCTGTGCAAGTGTATACTACTGAATTTGAGAAATTCATCAAATTTATTGGGTAATTATCCTCACGCATTCTGACTACTTTTTTAAAACTTCCCCCACATTAGCCATGTTCATTAAATATGTTGCTTGTGCTTACTGTGAGATACAACCTCTGATCCTTGACCTGTCATTATACCGAATTCTGAGTCTGAAGATGGTATCACAAAATAACGTATAGCCATTACTAGAACTAAATGTTTTTTTGGCTTATTGGTGTTTTAACGATTATGCCATCATATATTTTAATTCCAGAGTGTCAAATAAGGCGACCCATCAATTAACTAAAGTATCACTAATCTAACTTCTGTCTCATATTTTTTTGGTTAACAAGTAAACGAAGCTATATTAATTTTCTTTTATATAAACTAGCAAGTGGCTCTGTGCAAATGCGTGGCAGGGACAGTTCTCCAATGAACAACAATCTTTTAAACAAAATATTTTATTCTACTATCTATGCTGATATCATGATTGACAAAATAAATAGCAGTTAGTCATATGATAAGATATTGAAAAAGTTACACCTACGCTAAGTTCAAGCCAAACATACATAACAATGTCAAATAGGCAACTACGGAACATAGTCAAATATTTATTTTATATAATTGGTAAAATTTTTAGGCTTAATTCCAAAAAAAACCCAAACCTTTTAGCTAAACAATGAGATACCCCCAAAAAGTTTCAAAATTATGAGAAACTACCATGATGCAAAATTTCTTCAGTTTTTTGGAAGTTTCGTGCAATTTATTGCTGATGCGGCACCTTATTTCTGTAAGTTTTTCGTAGTTTTTGAAAGTTTTGTGGTAGTTTCTTGTGTATTTAAAAGTTTTTGGGGGTTTCTCGTAATTTAGCTAATATGGTATATTTTGGAATTGAGCCAAAATTTTAACCTAATTATATCATTCGAATAAGAGACCGTAATCTAATGCGAACAGGGTTGAACCCTAGCTTATTATTTCATTTCCATTTTAAGGGGAGGCAATTTTATTTTAATTGATTTTGGAAACCATGCATATCCCATATATCATTTTATAGATAATTTGATTTCAATTGATTTTGGAATCCATGCGAATCCTATATAAAATTTTACATCTATTTTTCAGTCAATTTGATTTCAATAGATTTTGGAATCCATGCAAATTCCATATGTAATTTTACATCCAAGTTGGTTTCTAATGCGATCACGTATATTATTTGTTGCATGAGATATAACAATCTCAACCCAAAGCAAATTGATTGCTTTTTGCCGAGTTAATGGTGAGGGGTGGTGCATAATCTTCCCATGCAAGCGGCAAGCGCTCACCGGACATATAGAATAGGATTCAACAAATGCTAATTTTGCAGCATACGTGTGGCCAATCATTGTGGAGCTTGCTTTTAGGATGCAGTGGAATAAAATTTTACGACATGGGAAGAAATTAAAATGCAGGGGCAAAACTGGAAACACAGATGGATTTGAGCTGCTTGGGCTCTGTATATATATAGGTTGAGATGTTAAATAATGTCATGGGCCAATAGTCTTTTTACGTAAAAACAAAAAACAAAACTCTTACTATCATTTGGAAAATATAGTATGAAGAATACAAAATTCTGCATTTAAACCGTCAATTTCTCATTTATTATTTTGGTGGTTTTGGGAACTTTAAGATGCTTATGCAAGATCGATGAGAATGCAGTTTATAGGATCAAAACTAAATGGCATAGGTGAAATGCTTCAGAATTATTGTGTGATCATAGAAATTGAGGAGAAAATTATGTAAGATGGCTGTAAGATCAACATTGGTTTATGAACCACAATCTTCTGTAATGTAGGATCATGTCCAGAAAATGAGTTAGATAAAATAAAAATGTTAAGGTAGGTGATTGACATTGCTTTAAAAGTTGGGATAAGAAATTTGTGTATTCATTGATTGTGAATGGTTAGCTCACATAAATATTAAAATGATGGAGAACCAATTCAAATGGTTTCGACGAGTGTAACGGTGCCAAGTAAATGCTATAAGAGAGGAGGAAGAATTGTAGTTATGGTGCAACAGGGCTAGGGTACACCTACACAAATAAGTGTTGAGGTAAGTGGCGATGAACGTGATGAGATAGTCGTTTGCGATTAACATTGGTGTAGGGTCACGGTTGTTGGCGGGTCTGATACCATTTTAGAGAGTATTATGGTTTTAGAGAACAATTAGGAAAAATGATTTTGTATGATTGGAGATCTCTTTCAAATCCCTTTCACACATTTTTTGGCACGTGCCATGCATGTGGAAATATATTAAATATTTATTGTTTGATAAATTCAAAATGTGTTGATAAAAACAAAATTAAGTGATTTAAAATGTATATCTTTAGAATAAATAACTTGTTAAATGAGAAAGTTCATTCGTTTGATCCTTGTTAGAATCAATAAGGAAAAATATATAGTTAAAAAGTTACCCATCTTGACGTATATAAATAAAAATTCAAAGAGGCAAGATTATTTTCAATTTTTCTTTGCTTATTTTCAATGAATAATAAGACTTAAAATTTAGTATGTCTAATGATGAAATAAATGTTGAACATTGTTCTAATTGTATTTTTTTATTCACGTGGAAAATGGTAAATACACATAATTTATTCACTTTCTCACTTTCTCCCCCTTCTCACACATACATAATGTATTTGTTCACAAAAATTTGGTTTGAATCTCCTAATTCCTGCAACCATAAACAAAAATAATGAAAAAATTAACAAAAAGTTTTGGAGATATTTCAAAATCTCTTAAATAATGGCTAAAAAATCTTTGAATCAACCAATATCATCCTTTAATCTTACCTTCATTAGTTCTCAACTACATGAAATGTATCAAATTGTCTACTTTACAAGAACAAACATCAACGAGAATTCCTACTTGGTACAAAACATCCTCTAAAAAAGAATGAATTTGTTTACAAAAGTTTGATTATCTTTCAATCCTGCAACAATAAATGAAAATACTGAGAAATATTTAACAATAAATTTCACACACAATATATTGTTAGAATACCCGCAGTGTATACGGGTTATATGTAATTAGATGTCTAATAGAGGTGTAATAGCAAAATGACTTTTGCCTATATAAAGAGGAGGATTAGTCTTAGTCTTATCTATCCATTACATTTCTCTAAAACATTCTCTCTTAATTCTCTCATTTATTTCATGGTATCAGAGCTGATCTAAACCACTCGTTTCTCAGATCTAATCTCAACCCTTCATTCTAAAAACAAAACAAAATCCTAACCCTAGCCACCGCCGTCGCCGGAGTCTCGCCGAGCTTTGCTGGAGCTCCAGTGGTCCTCGAAGTATATCAACTTCAGATCTGAGCTATTTTCTTCGTCGACTTCAGATCCGAGTGAGATTGACGACGAAATCGTTTTGAGATCTTGATGCTCGATTTGAGCTCCTTTCCTCAGATCTGAGGTCATCTTTATGCTTTTCTTAAGGTTTCTTGTTCGATTTGGGTTGTTTTATGAAAACTGAGCTCGTGTTTGCATTTTTCTTGCTTATCTTGAATCGATTTGAGTTGATTTGTGGAGTGTTATGTTCCGGATAGATTGTGGGCTTAGCTGTGGGGATTACTCATTTTTCGTGGTCGAGTTGTGCTCGATTTCGAGTTTGATGGCTCAATTTGCATTTTTGGTTGATTTCGGGGCGATTGCCACAGTACCCGAGCTATTCGTAGTTTTTTGGTTGATTTGGGGGCGATTTGTACAGTACCCGAACCATGACTTGGTGTGTGAATTAGATTGTTATTTTTGGGGATTCGTCGGAGACTGATTTCGGATTCGATTGAGTGGAATTGAGATCGGATCTTGGGATTCTCGTTCTTGAGTTGAGTAGTGATTCTTTGATTCTTGGAGATGACGACGGAGAGTAAATCCGAGAGTAAGCTGATATCTTCGATCGATGTTGTAGTCATCAAGATAGTGGATTTCAAGCTTGACGATCAAAATTTCCAAAGTTGGAAGCTCATGGTGGAGCATTATGTCAAGGGGCGGAGGAAGGGTGATCATTTGACGAAGCCTCCTCTGATCCATTTACTACTGATTGGGAGGCATATGGTGCTCAGTTGAGTCACCCTATGCTTAGCTCGATGGAGCGACAAATCATTGATTGGCTTGTGCATTTGGGATATGTGAAGGCGATTTGGGATCAGCTCTACGAACTCTGTTCATCGCAGCAGAGCCTCTTGAAGGCTTATGATTTGGTGTACCGGTTGTACAAGATTCAGTATGGAACTCGCTCACTGCACCAGTACTATTCAGAGTTTCGTCGCCTTGCTCAGCTCGTCACAGAGTTTCCGATCACCAGTGATGTTGCGGAGATGAGGAGGCAACACGAGGCTCTCCTTGTGATCATTTTTCTTGGTGGGCTACGACCCGAATATCAGTCAGCTCGTCCGGCCTTGCTTGGGAAGTCGGATATTACCCTTACGTCTACTTATCATACGCTTCACCAGATTTTTCAGTTATAGATGACTGATAAGCAGGTTGCATCTGGTAAGTACAGTGCTCTTATTAGACCGGGGAGTTATCATGCATCTTACTCTCCACGAGGGAGAAGTGGAGCAGGTCGTGGAGGAGGTAGAACCGGTGACAGAGGACGAGATCCTCGTTTTTGTGATTACTGCCATCAGGTGGGACACATTCGCAATACCTACTGGAAACTGAATGGTAGGCCTCCTTGCCTTACTGCTCGTGCACATGTTGGAACATCATCTTCTGCATCCTCCACTGCTTCGACGGACTCAGCATCGTCCGAGAGTTCCGTCAAGTCCATGGAGGAGGAGATTGCTCGATAGAGGCTTCTCGTGACGTCGTCTGCTTCTACTAGCCAGGCTGGATCAGCTACACCTTGGGCTACAGCTGTGACCACTTCGGGTCTCTCAATAGGTAACCATACAACTTTTATTACTCCGACTTCTGTATGTCGTCCTTAGGTGATCGACTCAGGTGTAACGAATCATATGATAAGAGAGGCATATTATCCTCGTATAGGCTAAGGCCTGGGTGTACCCCAGTGACCTTAGCAAACGACACCACCTTTGCTATAAAGAGAGTGGGGTCTGTTTGTGCCGCATCACAGCTGCCTCTTTCTACTGTTTTATACTTGCCTGGCTTTCCTTTCAATTTACTCTCTATTAGTTAGCTGACTAGAGATTTGAATTGTGACGCAACTTTCTTTTTCGGTGGGCGTGTTTTTCAGGAGCTTGGGACGAGGCAGACGATTGGCATGGTGACTGAGGTTGATGGGTTGTACCACCGCGATGAGCATCCACGTTCTATAGCCTGTCCAACAGCCTCCACAGCTTTTTTTGATGCCCATTGTCGATTTGGTCACCCTTCTCTACCGGCCTTGAAGAGGATTGCTCCCCTCTCTTGGAACTTTGTCTAGTTTAGAGTGAGTTTTGTGAGTTGGGTAAGCATTATCGCCCTAGCTACATATATCGTGTTAATAAGATAGCCGATAAACTTTTTGCTTCAGTACATTCTGATATTTTGGGGGCCGTGCTCTGTTACCCAAGGAGGCTTTGCTACTTTGTGGACCTTTATTGAGCCTCATGGTTATAGTTGATGAAATCTAGATATGAAACGTTTTCTCATTTCTAGATATTATGTTCTGAAGTTCAGACTCAGTTTGGAGTCGCTGTTGGTACTTTGAGGAGTGAAAATGCTAAGGAGTATATTAGTACGCCCTTTAGGAGTATAGGGAGAAACTTGACATTGTTCATGAATCTTATCCTTATACCCTCAACAAAATAGGGTGGCAGAAAGGAAGAATCGACATTTGTTGGAGGTTACTCGCACCTTTTTCTTTCATATGCGAGTACCAAAATCCTTTTGGGGATGCAGTCCTTACTGCTAGTTACTTGATCAATTGCATGCCCTCTTTTGTCCTAGATGGACAGATTCCCCACTCTACTTTGTTCCCTTCGGTGGCATCTTTTCCTGTTCCTCCGTGGGTCTTTGGGGGTGTTTGTTTTGTCCATGATTTACAACCTGGGGGCTTTAAATTGGACCCTAAGGTCATTAAGTGTTTTTTTCTTAGGTACTTTCCGACGCAAAAAGAATATCGTTGTTATAGTCCTGAGTTACGTCGTCAGTTTATATCGGCCGACGTAATCTTTCATGAGCCACCCCATACTTTTCTACATCTTACACTGCTGTAGATATGGACAGTGACTTTCCTTTAGATATCTTAAATTTTTCGTCACAAGACAACATTCCTTTTGAGTCGGTTCTCCATCCCCATGTTGGAGGTCATCCGTACTGTTTCTACTTACCCACCTCCCATCCCTGATTCCCCACACCATCTGTTACAAGGGTGTATGCTTGTCGGGTTCGTATGGCTTTTGAACTTCTGCCTCTTGCTGCTGATCTCTTAGAGTCTCAAGCTCCACCGGAGGCTGACATTGATCTCCTTATTGCCTTATGGAAAGGCACCCGCAGCTGCACTTCTCATCCTTTCACTCATCATGTGGCCACTTCTCATTTCTCCGGCATATCGGGCGTTTCTCTCATCTTTCGACTCTCATGATTTACCCAAGTCCTTTTTTGATCCTGTCTTATAAAGTATGGACCGAGACTATGATTGATGAGATGTTTGCCCTCACCCAAAATCAGACTTGGGATTTAGTTCCTCTTCCGACTGGGAAGAAAGCAGGATGATGCCGCTGGGTATACACTGTGAAGTTTCATCCTGATGGGACTCTTTCTCGCTTAAATGCACGTTTGGTTGTTAAATGGTATTTGCCATTGTTGTCATAGCGCCACGGCGAGTCACGGCAGTAGTGAACCGTCAGGACGCCCACCATGACATCCGTACGGCGACCAGTAGTCCACAATTTGCTACATTAATTATATATATATATCTATATCCAATATATAATTACAAAAACTATAGAACACCATTAAGCACACAACTATATCATCATTTAACCATCAAATATAAAATATATTATCAAATTAGGATATTATTACAATAGGAATCACTTGGGGTATTTGGAGGGAACGCAATGAAAGAATTTTTAGGGGAAAAGATAAATGC
The DNA here is from genome assembly GCA_030015575.1 of Agapanthus africanus. NCBI lineage: Eukaryota > Viridiplantae > Streptophyta > Magnoliopsida > Asparagales > Amaryllidaceae > Agapanthus > Agapanthus africanus. The sequence continues at coordinate 160,354,103 of JASDDO010000031.1, read as the reverse complement.
TTATATGATGTTGTTTATCAAATTTTAAACTCGATTCTTAGTTGGTCTCATGTATATACAGGTTGCAAGGCGAACCTTAAAATAAGAAAGATGATCTCTGAGATAGAAAGGGAGGCGAGGGGACGATTTAAGCGGCGAGGAAGCGGAGATGTCGAGGATATTTGAGATGGGACTTCGGACTTTGATGGGGAGGATGTGTTATTTACATATATTGCTGTTGGCTTCATTTTGCTTAGCTTACACAGTGCATGTGTCACTGGATTTTATTTTTGATGTTGGCTTGTAAACTATATTTGGATTGGGATGTTCCGATGTTTCCATTAAAACCTTTTAATGTATTTGTGTGGCTAATTATCTATCTTTTTCTAAAAAAACCCATAAAACAATTTATATTAAAAACCATTAAAACAAGTGAACATTCAACAAAAACCACATAGATAATAAAGTATTAAACAAGTCATTACACATTATAACAAATCAATTACAACACTGGAAATTATAAAAAAAAAACTTGAGCTGAAAACCTAACCAAACCTTAACCCAAACCGATCCACAAAAATTGGGTGTAAAAAGAGAGATCGAAGCTGAGATATTTGAAGGTAGAGTGAAGGATCTTCGACGCTAGTCGGTGGAGAGGGGGATCTTCGACGAGGTCAAATTAGAGACGGCGATGGTGGAGCGAAGGTGGATCTTTGACGAGGAGGTCAAATTCGAGATCTTCGACGAGGAGCGAAGGTCGACGCCTTAAGGACCTGGATGGTGAGTCTCTCTCTTTTTCTCCCTTTGTCGACATGGTGTCGCCTTGGCGAGCCATGTCGAGCACGACGTCGCCATAACAAGGACGACGCTCGCCTTGGTGGAGGTAACCAAGTCGCTGCAACACCTAGAGGGGTTCCCTCACCGCCGCAACGACATGCCGTCATGGCGATGCCTTGACAACCATGGTATTCGTAGACTTTCGATATTGATTATGAGACATTTTCTCTTGTGGCCAAGACAACCTCTGTTCGTTTGCTTATGTTTCTTGCAGCTACTTATCATTGGCCACTGCATCAGCTTGATGTAAAGAATGCGTTTCTTCACTGTTCTTTGGTTAAGGAGGTCTGTATGGAGCAACCACCAGATTTTGTTACTCAGAAGGAGTCTGGTCTAGTTTGTCGATTGGAGAAGTTATTATATGGCTTGAAACAGTCTCTTCGAGTATGGTTTGGGAAGTTTACTGAGGTGGTTATTTCGTTTGGCCTCAGACGATGTGTACGTGATCATTCAGTGTTCTACCACAATAACACTAATGGCCTTCGCATTCTTTTGGTGGTATATGTCGATGACATAGTGATTACTGGCGATGATACGGCTGGTATTGCACAGTTTAAGCACCACCTTCAAACAAAGGACCTTTGGAGCCTTAGATGTTTCTTGGGTATCGAGATTGCTCGATCGAAGAATGACATCTACATCTCACAGCGGAATTATGCGCTTGATATGCTGACTGAAGCGGGGATGTTGGGGTGCAAACCCATAGAGGCTTCAATGGATCTTAATATTAAGCTGCTTCCGGGACAAGGTGGCTTTATTGAAGATCTCGGAAGATACCGACGGTTGGTCGGTAAGTTGAACTACCTCACCGTTACTTGACCTGATTTCTCATATCCAGTTGGTGTTGTGAGCTAATTCATGACCGATTCTCGAGTGGTTCATTGGGATGCGGTGATTCGGATACTTCTATATGAAGAATGCTCCAGGGAAGAGTACTGTACTCGGATCATGTACATTCTCGAGCGGCAGGCTCCACTGATGCAGATTGGGACGAGTCTCCATCTGACTGCAGAGCTACTACAGGATATTGCGTGTTTGTAGGAGGGAACCTGATTTCCTGGAAGAGTAAGAAACAGAGTATGGTGTCCCGATCCAGCGCCAAGTCAGAGTACAAAGCCATGTCGAATACCACTTATGAATTTGTATGGATTCACTTTCTGCTTGGAGAACTTGGTTTTGATACCCCTTTCTCTATGCGGCTATATTGTGATAATAAGGGTGCAATCTATTTGCCTCTAATCCTGTGTTCCGTGAACGAACAAAACACATTGAGGTGGATTGCCACTTTGTAAGGGAGAAGGTTGAAAATGCGATCATCGATACTTATTATGTCTAATCTGCTCATCAGTTAGCGGATTTATCCACAAAACCTTTAGGCAGGAATATAGTGCATTTTATTTGTAACAAGCTGAGAATGTATGATATGTATGCTCCAGCTTGAGGGACTGTTAGAATACCCGCAGTGTACGCGTGTTTAGTATATGTAATTAGATGTCTAATAGGGATGTAATAGCAAAATGGTTTTTGCCTATGTTGAAAGTAAAAAAAAATGATGGGACTATATTGGAAACAACAAAAGAAACACATAGGTATAAAATATAAAATGAGTCACTCCTCAACAAGGCTTGATTTTTATTGTTGGAACCTACTTATCATTAAAGCCTATGTGTAAAAGCCCATCACTTCTCCAACCCTTCTCTAACTTTAAACTCTACCTTAAAAATAACTGACAGCCTATATAAAGAGAATTAGGTTTAGTCATATCTATCCATTATATTTCCCTAAAACATTCTCTATGTTAATTCTCTCTTTCTCTCGTTTATTTTAATATCGTAAAATTAATTCTTGAAGACAATAAAAGGATTGAAGGCAATCGAGATATAATTAGTTTACCATCGGAATTTTATCGAATCTTCTAATTTGTAGTCTAATTCTAAAAAGAAAAACGAGATGAAAAGATAAAACGTTAGATAATGAAGAAAAATTAACTTTACTATATTTAAATTTCAATTAAAAACTAGAAAAGAGAATATGAGAGAAGAAAAAGAGATAGAAGTATGAGGGTTTATAAACTACAAGAGAACTCTCGGAAAGGGATTGAGTAAAATGATTTTGATAATTTGTCTTTTCATATTTTGTAATAATTGTCTTTAAACATTTCCAAATTAATTCTTTCTTAAATTGAATTCATTTCGAAGATGTTCATATTCTTGAAGCATAATGTATTTGTAAGTATTTATCCTTAAATATTCCTAAATTAATCTATCATATTTTCAAATTTTAAATGTATCTTCTAAATCGCAATAGAATTTTATCGCCAAAATTAATAATTTAATTCAGTTTCAAAAATATTGTAACAACCTTTCAACCTTTCCAATTATAGGTTCTTTCTTAATTAAATTCATTCTTAATTTTTTATTAATTTTGATGTAATTATGGCGGCCTAGTCATATCAAAAAACTTAATTACTCATGTAATATATTTTTCCTAAACATTTTTAATGGAATATGCGACTTTTCTACCAAAAATAAAATTCCCCAAAAAACACATAATTAGAACGTGCTGTCTTTTTGAATGAAAAATGAATCTCCTCTTAATACTCTATATTTAAATAATAACTAATAAATGAGCTTAAATTTTAAAGAATTGTGTAAATGAATATTATGAGAGAAAATCACTATAAATGGTGTGAAAAATACCATGATATTGCTATGCTTTTTTCTTATGAAATCTTCTCTTACCATCAAATAACTTTTTCATCATGTAAAAAAGTAAATATAAACAAAAAAAGTGCGTACGTGTGTATAAAAGACCATTTCACATATCTACCTCTCTTAATTTATTTAACTTATTCTAACAAGTACTACATTAAAGTATTCAAAGAAACTTTTTCATTACAATGCAGTGGTGATATCAAAGATTTAATAAGAAACTTTGGGATGTCCAAAATTATATAACCTTTAAAAGTTGCATGTATTAGATAATACACAATTTAAACTTGAGTTGTTTTGCTTTTGAATTGTAAGTTGACTAAAACGATTAATATGCTACATTAAAAATTCATATATTTATAAGAAATAGCTTTGATCTACCTTACCGGCGACATAGCTATTAATTAATTCAATTCTAAATCAATACCCTTTTTCTTCCCACTTAACTTTTATACACGTCCAAGCCCATGTTTTCTCAAAACTCTAAAAGCCTTTCTGTCTTTTCGCGTCACTTGTAGTAACAACATGGTGCGACATTAATAGCATGAGGTAACAACCGCTCGTCTCTTGCAGCATCGACACTTCATTTTTTCATTAAGTTTCTTTTGCCTCTTTCTTCTAAAGTTTTCTTTTTTGGGAAAAGTTTTAAATTTTGAATATTTGCTTAAACTTATTTTTGGCGGCGACAAAATTTTGAAGTAACAACAAATGTTTCGGTCGAAATTTCACTATATCGTGAAGTTTTGTTTGATACATTTTTGAAACAAGAAATTCTACGATTTTTCGGACCTGTCTCCTCCGATACGGTTTGAAATAGTTGAAACCTTTCAAGTTTCGGCCGAAACCTAAAAACCTTGGTTACAATTAATTGTTGATTATTATTAGGTTACTAATTGCTTTTCTTTACTTGAAATGCTAATATGAAGTATGTATGTAAATTCATTATTGGAATTTAGGAATATGTTGTATTCTTTTTTGGGGCTTGTATTCTTTTTCTTATTTATCATATTTCTTAGAACTAATTTTCATATTTTTGTAATATACAACATGCTTTTATCCAAAACTTTTGGGATCGGCTATATAATTTCTTTTTTTTCAATCTGCTTGTTAAGGGCCATCTTGGGTTAATTTAACAATTAACATATCGTTTTTAATTGCCTCTATTCATATTCGTTTTGGTCTATTACTACCTCAAGCTGCCTTAGTAACTACAATTTTGTTGTTCTCTGTTGTACACGACTGAACCAAATGCTATACATGCTTATTAATAATTTGTATGGCTTACAATTTGCACAATGCTATATGTGCTTTTCGCTCATTGGAGATCGAACACTTTGCCTTTTATGCTATCTATGGCTGAGCAAAAAGTAAGGTTTGATCGCGTAACCGGTGGACCCGACCCGTTTTGATCAATTTGACTCGGTTTTGTGAAGGTTTTGGATTGAGTATGTTGTCATTTTATAAATATTTGGTTTATTTGGTCAATTCTCATCACCCAAATTTATAGACAACCCCTCTCCCACAGTACCCACTTACCATGGTTTGAGATTGTCATATTCCAATACCAAAAATGGCCGTTTGAGTTCTGGTACCTATATCGTTCGCTGTCAAGTAACAATGTAATATTAGGTTTACTATTTGATTAGTGGAGTTTTAGTATTAAGTTTTTTAATGCGTTAATTTGTTTAATAATAGATGGGTTATTACGGTTAACCTGAGATCATTAATGACTGAAAAATATATTCAAAAGTTTATAGTACTTTATATTGAATTTTAAAAGAACCAGTATAAAATCATTAATCATTAGAGAATTTGTCAAATTGTTTATTGTATTTACAGAAAAAAGTATTCGGTAATTGGGTACTTTTACTATTTATTTAAGAACTTCACTAATTTTTTAATACAATTTTAATCAAACAATGTAAAATCCGACATTCTGATCCAAGACAACCAATTTTGATCCCAAAAGTGATCTTCCAATACCGAAACCGATCACGAGATTTTAAACTTTGCCAGTTACTCGGCCATAATTACTCTGTTCACCTTTCTATTCCTATTTAATCTTTCTTCTCTCTTCTCTTGCGATGAGAACCATACACGACCTCAGTGACTATCCCTCTTCTCTTACCACCTTAATCTAACCCTACTCTTTCAGATTTTCTTCACTACCCACGAGTGTCGACTCCGGGGCAAAGGTTTGATGAATCTCTAACTTAAAACGAAAGCAATTTTAGGGATTTCTTCATTTTCTGTGTTGTGGGCTTGTGATATGTCGTTGTGGATATGACATGATGAGAGTCATCATTCATTTGGCTGATTCTTTTCTAGTTGAGGGTTTTAGTATTTCACTGATTTGAGGATTTCTCCTTCCAACAACTCAACGACAGCACGCACGGTCCAACCGGAGCTTGATCCAAACCGATCGACCCTTTCTGTTTTGTTTAGGCTGGGTTTAACTTGCTGCACTCAGTTGGTTTGTTCCATAGGTAAGGTCGGCTTTGGTTCGGTTAGCAACAATTTTCCAAATTCCAAATCGGAATATGCTCGCCCATGTCATCACTTTTTTTTAAAACATGGTGTCTGAGATGCTATGTTTAGACCCTCAGTCAGCCGAATTGCCAATTTTTTTTTGAAGTCCCCCCATTAAAAGGTAGCTAATGGAAGTGAATTAAATCTCTTGTTATACTACATGACGCGACATGTATACTATGTGCATATGTACCACACATGTATAGGTGAACATGACTTTGTCAGGCAAGTGTCAAATAATCCACGGTATCTGATAAATGTTGGAGACAGGGATAACATCCTGGTGCAAGTATCCATGCCTCCATAGGAGACGACCAAAGAATTTAGTATAGCCAATCTAAAATAGATTGTGTAAAGGCTTGTTTTTTCATGTATACTTGATCCCTCATAAATCCTATGCCATATCTGCTATTTGATTGTAGGATGTTGCTTAGTGGAGAAGATTAATCATCAAGAGCGTCTGCATCTTTAATTTTACTCAATTCATTAGGCTGTTGGTGTGGTGCATAATAAAATGCGTACACTTTGATCTAACGTAGATCCTTTACCACATTAGTTTTAGGATTTTAGGTTGTTGCTTTTAATATCAGAGTTATTTGGGTGTGTAAACTCACAATTTTACCTTGACTGCCATTATTGATCACCCATTCAACTTGGTTTAGAGGCACATATAAAGTTCACAATCTGACCCCACCCCCCAATTTATAACCTTGTGTTACCCCTATGTTATTAAATCTTAAAAAAATTATGCATCATAAAAAGCTTTTGATGAGTAATATGATCAGTTTAAGTCTGGGAGGAGTTTTTGATAGTTGACTATCCAAGACCAAGAGAAGCTTATTTGGTTAGAGAGAAGAATAAGGGGTTAAAACCAGATAGGTACCCCTGGTCATGTCCTGGAAGGGACCTATTTATCAAGAAAAACTGAAATAAAATTTAATAAAAATGACGTTTCCAGAGTTTTGGCCAACGGTAAGGGTTCTTTCATGATGAGCTTCAGCGTGGTGGAGTTGCATATTGTATTTTTTTTTGAAATCAAACCCTTCCGGGTATTGAAAATGCGACTCTCACATTGGAGAGGAAATTGGTACCAATTAAGCTAAAGCCCAATTGGTGAGTTGCATATTGCAGCTAGACCTGAAAATGGTAGTTCTATAATATTTTTTGGAATTAAGAAATTTTACTAGAAGGAATAAGTAGCTTTTTGTAACTTAGCTCAAGTCTGATTGCTTTTATTAATAAAAACTGAACCCTCTAAAGGCAACAAGTTGCAAGAGCCCGTATTTTTATGGGCTGGGTGGAAGTCTAGCCTGAGTCGAGAATATTCTAAAAGCCCTCAACTTGGCACGATTTTACTTCCAATCGCAGCAAAACTATTGTTATTTGATGTCAGACTTGAGGTTTCTTATGGTTTTTTGATCTGGATCAGTGTCCACATTGCAGATAATGTGAAAGTTACTTATCAAGAAATATTTGTGTATTAACATATCAAGAGTGTACCGAAAAGAAACCAAATTTCTATTGAATTAGTGTGAATGGACTGGAATGAAAGAAAAGCTGTGGGTTTTCACCGAGTGTGAATTACCGTTCTTCAATCCGTGTTATGTATAATAAATACTAGCTTTAAGCATTTAAGCTCATGCATAATATACATTTGTAATACTATTCCTAAAAATAATGTTAAACATGATAAGTATTCTGTATATTTCTGAGAGTTAGACGCTCAGTCCCCTTCCTTGGTCAATATTTTTGGTTATACATTTTGATGCGCTCCAGACTTGGTAGGGGTCTTGTGTAGAAGTCAACTTGATTCATTGGCTTCACATGATTTTTCTCTTCTGTTCAGATATTTGGATATGGATCCAAGTTTGGTCCGTTTCTAGCTGGTACATATGAGAGTTAAATGGATGATGGGTAAAGCGTTTTCCCCAAGGTTCGAGAACTCGGTTTCGGTCACTCAAAATTTTATTAGTTTTGGTGGGTTTCGGATAGTTACGCTTATCTCGGTTCAGGTTTTGGTTTTGACGGTAATACACATACATTTATGTAAATATATTAAATTTATGGTTGTATATCACAAGACAATGATCTTAGTGTTAAAAAATCCAGCCAAGACAAAACCTAATGCAAAATACACTGAAAAGTATACTTAGATAAGTATTAATATATGGTTTGGGTCGACTTTTGTTGCCTTAACCTGATCAGTTGCACCATAAATGAAAGGTATGGTCTCAATCTTGGTTCTGCATTTGATCCACAAAAAATAATCGGGCAACCCTGGAAGCTGAAAAAGTAGGCATGACCAGTTGTTTTTCAATCCCCTCTCTTTCACATCTCCCCCTCTATCTCTATGAGATCGATATTTTCTTTTTTCTTTTAGCTTTCTTAATAGTCAAGATCACCCGTCTTTGGCGAGCAAGTAGCGACTATTCACCACGAAAACACCTCAGATCTAACGATCAAGTCCTATAGTGATCACAATGATAGCAAAAATGACAAAAATGGGCTGGCTTCGTATCGGTCTCCATCCAAACTTATACGAAACGATCACGTATCGGTGGTTTCGGACGAAACCTCGAACCTTGGTTTTCCCACTTACGACCCTTTTGCAGTTCATACAAAATTACAGATCTTATTGTTATGTATTGTTACAGTTGGCATATTGCAATAATTGTTCCTGCTTTAATTGGTTCCCTGTGTGAATGTGTAGCAGTGTTACTGAAGATTTTTTTATGAGAATCACTTTAATAAATAATAATAGTCAGACATTTGTAGCATTGAATCTGCATTTGCTGTTTGCTGTTCATGTTTTGACATACTCACCGCAGCGAGGTCTTTGCAAATTCTCCTTTCTTTATATCAGCAGAGGATGCTGGTGCTGCTGAATCTAGGTATGCTCTACTTTGATTTGTAGGATTAAGATGCAGTTATCCATCTACCTTTGCTTCCATCTAGAAAAGAATGCAAAATCTTCATCTAAGTCTAAAGACTTTTGCTTATGTTTAGCAGGAAAGCTGATGAATATAAAGAAATCATTATTCCTCCTGGAAAAACACATGAGGTACTACATGATAATGAAATCAGGCCAACCTTTTATACCTTCAACCTTTTAATTTTGAGTTCTTTTATTGCTAGATTTTGCCATGTAAAACTTTGGTATGCGTCTAAGAGCTGTTAGGAAATTACCCACTGAGACTTCTTAAGTTTGGACAGAATAATTAGGGCATGTTGGAACTGTTAATTTATGTTATGTCCTGCTGAGCTCAGCTGGCAGACATTTTCAACTGTTTATTAGTTATTCAGACATATTAAAGCCAAGGATTTAAAAATCTTATTATCCGTATTGGTAGCTGACTGCCATTCTTGGGATCGGAATCGGCCATCTTGGCTATAATTGGCATGGCCATCTCGGATCGTATCGGAATAATCAGATTCTTAATGTTTAACTAACAAATAAATTTTTGTATAATTTTTAAATAAACAGTAACAATAACTATGAACGATTTGACACATATTTTAGCACTTAATGATCTGCAGAGTTTTTCTTTCTTTCAGTATGTTGTAACGATAACCATTAACATTTTGATAATATTTTCATATTTAATGATGTCTAATAAACCACTAAACAACTATAAACCCATTAGTTAACTTAATTTGCATCTCCTGTTATCAATTTGTAAACCTAGCTTCAACGGTTAGAAACTCGGTGCCAATCTCGGTATTGAAACCCAGACTGTCATTTTTGGGATTGGAATGGCCCGTCTCGGATCGGATTGCCCGAGATTTCAAACCATGCTTAAAACCCCCATAATTTTTGTATCGCAGCGGCTTTTGAACGAGGAGATTGGGAAGAATTAGGACAAAGGCTGTACATTTGGACCATGATAGAGAGTACCAAAACCTAACATAACGGTGCATATCTAAAATGATTTAAACAACCTCTGGTTCAATCGTTATTAAGTTTTTCAGAAGGGAACAGTCCACTATCAAACATCCTTGACCGAAATTTTACTGCATTCTTAACCAAAATTTGTTTTGAATATTCAGATATCCTAATTAAACATACATTATATATGAAGTGTGTCTTAAGATGTTTCTAGTGGAACCGAATGTCAAAAGCATAGGAGGTGATGCTAGAAGTAACAAGGTTAAGGAAATATTCTTGTGCAGTCCATCTTAGTTTTTTTGGATTCTGAATCCTTTCCTTCAAACTAAACGTGAAATATGCGGAGAATGAGATACAATCCAGCAAACCATATGATAATGTTTTCTGAATTCAATGGTGCACCAAATTCTGTACCTCCTTTAACTCTCGTTTATGTTTTACATGGTTATGGAAAGTTGAGTAAATGCCCATATAATAGATATAGTGAAGGATTTCAATCTTTTGTTAATGTTCTGTCATATTTGGAACATATGGATTGAAATATAGATTGACGTCCAATGATTCAGATCCATGAGATAGGAATTCTTGTAGATTGAAACATGTGATGATGCAGATCCTTATGAAAACTGCACAGAAGTAATGCTTTTGAATACTTGAACCGCCGCCACCACCACCACCATGACTCTTACCCCAAAGTTCTTGCACTAGAGGATGCGAATCTGTTTTCTCCTCAATGTTCAGATCATAAGCACTGTTGACTTAAAGTGTAGTCAAGATTGTTGAGGTATAGCTATGAGAGCCATCCAAGCGAACTACCTAAAAGAAGTCGAGTCTGCTATATGCAGTGGAAGTTACTACCTGTCATCTCGCTGTCAAAATCAATATTCCTCCTGTTTGAAGTGTGTCTAAATGCTGCTTTCATAGTTCCCTCTGACTTGTATTATACTTCAGTAACCGGCATCTTTGTTGGTTGGAGGGTGATTCAGACTTAAATGTTGATATCAGTTAAAGGACTTGTATCACAAGGTGGCTTATCTGGATAACCAATGTTATAGGGGTCTGGCTCACTGATGGAGCATCCTACACCTTTGCATGAGGCTACGATTACATGTTTATTTATATTCTTTTGTTGTTTTTACAATGGAAAAATGGAGATATAATCCTGGTTGTAAAAAATGTTGTGGCGGGTATCAAAGACTTTATTTTAGACATGCTTCTTGGTATCCGATCTTTCATCATCTATATCCCCTTTTTTGTAATACATTCTTAGAGTAGAATTGCATGCACGCAGTAATTCCCATGTGTCTTTGTGAGGAAGAGTTGCTATTGATTAGATGATACAAACAAATCGTACATATAGCTCTTTTTGATAGGATTATTGGATTCTATGCATCTATCTTTCACTTTGACAGACTTCTTATTGTTCCTTGTTATTTTTTCACCCAGGAGGTTTGAATTTTCAATTCTATTAACATGCTTTATATGCATTCTTGTTCTTTTAGTCACTGGATTGTATGGATTCCCCTCCCCCCTATTGCCTTCTATCAAATCCAATGGGTGGATGAAACAGTGGGACCCACAAGTTTGCTGATTTTTTTATTTAAGATGTGTGGTTAGGATGCTATAATAGCACTGAAATAGCAGAGAATAATAGTATTGTTCCCAAGTCTGAATTCTATGACATAACTTTGTACTTGTTAACATAACTTTTGATTCCTTGAATTTGTTAATTCAACATGTTTTTAGGTCAACTTGACTGTTGATTCTGTGAACTCGTACATCGCTTGGGACTTCTCATTAATACAAGGGACTATTAGCCAGGTATGTAAAAATTTCTGCCAGAACACTAATTTTTATTTGTTTAATCACCGTGATTCCTATACAAAACTCTGACAGCCTATACAATTTGTAATTTTTTAGTCAAAAACAATATGCAACAAAACCAACAAGAAGCCTATATCCCAATTCCTAATTTTTTTGGGGGTCAACTATAAGAATTCGTTTCTTACATTCTGCAGTATTAAGGGCCATTTCCGTAGAAAAATAAATAGCAAATTGTTAAATGTATTATATTGTTTTTGACTTAAAATTGATTATATACTTTCCTTCATGCACAAGAACTCAGGAATTGATAGTGTATCAAATGTGATTGGTTCGTTAATCTTACATTTTTGAAAGACCTAAACTTAGAAAAAACCTAACCATTCCAGTTTAAAGAACAATGAATAATGTGGCATTGTGTTTTTTCACATTGCAATACTATTTTGTACATTTACTGAAAAATACTTTTATGCATCTGAACTTTAATGCTACACTTTTATTTACACTTTTGTACCTATAACCATTTCTATACGTGTTGTTATTTGTTAGCCGAGCCTTCTTCCGTGTAGAGGCTTTTATAAGCAGATATAGACAGGACAAAAGAATGTGCAAATAGGGTTTAGATCATAGAAACCAACTACATTGTGTGCGGACTATAATAGTTTAATATCTTTAGACTCCCGGGGCTAGCTAGTTAACTTATGGATTTAGCTTCGTAATTAATAAGAACTAAGAAGCCGTTTTAGCGCTCTCTTATATTGAAGTTTTTTCTCTAGTTTTTCTTCATGTGTGATGCATGTGAATATATGAAGAAATTATTGGTGTAGTATAGTGGAGATTATAATTATTTTTGTTGCAATATTTTTTATTTTCAAAATTTTAAATAAGAGTTGCGGTAGTTCTTTAAACTATCCTATTTCTTTGGCTATGTAATATTTTTTCGTTGAAATGTCGTGATGACGTGGATTGTCTAAGGATGAAGAATTTCCCCCCTTTATTTCAGTTTTCTCTTTTAATAGAAATTGGAAGTGCAATATACCCCCCATTGTGTTCTATTTAGGCTAAATTGTCAAACAACTTATGTGTAATTTATAAAAAAAAACTTATACTTTTAATATTATCAGAAACTATCTTGAACTATTTTAAAACTCGACAAAATTGTTCAGACAATTATACCCTCCTATTAGTTTTAGAGAAAACCACATTTTTCTTTGATCTTTCCTTCTATCTATATCTCAAATCAAATCCATACCTTCTTCTTCCTCCGCCATATGCAATACCTCCCAACTACTTATGAATCATCAAAAATTAGGAAAGCTCCATATGTTTTCGAATACAAAATTGATGCTATTGTGACATTATATTCTTGAGAAATAGATATGCCAACGATTCCATTTGAATTTGGTGCATGTATTATGATTCATTTATAATCGTGCTTTTGCTATATGCTATCTAAGAATTAAGTTTGAGCAAATTATAAAGATTTATAGGTTCGTAGTCAACAATCAAAATAATAATAAATAAGCAGTCGATTTGATCTTCATTTTTCCCCAAACTTATCTGGAACCAGTGGCAGACCCACCAGGATTTTGGGTTAGAGGAGGCACCAAAAGATTATAGATTTCTTTGATTAATTAAACGATCTGACAAAATAAGTATTTAAGAACCATCACAGAAATTTGAAATCATACAATAAAGCGATAAACTAGTTAATCATACATTTTAAGAATATTGTTTACATTAGCATTTTGCGATACTTCATATCTTGGAAACATTGCATGATAGCTTCATTGTCGATGATATCAAACATGTCTCTTTTGATATATGTTACCAAGCAATCATTCAACCAATTATCTTCCATTCGGTTACGTAATGAACTTTTGATAATTTTCATCGCAAAAAATTCTTTTTCCACTATGGAAGTTGCCACCGGCAAAATTATTGCCAACTTTATCAACAAAAAAACTAAAGGATACACTGTTTCTTTTTCTGAATTGTTTTTCGAGAAAGTTCACTAATTCCTTTCACTTCAGAAAAATCATTAATGTTACACTCTAAAGATAGTTCTCAAGTTGACTATCAAGTGCCATGAGACTTATTGGAGAGTATTCAAAAGGATAAAAGTGTGTGAAACAAATTAGCTTGGTTTTATCAAATGCGGAAAATGAAGCACTTGAATCAAGACATGACATACATAATAGTAACTTTGTGTTAACTTTATTAAATCGGTTATTTAATTCTTGAAGTTGTGTACCGATCACGGTATAAAATAATTCAACCGTAAATTAAGGTTGTAAAAAACGCTAGGCGGAGCTGAGCGGTTGGGGAACCGTCTAGCGCCTAGCCGCCGTTTAGGAGGTTTTTTAAATTTGGGTTAAAATTATATTTAATATATATACGTATTAAAATTTTAGCATTATATTAACATTTCAGTATAGAAAACATATTGAAATTTCAGCAGTAGAAATATAAATATAATGATAATTCAATATAATAACCAGTAACATATTGATATTTTAACAGTAAAAGTCAGCAAAAAATAGATTTTGAGCTATACAATTCAAATATTATTCAGAAAAAGGACAAAATTGACCAACTTTTATATCATTAAATATGGGTTTGGGTCAGGTATGGTGAAAAGAGAACAAATCCGACCCATGATGCTTCAAAAATGACTAAATTTGATTCCATTAAGTAGGCTTGGTCAGCTTAGGCGCCTGCTTAAGCGGTCTGGATAGCTCAAGCGCATATTAAGCGCTTAAACCGGTTAATTAAGCCGTTTAGGGGTGAATCGGAGTGGGTTCACAACGCTTCCGTCTAGGCGGCCGCCTAAATCGTTTTTTAGAACATTGAAGTTTAAATGATGAAGATTTGTGTTTGCTTCGGCTCGCCGACACGATCGATCTCGAACAACAAATACATCTTCCATTTTCGGGACATCTATATCATGCTCATCACAAAAATTACTCACATCTTTCAACAAATCATTCCAACCATCCTCTTTCATTTTTTGTAATCTTTGCTTGGATATTTAGATAAGAGTCATGGCATCCATAAAATCTTGATCTTTTCTTTTCATGATTGCGACAAATCATTAGTGATTCCTATAATAGTTTTCATCAAGTGTAATAAAAATGCAAATTCAAAGATTGCATCAACTCTAAAAGTTCAGCCGCTTGACTCTTTTTATCCGAACTTGCATCTTTCTCACTAAAACTTCAAGCATGCCGATCGTCTAGGACAATAATGAAATTAAACTGATAATTGTACCATAATGAGAAACTCATTTTGTGTCTCTTGCCCTTTTAAGTTTGTTTCTTGATTTAAACCGTGTCCGGTTATAATTTCACCATTGCAAATTCCTTCGACAACCTTTTAAAATTGTTTCTCTCAAAGAATACCTTTGTGTTTGCATGAGCATCCAATTATATTTGTTAATATTGCAATATGATTAAAGAACGAAGCAATTTTATTATGATTTCTAGCAACCGCTGCAAGTACTAGTTAGAGTTGATGGGCAAAACAATTAACATAATATGCAGATGAATTTTATTTTAATATTAAGCTTTTGAGACCATTAAGCTTCTCTCGCATATTACTTGTCCCATCATAATCTTGCCTTCGCAAACTTGACATGTTCAAACGATGCGTGCTAAAAAGAATCAATAGCTGCCTTCAATGATAAAGTAGTATCGCTGACATGCACAACACAGAAAAACCTCTCGATGACGCATCCTTTCATATTCACATAGGTAAAATAATAGTCATTTGTTCTTTATCCGATACATCGCTAGCTTGATCGATTAATATAGAGAATGATTCATTCCCAACTTCTATAATGATAGCTTCGGTCGTCAAACAAGCCTTCGCATTAGCAATACCTTTTTGAATTTTGGGTGCCATGAGTTTATGGTTGGGCAGAGCATTTTTAACACAACATGGTTAATATCATCATTAGCTTTCGTAAGAAAATTTAGGAATTCAAGAAAGTTTCCCTTGTTTGTTGATTCCTTAGATTCATCATGATCATAGAAAGCCAATCATTGTCGTAATGGAATCCAAACGATTCTAACCAATGCATCTAAACGAATGTGATAGTCGTGTTTTGCTTTATCAGAAGTTTGAAAAAGCAATATTTATATGTTGCTTTTGTTTCATTAAGTCTTCACATGCTTTCAAACATTTTCTATGGACACTATATGGTCTCCAACATGCAACTTAAATTTATATTTTTTTTCAATTTGTAAATCCTTTGGTAACAAATACTTTACTACCCCTTGACCACCATGCTCGGGTTTAAAGAGATAACACACATAATATGATACATCTTTCTCTATGCTGTACTCTAACTAACTACCGTAGTTCTTTGAAGCATGACAAAATAAATCCGTGTCTTTTATGTTCAAATTGCTTAAAAGAAAAATAATGATTTTTGAGTTGACAAGGATCCCTTATGAAGTATGTTTTTCGGATCTTTCTCTTTTTCATTTTCATTAAAAGAAATGATACTAATAAAAAATTTTAATCTTGGATTAATAGGAAGCTCATCTTGACTAGGCTCAATCCCTATGTGGGGATATTTTGAAAAGATTCGCCATTTTTAATGCGAGTAGATGAACCTTTATTAGGTTTTAATTTCTTAAAAAATCTTTCAATAACTGTTTGAAAATTAAACATTTATAAATATAAAAATAAGAATATTTAGAAAATTAAGTATATCAACTAGATAATTTTGTGCAATTTTAATGCACTTAATAAGGTCAAGATATTCCTCCAAAATGGAAAGCTCATAGTATTTAAGTATAATTTATCTTATAAACTACCGCTAACAAAATGATATTCCTAAATTTCTATTTACTTTTCTATGATGTAGCCGTTAGTATCAAGATGAGCTTCATTCGATTAATCTATTTCATTTTATCGGGTTTAATAGTTTAATACTTTTAAAAAAAATCCTAATACCTAAAATTGGGGATGCTTATTGCGTAACCATAAATCTAATCAATTCAAAGTAAAAAAATCTCATGAACAAGAACCAAATAAGGATGGCTAACACAAACATTGCTTGAATATTTTTAACAAACCAATATTTCTTAGAAATACAATTAAACACATCAACCCAAAGAGACTCAAAGATAAAATCTTAAGAAAATTGCATAATTTAATTAAAAGAAAATATAATGTATATTCATTGACTTTAGATCAACCGTTGATATTGTGAGCGAGAGGATGAGAATTGAGAGTTTCGATCATCGAAACCTTAGGGATGAGCAAGAACGATGATGGTGAGGTCAAGGAAGGGTCACGACCAGGGCTTTGGTAGCTAAAGAAGAAAAAGAAATATAGAAGTAGAAATAGAAAATGAGAGATGTTTAGGGATTTGGTTTTTGATAGTTGGGAACATTTTGTTTTATTAAGGGCCGAGTTAGTGGAGAGTGGGGATCACTTGGATAAAAGAGAAATGGAGAAGTCAAGATATAGTGATGTTCTTTTAGTTAGTATTTTGGCCAAAATCCGGGGGGTCATGTGCCCCCTCAGACTAAGCATAGGTTTGCCGCTGTCCGCTGTCTAGAAAACTAATTGCATCATGAAATTTCGGTAAGGGCGACAGCGATGAAACCGGGATATCAACATAGGAGGGATGAATATAAAACACCATATATGACAAAAGATAATATATATGCCTTTTTCCATATATGACATAAAATATGTTTTAGTTATATATTTCCAAATAAGAATTCTATATACTATGATATTTAAACTAAACATGTAGATTTGCTTATATTTCACCAATAATTTTTGAGAATTGAGACATATCTTAAGTTGAAAGTATGTCTGACAAAATAATTATTTTTTAAAGTAAATATGTTTATAATTCTAAAAGCTAAAATGGTATATAGAACCTACTATAAGTTAATTATAGAGTATAGCGGGATATAATCACATTTTTCCAGTGCACGAGATTTTTCACATATAAAACTAAACAAATTAAGAAGGAATAAAAAGTAAAGCATGAACTTGATTTTAGTGCTTATAATGATGCACTATTTTTGGCGTTCTTGGGATCTTATCGAAGGATACATATCAACTTCAAGTAATGATAAAGTTATGAATACCAACCATTCTTTTGAGATTTTCTTGCTTAAATTATAAGATACCATATGGTGTTATTAAGTTTATACATGCTTATAAAGAAAAGGCGAAGGAAAATAATTTTGTTTTAGGGGCAAAATGGAAAATGCATGCAACATGGTAGCTAAAAAATGGCCCATCCTCACATTGTTAGTAGTTGGGGGCGGTGGGTGGGTTGGGGTTTGGGTTAGGATTGAGATAAGGATGAAGAAAGGTATTTTTGTCATGAATTAACAAAATTGGGCAGTTTTGGTTTTATAATTTGTGATGGTTCAAGATAGTTTCTAATAATATGGAAAGCATGACATAGTTCTTAATGACATTCATTTAAATTCAGAATAGTTTTTAAATGATAGTAGAGAAGAACGATAACTAATGAAGCATAAAAAATATATAATAGAGAGAAGGGGGAAAGAGGGGTCCATGGGACATTAATTTTTGGAATTTTAGAAGAGAGACACATCGCAGAGAGAGAGAGAGAGAGAGAGAGAGAGAGTTTGTATTAGGAAAGACCAAAAGAAATATTAGAGGGTAATTGATGATGTGGATAGCCTAAGATGGGACCACTTTTGGAAGAAGATTCATCTTGTTCTATAAAATTCTCACAAATGTAAAAGCCAAGTACATCAACATAAAAGGGCAATTAATTTGGAGTACTAAAGAAATTTGCATTATAACAGTAGAAATTATGGATGACGGTGTGCATGTGTTTGTTTGGTAATGTTTCTAATATCAACGTGGTATGAGCAAAAATTTGAATATTAGACCTAATTTCAATTTAAACATTAAATAGTAGACTAGCAGTAATAGAATTAGTACCAGGATCTTAGAATTTGAATTAATGTTATTTTCTGGTAATCAGGTGTTGCTAAATGATAGTTCAAAAATGCAACTGTGCAGAAGTACTATAATTGACAGTCACCATCAGTGTCTCTTTGCATTTCACGAATAATTGGTCTGAGGCATGAATATTGAAAAGGTCTCGATCTTGCATATGGAATGTCAAGAACAGTTTAAATTACTCTGAACTTAAAATAGTCCCGGATCTCTACAGACCTAATCAGAGACATGTATAGATCTAAATATGGATTTAAATGATATTCAACAGCATATATCTAGCTGGATCTAGACAAAAGTCGAAGATGGGCTGCAGATGGGGAAATCCAGTAGTTTATCTTCTTGTTGCTGCTGCTTCATCTTTAGAAATGAAACTTAATGTCATCTGTTTCCATCTAGAGAGGAAGCGTGCAACAAATATTTAGGGTTTCAAATTTAATCAGTTAGAATAGATCGACTGTTTTAAGCAAAGTTATTAGGTTTGCCTAAAGAGCTCATAAATTATAGTGAATCGAGCCTATGTTTTGGTGTGAAACCAAACCCCATGCAGTATAACATTTTTTATGCATGCATGTATCACATTTCTTTTCTACAGCTCATTAACCCCAATGTACATATTCACATAACTAATGCAAAATGAAAACTATTTATTATCAGTACACGTTCAGTTTCACACTTGGACTTGTTTGGAACATCTTGTTGAATACTGTAAACTCACGATATCAGCTGCATTGCAGAAATTTGTTTCCCTTTCTAGTTCTCTTCTCACACTCACCTTTAACATTCATATCTGCTTGCACAGGATATTGGTTTTCGTGTGGAGTATGTAAGTCCATCCGGCGAGATTACTGTAAGACATTGTTTTCTACAATCTCTGAAATTTTTGTGGTCCTCAAGGAGCCCTATGGGTCATGATTTGTTTTATTAATATTTTCATATCTTTGGGGTGCATCTCATTCAATGATTTCGTCTATGCAGCTTATCTTACCATACAGAAGATATAAATCTGACCAAGTGAGTCGTTTTCCTTGTAAAACAATTACATTTATTTTGCCCACTATGGATATATTCTTTATGCATTGCTTTTTTTGGGTGACAGGGAAATTTCTGCACCATACTAGCTGGATCTTACAGACTTGTATGGGACAATACCTATTCTACATTTTTCAAAAAGGTATGTTTCTTTAATTGTAGCTAAATAATATTAGGGGCGTTAAACGAGCTAAAAGTTGGATCACATGTTAATGTTTGGCTTGGGTAGTATGGTCAAAACTCGAGTTTGTCTTGAGCTTGTGCTTGTTCACGTTTGTTTCCGGTCATTTTACTTGGCTTCGGTTTATTTCGGCAATGGCTTGATAGCTAAACGAGCTAAGGAGAAATAAGCTTGAATGGAGCTCGTTTTGTGAGCATGGCTCACAAATAATATTACCGATTGAATACCAAAAAGAAAAGAAAAGCAGAACTAGCTAACTAATCAATTTATAATATGTTTGCGTTCAAGTTTGGGTCGTTAGCAGTCTCACATTCACCTCGTTAATAAATGAACCTAACTCATCAAACTCATATTAAGGCGAACCTGAGTTGGCTTAGTTTATTAGCGGCCCGTACTTAATTCTTATATCATAATATCACTCATTGATCAAAATTGGCAGAGCTTGTGGTACAAGGTGGATGCTATTCCCCCTGTGGTTGAGGCAACTGAACCTACTGGTGAGTTAGAATGACCATCACCACCGATGATTATTAGGGAGTGGCACTCTTGCTTCAGCTTCTTGAGTCGACAACTTCTTTTAATTGACCTCGATGTCAGGGTTGAGCTATCGACCGTTGCCATGTCAAAAAATATGGAATTTGTATACGTATTATATAAACCTTGCCAATGAAGTGATATGAACTGTGAGCGGTTACTAACTTATGTCGTTTATATCGAATTCATCGTGTCTATCAATAACTAAAGAAAGGCTGATCATTTTATGCAGTGATTACTATGTTTTATTTAGTGGACAATTCAAAGATGGCGTTGAAGCCAAACATTTAGTTAAGTCAACATGTGTTCATCTGTTGCTATGTTATTGTGCTCTTAGATAAGTTTATGGATGTTTATATTCATTACTGAACTAAATTCTGCCGCGGCTCTATCTTTTGCTTATGCTGTTTTGCCCCGCTGCTCTATCTCTAGATAGAGGGAATGGTCTTATGTGGTATCTGTCAAGTATAATGGTGAACTTAAGGGATGGCTCCTGAAGAAAATGGGAAGATGATTATTTATGAATTATTTTTGGTGGTTATTTTTGTTTTTTGGAAATATCTGAAAAATAGAAAATGAGAAGATAACATAACGTGGTATGGAAATGTGCAAGTTGTTATTCTTTGAAGTGATGTTCAAGTGGATACTGAAGTGAATGAATGCTCTTGATAAAGCTACAATGGAGTAGAAATGCTATGATAACAGATCCACAAGTTGGTAGCGGTTGAAAATGTAGGCAAGGTGTTCGTGTTTCTCATCATCGATAAGAATCTGAGGACCAATATTAACAAAGTTTCATGCATCTACAATTTGCTTAATATAAACAAAGCAGTAGCAGCAAAGCTTTATCCTAAAATTTTGTGGTTGGTTACATGAATCTTTTTCTCCATTTTGTTTCGTTGAGGACTGCTGCCAAGGTGATGATCATTGTTTATTAACAAACTGAACTTGAGCGAGCACTTAGCTAGCCGGAACCTGAACCTGAGCTGGCGCTGTTTGTTTAGCACCCTGTTCTCAGTGTTGGTTCCTAAAAAGAGGGAGGATCATATTCTTCAAATTGAAAAGCAAAACAGTCATATGAAAAATGATGGAATTCTTATTCTTTTCCTTGAATGTTTGACCATAATGTGATAAAAAGACGAGGATTGAAGCTTGAATCTCTTACAAGAAGGTTTTTCCACTGGGCTGGTCCTAAAAATGAAAAGTGAAGGAATTTGGTCGCCATCATCAAGAAGTATTACTGCAATCGCTTCCTGACATAAAACTCTAGCTCAACTCTAGCTCGGCCGTCTATTTTCCTCGGTTTCTGCCTTCTTGGCTTTTGATTTGGTTCTTTGATGGCAAAAGTTAACAAACTATTGCTGTCAATCGAATATATGGATTGATACGGTTAGTAATTGCTTTTGTCTTCCATTTCATTCTAAATAGCCCTGATCTGTATTAGTTTCTCGGAGTAAAGCCGCATGGTGAAGATAAAGTCGAAGGAGATTGCGCATGAGGCCAGCACCCTCCACTAGAAGAGCAGGATGCAGGCCGAAGTTGAGCACCAAGAATGGCCAATCGAAGATGAGTTCAATGAGTCTGAAAAGTTTCTAGGTATGTATGCTTGCTTGCCCCCCTCTGAGCTCAATCAGCTATAAACTTTGCTGGAGTTCGTAGCTCCAATATGAAGAATTGTGATTAAGAATATTAGTGGTATGAGGAGATAAAATTAGCATGAATAATTATGCCCAGAGTTTGCATGGTTTTCCAAATTCTTTTTTTCTTTAAATTGACCGCACAAGTGTTTCAAAGCAAGAAACTAGCAGCAGTCTACGCTTTCTGTCCCCACCTTAATCGTTTGCTCTCTAACCGTTTTCTGCCTCTCCGCCTCTCTCTCTCTCTTCTTCTTCTTCTTCTTCTTCTTCTTCTGTGTATTAGTCTCTCCTCATCGCGGTTATCTAGCTAGCAATCAAGATGAATTCGTCTTCCACGTTGTACATGATCTCGGGTCATGGCAACATGACGCTGGCAACGTCCCCGATGGTGTGCTACCCGCCGACCATGATCTCGATGGGCAGCATGTGGAAAGGAGTGAACCCGTTAGACTTCTCATTCCCTCTCTTGCTCTTCCAACTCCTCCTCATCATTCTGACCACCCGCGCCACGGCCATCGTGCTCCAGCCCCTCCAACAGGCTCGCTATATCTATGAAATTATCGTAAGTTCATCCTTCTCCTTCCTTGGATAATTCTGCGGTTCATGATTGCAAATGTTACCTTTTATCCTTCTGTAGGGTGGTCTTATTTTGGGTCATATCCCAAACCTCGGCGCTCTAATCTTCCCCATACGGAGCGTCCTCATCCTCGAAACGATGGCAAATTTCGGCCTCATCTACTTCATCTTCATCGTGGGCGTCGAGATCGACCCCGCTGTCGTGCAGAGATCCGGTCGCTCGATATCCTTTGCAGCGGTCTGTATCGGCATCCCCTTCTTCGTCGGATCCTGTTTCGCCATCATCATCCAACCCCATCCCAACGAAGCCAAGCACGTCGCCTTCCTTATCTTCCTCTGCGTCACCCTCTCTATCACCGCCTTCTCCGTCCTCGCCCGCAACCTCGCCGAGCTCAAACTCCTCAACACGAGCCTCGGGACCACCGCTTTAACGTCCGCCATGCTCGTCAACAGCTTCGCCTGGGCTCTCCTTGCTCTAGCCATCACGATCGCGCAAAATGATGGAAGAATGTCGGTCACGATGTACACATTGCTCTCTTGTGTGTTCTTCTACGCGGTGATCAAGATGGTTTTGAAGCCTGCAGTCGAATGGATGATCAATAAGACCCCCGAAGGGGAAGAGGTGGATGACTTCTACGCGTGTTTGATACTTGTTACGGTGTTGGTGGTGGCGTTGGTGTCTGATATGATAGGGATACATGCGATATCGGGGGCGTTTATCTTTGGCCTGGTGATCCCTAATGGGGCATTGGGCGAAGCATTAATCGAAAGGATAGAGGATTTTGTTGAGGGGTTGTTGTTGCCCCTGTTTTTCGCGTCGTGCGGGCTGAAACTGAACTTTGGTTTGGTGACCAATGCAGAGGCAGCTGTGTTGACTGTTCTGATGGTAGTGATCGGGACGGTGGCGAAAGTGGGGGGTTGCGTGCTGGTGTCCTATATGTATGATATGAAACCTAGGGAAGGGGTTGCAATGGGGCTGCTTATGAATACCAAGGGAGTTCTTGAGATGGTCTTGCTCAATATTGGTAGAGAGAGGCAGGTACTCCCTCCTCATTCTGCTTATATCTGTTTTTATTTTTTATTTTATTTTATTTTTTTTCCATTTAAAAGTTTGGTTGTGGTCGCCCGCGGCCATGAGGCTATGGCCGGCCCCAAAAGGGTAAAAACAGGAAGGGGGTGCGGGGAAATTGGAGCGGGCCTCACCTCGGCGCTTCGTCAGGCGACTGCACCCCAGCCCACCTGTTAAACACTTAAGTTAATGTGTTTGTTAAAGCTGCATAGGCCTCAAGTTGTAGTTTGGATTTCCAATCAAAAATTTGAGATGCCTGTTGATTCCACATTGTAACAGCTAGCAAGAGAAAATTTACCGTATTATCACTTGAACCTGGTTGTAGACATGGAAAAGTAAAAACCGAACTGTAACCTACTCTTTAATACAACAAGGGGATAAGTTACTGCAGGATGCTTGCTTTTACAAGAATGGGCTTTCAATTAACTCATTGCCAAAATGGGCCTACAGAGTAGGCCTGTCAAACGGGTCGGGTCAACTTGACCCGCCATGATATGGGTTCAGGTTGATCCGACCCGTTTAATAAACGGGTCAGAAAACGTGTTGGATATAGTGCCCTCAGAGTCAATTATTGGATCGCAGGCACGTGATTGCAATGATTGAGAGAGGACCTATGTCGGTAGGACAATCTTACTCAGGATGATTATATACTATTTGGTTTGTCTTTATCATCATGTACATGTTTTAGGTGACATTGTGGTTCACTATTACACGTTGATGGAGAATAGTATGCTACCATGGTTTGTCTTTATCATCGTGTACGGCTTTAGATGACCTTATAGGTCGCTATTACACATTGATAGAGCCCATAGGATTCTTGCTTGACGGTCAGCAGTATGATGGCGATCATATACGTGGGAGCTGGGGTCTATAAGCACATCTTTAAAAGGTCCCTGGTCGTGGGAGTTTTCAAGACAGGGCATCGATACTCCGGAGTAGACTAGTGCATACAGTCGAGACCCCGACGAGGGGCGGTGGCCGGTCTCATAAGCTATTGGTGTCAGTTGGTTCACCTAAGATGTATACATGTGCTCATTGGGTTATGAGTACACCGGACAGGACTCGCCGGGAACGTGCTAGTTGGTATTATACCTGACGTCAGATAGCAGTTCCCTGGTGACATGTGTACAGGTTAGTTCATCGACCTGAGATCGTCATTTGTCTCGCGTGAGTTCCCACTGTACTTTGATTACTACCTTACCACGGCTCAAAAGAGTCGTGCAAACAGGTTTTAGTTGGGTACAGTCCCGAGCCACATGGAGGCAGTGAGCGGATCGGCAGGGTTTTCGTCTCTCCCGGTATTGGGGGTGAGGTCGCGCTGTGTCTAGGAGAGCCATTTCACGAAGTCCTTGGCCAAGGCAGGAGATTTACTGGTAGGTATTCCAGTAGTATCTCAGGGTGTTCTGGGCTATACCCCGACACGACTTGTACCGCTTTTAGGGGTCTGACTTTTACCAACCCCCTAGGCCCGACATGCGATGTTCATAGACGAACGGACCGGACTGTACGGATATTGTCACTGACAGGCTCAGTAGGGTGTCAGAATGAGTTCGCTCATCGACCTCCCTTTTGGTCAATACCTGGTAGCCCGTTATGTATAGCTATTACCTCTGACGTGCTAGTGGTTAAATCCACAACCAAAATATTGACGAGTCTTTAGAGTCCCCCACAGACAGTTTCTCAAGTTTCGGGCGAAACGTTGTAAAGGCCGTATGATATATGGCAGGGTTCGATCATATACGTGCGGTATTGTACGGATCATGATCGGACAGATCATACTAGTGGGCTTTGGTTTAAGCCGGATCCTAGTATTAGATTTGTTGGATTACTTTAGTCTCATCGCATTCACATTCGGTCGGAATGCGGATGCAGGTATGTATATATAGGTGATGGGTATCCTTGTGATCCGTCACGAGTTTACTTTATATGTTGCCAGATCTTTTTATTGGACCAAACATTTGGATTAATGTTTGGATAATGGAAATTGTAAGCTAGATTTCATCATGACATGCATTAAATGTGACATGGACACATTAGTGACTCATGGTATCTTTTTATGTGTTAATGTCATATTATGTGATGTTTTTGGGTTGATATGAGAGGAGGAGAGAGAGAGGGGCTGCCATGAGTTAAGTTTTTGGGCTTGTATTATTTTCATAACACTCTCTCACTCTCATTCTATCACAAAAAAAGGAAAAGAAGAAAAATCCTTCTCTTCTTCTTCTTCTTCTTCCTCTAGCTTGCATTTTCCATTAATGGCAATATCTCTAACCTCCATCCAAGCAATGGATGCAAGAGGCAAAGTGATCACAAATATTCTCTACAACACCTTGGACACGTCGGCTAGCACACTTCGTGCCCGAGTTGCTTCGGACGAAGCGGGAGCCCGTAAAAAGACTTCTCGATGTGGTGCCCTTTCCGACGAGGAGATCGAGACCGGAGATACCGCGAGGAGCTTGGGATGGTGGCCGAAGACCGAAGGACACGGATTGATCGGTATAGCCCTTCTATCTCTTCTCTAGATAGCTAGTTATAGGTTAATGGTCCGATCCGGGTTTTAAGCATATAATAGCGCCGGTTTCTAGTTTGAAAAAAGTTTTTGTTTCCGCATTTTGGCCTCGGAATGACGGCCGGGGCGCTACCGTACACTTACATAGTATCAGAGCCACGCCATTAACCTTTACTAGCTTGTTCTAACGCGTTTAAAACATCGATCGATCGAAATTTCCGAATCGTATTTCTATTTCAGTGTGCTTGTTGTCGATTTTCAAAGTTGGTCAAAAAAATATTTTAGGCATCTTAAAAATACATGCAACCATTAATAAAGCTACAGAAAACATTTGGAGACCTAACTCCAAAATTCCGCAGCGGAACCGCTGCGCAATGTAGCATTTGGCGGCCCTTCCGCGGCCCTTTTTGGGCTACAGTAACCCAAATTTTTTCTTGGGCTTTATTTCATGGAAATATGATTTTTGTGATATATATTTTTGGCCCAGATTATTTTGAGTGCTGGAATTGTACTTAGGGCCCACTTCGGAAAGTTTTGTCGATCGAAAATTTTAAATATGTTAGTTCACAGTATTTACATTATATCTGCGACCGTGAATGTCATTTGATCGGTAAATCCTGTCTAATTGCTATAGCCCTTTTAGACGGATTTACGAACATAACATTCACGTTGATGTTCTGTGTTGTGCTGTGTTGTTGCGGATTTGTCGTGGTGGATAGCCTGGATGCAATGTTAGTACAGTTTGGTATTATTTGTACATTTGATATTGCGGGACGAGCGTCCGACATGTGGACTGCCGTCACTGCCTGTTTGTATATTATTCTTTTGGGGCACTACCGGGCTGAGGTCGATGTACCCGTTGTATATTTTACTTTCTGTACTAGGATTATCCCGCGGAGGGGTGCACGGGTAGCCGGGTTCTAGAGGGCAACGGGCCCGCATCTCATGGCTTTGAGACGGAGGGGGCTTTACTCTAGAATTGGCAGGCTATTCGCCGCACTCGTAGGGGGTACAGGTTGATCTAAGGAGGGGTGCTCAAGTTACCAGATTCCGTGAAGTGCTGGGTGTAGGGTTCCTAGGCACTCTCAAGAGGTCTCACAAGGCATCAACCATGCCAATTTCAAAAATTACGGTACCGAGAAACCCTAGTGTACGGATCGTTGGCTAGAAATCTAGGCGAAAAAGCGAGCTAGTTTACAACTAAACTATAAGAATACGGAAATACAACCTTTGTAGATCCGGTGCTCCACCTCCATAGCTCCGCAACGACGTCCCCTCGCTGTCCTAGTGAATTCCCGGGCTCTAGCGTCGGCTTCATCGGAGAATGGACGGGCTAGGTCATCGACGACGTGCCGAAGATGATCTACGTCGAAGCATCAGTAGATCGAGCTCCACCTTCACCAAGCCATGAATACTTGTGAAGGAAACACACTCTACTACTTGGCAAGAGATAGAGGATGAAGAAATAGGAAGTGGGTAGACTTTAGAATTGGATTTCTCACTCATTTCCATCAATCACCATTGATGGAGCTTGCTTTCTTCAAGTGAAGAAAGGAAGAAGAAGAAGAATTATGTATGATAAGTTCATTCAAAAGAAAAGAATAATCAATCCTTATCATAACATGACCATAGTTAAGTGTAGAGAACTAATCATGGTTTAATGCAATGGTTAGGGTTAAGCTAAAAACAAAATGGTCATCAAGTCAAAGCATTCATGAAGCTTCATGAATAAACAAAAGAAATGCCACCATTTTATCATTTCATTTCCTTTTTCCAATAAGAAAAAGATTAATAAATAAATGAATAAAATGAATAAGCAAATAGTAAACCCTAACCATTCCATTAACCAAGGTTTAATTCTATACACTTAATTAAAAAGGCATGTATCATCAAACATGATACAAGCATGTGCACAAAATCATATCGCATATGCAATGCGCACACCCGAGCGAGAAAATCCATTTAAAGTGAACCGATACTAGTTAATGAAAAGTAATATATCAAATATATAATTATGCATTAAATCATTAAATCAACACTTGATTTAACGATCCGGTCATATCGCATATAACCGACTAGTATCATTAGTAACAACTTATCGAATCAACAGTTGATCCGATAACCCGGCTATATCGCATATAACCGATCAATGTCACATCGCGAGAATTGAATACAGTATCACATACTGGTATTATTCTCGGTCCCGCACATATCTCATATGCGCTCCTATTTCGTTTTGCTTGAGCCAGGAAACCTCTGTGTAGGACTCTAAAGACTCGTCAAAACGCCGGCAGCAGATGATGATCATATCAATCATCCACAAGCCGCAAGCGGTCTGCTAAACGTAACGGCCACCCGGGTATTGAGCGATCAGAAGATCGACGAGCAAGCCCGCTCACACTCCTGTGAATCCAACTAGTAACACTACCGTACAGTCCGGTCTGATCGTCTGATATGTCGCATATCTCGCCTAGGGGTGGTAAACGTCAGACCCCAATAGCTCGATAAGTCGTGTCGATACGAGATCTATAACACTTTGAGAAACTACTGGTAACACTTACCAATAAATCTCAGCAACCCTGGCCAGGGATTTCCTATTATAGCCAATCGAACACAGCGCAACATCAACCCCCTATACCGGGAGAGACGAATCCCCTCCTATCGCTCATTGCCTCCATGTGATTCGGGACTGTACCCAAAAACCACCGTTTTGCACGCCCTCTTGGACGTGGTAAGATGGAAATCAAAGCACAGTGGGAACCACACAAGACTCTATGACGATCTCGGGTCAACAGACTACTCTGTACCAGTGTCACCAGAGAACTGCCATCTGACGTGAGGTATAATACCATCTGGGAGTTCTCGGCGAGTCCGTCCAGTGTACCCAGTCTCTACTGAGCACCCGTATATCATCTCCGATGTCAAACACCAATGGATATGGGATCATCCATCGCCCATCTGTATGGGTCGAGAAGGTATACGCTAGTCTACTCTGGTATATCGATGCCCCGTCTCGATATACCCACGACTAGGGACTTTGAAGGATGTACTTATGGACTACCATGTCCCCACTAGTATGATCCGCATCATAGTCCAGGTAGTCAAGTACACATCCTAAGGGCTTTACCAACATGTAACAGAGAGACAATCAATGTACACGTTAAGGTAAAGTACAACCAGATAGCATACTATCATGTCGAGCAAGAAAGTCCTCCCTATATATGTCCCAGCATCCACTACAATATACATCCTATGTACAGTAATGGCCTCTAGGGCATACATATAACTAACAATCTCCCACTTGCACTAGGGCCATCTGTAGCAGTGGTCGAAGTATCTCATACTCAACCATCCCATAAAAGTCTCTCTCTGGGAATAGGCCTCCGTGAGTGGATCCGCCGTGTTATCCTCTGAGTCTGCTCTCCTTGCCTCGATCACCTTGGAGATCAACCATCTCCATGATCAGGTGATACTGCCTTAGAATATGTCTGGATCACTGATGGGACCTGCGTTCCTTGGCATAAGCCACAACTCCATTGTCACACAATGGGAGGAACATAGTTCATCTCATGAACCAATATACACCCAAACAGACTCTTTGGTAGCATCTTAAGTAGCAATGTATGCTGCCTTTATCGTCTAGTATGTCACGGTATCTAGCTTGGAACTCTTCCAACATACCGTCCCTTTACTGAGGGTAAAGACAATGCCTGCGACTGACATTCAGTCGTCTTTATCACTCTGGAACACTTCCAGTGATCTTATATGGAGAATCATTGTGATAAGCGGAGATTGACCGAGCGTAGCATAGGAAACTCCTTTCTTATCAAGAGTATGTCATCCACGTACTCTACGAGGATCACCACCATACTCCCTACTACCTTTTTGTTTATACAAGGTTCATCTACCATTTTGATGATGTCAAACTCTTTGACTAACACATCAAAACAGACGTTCCATCTCCGCGATGCCTGCTTTATCAGATAAAACATCTTGCACACGTTTCCGCTGCTCCCACTGTTTACGAAGCCCTCTGGCTGTGTACTTACAGACGTTCTCTTCTAAAACATCATTTAGAAAAGGTGTCATGGCACCCAACCGCCAGATATCGTAGTCATGGTATGTAGCCGTGGCAAGTAGGATCTGGATGGACTTAAGCATAGATACTGGAAAAGGTTTCATCATTATCCACGCCTGGTTGATGACGTAAACCTTTAACAAGTCTAGCTTTGAAAGTCTCAACCTTTCCAAGTACACCAAGTAATCTTCTCAAGATATACTTGCTCCTGATGGGGATTTAACCCTTCAGATATAGCAACCAAAGTCCATACTTTGTTGGTGTATAAGGATTCCATCTCAGATCGATAAACATCCAGCCATTCTTACAGAGTCTCACTCCTGATGGCCAGCTCGAAGCTAGTTGGGTCATCATCTCATGATGCATTCCTCGCTCCCACTGTCATAGAGAAACCGAAGTATCTCTCAGGTGGGTGAGGAACCCTACTAGATCGGCGGAGAGGCTGAGGTTCGTTGGAATCTACTGAATCCTTTGGTTCTACCAAATTATCAACTCCAGTTTGTATAGCTGGAACATTTCCAGTTCTACATAACAGACGTTGCCTCGAGCTTGTCCGGATTTTGCTTTTAGACATAGGCCGGACAACCCCAAATCTTAACTAACTTAAGATATGGGCTCTTCCCTTTCCATATCACATATGAAGCGGTAGGCAACTGATTTGATTGGAACCCTATTCAATAGGTATGCAACTTCATAAGTGCATCACTCCCAAAAGGAAATAGGTAACTCAGTAGTACTCATCATAGAGCACGCCTTATCATATAGGGTGTGATTGCTCCGCCCCGATATACCATCGTGCTATGGTGTATACAGAGGAGTAATGCTGAGAGAGAATCTCATTCTCCTTTAGAATAGTCCATGATTTCCGTGCTCAAGTATCCTCTTCCTTGATCTCATCATAGGACATAATACTTATACCCGTATTTTGGTTCTCTACTTCTAACTTATATTCTATGAATGTCTCAAAAGGTTCGGACTTGTGTTTCAACAGGAACATATGTCTGAATCTCGAGAGATTATCAGAGAATGTAATGAAGTACAAAAAACCGGTCTTGGCATGTGTAGACTGGGGACCCACATACATCAAACATGTATCATCCCAAGAGTTCACTAACTCTTTCTCTGTTTCCAATAAACAGAGCTATGATCATCTTATCTTTGTGTCATGACTGGCGAGTTTCACAAGATGTAAATTCAAACTAATTTAAATATACATCTTTATGTAACTCTAGCTAGTCGGGTCATATTGATCTGACCTAGTCTACAATACCTCAAGAAGAATTCGTTCATTTCTGAACTCTTCCTCTTGTGTGTGTTCCATATACTAAGAACTGTAGTTTGATTTAGAACATCAATGCTTTTAGATAACGTGCCTGAGCCGATCAACTTTTGATATAGGAAATGTTCAAAACATTATCCAACAATACAAAATTTTATCGTTTCTTTACTAATAAAGAGACTGATATGATTTTGTATATCAGGTTCGGTATCTAATAACATTCGTTCAGAATCAATGTATCGGTAATACAGGGTGACAGTAACCAACAGACTTGGCTGCAACTCCTGCCCCGTTTTCTGCCTCATGAAACTTATCACCCGTTCTCAGTTTTTCTACCCTTTTGTAGCCCTATGTAACATCTTACATATCTGGGATCCTGATCCGGTATCATATACCCAGGATTCAGAGGATACTGAGAAACAGCTCTGTGTAACGAACACACCCGAAGATGATGCATCAACATGCATTCTCTTCGTTTGGGTGGAACGGGAAATCTGGTATTCCCCAATTTCCTGCTCTGTCTTATAACAATTATAAGTTGGAGCGGGACCAACGTTCCCCAGCTCAGTATAACAAGTGGGTTCGGTCAATAATCTGTATTATTATCTTGATTAAGGCGTGATATGGTCGCTACCAGGAGAGAGAGAGAAGAAATCACTCAGCGTGCGCTCTTACAAGAATAGATTGGTTATTATTTTATCTAATCAGGATGGCTCCCACCGCTTTTTATCAAATCTTCCTTCAAACCCTAAAAGGAAAGACTAGCCGGGATTAATTACACACTACAAGTTCGCCAATCTTTCAGCCAGGCCAGTGTCGGTACTTTGAGGGAGGTCCCCCGTGCTTTCGCACGAACCTAATTAATGTAAACCTCGTTTTCCCAGAGGCGTAACCCCGTTGACACCTTTCTAGACACCTACTTGATCGGCTAATTGTAATGTATAAAACTCTCCCAGGAGTAACTCTTACTCGCAGCGGGTATCGGGATCCAACTATCTCATAGAAGGTATGCAATCTCATTGCAAATTTCAACACTTGAAATTCCCGATAATATTTTGCCCCTAACGTGCTATGACCTTGACGAAAGCCAACAAACCATAGCCCGCTAGTCAAGTTCAACCCGTCATTTCCTGATTGAATTAAACCCACCCGCACGACCCTTGACGAAAGCCAATAAAGCCGCACGACTACCCTAATCCAATCGTATTGTATGCTAGCAGATAAGCAGCATATAGCTACCGCACACTGCACCTTGACGAAAGCCAACAAATGCAGCACGAATACTATATACAACTTATCTGAAATGACGGAGGGCTACGACAGGTTTTTCAGAAAACCTATTGCGTAATGAACTTGATATCGTTGTAGGATCGAATGAATTTTAAAATGGAGTGTTTTTTAGGCTTTTCCAGTTTTGCTAAAGGAGTCACTCCCGGTGAAGGGATCGTCGGTCCTTTCCTCGTCGAATGAGGTGCGGGATATATCATATATATCACTGTGCAAAGCAAAAACTCTTAAAAGCAATCAAAAGACAAACCGAGTGTGTAGCATCTGCCAGTTATTGCTAAAGGAGTCACTCCCGGTGAAGGGATCTCGGTCCTTTCCTCATCGAATAAGGTGCAGGATATATCGTATATACCGCTGTGCAAAGCAAGAACTGTAGCTACCTGTTTTATTTTGAAATTCGATTCTACAACATCTTTAGGTTTCTTTTATTTCATTAATCACATTAATGAAGTCCCATCATTTAAATACCTAAACATCACAGATAAATACGACGTACACTTATGCCATCCGCATTCGCCTCGATGTCCCCTCGTGCACTGTTAGGTTAGGTAACTAACGACAGAGCGGGGCAGGGCTAGCGCGGGTGTAAAACATAAGTAACTTCTATATAATATATCATATATATTATATACTGTATCTATCACAGAACATCACATGATCACATCACAGATATCGCAACAGAAGAAACATATGAAATATTGGATATACTAGGACGTCCGTGTTTTCAATACGAGCCAGTATAAAACACGGATTCCACGGTCGCGATGAATAGCCAAACCCACACCCCTAGACCCCTACGAGAGCGGCAAGCAACCCTACCAATTCTAGAGTTAGGAGACCCAGACTCGACTCCTCGAGTTGGTCTCCCACTGGACTCCAGAACCCGGTTACTTGTGCCCTCCTCCTTAGGTCTATCCTAGTGCGGAAAATTAAATAATATACATCAACGGTGACAACTTCCGCAACCTGGAAGTGCCCCAATAAAAGAATATTACATACAAGTTTTTACATGAAAGAAAATGAAAAACACTCATCTCACATAAAAACCCCCGGCTATTCAAACACGACGATCCAATATAACATATCCAGCAACACATAACATCACATGTCATCAACGTAAGTAAATATGTCCATCCCAATTGTCGTTGACATATAGCAACGAAACCGGCGATATCACATATTACACTTACGGTCACAGAAAAGAAAGTGTAAAACTACAACAGTTGGAATCCGCAACCACCTCAGACATCGCATGCCTGACCAAATTAATTCCTTAGACATCACATGCCTAACAATTATAAACCCCGCATTTTAGTCTCTATATCGAAAACTCTTTTCAATATCAAGTCGGGCAATTCAACAAGATTCCCGAAATACCGATCGAATGCTCGTCGCAAACTTTAGTAGACGGTCGCACCCCCGATACCGTCGACGAAGTGCACCAAGACGGAACACCGCTACCGGGAGCACCCGAACAGATGCTTTCGGCGACGGGGTTCTCCTACAGTCACTTGGTCGGGGCTATGGAGTGAGGCTGTCTATTAAGTTTACCCGGCGAGTATTCACGTACGCTACGTGATTGCGACGGACTTTTGATCACATCAAAATTCCGTGGCAACCGATCAAGTGAGACTAAACTGCTATGTTTATAACATTCATTCAGTTATCTCATAACTTATTGTGAATTCCAATTATTGTATCCCATTCCGGATAAATAGAAAATGTTAAACTTTCCGATCGAACAGTCAAACACCCAAGTTTTCCCGAAACAGCTCAACACATGAAATAAGTCCAACAACATTCAGTTCGTGCCTCAGTACCAACGGTCTAGCCGTAGAAGGGTCAAGCCAACGCCTCACATGTGGCACGCCGTACTTCCCCAAACCCGAAGGTTCAAAGGGCAGTTCAAGACGGTCACATAATCGAGTTAAGGTTTGTTGTCTTCTAGAGGGACCATCGCGTTACTTGCACTACTTAGAACGTCGTTAAACTACGGAAAAATCCAACACTTGGAAATTTCCCGACAGGGGAAAAATTGGGTATTTATATCCGGTCGAACTTTTTAACATATTCTAAAATTTACCCGGAAGGCCACACAGACAAAATTTGATAATCCGATCGAACATACGAATCCCCAAAACAACCTCAGAAAATTCAACTCTTGAATAAATATTAAAAATTCCCAGAAAATCCAACTTCAGAAAATAGGAATTACTGTGCAAACAAGGGAAGCTGACGTCATCAATGGGCCGCGGAACCGCCGCAGAAGCTAGGCTTCTGCCGCGGTTCCGCCGCAGTTATGACTGTTCATGAGAAACTTTTTGCGCCGTAATTCTTAGATTTCCCTGCTGAATTTTCTGCATATTTTTAATGTTGAAAAATCCCATATTTTAGAAAAAGGACAGAGAGCATTTTTGAGTTGGGTTTCGGGTTCGTTCGGGTTTCAAATTCCGTTTAGACTTCGCCTAAGACTCTAACTAGGCTCTGATACCACTGTAGGGTTCCTAGGCACTCTCAAGAGGTCTCTTAAGGCATCAACCATGCTAATTTCAAAAATTACGGTGCCGAGAAACCCTAGTGTACGGATCGTTGGCTAGAAATCTAGGCGAAAAAGCGAGCTAGTTTACAACTAAACTATAAGAATACGGAAATACAACCTTTGTAGATCCGGTGCTCCACCTCCATAGCTCCGCAACGAAGTCCCCTCACTGTCCTAGTGAATTCCCGGGCTCTAGCGTCGGCTTCATCGGAGAATGGACGGGCTAGGTCGTCGACGACGTGCCGAAGATGATCTACGTCGAAGCATCACTAGATCGAGCTCCACCTTCACCAAGCCATGAATACTTGTGAAGGAAACACACTCTACTACTTGGCAAGAGATAGAGGATGAAGAAATAGGAAGTGGGTAGACTTTAGAATTGGATTTCTCACTCATTTCCATCAATCACCATTGATGGAGCTTGCTTTCTTCAAGTGAAGAAAGGAAGAAGAAGAAGAATTATGTATGATAAGTTCATTCAAAAGAAAAGAATAATCAATCCTTATCATAACATGACCATAGTTAAGTGTAGAGAACTAATCATGGTTTAATGCAATGGTTAGGGTTAAGCTAAAAACAAAATGGTCATCAAGTCAAAGCATTCATGAAGCTTCATGAATGAACAAAAGAAATGCCACCATTTTATCATTTCATTTTCTTTTTCCAATAAGAAAAAGATTAATAAATAAATGAATAAAATGAATAAGCAAATAGTAAACCCTAACCATTCCATTAACCAAGGTTTAATTCTATACACTTAATTAAAAAGGCATGTATCATCAAACATGATACAAGCATGTGCACAAAATCATATCGCATATGCAATGCGCACACCCGAGCGAGAAAATCCATTTAAAGTGAACCGATACTAGTTAATGAAAAGTAATATATCAAATATATAATTATGCATTAAATCATTAAATCAACACTTGATTTAACGATCCGGTCATATCGCATATAACCGACTAGTATCATTAGTAACAACTTATCGAATCAACAGTTGATCCGATAACCCGGCTATATCGCATATAACCGATCAATGTCACATCGCGAGAATCGAATACAGTATCACATACTGGTATTATTCTCGGTCCCGCACATATCTCATATGCGCTCCTATTTCATTTTGCTTGAGCCAGGAAACCTCTGTGTAGGACTCTAAAGACTCGTCAATACGCCGGCAGCAGATGATGATCATATCAAGCATCCACAAGCCGCAAGCGGTCTGCTAAACGTAACGGCCACCCGGATATTGAGCGATCAGAAGATCGACGAGCAAGCCCGCTCACACTCCTGTGAATCCAACCAGTAACACTACCGTACAGTCCGGTCTGATCGTCTGATATGTCGCATATCTCGCCTAGGGGTGGTAAACGTCAGACCCCAATATCTCGATAAGTCGTGTCGTTACGAGGTCTATAACACTTCGAGAAACTACTGGTAACACTTACCAGTAAATCTCAGCAACCCTGGCCAGGGATTTCCTGTTATAGCCAATCGAACACAGCGCAACATCAACCCCCTATACCGGGAGAGACGAATCCCCTCCTATCGCTCATTGCCTCCATGTGATTCGGGACTGTACCCAAAAACCACCGTTTTGCACGCCCTCTTGGACGTGGTAAGATGGAAATCAAAGCACAGTGGGAACCACACAAGACTCTATGACGATCTCGGGTCAACAGACTACTCTGTACCAGTGTCACCAGAGAACTGCCATCTGACGTGAGGTATAATACCATCTGGGAGTTCTCGGCGAGTCCGTCCAGTGTACCCAGTCTCTACTGAGCACCCGTATATCATCTCCGATATCAAACACCAATGGATATGGGATCATCCATCGCCCATCTGTATGGGTCGAGAAGGTATACGCTAGTCTACTCTGGTATATCGATGCCCCGTCTCGATATACCCACGACTAGGGACTTTGAAGGATGTACTTATGGACTACCATGTCCCCACTAGTATGATCCGCATCATAGTCCAGGTAGTCAAGTACACATCCTAAGGGCTTTACCAACATGTAACAGAGAGACAATCAATGTACACGTTAAGGTAAAGTACAACCAGATAGCATACTATCATGTCGAGCAAGAAAGTCCTCCCTATATATGTCCCAGCATCCACTACAATATACATCCTATGTACAGTAATGGCCTCTAGGGCATACATATAACTAACAATGGGTGGTCCATTCACGTTGTTGAAGGGGGCTGCCTCGCTTCAGGTTTTGGCGGGTAACTTGCCGCGCCCGTAGGGGTCTAGGATTTCATTGCACATGTTATCAACACGACCAGGGGAACGTCGGGTTTCAGTAGCGGCTCTATGAAACCCGGGGATCCCAGATTATCTGTATTGTTCTGTGATACTTATTACATTTCTGTGATGTTGTATTTTATCACGCCTTGAGCGATTATTATATATTGATTTATATACTAGTAGATGTTGTATATGTTTTACACCGCGCTAGTCCAGTCCCCGCTCTGTCGTTGTTAAATAACCTAACGGGTGATGACGGGACCCAGTGGCGAATGCGGATGGCATATACGTATATCGTATTTTCGTTCTTTTATGGTATGATTAATTGATGTGACTGCTTTGATTCGGATCAATGCAAGCTAAACAAACCTATTCTGATGTTGTTGGAACATTTTTTAAAAGGCTGTTATTGCAAGGACATTCTCTTTTGTTTTGCACAGTGGTATTCAGTTGGAATATCCTGCACCTCAGTCGACGAGGCAAGGGCCGAGATCCCTTCACCGGGAGTGACCCCTTGGACAGAAGTTTACGTCATGGTAATAACTTCTCTATAGTCGATTACTTTTTGCTTTGCATCGTGGTATTCAGTTGGAATATCCTGCACCTCATTCTACGTGGAAAGAGCCGAGATCCCTTCACCGGGAGTGACCTCTTTAGTAAAGGTTTTCGTCACTATATTTTTATAAAAAGCTATCCGGTTCCTTCAACGATATCAAGTTCATTACGTTAAAGGTTTTTCGCCAAAAACCATTCGTAACCCTCCGTCATTTCAGAAAGGTAGCACTTTGTATTCATACTATGTATGTTGGCCTATTTCAAGG
Source organism: Agapanthus africanus (assembly GCA_030015575.1). Lineage (NCBI taxonomy): Eukaryota > Viridiplantae > Streptophyta > Magnoliopsida > Asparagales > Amaryllidaceae > Agapanthus > Agapanthus africanus. The sequence continues at coordinate 160,315,570 of JASDDO010000031.1, read as the reverse complement.
CATAGTGTATGGTAGCTATTTGTTACTTTTCTGTTGCATAGATAGATGCGTTAGTTTGGGACAGTCGTAATACTATTTTGGCTTACGTCAAGGGTATGTACGGGTGGGTTCAAATTAACCTGGATAATGACGGGTAGAACTTGACATGTGACTTATGATATGTTGGCCTACGTCAAGGTCATAAGAGCATGGGGTAAAAATCACATCGGGAGTTTCTAAAGAAACTGAAACTTGCCAGATATGCGCATACCTTCTGGAGTGTGATAACGTGAGTGGATTCCATCACGTTATCATGCGATGATAGTTAGATCCCGATTTCCACTGATGAGTTGGTTTGCTCCTCGGGTGATCCCGACTAATTCTTCTTTCAGGTTTGGAGGAGAATTTGAGATTACAGTGGGAGGTTTCCTGATTAGATAAATTGATAACCATTCTGATCTAGGTTGGAGTGCACGCTAAGTATTTCTTTTCTCTCTCTCTCTTTGGCAGCGACCATGACCCGACCCTTGACTATGACTCAGTGACCAAGTTGACTGAACCTTCTAAAACACTGGTTTTTGGATTGTCAGAGTTGCATACCTCATCGCCACTCCTATTTTTACCCTTTTTCTCCAGAACACCCCGTATTACTACGAACATCCACTTCCATTGGATAAAACCATCGTATGGTTATATACGAACTCAAAGGAACTTATTCGAGGATGGTTTCCGGTTCTGGAGAAAACGAATAGGACTATTCAGTTGTCTTTTCTTTTTACCTTCTCTCAGGTTGCGAGTGCTCCTTGGATTAGGACAGTACACCTATTACGCTAATTGGATAGTCTTCTTCTAAACCATAGGCAGGTGCCGAACGGTGGGGAATGAAGAAAACCAATTAGCCTAACGAAGGTGTACAAAAGGTATTAAGTAAAGACAAATAAAAGGGATTAGAAAGAGGGCAAAGTAAACTGCGACTGCTATTCACGACCAAACCAAGTATTTCATCGCCACTCCTACTTCACCTTTGTATTTCTCCAGGACACTCCGTATCACTACGAAAATCCACAGTTTTTTGGATACTCCATTGTATGGTTATATACGAACTCGAAGGAACTTGTTCCAGTTCGGGGATGGATTCTGGTTCAGGAGAAATAGGAATAAGATTTATTCAGTTGTCTTTAATCTCCACCTTCTCTCAGGTTGCGAGTGCTCCTAGAATTAGGAGAGTACACCCATTATGCTTTTTGGATAGTCTTCTTCCAAATCTTAGGCTGGTGCCGAACGGTAGGGAAGGAAGAAAACCATTTGGCCTAATGGTGGTGTACAGAAGGTAATGACTAAAGACATATAAAAGGATTTGGAGAGATGGCAAAGAAATATACGGTTACAGTTGTGAATCTGATAATGGAAGAGGCATTACTAGGAATACCCGGATACCCCTTCGAAACATTTACATGTTTCAGTTTCACTGTGTGTTGTTAAAAGAAAACTGATTTCCCAATTAGTTCTTGCTCCAGGGTACGTATTTACCAGGTTTGATTCTCACATCTGTATGGTTTTACAGATGATGAGTTGGAGTAAGTTATTGGGAATTGGGTGATCATCCTCATTATATCGGGATTCGTTGTAATTGGTGATATTTGAGGAAATCGCCTGGGTTGTTTGCCGGACGGCAAATATTTTGGTTTTGAATATCCGTTGTTATGCACCAATTTCAAATTGATATATCTGTACGTTTATTTTTATAAAGTGAGATATAACTTTTTGAAATTGTGTCTATGACATTTACTTATATCAGTGGATGGTTAGGTAAGGAGCATTAAACAGCGGTGTAATTCTTCTTAACCATAAGTGCAGTTTTCAACCCACGACACACGGGGAATGAGTTGTTAGACTCAGGGAACTTATACAGAGTATTGTATGTTGTCCAGTGTCCATGAGGACAGAGGGGTTGGTACTCATACTATATTCTGTTTACTTATGACTTCTCTAGTTCTTAGACATGTGTTTCGTAGAAAGACAAGGTCCAAGTTTTGAGAAGTTATAGGTATAAGAATAAAGCAGAGAACCAGGTGTTGCAAGTATCGGGATTCTTCAAGGTGATCGAAGATGTAGATACTTGTGTATGGTATTCAGTTGATAGTAATGATTATGAGAACTTGCTTCTCTTTCAGGTTACTCATAATTGGAAGCACTCCTAAGTTGAGTAATGCTGATCGGCCTGTCTCCATTTAGTTTACATGCACTGGAGACAGCTGCATGATTTGAATCTGGTTCCAATTAAATCAGTGCCTCTGTTTCTATATTGGATATAGAATAGTTCATATCTTAACATTGTTAAGGTACGGGGAGTTGTCCGGCTTATGCTTAAAACCAGACTCTGGATAACTCAAGGCACGTTTCTGTAATGGCTGTTTGTGGGTTGACCCGGGCTATGATGAGGGTTGATTTTCTACTATCTGGAAGATCAATAGTGTATTGTTCTTGACTCGCCACAGTTTTAGTAAAATGGATTTTTTTTTCAGAAAACAGTAGTGGGAGTATGGTAGAACTGGAAGTGATTCTAGAACCGCAAACGATTACTGAAAATTTGATAAGAACCTAAAGATTCAATCTGGTTTGACATTCCATTGGCCACTCCACAGATATGGTGGGTAACCTCAGGCACTCGAGAGATACTCCGGTAGCCTCAAGGACGGTGACAGGGAGGTTCTTGTTTACCCAGACTTGCCATTGCTGTTGTTCCAGACTGTGAGACCCGGCAGGAGGATGAGTATAGCGTCGTTCTAAACTAGCTTTAAAAGTGTACGTGTATATGACTCTGCCAGAGGGTTGTCGTAGTCAGTGGGAGCAGCGGAAGCATAGTGGACAAGTAGCTTGTGTCTATTTATGGACTAAAGCAGATATAGCGGAGATAGATCATCTATTTCTGATGTGACAGTCATAGGTTTGATTTCATCAGAATAGGGGATGGATCTGTTAAGAAGGTAATAGGGTGTGATGTCCTGGTATTTGGATGACATACACAGAGTAGGAAGTAAAATTCCTATACTACGATCGGTTATAGTTTGGACAGTGGTTTCTCCACATAGGATATGGATATTGTATCGGATATTTTGGTTACTAGATCTGTGGTTTTAGATCTAGATTTGTGTATTTTCCCAATCTGGGTACTTAGACAGCATTCTAAAGGTGTTTTAGAATGGACGACTCCTGGCACGGTAGTGTACCTGCAGATGATGGAGTCACCCTCTCTAAAGGTGTCTTACAGACTAAAGGGAAGAGGGATGTGCATGATTAGCAGATCACTTGCTTAGGTAATTGAGTTGATCATGAGATGTCAAGTACCACACTAGATGTTGTTTTTGCACTAGATGCAATACGTTGATATTAATCCTATACTTGAGAAATGTTCGGAAGCGGTTTTAGAACATAAGTTGATGTTCTAGGGATATGATGACAACAACCTCTTTTAGGAGACAGTTATCATTCCAGACTTTCAAGGTGACCTGGATGACAGAGTGGTTGTCAGAGTTATAGTTTTCCCTCTGACGAGGGGCAGTATTTTGGACAGGTGGTCCAAGCGGATACTGAGGGAGGCATGGCGCCGGATACTGATTGGTTTCAGTTGACGATACAGTCTAAGAAGATTGGATTTGGAGTTCATTTATGAACTAGGTCCCATCAGATATCTAGACATATTCTAAGACATGTATTGCTCATTTCCGGAGATGGCTTTCTCCGCGAACTTGAGATAAAGAGAGACATAGAAAGAAACATTAGGGCGGATCCACTCACTGAGGCTATTCCTCGAACGCAATAGTTTTGCAAACGGGCTTTGTGAGACTGATTAGTAGAGGAGTTGGGTGTTCGGTATCACACAGGCTGTGAGTATGCGACATCGCAATAATTAGCCATGAGTGCAAGTGGGAGATTGTTGGATATAGTGCCCTCAGAGTCAATTATTAGATCGCAGGCACGTGATTGCAATGATTGAGGGAGGACCTATGCCGGTAGGACAATCTTACTCAGGATGATTGTATACTATCTGGTTTGTCTTTATCATCGTGTACATGTTTTAGGTGACATTGTGGTTCACTATTACACGTTGATGGAGAATAGTATGCTACCATGATATGTCTTTATCATCGTGTACGACTTTAGGTGACCTTATAGGTCGCTATTACACATTGATAGAGCCCATAGGATTCTTGCTTGACGGCCAGCAGTATGATGGTGATCATATACGTGGGAGCTGGGGTCTATAAGCACATCCTTAAAAGGTCCCTAGTCGTGGGAGTTTTCGAGACAGGGTATCGATACTCCGGAGTAGACTAGTGTATACAGTCGAGACCCCGACGAGGGGCGGTGGCCGGTATCACAAGCCATTGGTGTCAGTTGGTTCACCTAAGATGTATACAGGTGCTCATTGGGTTATGAGTACACCATAGTTGGTATTATACCTGACGTCAGATAGCAGTTCCCTGGTGACATATGTACATGTTAGTTCATCGACCTGAGATCGTCATTTGTCTCGTGTGAGTTCCCACTGTACTTTGATTACTACCCTACCACGGCTCAAAGGAGTCGTGCAAACAGGTTTTAGTTGGGTACAGTCCCGAGCCACATTGAGGCAGTGAGCGGATCGGCAGGGGTTTCGTCTCTCCCGGTATTAGGGGTGAGGTCGCGCTGTGTCTAGGAGAGCCATTACACGAAGTCCTTGGCCAAGGCAGGAGATTTACTGGTAGGTATTCCAGTAGTATCTCAGGGTGTTCTGGGCTATACCCCGACACGACTTGTACCGCTTTTAGGAGGTCTGACTTTTACCAACCCCTAGGTCCGACATGCGATGCTCATAGACGAATGGACCGGACTGTACGGATATTGTCACTGACAGGCTCAGTAGGGTGTCAGGATGAGTTCGCTCATCGACCTCCCTTTTGGTCAATACCCGGTAGCCCGTTATGTATAGCTAGTACCTCTGACGTGCTAGTAGTTAAATCCACAGCCAAAGTATTGACGAGTCTTTAGAGTCCCCCACAGACAGTTTCTCAAGTTTCGGACGAAACGTTGTAGAGGCCGTATGATATATGGCAGGGTTTGATCATATACGTGCGGTATTGCACGAATCATGATCGGACGGATCATACTAGTGGGCTTTGGTTTAAGCCGGATCCTAATATTAGATTTGTTGGATTGCTTTAGTCTCATCGCATTCGCATTCGGTCGGAATGCGGATGCAGGTATGTATATACAGGTGAGGGGTATCCTTGTGATCCGTCACGAGTTTACTTTAGATATTGCCGGATCTTTTTGTTGGACCAAACATTTGGATTAATGTTTGGATAATAGAAATTGTAAGCTAGATTTCATCATGACATGCATTAAATGTGACATGGACACATTAGTGACTCATGGTCTCTTTTTATGTGTTAATGTCATATTATGTGATGTTTTTGGGTTGATATGAGAGGAGGAGAGAGAGAGGGGCTGCCATGAGTTAAGTTTTTGGTCTTGTATTATTTTCATAACACTCTCTCACTCTCATTCTATCACAAAAAAAGGAAAAGAAAAAAAATCCTTCTCTTCTTCTTCTTCTTCCTCTAGCTTGCATTTTCCATTAATGGCAATATCTCTAACCTCCATCCAAGCAATGGATGCAAGAGGCAAAGTGATCACAAATATTCTCTACAACACGTTGGACACGTCGGCTAGCACACTTCGTGCCCGAATTGCTTCGGACGAAGCGGGAGCCCGTAAAAAGACTTCTCGATGTGGTGCCCTTTCCGACGAGGAGATCGAGACCGGAGATACCGTAAGGAGCTTGGGATGGTGGTCGAAGACCGAAGGACACGGATCGATCGGTATAGCCCTTCTATCTCTTCTCTAGATAGCTAGTTGTAGATTAATGGTTCGATCCGGGTTTTAAGCATACGATAGCGCCGGTTTCAAGTTTGAAAAAAGTTTCTATTTCCGCATTTTGGCCTCGGAATGACGGCCGGGGCGCTACCGTACACTTACAAAACGTAGACCCGTACCCGATCCGACAATAAACGGGTCGACCCGGCTGACCCGTTATGACCTGTTTTTTAGTCTGGTCGGGTCGGGTCAGGTCTCGAACCGATCCACTCATAATTTTTCTTTTTTGAGTGATTTGATATATGAATGAGTTATTAACATTTTTGTTACAATCTTATGATCCTGGTATGTATAAAAAATAATATATTGTATCGTTTGTACAGTGCTTGAAATATCATTGCATATCTTTTCTTAATTCTTAGTAAAACTTTTCTTAAAAATTGGACATTTAATTAAAAATAATATTTCTAGTTAAATTATTAGTTAAATAATTGTAAACAATAGACCTGCTCATATTAAAAAATATATGTTAAAGGTCATTTTAACAAGTGGTATACCTTCATTTAGTATTAAGTAAAAATAAAGATTTATAATTAAAATATAAATATGCAATATAAAATCATTATCCATAGAGGATAGTATATCACTATATCTACATATCTTCCCAACATAAATCTAATTCAACATGAGAGTGTCAAATTGGATTTCTAATTCTTCATGTTTAAAACCTATAAAAATTAGCATTCTTAACTCCAAAAACCAAAGCAGGCTCACAAATTATAAAATCCAATATGGACTAAACGGGTCGACCTCAAGCGGGTCAGAGAGCCTGACCGTATCCGACCCGTTTATTAAGTGGGTCCGGGTCGGCTAATTGGGTCCACCAGTTAAAAAATAAATGGGTTCGGATCGCTGTTTTCGGGTTGGGTTCGGATCGGCTAATTGGGTTCAGGTAATTTTGACTGTCCTAAGCCTGCGGTGGCAGTTGCAGGACCCAGATTGCAATAGCTTGCCTTGCGGGCCCTAGTTTTTTCGGCTGCAATTAACCGTTTGGGATCAGCAGTGGCCACTGCAGCAGGCCTCTCATCCTCTTAAATCATAACATACATATTGAAAAGTTATCCTGTCAAAATAATGAGAACATCACGATAAAACCTTTGCTCTTATTTTCTTTATCAAATCAACTTTTTAAGATTTAATTCTAAAAAAATATCAAATACTTTGGTTTAATTAGGAGAGAAAAGACCAAATTCTTATTCAATATACAAGAAAATACCACAAAACTTTATAAAAAAACCTATATAAAATTACCACAAAACTTTCAAAAAATTACCATAAATAAGATGTCACGTCCACAATAATTGCAAGAAACTACCACAAAACTTTCAGGGCATGGTCAGGCAAATAAATTGATAGTTTAGTTTTGTTTTTTGGAATTAATCCTTTTTTTAATACATAACTCATAGCTTACATTAATATCAAGATGAGTAACTCAGTTTTATTCACATCAAAAATACTATTTTGCCTGCAGTAGAACTGTTAATAGCTAGCTAGCTAACTCATTTGCCATGAATTGATTCATGCAGCTGCTAAGTGAAGGGTCCTTCTCCATCCTGGTCTGCCTATCAATCATCATAACCAGCCTCACCATCCCCCTCCTCCGACGTGTCATTCGGCCTTCCTGCCACCTCGTGTCCTACAACCGTCGCACCGTCGCCTGGCCAAAGCCTGACGATGAGCTGCGCGTCATCCTGTGCGTGCACTCCATCCGCCACGTCCCCTCCTCCATTGCCCTCCTGGACGCCGCCAACCCCAGCAAGCTCTCCCCCATCACCGTATTTGCCCTTCACCTCATCGAGCTCACCTCTCGTGCCTCCGCCATGATCATCCTCAGCTCTGCCACCACCAAGGAGTCCTACGCCTCCAACCCTTTCGGGCGTACTCCCAGCATTGGTAGCACCAACTCAAGAACGCCTTCTGAACATATTATGCACGCGTTCGATGCGTACGAGCAGCACACTGCTGGCGTCTCGGTGCAGCCTCTCACAGCAGTCTCACCTTACTCTACGATGCACCAAGACATTTGCGGTGTCGCGGAGGATAACTATGCGGCGCTCGTTCTGCTGCCGTTTCATAAGCAACAGACGGTGGATGGGGGGATGGAGGCGACCAATCCGGCTATGCGGACATTGAACCAGATGGTGATCAACTGTGCACCATGCTCTGTTGGCATTTTGATTGATCGTGGGCTTCGAACGGCTGGCCGATTGCCTGGCGCAAAGGCCCGGCATCATGTGACGGTCTTGTTTCTGGGTGGACCCGATGATCGTGAGGCGCTTGTTTTTGCATCTCGCATGGTTGAACACCCCGGTATAAATCTTACGGTCGTTAGGCTTGTGGCGGCGGAGGATTCTCCGAAAGCGCAGAGGGTGGTGATATATGACGATGAAGAGCAGGAGAAACAGGTATTTCTGGCATGTAGGATTCTATATAACATATTTTCTCAATCTCCGTAAATAAATTAAGGCTGCAGTGGATGAAACCTTCTTGTTTATGTTCACATAGCTAGTACCGCCGTCTCTTCTACAAACTGCAAAAAAGTTCTTCCCATTCTTTTTTTTCAATTTATTCATTTTTAGGGTGACCATGAAACGGTTTGCTATTTTATTCTGCTACCTTTCCAGTGACATTGCATATTTATTATTTCTATTGAGGTATATTTTGAAATAAAGATTATCATAACTAAAAGAAATTTGGTGGTTGTTTGGTAGCAAGGGACCCTTTGCATCTTGCATGAAGGCTTCATTCCAAAAAGCACTGCCAAACACGCGTTTAAAAAAACTACTGAATTCTCTTAAAACTATAGCAAACTGTCATGATAATGGGCAGCACTTAACGGTGTTAAAAATAACATTTTTACCCTTTTTAAAATTCAATTGATTAGGGATCGGGTTAAGGGAGATGACTAGGGTTAGTGATAAGGCTAGGGTTAGGGGAATGGAAGGGGAGGGAGCGGCGGCGGGTCAGTAGGAGGGGCGAGAGAGTGGAGGAGGTCGGGTTGGTGGTCTATGGATGGGTTCGGGGTTAGGATGATGGAGATGGATGGGATGGTTGTGAGTGGAGGTTAGGGTCAGGGTGGTTGAGGGGATGGTTGTAAAGGTCGGGGTGGTGGTCAGGGTCGAGATCGTGATCGAGATCGGGGATGGTAGAGGAAGATGGGGTGGTGGCAAGTAAGGCTGTGTCAGGGTCAGGGATGGCGGCGGCGGCGACATGGAGGAGAAGAGAGAAGAGGAGGATGAGATGGGGGGCGGGGATGGAAGTGGGGAGAGGTCTAAGGTTAGAGATAGCAACAAGCACAAAGAATGAAGAAAGAGGCATTTTCAGAATTTTTTAATTTTTTATGAAGTGGCAATTCTGGTGAATGGACGGTTACGTGGCACTAACGGTTTACCGTTATTCATGATAGTTTTTTTTTTAGTTTTGATAGTATTTGTTTGTGATTTTGAAAGGTTTTGGTAGTTTCTTGAAAATGGTTGCAAGTTTTTGATAGTTTTTTAGAATTAAGACTAAAATAGATATCCACCAAATTGAAGTAGAAGTATATATAACTCAAATTAAAAAGACACAGATACTTTTAATAATTATGGTAAGAGATGATTGGACTTTATTTGATTTCAATACCCATGGCACAAAATGTGTCATTGGCACAAAGTTATCCTGTAAAATAAAATCAAATTCTCAAATACAAAATATGCTTATTTATCATATACTTTTCTTTAAGTTTGGACCCGTGACACTAAACAATTCTTTCCATTCTAAACTGCAGAAAACTATTCTACCTTAAAATCAACTATAACGGTGTTAAATTTCTATTTCAAATGATCTTTTTGTCCTTTATCATGTGATAAGGACAAAATTAAAATTATAAATATGAATTTTTGTCCTTATCTTTTTGTCTTTATCATTATAAAATTAATTAATCATCATTTATATTATTCTAAATAATTATTAAATATGAATTAGATAATTAATAATAGCGGGATGGAGGAGGAGGTCGGCGGCTGTGGCAACGTGTGGAAGAAGTTGCCGGCGGTAAGGCGAGACGGGGAATAGGGTGGAGAGGTAGGGGCATGGTTGGAGATGGATAGAGAAGGTCGGGGTGGAGGGTCTCGGTAGAAGGGTAGGGAAAGTCAGGGGGTGGAGGGTCTCGGAAGGGGTGTGGAAGGTTGTTGAGAGGGTGGGAGTCGTTGTAAGGGGGGTCAGAGAGGGGACGGGGGGTCATAGCTGAGGGGGTGGTTGAGGAGGGTAGGGGAGGGTTCATGGCAGGGGGGAACTTAAAAGGCGAGGGGGTGGGGTCGAAGGTGGAGGCGACGGGTTCCGACGGTAGGAGTAGGCTAAGGTGGATAGAGGTGGAGGAGAAGGAGAAAGAAGATGAAATTAGGTTCGGGTTAGGATAGAGGAGGAAGAAGATAATGCCGGGTTTCGAGTGGAGGAGGAAGAAGATGAATAGAGAGGAGGGGGAAGAGGATGGCAATAGCCGGAGCCGTTGGATATAGGTGCTCTCAAGATAATTATTGTAATTGAAGGAGGACCTATACAAGAGAACGGTCTTACTTGAGATGATAGTATGCTATCTGATTCGTTTTTATCATTTATGTGAATACGTTTTACTCGTTATCATGTATCGCTAATACATAATGATAAAACTTGTAGGATCTTTACTTGACTACTAGGATTATTATAGGGATCATACTAGTGGGGCCTGAGTAGTCCATAAGCACATCCTTAAATGTCTATAGTCGAGAGAGTATCGAGACTGGGCATCGATACTCTAGAGTAGACTAGTGTATACGTTCCTTGATCCCGACCAGGACGATGGTTGATCCCATAGCCGTTGGTGTTTGACACCAAAGATTGTATACATGTGCTCGTTAGATGAATGAGTTTCATTGGACGGACTCACCAGAAAACTCCTAGATGAGATTATACCTATCGTCAGATAGCAGTTTTGTAGTGACATGAGTACATGGTAGTCTGTAGACCTAAGATCGTCATAATATCTTGTGTGTGTTTCCACTGTACTTTGATTACTACCCTACCACTATTTTAAAGATCCGTGCAAACAGGTTTTAGTTAGGTACAGTCCCGAAACACATGGTTACGAGCTTGACATTAGCATGACTTATCGGCTTATTAGGGGTCTGACGGTTTCCATCCCTAGACCCGATATGCGACACTCTCAAATGAAGAGACCGGACTGTACGGTGACTGTCACTGATAGACTTTGTAGGGTTCGGATGAGCTTACTTGTTGACCTTCTTTTGATTAATACCTGGGTAGCTGTTACGTGCAGCTAGTACCACTGACGTACTTGTGAGTTATGGATATGATCCTAACCTAATGCTAGCGTATTGTCGAGTCTTTAGAGTCTCACACAGACCTTTCCCGGCTCAAGTGAAATGATGTAGAGTGCGTATAGCGATACACGCAGGAGTTTGATTAAATACGTGTATTTGATACACGTACTTTAATTGAACGTTTTTATAGTACTAGCCAACTCTTGTTGAAGCCGGATTATTAAATCAAGTGTTGATTTAATAATTATATACATACATACATACATACATACACACACACACACATATATACATACATACACACACACACACATATATCTATATATATATATACATACATACATACATACATACATATATATATATACATACATACATACATACATATATATATACATACATACATATATATATATATATATATATTCTAGTATTATGCTCATTTTATTATTCTTTCATTTGTATTTGTATTTGATACATATTTTCTGTATATATAATATACATATAGTGTTCTAGATGACATGCCATTTTCTTTAAAATGTTTAAAGATATGAAATGAGTCAGAAAGAAAAAAGAGAATAAAAGAAAAGAAGAGAAGAGAAGAGAAAATAAAAGAAAAGAAGAAAGAAGACGAGAAACTTCTTTTCTCATCTTATCTCTTCATTTTCTTTCTTTTTCTTGATCTTCTTCTTCTTCTTAATTTTTTTTGCATTTCTTTGCTTCTTCCTCTTTCTTATTTTTCTGATGAAGAGAAAAAAAGAGAGCCACTTGAGAGAGATATTTTCATGAGGAAAAATTCTTACATCTTTTTTAACACTTTTTTAGCAAACTAGTGTTATTAGTTAATCCATATACATCTTGTTTGTGGATTTGGAGCTTGTGTTTGAATTACTTCAAGGTGGATTATCTATGGTAAGGAGATCTTCGTGCAAGCTTGTTCCAGACCAAATGGAGACTAGCCGGAGTCCAAGGAGAGATGGCTAACGCACTACAAAAGTTGTAATCCGTTAAAATCTCTTTGTATTGCTCTCTAGTTCTGTTCAAGTTAATCTTTTGGATTGATTCTAGGGTTCTGGATGTTTAGCTCTTTAGTTTTTAAAAATTATACACTCTGCTGCGCTTTAAAACCAAACTAGGAAAGCATGGCATCCTTACAATAGTATTAGAGCCATCCAAAAGATTTTAACTTGTTTAGACGAAATTATAATCTCAGATCACAAAAACTTGTCGATTTCCAATTCCAGGTTTAAGCCGCTATTGGTTTTTTAAAACGAGACCTGAAATTTTTAAATGGTACCATTTGATTGGGATTAGTTTTAAAATGATGTGGTAGGAACCCAGGCCCACAAATCATTTTTTAGACCGCCCATGTCGGCTTTCTGGCGGCCAAAAGGTAGATTCTTGGGGCCAGGTTCCTCCAGGGGCTTAATGTCCTGGAAATGGGATTTTTGGGATACTTTATTTTGTCTTAGATTTTGATATGATCATGATTTTTCTTATATGAAGTACGGAAAGTTTTGTGATCGAATTTGTAGCTTCGTTCATGTTTCGCAATTAAAGTATTGTGTTGGTTACTGTCTCCGAATCGATGTGATCAATTCGACGGGGTTCCCCATTAGTTAGTTGCGATATAGTGATATTGTGATGTTGTGTTTATTGTGGTTGTTATGGTTAAGTCGGATCGTTGTGATGAATAGCCCCTCGTGTGAAAGCTTGTACCTGCAATGTTATATATGTGATTCATTTATTCCGGACGAGCGGCCGAATTGTGGTCGTCATTGCCATATGTTGTATATTATTTCATTGGGACACTTTCAGGTTGAGCTTGATACCGCCACTTGATGTATATTTATTTCGATTCATATACTAGGATACCCTACGGTGAAGCGCTTGAGTCACCACTTTCTAGAATGCAGAGGGTGGCCATCTTAAGGAGTTGAGACTCGGGTCACCTCATTCTAGTTTTGGCGGGTGTCTCGCCGCGTTTGTAGAGGGTTAGGTTTGACCCACGGAGGAGTGCCCAAGTTACCGGGTTCTAGATGTCGATGGGTGGCCTACTCATGATACTGAGTGTGGGTTGCCTCACTACTAGGATTGGTGGGTGGCTTGCTGCATTCGTAAGGGTTGTGGATAGATGATGTACGGGCTATTCATACGACCGTGGAATTTTGTGTTTCGTGATCGGCTCAATCGAAACACGGGATTCCTAATATATCCACTTCTCCATATTCTGTGATGTTCATTGCATGCATGTAATGTGATTACCTACATGTGATGATATTTATCGCTTACCTATAATATTGATTATCTGCCTGCGATGATATATATAGTGATATATAAATAAATGTTGTTATATGTTTTGCATCCGTGCTAGCCCTGTTCCGGCCCTGCCGTAAATTAAGTAACCTTACGGTGAAGACCCGAGACCCCATGGCGAATGCGGATGGTATATATAGCATTCTATTTTTCTTTTCATATCATGTTTTTCTATAATGATGTGAGAAGATACTAAATAATATGTGATTATCTAATTGATGGGATTGCATTAATTCGGATTAACGTAAAGAAAAATAAACCCAAAATTCGTTGTTGGAACCAAATTTTTTTCCAAAAAGAGATTATAGCTATATTTTTTTCTTTGCATAAAGGTATTCGGTTAGGAATATCCTGCACCTCATTCGATGAGAAAAGAGCCTAGATCCCTTCACCGGGAGTTCGCTTTTAAGTAAAAGTCCGTATAACTATAAATTTGCAAAACCACTCGGTTCCTTCAATGATATCAAGTTTATCACGTTAAAGGTTTTCTTCAAAACTAGCCGTAGCCCTCTATCATTTCATGTCACGACCCGAAAGTACGGAACGTGACCGGCAGTTAAACTACGAACGTCTCGAGACGTAAGTAATCTAAGTAAACCGAAAACCCAGAAATCCAAACCAAGAAAAGTAGTAGAGTGCAGGAAAAACCAACTTAAGCAAGTAATTTCAATAGCATAAGCCGAATTATGCGGTTTTTAAAACATCAAAATTTTACTGAAAATTTCGGCAGAGTCTCCTTTGTAAATACTGGCCCCCAAACGGGATACAACATGAATAGTATACGAAATCAAGAAAAAAGGCATCCCCAAGCGGGAGCTAGCTCTTCGTCAAACGACGGTCACAACCACACAAGCAATATAATATACAACGCCAACGGCGAGGATCAAAAACTCAAAAGGGAACTCAAACCACCAGAAATATAACGAGCGACTCTAAGGTCGAAAGAATAACAACACTGGTCTCTATCTCAATAGATACATGTTTGGTTGATGGAACTTCTAGATACAACAGAATAATGATATACAAGATATATAATGGGGGTATGATACAAGTAAACCCACCTACTAGCAAATCACCCGAATGAAACTGAGCCCGCAAGCCGTAAAGAAACCTGTACGGCAAATCTGCAAGAAACTGGGGCACAACGGGGGTGAGTTGCCAACTCGTGAATAGAAAAACATCTACGCACAGAAATCGCATAAATAACGCAAACCTAGGTCAATGATCATAATATATCCTCAAAATAAGTATATAACATGCAGCCTATAAAAAGGCTAGGGTAAATATCTAACCCGAGTGTAATCACATGTGCCCGTGTCAGTGCCTCAGGTAGCAATATATCATATGAATGAGGTATGAATGCATGAAACAGAATACATGTAAATGAAGAAACTGTTTCCATAAATTAGTGAGATTTCCTTCGTATTTTTAAAACTGAGGTATCAACAGTGTCTAGCATCGACACAAAACATAAATCTCACTGTCTCGAAATATCAATGTCTCAATCTCAATATCTAGGGCGCCGTCAGTCCAGACCGGCCCCTACCATAAATCTCAAGACCACGACGGTATCCTCCGGATATCCGACGCGTCAGGTAAAATCACCGGTCGGTAGTGCTCCCCTGCCAGGCTCAACGTCATCACCATATTCATCTTGCCCCGGGGTACCGCACCGGGTCCACCATGTACCCGAAACGGTTCATCCGTCTCCTCGAATCGAGTTTCCAAATCCATCAGCAAACTCATGGTGGACGACTCATACATCATGGGAAAACCGCACTTTTTATTTTAAAGAGAGAAAAGAAGTTTATATAAGTTTTGCGGTTTTCCCCCAAATCCAGAAAATCTCATGGAAATCCGAATCCAATCCTCAATAGAATGTAAACAGTGCATATAGGCATAAAAATCCATGAATAATAACATGCATGATGTAACAAGTAATAATTACAATGTCTAATATGGCATATAAGGGAAATACACTAATATCATGTTAAAACTACCAGCTAACAATCTAAGTCAAACAATTATATTCTCTAAAGTGTACGTGACATGGCAATTACCGATGAAGATGTGAGTGAGCCGGCAGGTAGGTGTACGTGGTACATACGCATCATCGGTAATGGTGCTGGTGTCCTAACAGCATGATATCAATAATGGAATATGCAGCAAAATAAATATGCGAGGCAGAGCGAACAGCAATAATGTGCGGGAGCTGAAAACTAGACACAACGATAACTAATCTACCATAATCTAATATAAGTCCTACAAATGGTGCCTTTTGAAATAACACGAATCATGGGGTTTTGAAAATAGGGGCTACGGTGTTTTTATGAAAAGATACGTCGTTTTTGAAATATCCGTAGATTCCCTTGAGCTGTCTTTAAAAATGCCCACGATTCGTTAGTTTTTGAAATAGGTAAGAAGTCTAATCTAATCTAACAACTACACTAAACTATACGGCTGAACTAACAAGCTGAACTACAGGTAAGGAAACCGCCTATCATCTGAGTCGATACATATACATACCTGTATATGTATAGTCGGTGATCCCGCCTCAATAATATCATATCCGATACCATATCTATAATCAGGCGTCCCAAGTCAAGAGTGCGGATCAATCATCAATATAGCTCGTACGTAAATCCGTCGTACGGCATCCCAATCTGGGTACGGGTCAATATCACATTCATCATACTATTCACCTGGTATCCTCTTATCAAATATCATGGTCGGGGTACTGATCTACGTCTAGTACCATACTGATACCGCCTACGTATGCATGGACGTGTGTGAAACACTACGTCAAGGACCCGCTACAACGTCATGTCGTATCTAAGATACGAACCCTGCTATATCACCGATCTCACGGCCTCAAATCGAATCTCATCGACTCAGTTCAATCCCAAGTATCATCCTCAATCCGTATGTGAACACATAGTCCCCTACCCATGTGAACCCATAACTATATAATCCCGTATAAGCGCAAATGAAAGAAGAAAGTATGCAAGTATGGGTGTGTGTGTGCATGTGTGGTGCGACCACTACTCTAGGGTTTTGCGACACCAAATCATCCAAGAACACCAAATATCTATATCATCGATAATATCAAACAAATTATAGTCAAAATATATATATATATATATATATATATATATATGTGTGTGTGTGTGTGTGTGTGTGTGTGTGTGTATACGTATTCGTATACATCACCACGAACTGCGGGGGTGCTATACGCCATCCACCCGACTTCTCCCCGTAGATATAAATCTACTCACCTGGTCCTCGCTAGCCGGTGCCGACGTCGCCACGCGCTTGCTTGTCGTCTCGAAGTCCATATAGGGTACCTACATATCACAACGTATCGTATCGCATAAAAACCCAATTCAAAATCGAAACGGCATATGAAAACTAAATCAGCACGCGTATCATGCATAGGTCAAAACCTATCGCCTACACATGCAAGAATAGTCAAACCAACCCTCGATGTCGATGTACGAACGTCAAACCATCGAGAAAATCCAATCACACTCATTTGCACATTCACGAACACTAATTTTAATATAAAATAGGTTAAAACTCACGAAAACCCCAAATTCACACTAAAAACCGTTTTTCCGAAAAACTAGCAAGCAAAATTACCCGTTTTAGTACAAAACTCGATGTTTAAACAATTCTAGCGGCCATAATACTTATTAAATAACTTAAATAAGTCAATAAAACCATTTCCATAATTTAATCACATAAATTTGCATAATTTCCAAAATCCTAGTTTGCAAAAATAACAATTTTAACACTTTTTAATGTAAAATTCATAATTTTACAATTAAACTTGGTTTTGCATATTTTAAATGGTTAAACCACTCAATGTAATTTTTAAGATATGATGAAACCCTAACCATATTTTAATTCTCGATTTAACACAATATTTTCAAAAACTAGTTTGCAATATTAACCAATTTCGACCATTTTATAGCAAAATGCACATACAACAAACTAGTTTGGATTTGCATGAAGTGAAGTATTAAACTACACTTTAAAATGTTATTAATACCATGCAAAACCTAATTAGATTTTAATCTCCATTATATAAGTATTTCATTAAAACCTAGTTAGCAAATTAGCATAATTAGAACAATTTAATAAAACAATTAGTAACCTAGTAATTAGCTTTGCTTTAGCAAGCCCACTAGATATTAACCACACAATTAGATCATGATCAATTGACCTAAACCCTAACTTAGTATTTAAACCCTTCTCTTAAATTTCCAAAACATGAAATTAAACTATAATTAACACTTAAATCAATTTGCTTTAAGCAAAAACTAACAATTTCATTGTAGGGTTATGATTTATACCTCCTAAAATCTTGAGATTTAGCATGAAATCTTAGCCTCCCAAATCATCATCTTGCTCCTTGATTCATGCTAGCCAAGGCAAAGAAATAATGGGTAGGAGTTGGATTTGAATTTTGCTTTGAATTTGTGTTGATTTTGAAGCATTTTGTGGAGTTTTTTTTTATGCAAAATTGAGTGAGAACTTGGGGAAGGGGGCTGCTGGTTTAGGATCAGATTTCGGCCAGATTTGAGGGGGGTGGGTGAGTGAGGAGAGAGAGTGAGGTGGGGAAAGTTGTTTCAAGTCAAAGTCAACTCAAAATATATCATTTTCTACTCTTTTCTTTTCTTTCCCTTTTCTTTCCTATGAAATTCAAGTGGGGACCAAAGAGGGGCTGCTGAATTCAGCCATGGGGATGAGTGAATGGGGGTGTGTGGATGTGGGTACGGGTGTGGGGTGATGAAAAATGATAAATACAATACCCCAAACATCCATTTACGCTAAAAAAAAGCCTTTTTTCTTCAATAATTTCCAAACCGTTTTGGCAAATGATTTCGTTCCAAAAACCACATGATAAATTTTTATTTAATGTTTTATGATGCACAAAATTTGTTTCAACTCATTCCAATTTGTAATTTTCCCTAATTAAATGTATTAGTGACGGCTTAAAATAATAATAAAATAATATTTTTTTTCAGAAAATTTGAAATTTCACCAGCGGCTCAATAAACACCAAATAATAGCAATTACATAGCTAGAATATGTATATTTAATTTTTATAATAAGATATTTGTATTTTGACTTTTTACAGAAACCCCCTTATTTTACCGTTTTTTTCGAAATTCCACCGAAACGATTTTCAAAACGTTACAATCTTCCCCCCTTAAGGAAATTCGGTCCCCGAATTTAAATTCAAACTCCCCCAAATACTAAAACATCTAAGAAAACCCATCAAGTCGTCGGGGCTCCGAAATTGTAAATACATAAAACAGTTCGTAGCGCAGCGCATGCGCTTGAAAAATGAGTATATAACTCAAATCAAAACTCCTCCAAGCATCCCGCGATCATCAGAGTCGTGGAGAAGACATCAATGCCAAATCCAAATCAAAACCAATATGATATAACTCGAAACTATAAATGTAAATATCGAATCTATATCTGTAAGCATCTGAAGGAAATGCATGCCAAATCTCTTTAAGTCGCTGTGCAACGCGTATAACACTGCACAGTGGCGGACGTCTACCATAATAAAATAACTATATACATATATACTTTTGTTTGAAATGTACGTTCCGCCGTTTTGGAAACAATTTAGAAGGGTCTCCTTGTTTTAAACATTTCGTGTCATATCAGACACGTAGGTAAATACTGAGGCTATAGCTCGCTTTTTGGAAATCCCTTCAATAACTATCAATGCATGCAAAATGTATTCAGGTACTGTCCTCTGACTAGTCCTGCCCAGTATGAAAACACATAGCAATATCATAAAAACGTACTGCTCTATAAGAAATCCATCTCAAAATATGCACATGAATACTACGTGCGTCTGGTGCGCACGGAAATCAAAATCCATGAATGTGCCATACATGCACACAGAAACAACATCTAAGTGCATCAGGTGTGCACGAAACATCTGTCGTAGGCAACGGGTCTGCCTGACAGCAAAATCAGATGCATCTGACATGCACGAAAAATCTCGATTTAGTGCATCTGGTGTGCACCAAAATCGCATCTCAAGACATGCGCTCAACATGCGCAAAAATCTAAATCAGGTGCATCCATCGTGCACGAAATCATGAAATCCAATATCAAGCGCCGAACGTGCGCAAAATCACTCAGGTGCACAAGGTGCACAAAACAAATATCGAGTATCACAATCGAAATCAAAGTCCAGTGCATCTAAATGCACAAAAGGCGTATCACTGCACTGCAAGCATATATAAACTATACAGAGTGCAGGAACCAAATCGTGTGCGTGCATATGCACAAAATCAACTCAAATGTCTAAAACCGTAAAATCACAAACATGTGAAACTAAAGAACGAAAACGATATCAAGTGCAACACTATGCAAAGATCGTAAATCCCCAATCATCAAAATCAAATCATACGAATAAATCACCCAAAACAGCGGAATCAATAATGGCGGAATAGTACCGCTCAAGTGCATCCTCTAAGAATCTCGGGCCAACTGTCGCGGTCACTAGTGGGGCGTCTCGTCGATGATCATGAACTCTGTCCTGCTGGCGTGCGTAACCATGACCACTCCTGGGTCAAAGTCTTCACTGTGGATTACCAATCTTTCGGTCCATCGGCTCATCGGTCCTGTCAGGTGTGCTAACGGGGACGATTCCGTTCTGGCACTTCTCTGGTCATCTCTTGGTCAATCATCGCGACCACTCGTAAGACAGCATATTACTGGCGTCGGCCTCTGGGTCTCTGAATGTACGTGATACATCTGATCCTGGGTGCAAGTATCATTGCAGCAGTGTCCTGAAAGGAATCCTGCTCACGGTCTCTTCCATGTCTTGTCCCTGCCAACTATCCGGAAGTCATTGTCCTTTCCTATATCTGCATCTTGCTCTGGAACGACTGCATACTCATCGCGACTCCTTCTGGAAGGTAAGTCCAAGTACCATGCCTCGGCATGCGCAACGCATCTCTGATGTCGGCGGAGTGGAACGTCATCTCATCTAGATCTGGTACGAACCTCTTACTTCACTTTTCTCTAATGTCGTCTGCTTTGGACTCGTCTCGTCGCGGCTGCATGGACTGAGCTCCAACGACTATCATCGTATCTGGAGTCTCCCAAGAATGCATCTCACCACCTAGCATCCGAATTAAGTCGAGCCATCCGATCGAGTCGTCAAAACCTCATAATCCCCCAAGAGCTCAACATCTTGGGCACAGTTTAATAGTATCGAGTACATACCACAGCATCGGTGGTCCAGCCGTAGAAGGGCAAACCCAGGCCTCACTAATGGCGCCGCAGAACTGCCGCAAACCCTAAGGTTCAAAGGCTTTCATACGGTCATTAAGTCGAGTTAGGGTTTCATTCTTCTAGAGGGACCATAGAATTGCCTGCATGTCTTTCCGAATACTTTAAACTTGGAATAGTAGGTTTCTGATATTCGATCGTCTCTGTCGACTCCCAACGTCTCCGCGTGAAGTCGTCTCTAGCTGGAATCAATCTATCTGATGACCTCGCATCGGGGTAGCGAACGAACCACATGTCCTAGTCATTCATCCTCGGTGACTAGCGACCTTCAATCATCTCTTAGTACAACTCGTACTGCAATAGCTCCAACATCTGGGGCGATATCTCGTCGTTCGCAGCAATAACGGGCTCACTCGTCTGCACGCTGAACCGTGCCTCAATCATCATGAATAAGCAACACACCAACGGTCATCAAAATCTGGCTGGCCTCTGTCAGTGGCTCAATCCTTTAGTGTCGATCAGCACATCCGAGTAACCTCATAAAGGCGATCCGCCAAACGCTCGCGGCGCGGAAACACAGTAAAAAGACACATCTCTGCAATCGTGTGTCGCCGGAATTTCGTCCCGGTCAGTCCTCGTTCGTGACGAGCTTGTGCTGACCGCAACTCTAGCCGTAGCTCTCCCTGCCGGTAACCGTAGCAGCAAAACCAAACTGGTACCGATGAGGCTAGATCAGGAAGGAATATAATACTGAACAAGGAAATGTACATCCTTAGGCTTCATAAGTGGAGTGGCGTGTCGTAAATATGCTGCGGAACATACCAACGGTACATCGCTCTACTTTAGTCACCTATTCCATCAACCAAGGGTCATCCTACGCTCCGAAGGTAAAACCTAACGCTCTGATACCAACTTTGTCACGACCCGAAAGTACGGAACGTGACCGGCACTTAAACTACGAACGTCTCGAGACGTAAGTAATCTAAGTAAACCGAAAACCCAAAAATCCAAACCAAGAAAAGTAGTAGAGTGCAGGAAAAACCAACTTAAGCAAGTAATTTCAATAGCATAAGCCGAATTATGCGGTTTTTAAAACATCAAAATTTTACTGAAAATTTCGGCAGAGTCTCCTTTGTAAATACTGGCCCCCAAACGGGATACAACATGAATAGTATACGAAATCAAGAAAAAATGCATCCCCAAGCGGGAGCTAGCTCTTCGTCAAACGACGGTCACAACCACACAAGCAATATAATATACAACGCCAACGGCGAGGATCAAAAACTCAAAAGGGAACTCAAACCACCAGAAATATAACGAGCGACTCTAAGGTCGAAAGAATAACAACACTGGTCTCTATCTCAATAGATACATGTTTGGTTGATGGAACTTCTAGATACAACAGAATAATGATATACAAGATATATAATGGGGGTATGATACAAGTAAACCCACCTACTAGCAAATCACCCGAATGAAACTGAGCCCGCAAGCCGTAAAGAAACCTGTACGGCAAATCTGCAAGAAACTGGGGCACAACGGGGGTGAGTTGCCAACTCGTGAATAGAAAAACATCTACGCACAGAAATCGCATAAATAACGCAAACCTAGGTCAATGATCATAATATATCCTCAAAATAAGTATATAACATGCAGCCTATAACAAGGCTAGGGTAAATATCTAACCCGAGTGTAATCACATGTGCCCGTGTCAGTGCCTCAGGTAGCAATATATCATATGAATGAGGTATGAATGCATGAAACAGAATACATGTAAATGAAGAAACTGTTTCCATAAATTAGTGAGATTTCCTTCGTATTTTTAAAACTGAGGTATCAACAGTGTCTAGCATCGACACAAAACATAAATCTCACTGTCTCGAAATATCAATGTCTCAATCTCAATATCTAGGGCGCCGTCAGTCCAGACCGGCCCCTACCATAAATCTCAAGACCACGACGGTATCCTCCGGATATCCGACGCGTCAGGTAAAATCACCGGTCGGTAGTGCTCCCCTGCCAGGCTCAACGTCATCACCATATTCATCTTGCCTCGGGGTACCGCACCGGGTCCACCATGTACCCGAAACGGTTCATCCGTCTCCTCGAATCGGGTTTCCAAATCCATCAGCAAACTCATGGTGGACGACTCATACATCATGGGAAAACCGCACTTTTTATTTTAAAGAGAGAAAAGAAGTTTATATAAGTTTTGCGGTTTTCCCCCAAATCCAGAAAATCTCATGGAAATCCGAATCCAATCCTCAATAGCATGTAAACAGTGCATATAGGCATAAAAATCCATGAATAATAACATGCATGATGTAACAAGTAATAATTACAATGTCTAATATGGCATATAAGGGAAATACACTAATATCATGTTAAAACTACCAGCTAACAATCTAAGTCAAACAATTATATTCTCTAAAGTGTACGTGACATGGCAATTACCGATGAAGATGTGAGTGAGCCGGCAGGTAGGTGTACGTGGTACATACGCATCATCGGTAATGGTGCTGGTGTCCTAACAGCATGATATCAATAATGGAATATGCAGCAAAATAAATATGCGAGGCAGAGCGAACAGCAATAATGTGCGGGAGCTGAAAACTAGACACAACGATAACTAATCTACCATAATCTAATATAAGTCCTACAAATGGTGCCTTTTGAAATAACACGAATCATGGGGTTTTGAAAATAGGGGCTACGGTGTTTTTATGAAAAGATACGTCGTTTTTGAAATATCCGTAGATTCCCTTGAGCTGTCTTTAAAAATGCCCACGATTCGTTAGTTTTTGAAATAGGTAAGAAGTCTAATCTAATCTAACAACTACACTAAACTATACGGCTGAACTAACAAGCTGAACTACAGGTAAGGAAACCGCCTATCATCTGAGTCGATACATATACATACCTGTATATGTATAGTCGGTGATCCCGCCTCAATAATATCATATCCGATACCATATCTATAATCAGGCGTCCCAAGTCAAGAGTGCGGATCAATCATCAATATAGCTCGTACGTAAATCCGTCGTACGGCATCCCAATCTGGGTACGGGTCAATATCACATTCATCATACTATTCACCTGGTATCCTCTTATCAAATATCATGGTCGGGGTACTGATCTACGTCTAGTACCATACTGATACCGCCTACGTATGCATGGACGTGTGTGAAACACTACGTCAAGGACCCGCTACAACGTCATGTCGTATCTAAGATACGAACCCTGCTATATCACCGATCTCACGGCCTCAAATCGAATCTCATCGACTCAGTTCAATCCCAAGTATCATCCTCAATCCGTATGTGAACACATAGTCCCCTACCCATGTGAACCCATAACTATATAATCCCGTATAAGCGCAAATGAAAGAAGAAAGTATGCAAGTATGAGTGTGTGTGTGCATGTGTGGTGCGACCACTACTCTAGGGTTTCGCGACACCAAATCATCCAAGAACACCAAATATCTATATCATCGATAATATCAAACAAATTATAGTCAAAAAATATATATATATATATATATATATATATATATATGTGTGTGTGTGTGTGTGTGTGTATACGTATTCGTATACATCACCACGAACTGCGGGGGTGCTATACGCCATCCACCCGACTTCTCCCCGTAGATATAAATCTACTCACCTGGTCCTCGCTAGCCGGTGCCGACGTCGCCACGCGCTTGCTTGTCGTCTCGAAGTCCATATGGGGTACCTACATATCACAACGTATCGTATCGCATAAAAACCCAATTCAAAATCGAAACGGCATACGAAAACTAAATCAGCACGCGTATCATGCATAGGTCAAAACCTATCGCCTACACATGCAAGAATAGTCAAACCAACCCTCGATGTCGATGTACGAACGTCAAACCATCGAGAAAATCCAATCAC
The DNA here is from genome assembly GCA_030015575.1 of Agapanthus africanus. Taxonomy (NCBI): domain Eukaryota; kingdom Viridiplantae; phylum Streptophyta; class Magnoliopsida; order Asparagales; family Amaryllidaceae; genus Agapanthus; species Agapanthus africanus. Next base: position 160,290,876 of record JASDDO010000031.1, on the reverse strand, counting down.
ACTCATTTGCACATTCACGAACACTAATTTTAATATAAAATAGGTTAAAACTCACGAAAATCCCAAATTCACTCTAAAAGCCGTTTTTCCGAAAAACTAGCAAGCAAAATTACCCGTTTTAGTACAAAACTCGATGTTTAAACAATTCTAGCGGCCATAATACTTATTAAATAACTTAAATAAGTCAATAAAACCATTTCCATAATTTAATCACATAAATTTGCATAATTTCCAAAATCCTAGTTTGCAAAAATAACAATTTTAACACTTTTTAATGTAAAATTCATAATTTTACAATTAAACTTGGTTTTGCATATTTTAAATGGTTAAACCACTCAATGTAATTTTTAAGATATGATGAAACCCTAACCATATTTTAATTCTCGATTTAACACAATATTTTCAAAAACTAGTTTGCAATATTAACCAATTTCGACCATTTTATAGCAAAATGCACATACAACAAACTAGTTTGGATTTGCATGAAATGAAGTATTAAACTACACTTTAAAATGTTATTAATACCATGCAAAACCTAATTAGATTTTAATCTCCATTATATAAGTATTTCATTAAAACCTAGTTAGCAAATTAGCATAATTAGAACAATTTAATAAAACAATTAGTAACCTAGTAATTAGCTTTGCTTTAGCAAGCCCACTAGATATTAACCACACAATTAGATCATGATCAATTGACCTAAACCCTAACTTAGTATTTAAACCCTTCTCTTAAATTTCCAAAACATGAAATTAAACTATAATTAACACTTAAATCAATTTGCTTTAAGCAAAAACTAACAATTTCATTGTAGGGTTATGATTTATACCTCCTAAAATCTTGAGATTTAGCATGAAATCTTAGCCTCCCAAATCATCATCTTGCTCCTTGATTCATGCTAGCCAAGGCAAAGAAATAATGGGTAGGAGTTGGATTTGAATTTTGCTTTGAATTTGTGTTGATTTTGAAGCATTTTGTGGAGTTTTTTTTTGATGTAAAATTGAGTGAGAACTTGGGGAAGGGGGGCTGCTGGTTTAGGATCAGATTTCGGCCAGATTTGAGGGGGGGGGGGTGGGTGAGTGAGGAGAGAGAGTGAGGTGGGGAAAGTTGTTTTAAGTCAAAGTCAACTCAAAATATATCATTTTCTACTCTTTTCTTTTCTTTCCCTTTTCTTTCCTATGAAATTAAAGTGGGGACCAAAGAGGGGCTGCTGAATTCAGCCATGGGGATGAGTGAATGGGGGTGTGTGGGTGTGGGTACGGGTGTGGGGTGATGAAAAATGATAAATACAATACCCCAAACATCCATTTACGCTAAAAAAAAGCCTTTTTTCTTCAATAATTTCCAAACCGTTTTGGCAAATGATTTCGTTCCAAAAACCACATGATAAATTTTTATTTAATGTTTTATGATGCACAAAATTTGTTTCAACTCATTCCAATTTGTAATTTTCCCTAATTAAATGTATTAGTGACGGCTTAAAATAATAATAAAATAATATTTTTTTTCAGAAAATTTGAAATTTCACCAGCGGCTCAATAAACACCAAATAATAGCAATTACATAGCTAGAATATGTATATTTAATTTTTTTAATAAGATATTTGTATTTTGACTTTTTACAGAAAACCCCCTTATTTTACCGTTTTTTTCGAAATTCCACCGAAACGATTTTCAAAACGTTACATTTCAAGAACTAGAGTACTTAGTATTCGTGCTGCATTTGTTGTCCTTATCAAGGCGTAGTGTATGGTACCTAAGCTATGTCTTCCTGCATGCATACGATGCGATTAGATAGGACACTCACATAGCGTTGTTGAGCTTGTCATGGGCTTTTGCTTGTGGATCTAAATTAATCACGAAATGACGGTGTAAACTTGACTAGCAGATTATGGTTTGTTGACCTTGTAAAGGTCATAACCCGCTAGGGGTAAAAAACTGATATCGGGAGTTTCAAGCATTGAAACTTGCAATATGATTGCATACCTTCTATGGAGTGGGGTGACTTGTTGATCTTGTCAAGGTTACCACACTATGATAGTCTGGGTCTCGATTCCCACTGTGAGTAATAGTTACTCTAGGAAGATTTTCAAATGATCCCGGCTAGTTCTCTTTTTAGAGTTTGAAGGAGAATTTGACAAACAATGGGAGACTTGATTAAATAAATTAATTAACCGATCTAATTTAGGATAGAGTGCAAGTTCAGTATTTTCTTTTTCTCTCTGGCAGCGACCCATGTGTTAGATATGTATGCCCTAGAGGCAATTGTTGTAATTGTTGGACATGTATATATCTACAGAATAATCTTTCTCAATATGATAGTATGCTATTTGGTTTGACTTTATCACTCATGTGTATGGTTCTACTTGTTATTACCGTCGCTAATATATATTGATAAAGCCTCTAGGATCTTTGCTTAACCGCCAGGATTGTGATGCAGATCATACTAATGAGCTCTAAGTAGTCTATAAGCATATCCTTAAATGTTCCTAGTCGAGGGGATATCAAGATAGGGCATCGATGTCCCAGAGTAGACTAGTGTATACGTTTCTTGACCCTGTATTGGGGCGATGGATAATCGCATATCTATTGGTGTTTAATATCAAAGATTGTATACATGTGCTCATTAAAGACTGAGTACACTGAACGGACTCGCCGAGAACTCCTAGATGGTACCATATCTATCGTCAGATAGCAGTTCTCTTGTGACACTTGTACAGGTTAGTCTGTAGACCCGATATCGTCATAGTGTCTTGTGTGGTTTCCACTGTGCTTTGATTTCCTCCTTACCATGGCTTTACTAAGTCGTGCAAACATGTGGTTTTTGGGTACAGTCCTGAGTCATATGGAGGCAGTGAGCGATAGGAGGGGTTTCGTCTCTCCCGGTATTGGGAGTTGATGTTGTGCTATGCACGATTGGCTATAACCGCAAATCCCTGGCAGGGCTGATGAGATTTACTGATAAGTGTGTAGTTTCTCGATTGGTTATAGGCCACACATCGGCATGACTTATCGAATTATTGGGGTCTGACGATTCCAACCCCCCAGATTCGATATGCGACATATCAGACGAAGAGACCGGACTGTACGGTAAGTGTTGCTTATAAGTTCTACGGGAGTTTGGACAAGTTTATTTGTTGATCTTCTATTCGTTCAATACCTGGGTAGCCGTTACGTCCAGCTAGTACCGCTGACAGCTTGTGGGTATCTGATGTGATCATTATCTACTGCTAGCGTATTGATGAGTATTTTGAGTCCCACACAGAGATTTCCTAACTCAAGCGAAACGAAGTAGGGCACGTATGGAGATATATGCGGGAGTTTGATTAAATACAAGTATATGATACCGTATTCTAATATAGTGTTTTTGATATTAGCCAGGTTATATATGATATAACCGGATTATTAAATCAAGTATTGATTTAATAATTTGTTATATGTGTGTGTGTGTGTGTATTAACTAATATAATGCTCATTTTAATTCTTTTTTCTCATTATATATTTGATATATACAAATTGTATCATGGTTGATGATACATAGAACATCACATTATGAGAATCACATTGGAGAAAAAGATAAGAAGAAAAATGGTTTACTTAGATAAATAAAACAAAAGAAAGAAATGAGTCATGGCTTCTAAAATGTTCTCTAAGATGCTACGAACCATGACTCATTGTTTTCTTTTATTTTATTCATCTAAGTTTATCTTTTCTTGAGCTCATCTTATCTTCAAGGTTTATTCTCATCTCCAAATTCATCTTCTTCATTTTACTTCTCTAGTTTTTTCTAAGTTGAGAAAGAGAAAGGAAAAGAAAGAATTTTTATGAGAAAAATCCTTCATCAACTTACATTACTCTAGCAAATTAGTATAGATTGTTCTTATCACTAATTCATAAATTAGTGAAGTGTGAGAAACTTCATGGTGGATCATTTCGACGACGAAGATTTCGAACAAGCTCGTTCCATCCTTCAAGTGGAGTCAAAGAAGAGTTCTAGGACTACTGCTCGGAGCAATCGAAGTGAAGGACTAGACCACAAATGTTGTAGTTTCTATTCACTTAGTTATAATCTCTAATTTGTTATGCTATGAAACCCTAATCTCTAGTTCGATTCTTGTTTAGTATACTTAGCCCTCTAGAATTTTTAAAACTGCTTACCTGCTTTTGTTAAAACCCTAGTAGAGATGCTAAGACATACTTATACCATGACTGACCTTAAACTAAAACTCGTTAACCAAAATAACCGAACATTTTTACAATCAATGGCTTCAGAATGTCATGATTGCCTTAACTCACGACAAAGTTGAATATGTCCTTACTGCTCCTACTTCCACTTTGTTGCTCCAGAACTCTCTGTATCCGGTACAGAGATCCATATTGCTTGGAAGGCCATCGTATAGTTATATACGAATTCGAAGAAATTGTTTCAGTCCAAGCATGGCCACTGGTTTTGGAAAAATTGAACTGTTCATTTGTCTCTCCATTTTACCTTATCTCAAGTTCGAGAGCTCCTTAAATAAAGAGAATGTACCAGTTATGCTTGTTGGATAGTTTTCCTCCAAACTTAGGCTGGTGCTGAAAGGTTAGGAAGAAAATTAACTAGCCTAAGTTCAATATACAGAATGTAAGACGGAGAGACTTCAAAAAGGCATCGAAATGAGCGGAAAGAAAAATACAACTACTGTTATAACCCTGGGCCGTGAAAGAGGCATTACAAGGAATACCCGACTAACCCCTTAAAACATTTTGATGTTTCATGTATGATTGTAATTGAAACTCTTTTCTCAATTAACTCTGACTCTTGGGTATATAGATACCGTATTAATATCCCGTATCTGTAAGTTATTACAGATGCTGAGAAGGAGTAGAGTATTGAGAAATATGATTTAATCCTCAATGTTGGAAATCGGAGCAATTGTTGCTATTGGTGAAATCATCTGGTTTTGCCTATCAGCAAACTTTTGGTTTTTGAATAACCGTTATAATGCACCAACTTTTAAAACTGATATATCCTTATTTTTATTTGATAAAGCGGGATATAAATTTTGAAAAATATGTTATGAACATTTTTCTTTATCATTTGATGATTGGATAAGATGCATTGAATAACAGGATATACATTCTTAATAAAATATGGTTTTAAATTACAACACACATAGTATGGGTTAGTGAACTCATAGGACTTATACATAGTGATATATGTTGTCCAATGTCTACACGGAAAAGGCGATGGTACTCATATTTTGTTCCATTTTTCTATGAGTTTTCTGATTTCAGACACATTCTTGTTGAAATTCAAAATCCAAAGATTTTGAGAAGTTCATACGATATAAGAATAAAGCAGAGAACCAAACGTTGGAAGTATCAAGATTCTTAGAAGTGCTGAAAGATGTGGATACTTATGCTAGGTATTCCGTAATTGAGAATTTGATTCTTTCTCAGATTACTCATCCGTGGGTGCGCTCCTTGATGAGTAATGCTGAGTGACCCTTTTCATCTAAGGATATGCACGGGAAATAGTTGCATACCAATTGAATATGGTTCCATCTAAATAAGTGCCTATGATTCTATATGTGATATAGATTGAGAACATATCTTAAGGTTGTTAAGATATGGAGTTATCCGGTTTATGCTTAAAAACACAATCTGGATAAACTCAAGGCACATTTCAGTAATAGGCAGTTTATGGGTTATCCCAAACTTTAAGAAGGGTTTAACTTCTATCATTTTCAGGATAAAAAATTGTCTTGTTCTTGACTCGCTACCTTTTTAGAAAAAGGAGTTTCTTGCAAAAGAAATCAGTGAGAGTATGGTAGAAATGAAAGTGATTCTAGAACCACAAACGGTTACTGAAAATTTAGTAGAATCTAGAGATTCAATTGACCCTGACAAACCTTACCCACTCCGCAGATTTAATAGGTAACCTCAGCCACTCGAGAGATACTTCAATTTCCACGTAGACGGTGATAAGGAGACTTGCATCATGTGATGATGACTATACTATATCAGCAGACCAGAGGAAGTAGTGACTTCTGACTGATGGCTAGATGCATGATATCCAAGTTGGACTTCACTCACTCCAGCAAATTATTGACTTTGTTGGACGCTTCTGAAAAGGTAAAACACATAAGGAGTAAGTAGATCTTTCGAGATCAGTGCAGATAGAAATGTAGTAATCTAATAAGGCTAGACTTGCAGTAAAAAGGTTCTCATCAAATAATTGGTGTGGATTGTGATGAAACTTTACTTCAGCGTCTGTGTTAAAGTCCATACAGATATAACTTGCTATTACTGTTTTCCATAACTATGATATCTAGAAGGTGGATGAATATATCGTATTTCTAAATAGAGATTTAGAAGTATACGTGTATATGACTCTGCCAGAGAGTTATCATGGTCAGTGGAAACAGCGAAAGGTGTGCAAGTTGCTTACATCTATTTGTAAACTAAAGCAGGCATAGCAGAGAAAGGATCATTTGTTTTTGATATTACGGTTAAAGTGGTTGACTTCATCAAAATGATAGATGAACATAATATTTGTAATAAGGATGTAGGGAGTACTGTCTTGTTACTCATATTGTATGCAGATGAAAAACTCCCGATAAGAAGTGAAGTTCCTATACTACAGTTCGGTCAAACTATGGTAGTCATAAATGTTTCTCCATTTAGGATTTGAATAATATATCAGCTGATTCTGGTGACTAGATCTATAGAGATAGATTTAGGAGTATTTGGGACTGTCCCAACTTTGGTAAAATGACACCATTATAAAGGGGTTTAGAATGGACGACTCAAAGCGTGGTAGTGTACCTTCATGTGGAAGAGTCACTCTCTCTAATGAGATGTCATGTACCAGACCAGATGTTGCTTTTGTATTTGATGTATTAAGTAAATATTAGTCCAATTCTGAAGAAACAAATGGAAACCAATGAAGAACAAAAAAGAATGTTCTTGGTGTATGGAAATGACAGCCTCCATCCGAAGGCGATTACTGGTTCCGGTCTCCAAGGTGACATGAAAGACAGAGAACCTATCGCGGGCTATTAGTTTACTCTCTTTAGTGGGAGTAGTATATTGGAAAGAGTTCCAAGCAGGATGCTGGGGTAGTCGTGGCGCTGGGTGCTGAAGCTTTGAATACACCCCAAGAAGTTGCTGAATAAAATTGTCCATTTATGAACTTTGTCCCATCGTCTATCCAGGAAAATTCTAGGGCAGGTATCGCTTAATTCGGGAGATAGCCGATCTCCGCGAAATTGAGATATAAAGAGATAAAGATAGATTCATTGGAGCGGATCCACCCACTGAGACTGTTTCTCGAACTCGGTTTGTGAAACTGTTAGTAGAGAAGTTGGGTATGCGATACCGCAATAATTGTCCTTAAGTGCAAGTGGGATATTGTTGGATATAAGTGCCCTCAGGGCAATTATTATAATTGAAGGAGGGCCTATACGAGAGAACGATCTTACTCCAGAAGATATTATGTTACCCGGTTTGTTTTTATCATTCATGTGAATACGTTTTACTCGTTATCACGTATCGCTAATACATAATGATAAAATCCGTAGGATCTTTGCTTGACTACCAGGATTATGATAGAGATCATACTAGTGGGGCCTGAGTAGTCCATAAGCACATCTTTAAATATCCTTAGTCGAGAGAGTATCGAGACTGAGTATCGATACTTCAGAATAGACTAGTGTATACGTTTCTTGAGCCTGATCGGGACGATGGTTGATCCCATAGCTATTGGTGTTTGAGACCAAAGATTGTATACAGGTGCTCATTAGATAAATTTCACTGGATGGACTCACCAGAGAACTCTTAGATGGGATTATACCTATTGTCAGATATCATTTCTCTAGTGACATGAGTACATGGTAGTCTATAGACCTAAGATCGTTATAGTGTCTTGTGTGTTTTCCCACCGTACTTTGGTTACTATCCTACGACGGCTTTAAAGAGCCGTGCAAACATGTTTTAGTTGGGTACAGTCCCGAAGCATATGGAGGCAGTGAGCGAACAAAGGGATTCGTCTCTCCCGGTATAGGGAGTTGATGTCGCATTGTGCGTGACTGGCTATAACCATAAGTCCTTGGTTAAGGCAGTCGAGATTTACTGATAAGTGTTATCAATAGTTTCTCACATGGTTACGAGCTTGACTTCAGCACGACTTATCGGGTTATTAGGGGTCCGATGGTTTCCACTCCTAAACTCGATATGAGTCACTCTCAGACGAAGAGACCGGACTGTACGGTGACTGTCACTGATAGACTTTGCAGAGTTCGGATAAGCTTGCTCGTTGACCATCTTTCGATCAATACCTGGGTAGCCGTTACGTGCAGCTAGTACTGCTGACATGCTTGTTGGTTATGGATATAATTCTAACCTACTGCCAGTGTATTATCGAGTTTTCAGAGTCCTATACAGAGGTTTCTGGCTCAGGTGAAACGGTGTAGAGTGCGTATGACGATACGCGTATGGGTTCGATTAAACACGTGTATTTTATACATGTATTTTAATCAGACGTTTTTATAATACTAGCCGACTCTTGTTGAAACCGGATTATTAAATCAAGTGTTGATTTAATGATTATATATATATATATATATATATATATATATATATATATATATATATATATATATATATAGTATTATGCTCCTTTTATTATCCTCTCATTTGTATTTGTATTTGATACAAATACTTGTTAATGTATTTAATACATATTTGTTGTATATATGATATACATATAGTGTTCCAGATGACATATCATTTTCTTTAAAATGCTTAAAGATATGAAACGAGTCATAAAGAAAAAAGAGAATAAAAGAAAAGAAGAGATGAGAAAAGAAAAGAAAAGAAAAGGAGAAAGAAGATGAGAAACTTCTTTTCTCATCTTATCTCTTCATTTTCTTACTTTTTCTTGATCTTCTTTTTCTTAATTCTATTTTCTTTTCTTCTTGCTTCTTCCTCTCTCTTATTTTTTTGAAGAAGAGAAAAAAAGAGAGAACACTTGAGAGATATTTTCATGAGGAAAAATTCCTACATCTTCTTTTAACATTTTTTTTAGCAAACTAGCGTTATTAGTTAATCCATATATATCTTGCTTATGGATTTGGAGCTTGTGTTGGAGTTACTTCAAGGTGGATCATCTATGGTAAGGAGATCTTCATGCAAGCTTGTTCCGGACCAAATGGAGTCTAGCCGGAGTCCAAGAAGAGGTGATTAACGCGTTACAAAGATTTTAATCTTTTAAAACCATTTTGTATCGCTCTCTAGTTTTGTTCAAGTTAATCTTTGGGGTTGATTCTAGGATTCTGGATATTTAGCTCTCTAGTTTTTTAAAATTATACGCTAAGCTGTGCTTTAAAACCAAACTAGGAGAGCATGACATCCTTACAGGAGCCGGCTCCGGAGTCGCAGGCGGTGGTGGGGGTAAAGGAGGGTTAGGGTTAGAGTTTGTTACTTTTTATTTATTATTTGTTTAAGGAATTAGGGTTAGGACTAGAAGAAGAGTAATTTGGGTTTTTTAAATCTTTTTAGTGACATGAGAACTTAGCTGATGTGGCACTGTTATGGTTTATGTGTCACCGTTAAGTAAGGCAGTTTTTTGTAATATTAAAAGAAAATCGTAGTTTAGCGTCACGGGCCTAAACCCATGGAGAGTTTTTAGTAAATAAGCCTTAAAAATATTCAAATATAAATGGGAAAAGAACATACCTCAATCGATATCGATATAAATCAATCTTTAACAACATATGAGATCACCATCTCTTACCATATTATCATAATTCCGCAAATAAAAGAACTCGTGGAAAAAACGAAAAAAAAGTTTATAATTGGAATCAGAGTTATCATCTAAACATAAAATCTTGAAAAGAAAAAAAAAGATCAATTAGAAAATAGCATTCATAGTTTTCTACCTCGATCATAAAACAATATATGAGAGTGGGATTTTTTTTTGTGAAGGGTCTATTTGGCTCCATCATCTATTCCTCTTCCTTGTTCTTCATCTTTATCTTTTTTTTAGTTCAAAACAATATCTGATAGTTTAGTGGAGTTAGATTTAAACACATGATCTACATGTTGTTTTAAGCCCATTAACTAGATTTAGTTTTTATTTCACAAGTACTTTCTGTATTAAATTCAATCTTAACAAATCCAACAGGTAGATGATGATTGCATTGGCGATTTTCGGCTACGGTACGCGAGCCACAAATCGGTGACGTTTTTAGAAAGAGTAGTTAGCAATGGAGAGGAGACCATGGAGGCGATAAGAGCGACGCTGGATGGTGTGAACGATTTGTACATTGTAGGGAGAGGGAGTGAAATAGAGTCTCCGCTGACAGCTGGACTGACCGACTGGACCGAGTGCCCGGAGCTGGGGCCCGTCGGGGATCTTCTTGCGTCTGTCGACTTTGGTGCCACGGTTTCGGTGCTGGTGGTTCAGCAGTGCAGGGACAGGACAAGGAAGTTGATCAAGGATATGCAAGAGGGGGAGGATTTGAAAAAATACGACATTTGAATTCTGAACTAGTTATACTGGTAGTTGTTTGTTTTCAACATATGACATTGGAAAATTTTGTGTACATATGTTAGTATCTAGGGTTTCTTTTTCAACATGTCACCCCTAAAACTAAAACTTAGGTATTTCGTAATATCATCCTCAAATCTTTGCAAATATCACCTCCAAATTTAGCTGTTATCCATAAAATAACCCCTTTTGCTTCAAACATTAAAATCTCAACCCAATTTGGGTTAGGTTTGCTAAGGCTCTGGTTTTATTCAAATAAAACACCAGCCTAACACCAACGAGCAATAGCTCAGTTGGTATGGCACTTCCCTCTCTAGGAAGAGTATGTGGTTTGATCTTCAGTGAAGAAAGGAAATGACCATAATTTACAAAAAAAGGAAAAAAAGAAAAAAAGAAACAAAAAAAATACCCCTCCTAACGATTTTTCTCCAAACCATAAATTTTAAGAGCGCAAAATCCCTAAATCTTTACCTAATAGAAAAACTTTAATTTTCATTGTTAATTCAGCCATATATCTAGATGTAGAAGACGAATGATGGGCCGAGGGCGTAATTTTGTGAGTTCCTAACCCTGTCACCCGCCCCCTCGCCCCAAAACGGCTACTAACATTGTTAAGAAGTTTGAGTATACCATATTTCATGTCGTTTTTGATACTCTTTGTCCATTCATGTTGTATTGTCGGAAAAATGTTAACTTTGCAATCATCCGATGCAAGGACGAACAATATCAAATTCAAAGGAAAATTGAAGTCCACAGAATTGAGCACATTGACGTATACATATTTGAGGATTGGATTTAATTTGAGATTATTGAAGGTTATAAAATATCTTGCCTTGAATTCTTAATCAAACAGGAGTTTGATTTATTTATCCCATCATTATAGTAATATATAATTAGTTTTTTCGCTCTCTTTTGTTTATTTATTTACCCATTGCTTTATAATATATTTTTCCTTTCAAAATTCTATTTTTCTATTTAATTCGGCATAATAAGGGATTTTATATTTGGATTTGCTTTTGCTTGCTTTCGAGGCCATAGTGCCCCTGAAGTAACTGCACTTGCATATTTCTTTCATTCAAGACCCTTGTTTAAATTTGGCAAAAAAGAAAAAAAGGCCTGTGTGTGAAACACGATGCCCTTTCTAGTTTAATAAAAGGTTAAATGTATCCGAAAATGGCACGACCGGTACTTGAATTACGTGAAGTTTATAAGACCCAACTGTAAACCAAGTAAGCCGAAAACCATGAGTCTAAACATTTTTAGAAAATAGTGGAGGTGGAGTTTGGAAGAAAGGGGTATAAATAAAATCAAGTTCCCATTTTAAAATATAAATAAGGTTCGTTGAAAAATACAAGTGAAATGTATACTATAATTTTGAAAACATTTTCGTCATTTGAAATTTGGGCAGTACCTCCTTTGTAAATTTTGATCAAAACCAGTACATAAACAATAATAATATTGGTATCCCCAAACGGCTTATCGCCAATCGGCGGAATCACAACCACGCAACATATATACGACGCCCAAGCTAAAAATCAACGCAAGAAGAGAATAAAATAAATACCAAAACATCATCGACTCAGATATAAAGAATAATACAAGTTTCGTCACTAAGTCCAAAGAATATACAATTGGTATCTAAGTTTACAAAATATAAATAGTCTGGTTGATGGAGTTTTTAACCAGATACAATGAATATAAAATATACAAGCGGTAGTTACGATCCATAATATAACCCATCTACCAAGCAATCATCCGAAAGAGAAGTGTGCCGGCAAGCCGCTACTGATCCGAACGGTCGGTCCTGCAAGAAAACTATGGTATAACGGGGGTGAGTTGCCAATTCGTGCGTAGAAAACATCATCGGATAGAAATCGAATGCATAACGATCTACCTAAGTCATATTGTATAATAATATCGTATCGTGTGGTAACGAAAAGAACGCGTATATACAAAATTAACATGCAGTAGAAAACTATGTATATACAAAATTAATATCGTGCCTGTCAATATGCAGTAACATGTGATCCATAGCACGTTTATATATATCATCCACTGAGTGTCCGTCAACGACACTCGAAATCATCATACTGTTGCGCCACGGCAGCGTCCCGGCCGTCTTACCGAGGCCAAAATGCGGAATCAAAAATTTTCCTTACTTGGAAACTGGCGCTACCGCGGACAATTAACCCGGATCGTAACCATTAACCTAATGCTAGCTAACAAGAGATGGGAAGAGAAGTATACCAAGTGATCCGAGTCCTCCGGTCTTCTCGTCATCGTCCCGATCTCCCGCGGAAAGTCCTGTCTCCATGTCGTCGCCTCCTCGCCGGAAGGGCACCACGTCGCCTGCATCTTTTACGGGCTCCCACCTCAATACCGAGGCAACTCGGGCACGAAGCTGGCAAGTCGACGTGCCCAAGATTTGCTGTAGGCTAGTGTAGAATGGTTGTCTCATTTGGGGTAGTGAAGTTGCCTTGATGGAGGGATAGATGGAATGAACTTTGGAGAGGTGAGAAGGATTTCTTTGTGGCAAGCATGCAAATGAGATATGAATAATTCCCTCATCAAAAAAAATGAACTCCTCTCTCCCTCTCATCTCCAAGTGGCCGGCCCCCCTTATTAGAAAATGAGGAGAGGAAAAAAAAAACAAGAGGGAGGTGAGTGTAGGAGAGCACAAGGGTGACCACATCCAAAAGGTGAACCTCACATCAAAAACCAAATCAATCTTAATCCTTTCTAATCAACAAAAAGCAAAGGATAAGAAAGAAAAAGGATCACATGATACTTGTCAAATCATGAAGCCATCATAATCAATCCATATGCAAGAAACCCCTTCCATAAATGTTATTTGCAAACTTGCAAATAACACCCTCCATCGGGAAAAGTCCGGCCGGGAAAGAACAAAGGAAAACCGGCCGGAACGGAATGCAAACTGGCAACTCCAGAAAACTGGTCCCGTAATAAATTACAGGAAAACCCCGATACTGTGCATACACACCCGCATCTGTATTCCGACCGGATACAAATGCAATGAGACAAAATCTACACTGTACTAAACTAGGATCCGGCTTAAACCAAAGCCGGCTAGTAATATCCGTTCGATCCTGATCCGTGCAATACCGCACGTATCTGATCGAACCCTGCCATATAACCATACGGCCACTAGTACAAACCTTCCGATCCTGATCCGTGCAATACCGCACGTATCTGATCGGACCCTGCCATATCTCCATACGGCCTCTACAGCGTTTCGCCCGAAACTTGAGTAACTGAATGTGTGGTGGACTCTAAAGACTCGTCAATACTATGGCTGTGGATTTAACCACTAGCACGTCAGAGGTATAAGCCAATACGTGACGGGCCACCAGCTATTGACCAAAAGGGACGTCGATGAGCGAACTCATCCTGACACCCTACTGAGCCTGTCAGTGACAATATCCGTACAGTCCGGTCCGTTCGTCTATGAGTATCGCATGGCGGGCCTAGGGGGTTGGTAAAAGTCAGACCCCCAAAAGCGGTACAAGTCGTGTCGGAGTGTAGCCCAGAACACCCTGAGATACTACTGGAATACCTACCAGTAAATCTCCTGCCTCGGCCGAGGGCTTTGTGTAATGGCTCTCCTAGACACAGCGCGACCTCACCCCCAATACCAGGAGAGACGAACCCCTGCAGATCCGCTCACTGCCTCCATGTGGCTCGGGACTGTACCCAACTAAAACCTGTTTGCACGACTCCTTTGAGCCGTGGTAGGGTAGTAATCAAAGCACAGTGGGAACTCACACGAGACAAATGACGATCTCAGGTCGATGAACTAACCTGTACACATGTCACCAGGGAACTGCTATCTGACGTCAGGTATAAGACCAACTAGCAGGTTCCCGGCGAGTCCTGTCCGGTGTACTCATAACCCAATGAGCACCTGTATACATCTTAGGTGAACCAACTGACACCAGTGGCTTGTGAGACCGGCCATCGTCCCTCGTCGGGGTCTCGACTGTATACACTAGTCTACTAATGGAGTATCGATGCCCTGTCTCGAAACTCCTACGACTAGGGACCTTTTAAGGATGTGCTTATAGACTACCAGCTCCCACGTATATGATCGCCCTCATACTGCTGGCAGTCAAGCAAGAATCCTAGGGGCTCTATCAACGTGTAATAGCGACCTGTCAGGTCACTTAAAGCAGTACACGATGATAAAGATAAACCAGATAGCATACTATCATCTCGAGTAAGACTGTCCTACCGGGATAGGTCCTCCCTCAATCATTGCAATCACGTGCCTGTGATCCAATAATTGACTCTGAGGGCACTATCTCCAACAATCTCCCACTTGCACTCAAGGCTAATTATTGCGATGTCGCATACTCACAGCCCGTGTGATACCGAACACCCAACTCCTCTACTTGTCAGTCTCACAAAACTTGTTTGCGAAACTATTGCGTTCGAGGAATAGCCTCAGTGAGTGGATCCGCCTTGATGTTTCTTTCTATGTCTCTCTATATCTCAAGTTCGCAGAGAATGCCATCTCCCGAAATGAGCAATACCTGTCTTAGAATGTCTGGATGTCTGATGGGACCTAGATCATAAATGAACTCCAAATCCAAACTTCTTAGACTGTATCGTCAACCGAACTTAATCAGTATCCTGCGCCAAGCCTCCCTCAGTATTGCCTTGGACCACCTGTCCAAAATACTTCCCCTCATCAGAAGGAAAACTATAACTCTGACAACCTCCTTGTCGTCCAGGTCACTTTGGAAGCCTGGAATGATAACCGTCTCTCTAAAGAGGCTGTCGTTATCATATCCCTAGAACATCCACTTATGTTGTAAAACTGCTTCCGACTGTTTCTCCAGGATTGGATCAATGTCAACTTATTGCATCTACTGCAAGAACAACATTTGGTGTGGTACTTAACATCTCATGATTGACTCAATTGCCTAAGCAAGTGATCTGCCAATCATGCACATCCTCTCCCCTTTAGTCTGTAAGACACCTTTAGAGAGGGTGACTCCATTACCTGCAGGTACATTACCGTGCCAGGAGTCGTCCATTCTAAATACTCTTAGAATGCTGTCTAAGTACCCTGATTGGGAAACCACCCAAATCTAGATCTAAAACCATAGATCTAGTAACCAGTATGTTTGATATAATGTCCAAGTCCCATGTGGAGAAACCACTGTGTGACGACCAAAGCGTAACCGATCGTAGTATAGGAATATCACTTCCTACTCTGTGTATGTCATCCAAATACCAGGACATCACACCCTACTATCTTCTCAACAGATCCATCCCCTATTCTGATGAAGTCAAACCTATGACTGTCACATCAGAAATAGATGATCTATCTCCGCTATATCTGCTTTAGTCTATAAATAGACATAAGCCTCCTGTCCACCAATGCTTTCGCTGCTCCCACTGACTACGATAACCCTCTGGCAGAGTCATATACACGTACACTTCTAAAGCTAGTTTAGAATGACGCTATACTCATCCTCCTGCCGGGTCTCACAGTCTGGAACAACAGCAATGGCAAGTCTGGGTAAATAAGAACCTCACTGCCACCGTCCTTGAGCATACCGAAGTACCTCTCGAGTGCCTGAGGTTACCCATCATATCTGCAGAGTGGCTAATGGAATGTCAATCCAGATTGAATCTTTAGGTTCCTTATCAAATCTTCAGTAATCGTTTGTGGTTCTGGAATTACTTCCAGTTCTACCATACTCCCACTTCTGTTTTCTGAAAAAATCCATATTTATTAAAACTGTGGCGAGTCAAGAACAATATCACTATTGATCTTTCTTATGGTAGAAAATCAACCCTCGTCATAGCCTGGGTCAACCCACAAACATCCATTACAGAAATGTGCCTTGAGTTATCCAGAGTCTGGTTTTAAGCATAAGCCGGACAACTCCCCGTACCTTAACAATGCCAAGATATGAACTGTTCTATATCCAATATAGAAACAGAGGCACTGATTTAATTGGAACCAGATTCAAATCATGCAGCTGTCTCCAGTGCATGTCAACTAAATGGAAAGAGGCCGATCAGCGTTACTCAACTTAGGAATACTTCCAATTATGAGTAACCTGAAAGATAAGCAAGTTCTCTTAATCAACTGAATACCATATACAAGTATCTACATCTTCGATCACCTTGAAGAATCCCGATACTTGCAATACCTGGTTCTCTACTTTATTCAAATAACTATAACTTCTCAAAATTCAGACCCTGTGTTTCAACGAAACACCTGTCTAAAAACTAGAGAAGTCATAAGTAAACTGAATATAGTACGAGGACCAACCCCTCTGTCCTGATGGACGCTGGACAATATACAATACCCTGTATAAGTCCCTTGAGTCAGATAACTCATTCACTGTGTGTCGTAGGTTGAAAACTGTACTTATGGTTAAGAAGAATTACACCGCTGTTTAATGCTCCTTACCTAACCATCCACTGATATAGGTAAATGTCATCGACATAACTTCAAAAGGTATATCTCACTCTATAAAAATAGACGTACAGATATATCAATTTGAAATTGGTGCATAACCGCGGATATTCAAAACCAAATATTTGCCGACCGGCAAACAACCCAGGTGATTTCCTCAAATATCACCGATTACAACGAATCCCGATATAATGAGGATGATCACCCAATTCCCAATAACTTACTCCCGCTCATCATCTGTAAAACCATACAGATGTGAGAATCAAACCTGGTAAATACATACCTTGGAGCAAGTGTCTAACTGGGAAATCAGTTTTCTTTTAACAGTACACAGTGAAACTGAAACATTGAAATGTTTCGATAGGGTATCTTGGTATTCCTTAGTAATGCCTCTTCCATTATCCAGATTCACAACTATAACCGTATAATTTTTTGCCACTTCTCCAAATCCCTTTATATGTCTTTAGTCATTACCTTCTGTACACCCTTTTAGGCCAAATGGTTTTCTTCTTTCCCTACCGTTCGGCACCAGCCTATGGTTTGGAAGAAGACTATCCAAAAAGCATAAAAGGTGTACTTTCCTAATCCTAGGAGCACTCGCAACGCGAGAGAAGGTGAAGATAAAAGACACCTGAATGTACTTTATTCCTATTTCTCCTGAACCAGGATCCATCCCCGAACTGGAACAAGTTCCTTTCGAGTTCGTATATAACCATACGATGGATTATCCAATAAACTGGGATCTTCGTAGTAATACGGAGTGTCCTGGATAAATACAAAAGTGATTTAGGATTGGCGAAGAAATACTTGGTTTGTTCGTGAATAGTAGTCGCACTTTACTTTGCCCTCTTACTAATCCCTTACTTTGTCTTAACTTAATACCTTCTGTACACCGTTTAGGCTAACTGGTTTTCTTCATTCCCTACCGGTCGGCACCAGCCTATGGTTTGGAAGAAGACTATCCAATTTGCGTAATAGGTGTACTACTCCTAAACCAAGGAGTACTCGCAATCTGAGAGAAGGTGAAAAGAAAAGACAACTGAATAGTCCTATCCGTTTTCTCCAGAACCAGAAACCATCCTCGAAGTCCTTCGAGTTCGTATATAACCATACGATGGTTTTGTCCAATGGAAGTGGACGTTCGTAATAATACGGGGTGTCCCGGAGAAAAGGTTAAAAGCAGGAGTGGCAAAGAGGTTTGCAACTCTGACAATCCAAAAGCCAGTGTTAAGAAGGTTCGGTCAACTTGGTCACTGAGTCATAGTCTTAGGGTCGGGTCAATGGTCGCTGCCAAAGAGAGAGAGAAAAGAAACACTCAGCGTGCACTCTAACCTAGATCAGAATGGTTATCACTTTATCTAATCAGGAAACCTCCCACTGTACCGTCAAATTCTCCTCCAAACCTGAAAGAAGAATTAGTCGGGATCACCCGAGGAGTAAACCAACTCATCAGTGGGAATCGGGATCCAACTATCATTGCATGATAACGTGACGGAATCCGCTCACGTCATCACACTCCAGAAGGTATGCGCATATCTGGCAAGTTTCAGTTCTTTTGAAACTCCCGATGTGATTTTTACCCCTAGGACCCAAGTGACCTTGACAATGCCAACATATCAAAGAGTCCTACTCAAGTTCAACCCGTCATTATCTTGATTGCGTTAAACCCACCCGTACGAGTCCTTGACAATGCCAACATAACCGTACGACTGTCCTAACCAATCCACTTATCCATGCGACAGAAAAGTATTACAAGCTACCGAACACTACGCCTCGGCAATGCACGACATACGTAGCACGAATACTAAGCAATACTAATCTGAAATGACGGAGGGCTACGGATGGTTTTTGGCGAAAAACCTTTTACCGTAATGAACTTGATATCGTTGAAGGAACTGGATATCTTTTTATAAAATTATAGTGACGAAAACCTTTGCTAAAGAGGTCACTCCCGGTGAAGGGATCTCGGCTCTTTCCCCGTAGAATGAGGTGCAGGATATTCCAAATGAATACCACGATGCAAAGCAAAAAGTAATCGGCTATAGTGAAATTATTACCCTGACGCAAACTTCTGTCCAAGGGGTCACTCCCGGTGAAGGGATCTCGGCCCTTGCCTCGTCGACTGAGGAGCAGGATATTCTAACTGAATACCACTATGCAAAACAAAAGAGAACATCCTTGCAATAACAGCTTTTTGAAAAAGTGTTCCAACAACATCAGAATAGGTTTGTTTATAACTTGCGTTGATCCGAATCAACGCAGTCCCATCAATTAATCACACCACAAAGAACGAAAATAATATGACGCACGTATATGCCATCCGCATTCGCCACTGGGTCCCGTCATCACCCGTTAGGTTACTTAACTAACGACAGAGCGGGGACTGGACTAGCGCGGATGAAAAACATATACAACATCTACTAATATATATACCAATATATTATATTCGCTCAAGGCGTGATAAGAATGCAACATCACAGAAATGTACAGCATCACAGAACAATACAGATATCTGGGATCCCCGGGTTTCACAGAGCCGCTGCTGAACCCCGACGTTCCCCTGGTCGCGTGGATAGCCTGTGCAATGAAATCCTTGTTAGTTATATGTATGCTCTAGAGGCCATTACTGTACATAGGATGTATATTGTAGTGGATGCTGGGACATATATAGGGAGGACTTTATTGCTCGACATGATAGTATGCTATCTGGTTGCTCTTTACCTTAACATGTACACTGATTGTCTCTCTGTTACATGTTGGTAAAGCCCTTAAGATGTGTACTTGACTACCTGGACTGTGATGCGGATCATACTAGTGGGGACATGGTAGTCCATAAGTACATCCTTCATAGTCCCTAGTCGTGGGTGTATCGAGATGGGGCATCGATATACCAGAGTAGACTAGCGTGTACCTTCTCGACCCATACAGATGGGCGATGGATGATCCCATATCCATTGGTGTTTGACATCGGAGATGATATAGGGGTGCTCAGTAGAGACTGGGTACACTGGACGGACTCGCCGAGAACTCCCAGATGGTATTATACCTCACGTCAGATGGCAGTTCTCTGGTGACACTGGTACAGAGTAGTCTGTTGACACGAGATTGTCATAGAGTCTTGTGTGGTTCCCACTGTGCTTTGATTTCCATCTTACCACGTCCAAGAGGGCGTGCAAAACGGTGGTTTTTGGGTACAGTCCCGAGTCACATGGAGGCAATGAGCGATAGGAGGGGATTCGTCTCTCCCGGTATAGGGAGTTGATGTTGCGCTGTGTTCGATTGGCTATAACAGGAAATCCCTGGCCAGGGTTGCTGAGATTTACTGGTAAGTGTTACCAGTAGTTTCTCGAATTGTTATAGACCTCATATCGACACGACTTATCGAGCTATTGGGGTCTGACGTTTACCACCCCTAGGTGAGATATGCGACATATCAGACGATCAGACCGGACTGTACGGTAGTGTTACTGGTTGGATTCACTGGAGTGTGAGCGGGCTTGCTCGTCGTTCTTCTGATCGCTCAATACCCGGGTGGCCGTTACGTTTAGCAGACCGCTTGCGGCTTGTGGATGATTGATATGATCATCATCTGCTGCCGGCGTATTGACGAGTCTTTAGAGTCCTACACAGAGGTTTCCTGCCTCAAGCGAAACGAAATAGGAGCGCATATGAGATATGTGCGGGACCGAGAATAATACCAGTATGTGATACTGTATTCGATTCTCGTGATGTGACATTGATCGGTTATATGCGATATAGCCGGGTTATCGGATCAAGTGTTGATTCGATAAGTTGTTACTAATGATACTAGTCGGTTATATGCGATATGACCGGATCGTTAAATCAAGTGTTGATTTAATGATTTAATGCATAATTATATATTTGATATATTACTTTGCATTAACTAGTATCGGTTCACTTTATAATGGATTTTCTCACTCGAATGTGCGCATTACATATGCGATATGATTTTGTGCACTATATTGTATCATGTTTGATGATACATGCATTATGGTTAAGTGTTAAGAATTAAACTATAGTTAAGTGGGTGATTAGGGTTTTTGATTTCATTTTATTCATTTATCTTTTTGGAAAAAGAAAAGGCAAAATGAGGAAAATGGTTGCTTTCTTTTGTTCATTCATGAACCTTCATGAAGACTTTGACTTAATGACCATTTTGTCTCATGCTTAACCCTTACCACTTACTTAAACCTTAGTTAACTCTCTACATCTAACCATGGTTCATTATATGATAAGGATTGATTTTTCTTTTCAATTCTAATATTCTTATCATAATATTTTAGCTTCTTCTTCTTCTTCCTTCAAGTGAAGAAAAGCTTGACCATCAATGGCAACTTGATGAAATGAGTGAGAAATCCAATTCTAAAGTCTACCCACTTCCTATTTCTTCATCCTCTACCTCTTGCAAAGTAGTAGAGTGTGTTTCCTTCACAAGTTTTCATGGCAAGGTGAAGGTGGAGCTTGATTTAGCGATGCCTCGACGCAGATCATCTTCGGCATGGACATCGACGACCTAGCTCGCTTATTCTCCGACGAAGCCGACTCTAGAGCCCGGATTCTTTTTGGACAGCGGAGACGACTTCGTTGCGGAGCTATGGAGGTGGAGCACCGGATCTACAAAGGTTGTATTTCCGATATCCCATTAGTTAAGTTGTTAACTAGATTGTTTTTCGCCTAGAAATCTAGCAAACGATCCGTAGTCGGGTCTCTCGGCACCGTTAATTTTTGAAATTGGCATGTTCGATGCCTTGTGAGACCTCACTAGAGTGCCTAGGAACCCTACAGTGGTATCAGAGCCTAGCTAGAGCCTTAGGCGAAATCTAGACGGAATTTGAAGCCCGAACGGACCCGAAACCAACCCGGAAAATGCTCTCTGGACGTTTTCAGAAAACGTGGATTTTTCCATATTAAAAATTGCTAAAAAATTCAGCAGGGAAAAATAAGAATTACCATGCAAATTTTTTTGAATGAACAGTAAATACCGCGGCTGAAGCGCGGCAGAAGACTGCCTTCTGCGGCGGTTCCGCCGCAACTTGATGACGTCATCATCCACTTTTTGTACAGTAATTCATTTTGTCTGATGCTGAGTTTTCTGGGAATTTTTAATATTTTTTCCAGAGTTGAATTTTCTGGAATTGTTTTGGGGATTCGGTGTTTCGATCGGGGTATCAAATTTTGTCTATTTGGCTTTCCGGATATTTTTAAAATATGTTAAAAAGTTCGACCGGATATAAATACTCAATTTTTCCCCTGTCGGGAAATTTCCAAGTGTTGGATTTTTCCGTAGTTTGACGACGTTCTAAGTAGTGCAAGTAACGCGATGGACTCTCTAGAAGA
Source organism: Agapanthus africanus (assembly GCA_030015575.1). Classification (NCBI taxonomy): domain Eukaryota; kingdom Viridiplantae; phylum Streptophyta; class Magnoliopsida; order Asparagales; family Amaryllidaceae; genus Agapanthus; species Agapanthus africanus. Next base: position 160,268,531 of record JASDDO010000031.1, on the reverse strand, counting down.
CAACAAACCTTAACTCGATTATGTGACCGTCTTGAACTGCCCTTTGAACCTTCGGGTTTGGGGCAGTACGGCGTGCCACATGTGAGGCATTGGCTTGACCCTTCTACGGCTGGACCGTTGGTATTGAGGCACGAACTGAATGTTGTTAGACTTATTTCATGTGTTGATCTGTATCGGGAAAACTTGGGTGTTTGAATGTTCGATCGAAATGTTTAACATTTTCTGTTTATCTGGAATGGGATACAATAATTGGAATTCACAAAAGTTATGTGATAACTGAATGAATGTTATAAACATAGCAGTTTAGTCTCACTTGATCGGTTGCCACGGAATTTTGATGTGATCAAAAGTCCGTCGCAATCACGTAGCGTACGCGGATACTCGCCGGGTAAACTTAATAGACAGCCTCGCTCCATAGCCCCGACCAAGTGACTGTAGGAGAATCCCGTCGCCGAAAGCATCCGTTCGGGTGCTCGCGGCAGCGGTGTTCCGCCTTGGTGCACTTCGTCGACGGTATCGGGGGTGCGGCCGTCTACTGAAGTTTGCGACGAGTATTCGATCAGACTGTCGGGAATCTTGTTGAATTGCCCGACTCGATATTGAAAAGTGTTTTCGATAATGAGACTAAAATGCGGGGTTTATAATTATTAGGCATGCGATGTCTAAAGAATTCATTTGGTCAGACATGTGATGTCTGAGGAGGTTGCGGATTCCAACTGTTGTAGTTTTACACTTTCTTTTCTGTGACCGTAAGTGTAATATGTGATATCGCCGGTTTCGTTGCTATATGTCAACGACAATTGGGATGGACATATTTACTTACGTTGATGACATGTGATGTTATGTGTTGCTGGATATGTTATATTGGATTGTCGTGTTTGAATAGCCGGGGGTTTTATGTGAGATGAGTGTTTTTCATTTTCATTCATGTAAAAACTTGTATGTAATATTCTTTTATTGGGACGCTTCCAGGTTGCGGAAGTAGTCACCCTTTGTATATTATTTACTTTTCTGCACTAGGATAGACCCAAGGAGGAGGGCACAAGTAACCGGGTTCTGGAGTCCAGTGGGAGACCAACTCGAGGAGTCGAGTCCGGGTCTCCTAACTCTAGAATTGGTAGGGTTTCTTGCCGCTCTTGTAGGGGTCTAGGGGTGTGGGTTTGGCTATTCATCACGACCGTAGAATCCGTGTTTTATACTGGCTCGTATTGAAAACACGGACGTCCTAGTATATCCAATATTTCATATGATTCTTCTGCTGCGATATCTGTGATGTGATCATGTGATGTTCTGTGATAGATACAGTATACAGTATATATGATATATTATATAGCCGTTACTTATGTTTTACACCCGCGCTAGCCCTGCCCCGCTCTGTCATTAGTTACCTAACCTAACGGTGCACGAGGGGACATCGAGGCGAATGCGGATGGCATAAGTGTACGTCGTATTTATCTGTGATGTTTAGGTATTTAAATGATGGGACTTCATTAATGTGATTAATGAAATAAAAGAAACCTAAGATGTTGTAGAATCGAATTTCAAAATAAAACAGGTAGCTACAGTTCTTGCTTTGCATAGCGGTATATATGATATATCCTGCACCTTATTCGATAAGGAAAGGACCGAGATCCCTTCACCGGGAGTGACTCCTTTAGCAATAACTGGCAGATGCTACACACTCGGTTTGTCTTTTGATTGCTTTTAAGTGTTTTTGCTTTGCACAGTGATATATATGATATATCCCGCACCTCATTCGACGAGGAAAGGACCGAGGATCCCTTCACCGGGAGTGACTCCTTTAGCATAACAAGAAAAGCCTCAAAAGCACTCCATTTCAAAATTCATTCGATCCTACAACGATATCAAGTTCATTACGCAATAGGTTTTCATAAAAACCTGTCGTAGCCCTCCGTCATTTCAGATAAGTGCTGTTTAGTATTCGTGCTGCGTTTTTTGGCCTCCATCAAGGCGCAGTGTGCGGTAGCTAACCAGTATTTATCTGCTTATGCATATGATGCAGATTGAGTTAGGGTAGTCGTGCGACCTTGTTGGCCTCCGTCAAGGGTCGTGCGGGTGGGTTTGATTCGATCAAGAAATGGCGGGTTGAACTTGACTAGTAGCCTATGGTTTGTTGGCCTCCGTCAAGGTCATAGAGTGCTAGGGGCAAAATATTATCGGGAATTTCAAGTGTTGAAATTTGCAATGAGATTGCATACCTTCTATGAGATAGTTGGATCCCGATACCCGCTGCGAGTAAGAGTTACTCCTGGGAGAGTTTTATACATTACAATTAGCCGATCAAGTAGGTGTCTAGAAAGGTGTTAACGAGGTTACGCCTCTGGGAAAACGAGGTTTACATTAATTAGGTTCGTGCGAAAGCACGGGGGACCTCCCTCAAAGTACCGACACTGGCCTGGCTGAAAGATTGGCGAACTTGTAGTGTGTAATTAATCCCGGCTAGTCTTTCCTTTTAGGGTTTGAAGGAAGATTTTATAAAAAGCAGTGGGAGCCATCCTGATTAGATAAAATAATAACCAATCTATTCTTGCAGAGCGCACGCTGAGTGTTTTCTTCTCTCTCTCTCCTGGTAGCGACCATGTCACGCCTTAATCAAGATAATAATACGGATTATTGACCGAACCCGCTTGTTATACTGAGCTGGGGAACGTTGGTCCCGCTCCAACTTATAATTGTTATAAGACAGAGCAGGAAATTGGGGAATACCAGATTTCCCGTGCCGCCCAAACGAAGAGAGTGCATGCTGATGCATCATCTTCGGGTGTGTTCATTATACAGAACTGTTTCTCAGTATCCTCCGCATCCTTGGTATATGATACCGGATCAGGATCCCAGATATGTAAGATGTTACATAGGGCTACAAAAGGGTAGAAAAACTGAGAACGGGTGATAAGTTTCATGAGGCAGAAAACGGGGCAAGTGTTGCAGCCAAGTCTGTTGGTCACTGTCACCCTGTATTGTAATACATTGATTTTGAACGAATGTTATTAGATACCGAACCTGATATACAAAATCATATCTGTCTCTTTATTAGTAAAGAAACGATAAAATTTTGTATTGTTGGATAATGTTTTGAACATTTCCTATATCAAAAGTTGATCGGTTCAGGCACGTTATCTAAAAGCATTAATGTTCTAAATCAAACTACAGTTCTTCGTATACAGAACACACACAAGAGGAAGAGTTCAGAAATGAACGAATTCTTCTTGAGGTATTGTAGACTAGGTCAGATCAATGTGACCCGACTAGCTAGAGTTACATAGAGATGCATATTTAAATTAGTTTGAATTTACATCTTGTGAAACTCGCCAGTCATGTCACAAAGATAAGATGACCATAGCTCTGTTTATTGGAAACAGAGAAAGAGTTAATGAACTCTTGGGTTGATACATGTTGATGTATGTAAGGCCCCCTGTCTACACATGCCAAGACCGGTTCTTTGTACTTCATTACGTTCTCTGATGATCTCTTTAGATTCAGACATATGTTCCTGTTGAAACATGAGTCCGAACCTTTTGAGATATTCACAGAATATAAGTTAGAAGTAGAGAACCAAAATACAGGTAAAAGTATTATGTCCTTTGATGAGATCAAGGAGGAGAATACTTGTGCATAGAATTTCTGGACTATTCATAAGGAGAATGAGATTCTCTCTCAGCATTACTCCTCCGTATACACCATAACACGATGGTATATCGGGGTGGAGCAATTGCACCCTATTTGATATGGTGTGCTCTATGATGAGTAATACTGAGTTACCTTTTTCCTTAGGGGGTTATGCACTTGAGAAGTTGCATACCTATTGAATAGGGTTCGAATCAAATCAGTGCCTACCACTTCATATGTGATATGGAAGGGGAAGAGCCCATATCTTAAGTTAGTTAAGATTTGGGGTTGTCCGGCCTATGTCTAAAAGCAAAATCCGGACAAGCTCGAGGCAAGGTCTGTTAAGACAACTGGAAAGGTTCCAGCTATACAAATGACAGCAGCTGATTTGGTAGAACCAAAGGATTCAGTAGAAACCAACGAACCTCAGCCTCTCCGCCGATCTAGTAGGGTTCCTCACCCACCTGAGAGATACTTCTGTTTCTCTATGACAGTGGGAGCGAGGATTGCATCATGAGATGATGACCCAACTAGTTTCGAGCTGGCCATCAAGAGTAGGGACTCTGTAAGAATGGCTGGATGCTTAGCGATCTGAGATGGAATCCTTATACACCAACAAAGTATGGACTTTGGTTGCTATATCTGAAGGGTTAAATCCCCATCAGGAGTAAGTATATCTTGAGAAGATTACTTGGTGTATATGGAAAAGTTGAGACTTTCAAAGCTAGACTTGTTAAAGGTTTGCATCATTGACCAGGTATGGATTATGTTGAAACCTTTTCTAAGGATCTATGCTTAAGTCCATCCAGATCCTACTTGCCATAGCTACATACCATGACTACGATATCTGGCGGTTGGGTGCCACGACATCTTTTCTAAATGATGTTTTAGAAGAGAACGTCTATAAGTACACAGCCAGAGGGCCTCGTAGACAGTGGGAGCAGCGGAAACGTGAGCAAGATGCTTTATCTGATAAAGCAGGCATCGCGGAGTTGGAACATCTGTTTTGATGGATTAGTCAGAGAGTTTGACATCATCAAAATGGTAGATGAACCTTGTATAAACAAAAAGGTAGTAGGGAGTATGGTGGTGATCCTCGTAGAGTACGTGGATGACATACTCTTGATAAGAAAGGAGTTTCTTATGCTACGCTCGATCAATCTCCGTTTATCACAAAGATTCTCCGTGTAGGATCAAAATGATACCTACTAAATCCTGGATTTTGGATCTATGAGATAGATCTAAATGGATGTTAGGTAACTCACTAGCTGTAGTGAGATGGTATCAATCGATCTTGGGGAGAATCACTGGAAGTGTTCCAGGGTGATAAAGACGACTGAATGTCAGTCGCAGGCATTGTCTTTACCCTCAGTAAAGGGACGGTATGTTGGAAGAGTTCCAAGCTAGATACCGTGACATACTAGACGATAAAGGCAGGATACATCGCTACTTAAGATGCTACCAAAGAGGCTGTTTGGGTGTATATAGGTTCATGAGATGAACCAGGTTCCTACCATTGTGTGACAATGGAATTGTGGCTTATGCTAGGAACCCTCATCCCATCAGTGATCCAGACATATTCTAAGGCAGTGTCACCTGATCATCGAGATGGATGATCTCCAAGGTGATCGAGGCAAGGAGAGCAGACTCAGAGGATAACACGGCTGATCCACTCACGAAGGCCTATTCCCAGAGAGAGACTTTTATGGGATGGTTGAGTATGAGATACTTCGACCACTGCTACAGATGGCCCTAGTGCAAGTGGGAGATTGTTAGTTATATGTATGCCCTAGAGGCCATTACTGTACATAGGATGTATATTGTAGTGGATGCTGGGACATATATAGGGAGGACTTTCTTGCTCGACATGATAGTATGCTATCTGGTTGCTCTTTACCTTAACATGTACACTGATTGTCTCTCTGTTACATGTTGGTAAAGCCCTCAGGATGTGTACTTGACTACCTGGACTGTGATGCGGATCATACTAGTGGGGACATGGTAGTCCATAAGTACATCCTTCATAGTCCTTAATCGTGGGTGTATCGAGATGGGGCATCGATATACCAGAGTAGACTAGCGTGTACCTTCTCGACCCATACAGATGGGCGATGGATGATCCCATATCCATTGGTGTTTGACATCGGAGATGATATACGGGTGCTCAGTAGAGACTGGGTACACTGGACGGACTCGCCGAGAACTCCCAGATGGTATTATACCTTACGTCAGATGGCAGTTCTCTGGTGACACTGGTACAGAGTAGTCTGTTGACCCGAGATCGTCATAGAGTCTTGTGTGGTTCCCACTGTGCTTTGATTTCCATCTTACCACGTCCAAGAGGGCGTGCAAAACGGTGGTTTTTGGGTACAGTCCCGAGTCACATGGAGGCAATGAGCGATAGGAGGGGATTCGTCTCTCCCGGTATAGGGAGTTGATGTTGCGCTGTGTTCGATTGGCTATAATAGGAAATCCCTGGCCAGGGTTGCTGAGATTTACTGGTAAGTGTTACCAGTAGTTTCTCGAATTGTTATAGACCTCATATCGACACGACTTATCGAGCTATTGGGGTCTGACGTTTACCACCCCTAGGTGAGATATGCGACATATCAGACGATCAGACCGGACTGTACGGTAGTGTTACTGGTTGGATTCACTGGAGTGTGAGCGGGCTTGCTCGTCGATCTTCTGATCGCTCAATACCCGGGTGGCCGTTACGTTTAGCAGACCGCTTGCGGCTTGTGGATGATTGATATGATCATCATCTGCTGCCGGCGTATTGACGAGTCTTTAGAGTGCTACACAGAGGTTTCCTGGCTCAAGCGAAACGAAATAGGAGCGCATATGAGATATATGCGGGACCGAGAATAATACCAGTATGTGATACTGTATTCGATTCTCGCGATGTGACATTGATCGGTTATATGCGATATAGCCGGGTTATCGGATCAAGTGTTGATTCGATAAGTTGTTACTAATGATACTAGTCGGTTATATGCGATATGACCGGATCGTTAAATCAAGTGTTGATTTAATGATTTAATGCATAATTATATATTTGATATATTACTTTGCATTAACTAGTATCGGTTCACTTTATAATGGATTTTCTCACTCGAATGTGCGCATTACATATGTGATATGATTTTATGCACTATATTGTATCATGTTTGATGATACATGCATTATGGTTAAGTGTTAAGAATTAAACTATAGTTAAGTGGGTGATTAGGGTTTTTGATTTCATTTTATTCATTTATCTTTTTGGAAAAAGAAAAGGCAAAATGAGGAAAATGGTTGCTTTCTTTTGTTCATTCATGAACCTTCATGAAGACTTTGACTTAATGACCATTTTGTCTTATGCTTAACCCTTACCACTCACTTAAACCTTAGTTAACTCTCTACATCTAACCATGGTTCATTATATGATAAGGATTGATTTTTCTTTTCAATTCTAATATTCTTATCATAATATTTTAGCTTCTTCTTCTTCTTCCTTCAAGTGAAGAAAAGCTTGACCATCAATGGCAACTTGATGAAATGAGTGAGAAATCCAATTCTAAAGTCTACCCACTTCCTATTTCTTCATCCTCTACCTCTTGCCAAGTAGTAGAGTGTGTTTCCTTCACAAGTTTTCATGGCAAGGTGAAGGTGGAGCTTGATTTAGCGATGCCTCGACATAGATCATCTTCGGCATGGACATCGACGACCTAGCTCGCTTATTCTCCGACGAAGCCGACTCTAGAGCCCGGATTCTTTTTGGACAGCGGAGACAACTTCGTTGCGGAGCTATGGAGGTGGAGCACCGGATCTACAAAGGTTGTATTTCCGATATCCCATTAGTTAAGTTGTTAACTAGATTGTTTTTCGCCTAGAAATCTAGCAAACGATTCGTAGTCGGGTCTCTCGGCACCGTTAATTTTTGAAATTGGCATGTTCGATGCCTTGTGAGACCTCACTAGAGTGCCTAGGAACCCTACAATCCTAGACCCCTACGGGCGCGGCAAATCACCCGCCAAGACCTGAAGCGAGGCAGTCCCCTCCAGCACCGTGAATGGACCACCCAGCACTTCACGGAATCCGGTAACTTGGGCACCCCTCCTGGGTCATCCTGTACCCCCTACGAGTGCGGCGAATAGCCCGCCAATCCTGGAGTGAAGCCCCCTCCGTCTCAATGCCATGAGATGCGGGCCCGTTGCCCTCTAGAACCCGCTATCCGTGCACCCCTCCGCGGGGTAATCCTAGTACAGAAAGTAAAATATACATACAAAGGGTACATCGACCGCAACCAGGTCGTGTCCCAAAAGAATAATACAAACAAGCAGTGACGACAGTCCACATGTCGGACGCTCGCCCCGCAATATCAAATGTACATATAAAACAAAACTGTACTAGCATTGCATCCAGGCTATCCCCCACGACCGATCCGCAACATCACAACATAAACACAGAACATCAACGTGAAAATCACGTTCGCAAATCCGTCTAACCGGACTATAGCAGTTAGACAGGATTTACCGATCAAGTGATATTCACGGTCGCAGATATAATGTAAATACTGTGAACCAATGTGTTTAAAATATCCGATCGATCAAATTTTAACAAGTGGGCCCCCAAGTACTACTGTAGCACATCAAGAAATTCTGGGCCCAAAATTAATATTCCAGAAACCCTAAAATCAACCCAGAGAGCAACTGCAGAAATTTCATGCAGTGATCTCAACATAGTGCGGCGGAACCGCGGCCCAAAGGGGTGTTTGGCCGCGGTTCCGTGCTCCCACTATGGATTCACTGCATCGAATTTCTACAGTGTTCTTACAATTTCCAGTACATCACTTTTCTGCAAGCTGAAAAAGTTTTAGAGCCCGGAAAAAATCGACAGAAAACTGATGTGAAGAAAACGCGGGTTTTTGGAATTTTGGTCGATCGGAAATTTAAAACACATTAGACAAAGCTAGACTAGGTTAATGGCGTGGCTCTGATACCATGTTGCGCCACGGCAGCGCCCCGGCCGTCTTACCGAGGCCAAAATGCGGAATCAAAAATTTTCCTTACTTGGAAACTGGCGCTACCGCGGACAATTAACCCGGATCGTAACCATTAACCTAATGCTAGCTAACAAGAGATGGGAAGATAAGTATACCAAGTGATCCGAGTCCTCCGGTCTTCTCGTCATCGTCCCGATCTCCCGCGGAAAGTCCTGTCTCCATGTCGTCGCCTCCTCGCCGGAAGTGCACCACGTCGCCTGTATCTTTTACGGGCTCCCACCTCAATACCGAGGCAACTCGGGCACGAAGCTGGCAAGTCGACGTGCCCAAGATTTGCTGTAGGCTAGTGTAGAATGGTTGTCTCATTTGGGGTGGTGAAGTTGCCTTGATGGAGGGATAAATGGAATGAACTTTGGAGAGGTGAGAAGGATTTCTTTGTGGCAAGCATGCAAATGAGATATGAATAATTCCCTCATCATAAAAAATGAACTCCTCTCTCCCTCTCATCTCCAAGTGGCCGGCCCCCCTTATTAGAAAATGAGGAGAGGAAAAAAACAACAAGAGGGAGGTGAGTGTAGGAGAGCACAAGGGTGACCACATCCAAAAGGTGAACCTCACATCAAAAACCAAATCAATCTTAATCCTTTCTAATCAACAAAAAGCAAAGGATAAGAAAGAAAAAGGATCACATGATACTTGTCAAATCATGAAGCCATCATAATCAATCCATATGCAAGAAACCCCTTCCATAAATGTTATTTGCAAACTTGCAAATAACACCCTCCATCGGGAAAAGTCCGGCCGGGAAAGAACAAAGGAAAACCGGCCGGAACGGAATGCAAACTGGCAACTCCAGAAAACTGGTCCCGTAATAAATTACAGGAAAACCCCGATACTGTGCATACACACCCGCATCTGTATTCCGACCGGATACAAATGCAATGAGACAAAATCTACACTGTACTAAACTAGGATCCGGCTTAAACCAAAGCCGGCTAGTAATATCCGTTCGATCCTGATCCGTGCAATACCGCACGTATCTGATCGAACCCTGCCATATAACCATACGGCCACTAGTACAAACCGTCTGATCCTGATCCGTGCAATACCGCACGTATCTGATCGGACCCTGACATATCTCCATACGGCCTCTACAGCGTTTCGCCCGAAACTTGAGTAACTGAATGTGTGGTGGACTCTAAAGACTCGTCAATACTATGGCTGTGGATTTAACCACTAGCACGTCAGAGGTATAAGCCAATACGGGACGGGCCACCAGCTATTGACCAAAAGGGACGTCGATGAGCGAACTCATCCTGACACCCTACTGAGCCTGTCAGTGACAATATCCGTACAGTCCGGTCCGTTCGTCTATGAGTATCGCATGGCGGGCTTAGGGGGTTGGTAAAAGTCAGACCCCCAAAAGCGGTACAAGTCGTGTCGGAGTGTAGCCCAGAACACCCTGAGATATTACTGGAATACCTACCAGTAAATCTCCTGCCTCGGCCGAGGGCTTTGTGTAATGGCTCTCCTAGACACAGCGCGACCTCACCCCCAATACCGGGAGAGACGAACCCCTGCAGATCCGCTCACTGCCTCCATGTGGCTTGGGACTGTACCCAACTAAAACCTGTTTGCACGACTCCTTTGAGCCGTGGTAGGGTAGTAATCAAAGCACAGTGGGAACTCACACGAGACAAATGACGATCTCAGGTCGATGAACTAACCTGTACACATGTCACCAGGGAACTGCTATCTGACGTCAGGTATAAGACCAACTAGCAGGTTCCCGGCGAGTCCTGTCCGGTGTACTCATAACCCAATGAGCACCTGTATACATCTTAGGTGAACCAACTGACACCAGTGGCTTGTGAGACCGGCCACCGCCCCTCGTCGGGGTCTCGACTGTATACACTAGTCTACTAATGGAGTATCGATGCCCTGTCTCGAAACTCCTACGACTAGGGACCTTTTAAGTATGTGCTTATAGACTACCAGCTCCCACGTATATGATCGCCCTCATACTGCTGGCAGTCAAGCAAGAATCCTAGGGGCTCTATCAACGTGTAATAGCGACCTGTCAGGTCACCTAAAGCAGTACACGATGATAAAGATAAACCAGATAGCATACTATCATCTCGAGTAAGACTGTCCTACCGGGATAGGTCCTCCCTCAATCATTGCAATCACGTGCCTGTGATCCAATAATTGACTCTGAGGGCACTATCTCCAACACATACCTGCATCAATACTCGAAATTATCATGAATCCCGTGTCCAGCATCGACACATAAATTGTCATATCTCAGGCGCCGTCTCATCGGATCGGCTCTCATATCTCAGGCACCGTTCCATCAGATCGGTCCTTATATCCATCTATCTCATATCACTCCGTTCGGCATTCTCTGGATATCTGCTGAGTTCAATACTGTCACCGGTAGGTAGTGTTCCCAGGCAGACTCAACGCCTTTCTATACGATTTTCTTGCTCTCTGGGTACCGTACCGGGTTCACCATGTACCCGCGGTAACTCTGCACTCTTCGAATCGGGTAGTAATCATCGCTCAGAACTGAGAAATCTCATGGTGGACGTTGAAATATTATATCAAGGGAAACCGCGTTTTTAAAATATTCATAAGTTTTTAAATCATATTTGCGGTTTCTCAAATCCAGAAATCTCATGAAAACAGAATTTCATAAAAATATGGCAATAATGGAATAATATGTACAGGCACAGAACAATACTGTTATGCATAGCAAGTGTGTTGAAAAATATATACTAAAGTTTTGAAAACGTTTTCGTCATTTGAAATTTGGGCAGCATCTCCTTTGTAAATTTTGATCAAAATCAGTACATAAACAATAATAATATTGGCATCCCCAAACGAGAGCTAGCTTATTGCCAATCGACAGAATCACAACCACGCAACATATATACGACACCCAAAATGAAGATCAACACCAGAAGAGAATAAAAGAAATACCAAAATATCATCAACTTAAATGTAAAGAATAATACAAGTTTCGTCACTAAGTCCAAAAAATATACAATTGGTTTCTAAGTCTATCAAATATACATAGTCTGGTTGATGAAGTTTTTAACTAGATACAATGAATATAAAATATACAAGCGGTGGTTACGATCCATAATATAACCTACCCACCAAGCAATCACCCGAAAGAGAAGTGTGCCGGCAAGCCACTACTGATTCGAGCGGTCGGTCCTATAAGAAAACTATGGCACAACGGAGTGGGTTGCCAACTCGTGAGTAGAAGACATCATCAGGTAGAAATCGAATGCATAACGATCTATCTAAGTCATACTGTATAATTATATTGTATCGTGTGGTAACGAAAAGAACGCGTATATATGTATATACAAAAATAATATCGTGCCTGTCAATATGTGGTAACATGTCATCCATAGCATGTTTATATATATCATCTACTGAGTGTCCATCAACAACACTCGAAATCATCATACCAGCATCGACACTCGAAATTATCATGAATCCCGTGTCCAACATCGACACATAAATCGTCACATCTTAGGCGCCGTCTCATCGAATCAAATCTCATATCTCAGGCACTGTCTCATCAGATCGGTCCTTATATCCATCTATCTCATATCACTTCGGTTGATATCCTCCGGATATCTGCTGAGTCTAATACTGTCATCGGTAGGTAGTGTTCCTAGGCACACAACGCCTTTCTATACGATCTTCTTGCCTTCTGGATACCGTACCGGGTCCACCATATACCCGCGGATGGTGACACCCCACTCCTCGAATCGGGTAGTAATCATAGCTCAGAACTGAGAAATCTCATGATGGACGTTGAAATATCATATCAAGAGAAACTGCGTTTTTAAAACATTCACAAGTTTTTAAATCATATTTGCGGTTCTCAAATCCAGAAATCTCATGAAAACAGAATTTCATAAAAAACATGACAATAATGGAATAATATGTACAGGCACAGAACAATACTGTAATGCATAGCAAGTGTGTCGTATAGCAATTTAAAGAAGATACTAACAGAATCTAAAATGCTAACAGGTTATAATGTGATAAAGTGATATAACGAGTTCTATCTGTGTACGTGGCATGACAATTACCGATGATATGTGTGTGGGCTAACGAGTATGTGTACGTGCAATATATAAGTCATCGGTAATAGTGCGCGTGTCTTAGCAACGAAGTTACGTAAGCTAAATGTATAAACGTATTATGTATCGTAAGGGATCGAAGCGCGAGCGTATGCAGAAGTAAGAAATCGAAATGCGAGTGTAAGCGGAATAAAGAAATCGTAATGCGAAAAAATATAAAAATGTATAACTACGTATGAGCCATACAGTTATAGTTTAAAATAGCCCGAAACATTGTTTTAGAAAATATGGGGCTACAATGTTTTTGAAGAAGATACCATTTGAAAAGTCGTAGCGTCCCCTTGAAATTATCATTTAAAAGTACATAACGATTCGTTGGTTTTGAAAGTAGGTATGACTCTAAATATCTCATAATATCTACTCTGTAATTTAAGCAAGACTTCTTGAGTCGTAATAAATATCGGCGATCTATCCTCATCATATCACGTACGGAATATCCATCGTACGATATCATCAAATCTACAGTACAGATCTATAGTCACGTACATCATTTCATCTCATATCATATCGTATCATGTCATGTCATCTCGTATCATATCAAATTATATCGCTTCATATCATCATATCGAATCCTATCCTTATATATATGTGTGTGTATATATGAACAACCCAATGGCAAGAAATAGAGATTTAGGGTATCACTTCTGCTAAGTATAGGAATATACGCATATAGTATTCTAGCAAACCCTATTAGCTAGGTATACGTTTCTAGTATATATATGTATATCCTAATTCTACGGTTGCGGGGGTGCTATACGTCATCCACCCGACTTCTCCCATAGATATACATCTACTCACCTCAACACGTCTCGTCCTAGTGATTTCGACGGATGCCTTGTCCTTCTTCGTTGTCTCGGAAGTCCAATCGATTGTACCTACAATCGAATCCACAACAAAAGTCGCATAAAAACCTGAATCGAAATTGAAATCACGAGCGAAGCATACATAAATTAGAACCTATGGTCAACGCATGTTAAAACAACAAAATACCCCCCGACGTCGACGTACGAACATCAAATGACCGAGTCAAAACAAAATATCCAAAAACCAAGTTTCAAATATGGCAAAATATTGCCAAAACTAAGTTAAAACAACTCCAGATTTTTCTTCAGGTGATCTGGGACCTTTTAGCATATAGAGTAGGCTTAGTTATCAAGTGAGTGGACTACAGAACAAACCCCAGACCCTAATTCAAAAATTGACCCGCAATTTGCGGTCAAATTGGATTTATTTGCGGTTTGGATTTGGAGTTGAGGTCTCGGGCTTCTACGATGGTCTTCTACCGGTTCATATATCTCTCTATATTCTCTAAATTTTTTTCAGAGTTCTCTAGTTGCTCCAGATTCCAATTGAGCATCAATATCTCAAAGAAAACCGACATTCGAAATTCTAAACTCATCTTAGAAACTTCTAAACTCATTTAGATTAGGAATACTATCACTGCTAGGCTAGTAATCATTCTCTAAACCCTATACTACACTAATACCACAAGTTTTACTCACTACAACCCACTTTAGAATTCTCAAGTTTTGAATGTTGGATATAGTGCCCTCAAGTCAATTATTGGATCACAGGCACGTGATTGCAATGATTGAGGGATGACCTATACCGGTAGGACAGTCTTATTCGAGATGATAGTATACTATCTGGTTTGTCTTTATCATCGTGTACATGCTTTAGGTGAAATTACATATCACTATTACACGTTGATAGAGCCTCACTATTACACGTTGATAGAGCCCATAGGATTCTTGCTTGATGGCCAGCAGTATGATGGCGATCATATACGTAAGAGCTGGGGTCTTTAAGCACATCCTTAAAAGGTCCCTAGTCGAGAGAGTTTCGAGACAGGACATCGATACTCCAGAGTAGACTAGTGTATACAGTCGAGACCCTGACGAGGGGTGGTGGCCGGTCTCACAAGCCATTGGTGTTAGTTGGTTCACCTAAGATGTATACAGGTGCTCATTGGGTTATGAGTACTGATTGTTATAATTTCCTGATTGGATGTAAAAGTATCAATTCAAATAGTCCCCGGCAACGGCGCCATTTGATTGAATGATTTTCTCGTTGTGTAGTATTTAGAAAATTGTATAGAAATTCACAACCAAAAATTATTTGACCGCAATCAATAACGGTGTCGGTTGTAGCACGTTAGTAAGTGCGGATCGTCCTCAGGGAAAGTGTAAGTGTTCGTCTTTTGAATTAGATGAATTGAAACTTTAAAGAAAAGAAAAGAGAACAATTCATGATTTATATTTGAAGTTCAAGAATTAGAAAATCTAGATCTAATAACAAGAAAAAGATAGAATCAAGAATTGATAGTTTGATGATTTTTCCAAACCAAATCTCAAGAATCGAAATGAGGCTCGTAGGAATCGATCGGATCTATAGATGTGATGTAATCTTACAATTACGTATTCTTATCCTTCGATGAATTGATACTAGATCGATGATGATCGACAAGAATTAGGGATTTCTAGTGAAACTAGGGTTTCATCTTATCCCTTGTTCTTTCATCGATATCATTCATATTCTATCCTCTAGTAAATTCAAGAAACGATCGTAGATCCCTAATTTCGAGTGATCACAATCAAGAAAGCATCGCTACGAAACTAGGTCATCGATTCTTGAACTTGCTAGGGTTTACAAAACTCGTAGGATTCAAGAATCATTTAAAGATTTGTTACATCATCATTCTATTGATCGTCTCAACTCCTTTACGAGCGGAGTTTTACTCAAACATCACAACAAGAACAACAATTACAAATTGAGATCTAATCATGATGCAAGAATTAAAAGAAAGCAAGATAAAAGAATTTCACCTTTTATTTATATCAACAATTTCGTTACAATCGCTCAAGAACTACAAGAGGAAGAACTCGATAGTCGATTTGGCTTCGCTCGGCTCCATGAGTCGCGGATCGGCTTGGATCACTTGTTCGGTTGGAGATCGGCTCGGCTCCTAAAAGGTTGAAGGGCTTCTTGCTTGATTGGTACTCAAGATCTTGAATTTGGAGTGGAATTAGGGTTAGGGTTTCGCACAAGCCTTGTCACTAGACTTGTGGAAGAAGATGAAGAATTGAAGAAGACTAAAGATTAATGAAGAATTAGCTAACTAAGGAACAACCTCAACCCTTAGATCTAGGTTCCTATTTATAGCCATCTAAACCCTAGATCTAGGATTTGAATTTTAAGTTTCCCTCCAAAAGTTTGTTGAGAAAATTTGAATTTCCCTCCAAAAGTTAGTTAGAGGAGAAGCTTCTAGATGAGGTTAGTTATGAGCTTAATTAGGATTATCTTTGCTTAATGATCTTTGCTGATCTGGCAGAAGACTCTGGAGAATTCTGGAATTTGACGTGTCAAAATGAGGTGTAGGCCTTGAGATAGGAGTTTTGCACTGAAAATTGAGCGATGATGTGGCAAAACCGCCGCGGAACCGCGGCATAAGCTGGCTCCCGCCGCGGTTCCGCGGCTCTTTGGGGGCTTCATGGCTTGAAACTTCAATGGTAATTCTTGGGCTGTCTTATGGGCCTTTATCTGATATGTTGAATTGTATTTCTCCCTTTGGATTGCTACCAGATCCGAAATCATGGAGTTGGTGTATTTTTGATCAGCTTCTTTTGACTTTGCTCCTGCAATTTCCTGCACAAATCTCGACTCAAGTGTTGCGCAAATACAGAGATGATGCGATGCCATGAAATGTTGTCAATTTCCCTTAAAGTGCCGGTTTAAAAGTCTAACACATGCAATCTGATATTTTATGACTGATTTGCTAATATGTGAAATATGAATACCGAACACTTCTAAATGAGTGCAAATGATAGGGAAATTGCCGTGTTAAAAATACATTATTCGACTGATCAAATACCCCCAAACTTAATTTCGATCGTCTCGAGCAATATTTTTTATTAAAAAGAGAAGGAGAAAATAAAGAAAGAGAAAAACTAACTAGCACACTTTCGTAGGCAACACGATTGCACTGAGCACGTGCAACAAGCCTTTAAACCTCTAGGTGTCCCTAGTAGGAGGAGTGTTGTCTCCTGAGGGTTTTCAGCGGATTGGACCCACAAAATCCAATAATAAAAGAAAGATCATGAATATTACATTTAAAGACAAGAATTGTAAAAAAAAGCCTTGAAAATTAGGGTTTCCAACTAAGCTAGCTTTTCAGTTGTCATGAGCCCTCTCTTAATGGTCATGAAAAGATGTCAGAAATCACGTCCTCCCTCAATAAAACATCGTCTTATTCTTCATTCCTATCTTTCTTCCAAACATCGATCATATCACCCTGCGTGTGTGTAAAGGACATCCCTACACCCGGAGAATTCAATTCAAGCTATCATACTCTTGCCCATCAGCCTCAGTACTTTTAAATTAATGAATATTTAGATGAGATTGCTCACACACTTTCATGCGACCGTTAATACTTCTTGAGGTACTAACCGACCGATTACTCATGTGCTTGCTTATTTGGTGTATTTTCCTCATCTTGCACCACCTCAGGCATAGCAGTGACTCCCAGACCAGTTGGCCTTAGGGCACTAGGTGAAGAGGCACCCTCGCTATATATTTTTTATTGCCCTTGGTGATAACAAAACCAGTGTCCATTTTTCTCACCACTTTATATTTTCTTCATTATTTTTATTTCCTTCATACATTGGCTTTAAGACAAGAGCATTTCAAGGTATCCTCTACTATCCCAGGCTTTAAGACGTGTGTAAGTGCGAATAGCAGGGTATCAACGTTCAAAATGTTTGGCTTCTAGAATAGAAACTATTTTTCAGACTTATTTTTATCCTCAGATTAGTGACGTCCTTCATCTTACTAACCCTTGGGACAACGGCTCATAACTACTTATTACTAGTTCGTATAAGAAAACTTCTAATTTTCTTAGTTTTCTTAAATTTTTCTAATCTCATGGATGTAATTGTTCACTATCTAATCTTTTATTTATCTTATTTATGTACAAAAATTATTTTTATAATTTTTATAATTTTTAAATTTTTATAGGTTTTCAAAAAATGTTTTGTGCTTATGCAAATGATGCGAAAATAAGCACAAACCTCCCCCAAACTTGTTTTCAACAGTGTCCTCACTGTTGCCTTCAGCTAAATCTCAAAAAACCTGTAAGCTTGGGATGAATTTATTAGTGGGGGCAAAATATTTAAGTGAAGACCCTCCCCCAAACTTATTTTTGGCTCAAAATTTTGTAAAAATTCTTTTTAGGAGCCAGAAAATACCCCCCCAAAACTTGAGTTATGCAATGTTAAGCTTTGAAAATCACAAGAGGGGGTCAAAAATCAGTGGTCGATGCCAAGCTTTGCAAAGACCGAACGTCAACACCAACCATTCAAATTTTTTATCAATGCAGTGCTCTGGTTGGTGGAAGAAGAAGTGGGGAAATGTTAAGTGGTGGAATAGAATGTGGGTGCGTCTCATTTTGGAGAGACGATGCAGTGAATGTGATGGATTACTCGCATTCTTTTTACAATTCAGAAGAAGGGGTGGAGGTTCAATTTCATTGATTGGGAGATGATTCATCTCAACACCCGTGTCATTTAAAAATGCGAGTTCATCAGCGAAGATCTCCTCAAAAGTTTCATCAATACCCCGAATAATAATGTCATCACAAAGTGCGGGGTGATCTTCAGACTCTAAAAGCGGTTCATAATCAGTGTTAGTTGTTGACCCGGACATCTTGGTGGAAGAGTCCGTATGTGTATGATACATAGTTGGGTCAAACAACAACGTATGAAAGAGTCTAGATCGGTATCAGGAGGATCATCAAATTCGCTGCTGTCGACATCCATTAAGTCGACAGAACAGACCTGAGCAGTAGGTTCGGAGGGTACACTTCCCAACTTGTAAATGTTCAGCTCAATTGACCTATTCCCGAAGGATAAGGTCATAGAACCGTTACGACAGTTGATAATAGCATTGGAAGTGGCCAAAAAGGGGCGACCTAAAATCACCGGAATTTGATTTCGTGAGTTCGCTACAGGCTGTGTATCAATTACAATAAAGTCCACAGGGAATATGAATTCCCCAATTTTTATTAACACATCATCCAGTTCACCCCTAGGTTTGGTGATTGATCGGTCAGCCATCTGGAGAGTGCAATGGGTTGGCTTCAACTCTCCGATACCTAGTTGCTCATAGACTGAGAAAGGAAGCAAGTTAACACTAGCGCCAAGGTCTAGTAGAGCACGGTTAATGTGTTTTTCCCCAATAGAAATGGAAATCGTAGGATATCCAGAATCCTTATGTTTCCTCGGTAATTATTGGGGGAAAGCCGTGTCTACTGTTTTTGCCATGAAAATCTTCTTGGGCACTTGAGTCTTCCTCTTCCTAGTGCACAAGTTCTTAAGAGTTTTCGCATAGGACGGAACTTGTTGGATGGCATCTAGGAGAGGGATGTTGATATTAACTTGCTTAAAAATGTCCATAATCTTCTCCATATGTGGACTCGGTGTGTTAGCCCTTAACCGATTTGGATAAGGTGCTTTAGCAATAAGCGCTGGGTCCATCATAGGAGAAGGAAGTGGGTGTGGAACCGATCCCAGAATAAAAGTGGGGATCGTCCGTGGAGGAGTAAAAGAGGTGGGCTGTAGTGGCGAGCCTTTTGGGAAACGAAGAATAGGCTCGGAAGAAGGTGGTGGGGTAGAAGAACTGGGGTCAGAATTAGAAGTATGTGTGTGAGGAAAGGTCTCAGCCGGGGTGTTATTGATTGATTTATCAGTATCATCAAACTTTTCCCCAACGTGATTGTCAAGCACTCTTCCAGATCTCAACGTGATCTCATCCACATGATGTGAATAGCCAGGATTAGGTAAAGGTTGAGCTGGAAGTTTCCCTTTCTCTCGTGCACTCATTTCGGCTTTTAGTTGTGCAATTTGTGCTTCCATCGATTTGATATTATCATTTTGAGAGACAATGATCTTCATCACATTCTCGATGGAAGATTGCAAACTTGCCGTCCCTTGGATGGATTGTTTCATGAAAGTATCCAAGGTTTGTGCTAGTGCAGAGGTATTATCTGTACCGGTCAATTGCAAAGGACTAGACGGTGCAAAAGTGTTGGCCGGATTTTGGAAATTTTGTGATTGGAAGGGGTGCTGACTCAATTGAAGTTGTGGGTGCTGTTGTGGTGGAGGGGCCCCTTGGAAATTGTTTTGGGTTAGAACCGTGTTTTGAAATTGTGATTGGTTCCAAGCAAAATTTGGGTGATTCCTCAAACCCTGATCATATGTGGAGGAAGATGGATCGTTTCTAGGTCTTTGAAATGCGGCATTGGTATGCTCATGACCTTGAAACGGACATTCTTCCGTCAGGTGAGACGGATCAGAACAGCAACCACATACAGTTTTGGAGAGTGACATTTGATTTAGGGTGGCGGCTAAAAATTTATTTTCCATAGTCTCGAGTTTCTTGTGTATAGCTGCAATGTCAGCTCTAACTCTTATGGAAATATCATTGCCATCCCTAGACGATTGACTCACACCCTCCCACTGTAAAGATTTTTCAGCGAAATCTTCTAGAAAGTTCCATGCTTCCCCATCATCTTTGGTCATAAAGTTGCCTTGATACATGGATTCAAGGGTCTGTCTTGTGTAAGGAGTAATGCCCTCATATATGATTCGGCACAGATCCCATCTCGGGATGCCGTGATGTGGACATTGGACTAACAGATCCTTGAAACGTTCAAGACATTTTGAAAATGTTTCATTTGGAAGCTGGGTGAATTGATATATTTTGCTACGGACTCGAGCTGTCTTTTGGTATGGGTAGAATTTCTTAAGGAATGCTTTGACAAATTCATCCCAATTTGAAATGGAATGTGCGGTAGTGTTATATAGCCACTTCTCGGCTAAATCGCACAATGTAAATGGGAGAAGACGTAGACGGAAAGCATCCACAGAAAGCTGTGAAGTACCCATCATTGCGCATACGTTTTCAAATTTGGTAATGAAAATGTAAGCGTCCTCAGTCTCGAGACCGTGAAATTTTGGTAGAAGGTTGATGTATTGGGGTTTTATTTGAAAATTTTCCCCGTTGGATGGTGGAATGGAAAGACAGGTGGAAAGTGGGCTTCGTGTTGGATAGCACCTCTATTGGAGAGAGATGCGAGGTGGATTCTGCGCACCAACGGACGGCGGCAGAGTAGTGGAAAAGAAGTTCGATGGAGGTGGATCCATCGATGTGGGTGTGGTGGTGGGTAAAGAAAGGGTAAATGTAGAAATACCGACTTTAGGGTCGATCGAAAGGACGCGGACTAAACAGGCACTAGAATCCTGTTGTCCAGCCTATCTTGCACTAAAAAGGGTTAGTACAAGTGGCAGCGTGAATTTATAATTAGGGGAAATGATATGAATGCGGTGTTTGTTTTGAAAAGTGGCCGGATTTTTGAAAATATGATGCAAATCCCAAAATGCAACATGCAAAACCCTAGAATCTAGTGGTCACCTAGGTCAAACTCTAGACCGCTCCTAACTGCCAAAAGACAAGTCGCAGGATAAATCCTCCACTGCCTCTTTGTCCCCCTGTGGCCAGGTAAGTGCCAGGTAAGTGGGAAGGTACTCCACTACGTAAGTAGTGGGCCTAATTAATAACCACTAGCCTTCGACACACTTTCCTAGGCACCACAAGAAAACGCGGATAAGCAATGAATTACCCACGACCTTATCTTGTCCTAAGTGAGCGCGACGGTCCTTAGAGTCATCTCTAGATATTTTTAGTTAATTAGGGTAAATGCGGATGCAAGTTTTGCGATTTTTGGGGCTTATGAAGGGTAATGAACTCCCCACCTAATCTGGATTTGGTCGTGCCCCTTAATTTCCGTATTAATATGCAAACAACCAAAAGAATCAAAAACACGCACAAATTTTATTTTGCTTTTGCGGCGCAGCGATTATTTGCAAAGAAACCTGCAGAAAAGTGTTATTTGGAGCAGATTTAGGAGAGAGATAAGAAATTTAGAAGTTACTATGAAAATTTTGTGCAGAGAAGCTTCCATAGAGGTGCGAAACCGCCGCAATAGGGCTCTAATGCCGCGGAAGGGAGGTCAAAATGACTGTTCACTGCACCAAAATTCTTGACACTGTTCCACTTGAACTCCTCAGCTCTCTGGAAAATTCAGAAAAATTTTCTCCAGCTCCAATGATTCCAGATTTCCTCGCAATCAAATCACAACACACGTATTAGTGTTTGCACGAATTTTGATCACAAATTTTAGATGGAATAAAATTTTCAACTCAAATTTCAAAATACGAACAATTAGCGCACTATCCCCGGCAACGGCGCCATTTGATTGAATGATTTTCTCGTTGTGTAGTATTTAGAAAATTGTATAGAAATTCACAACCAAAAATTATTTGACCTCAATCAATAACGGTGTCGGTTGTAGCGCGTTAGTAAGTGCGGATCGTCCTCAGGGAAAGTGTAAGTGTTCGTCTTTTGAATTAGATGAATTGAAACTTTAAAGAAAAGAAAAGAGAACAATTCATGATTTATATTTGAAGTTCAAGAATTAGAAAATCTAGATCTAATAACAAGAAAAAGATAGAATCAAGAATTGATAGTTTGATGATTTTTCCAAACCAAATCTCAAGAATCGAAACGAGGCTCGTAAGAATCGATCGGATCTATAGATGTGTGTAATCTTACAATTACGTATTCTTATCCTTCGATGAATTGATACTAGATCGATGATGATCGACAAGAATTAGGGATTTCTAATGAAACTAGGGTTTCATCTTATCCCTTGTTCTTTCATCGATATCATTCATATTCTAGCCTCTAGTAAATTCAAGAAACGATCGTAGATCCCTAATTTCGAGCGATCACAATCAAGAAAGCATCGCTACGAAACTAGGTCATCGATTCTTGAACTTGCTAGGGTTTACAAAACTCGTAGGATTCAAGAATCGTTTAAAGATTTGTTACATCATCATTCTATTGATCGTCTCAACTCCTTTACGAGCGGAGTTTTACTCAAACATCACAACAAGAACAGCAATTACAAATTGAGATCTAATCATGATGCAAGAATTAAAAGAAAGCAAGATAAAAGAATTTCACCTTTTATTTATATCAACAATTTCGTTACAATCGCTCAAGAACTACAAGAGGAAGAACTCGATAGTCGATTTGGCTTCGCTCGGCTCCGTGAGTCGCGGATCGGCTTGGATCACTTGCTCGGTTGGAGATTGGCTCGGCTCCTAAAAGGTTGAAGGGCTTCTTGCTTGATTGGTACTCAAGATCTTGAATTTGGAGTGGAATTAGGGTTAGGGTTTCACATAAGCCTTGTCACTAGACTTGTGGAAGAAGATGAAGAATTGAAGAAGACTAAAGATTAATAAAGAATTAGCTAACTAAGGAACAACCTCAACCCTTAGATCTAGGTTCCTATTTATAGCCATCTAAACCCTAGATCTAGGATTTGAATTTTAAGTTTTCTCCAAAAGTTTGTGGAGGAAATTTGAATTTCCCTCCAAAAGTTAGTTAGAGGAGAAGCTTCTAGATGAGGTTAGTTAGGAGCTTAATTAGGATTATCTTTGCTTAATGATCTTTGCTGATCTGGCAGAAGACTCTGGAGAATTCTGGAATTTGACGTGTCAAAATGAGGTGTAGGCCTTGAGATAGGAGTTTTGCACTGAAAATTGAGCGATGATGTGGCAAAACCGCCGCGGAACCGCGGCATATGCTGGCTCCCGCCGCGGTTCCGCGGCTCTTTGGGGGCTTCATGGCTTGAAACATCAATGGTAATTCTTGGGCTGTCTTATGGGCCTTTATCTGATATGTTGAATTGTATTTCTCCCTTTGGATTGCTACCAGATCTGAAATCATGGAGTTGGTGTATTTTTGATCAGCTTCTTTTGACTTTGCTCCTGCAATTTCCTGCACAAATCTCGACACAAGTGTTGCGCAAATACAGAGATGATGCGATGCCATGAAATGCTGTCAATTTCCCTTAAAGTGCCGGTTTAAAAGTCTAACACATGCAATCTGATATTTTATGACTGATTTGTTAATATGTGAAATATGAATACCGAACACTTCTAAATGAGTGCAAATGATAGGGAAATTGCCGTGTTAAAAATACATTATTTTCGACTGATCAAGTACACCGGACAGGACTCGCCGGGAACATGCTAGTTGGTTTTATACCTAGCGTCAGATAGCAGTTCCCTGGTGACATGTGTACAGGTTAGTCTATCGACCTGAGATCGTCACTTGTCTCGTGTGAGTTCCCACTGTGCTTTGATTACTACTCTACCATGGCTCAAAGGAGTCGTGCAAACAGGTTTTAGTTGGGTATAGTCCCGAGCCACATGGAAGCAGTGAGCGGATCGGCAGGGGATTCGTCTCTCCCGGTATTGGGGGTGAGATCACGCTGTATTTAGGAAATCCATTACACGAATTCCTTGGCCAAGGCAAGTGAGATTTACTGGTAGGTATTCCAGTAGTATCTCAGGGTGTTCTGGGCTACACTCCGACACGACTTGTACCGCTTTTGGGGGTCTGACGTTTACCAACCCCCTAGGCCCGACATGCAATACTCATAGACGAATGGACCGGACTGTACGGATATTGTCACTGACAGGCTCAGTAGGGTTCCAGGATGAGTTCGCTCATCGGCTTCCCTTTTAGTCGATACATGGGTAGCCGTTACGTACAGCTAGTACCACTGACGTGCTTGTGGTTAAACCCACTGCCGGCGTATTGATGAGTCTTTAGAGTCCACCACAGATAGTTTCCCAAGTTTCTGGCGAAACGTTGTAGAGGCCGTATGGTTTTATGGCAGGGTTCGATTATATACGTGCACTTGTGCACGGATCATGATCGGACAGATCATACTAGTGGGCATTGGTTTAAGCCGGATCCTGGTATTAGATTTGTTGGATTACTTTCGTCTCATCGCATTTGCATTCAGTTGGAATGCGGATGCAGGTATGTATATACAGGTGAGGGGTACCCTTGTGATCATTCACGAGTTTACTTTAGATGTTGCCATTCTCTTTTTGGATTAAACATTTTGGTTTACATGTTTAATGGTGGAAATTGTGAGTGGAGATCATGATGAAGTGCATTAAATGAGACATGTGCATGGGTGGTGACTCATGGTCTTATTTTTTGTGCATGTCATCTTTTCTTGATTGATTATTGTGTTGAAATGAAGTATGGAGAGAGAATGGACAGCCACTAACTCTTGGGGTTGCTCTTGAGATTATTGTAGGGCTCTCATTTTTCATCTCATCACAATAATAACACATATGCCTCTTCTTCTTCTTCTTCTTCCTCTAGCTCACAAGTTCCACCATGGCTTCATCTTCAACCTCCATCCATACACTCTCATGTGTTGAGAATCAATGGATGCTTGAAACAAAGTTGTCATACACATTCTCTACATCACCTTGGACTTGTCGGCTAGCAAACTTCATGTCCGAGTTGGTTCGGTTTGAAGCGGGAGCTCGTAAAAAGACTTCTTGACATGGTGCCCTTCCGACGATGAGACCGGAGATCGGAGATGCCGCGAGGAGCTAGGGATGATGGCTAAAGACCGAAGGACACGGATCGATCGGTATAGCCTTTCTATCATCTTTCTAGTTTGCTAGTTTGTGTTAATGGTTTGATCCGGGTGAAAGACTACGATAGCGCCGGTTTCATAAAAGTTTTTGTTCCGCTTTTGGCCTCGGATTGACGGCCGAGGCGCTACCGTAGTCTTACATGGTATCAGAACCATGCCAGTAATCTTTACTAACTTGTTCTAGCATGTTTAAAATATCGATCGATCAAAATTTCCGAAACCACATTTTCATTTTCTGAATTTCTGTCGAATTTTAAAAGTCGTTGAAAAATTATTTTAGGTGTTTCAGAAAATCATGCAGGCTTTTCTAAGACCCCTGTAGAAATTTGAACGCATGATCCAATCATTACGCCGCGGAACCGCGGCATAACTGGTATGTTTGCCGCGGATCCGCGGCTGGAATGTGTGCTCAGAGCTTCATTTTTCTTCTGGTGGTCTTTCTCTTAGAATTGTGGTTTCTGGAAAATTTAGTTTTGGCCCAGATTATTTTGAGTGCTGGAATTGTACTTGGGGCCCACTTCGGGAAATTTTGTCGATCGAAATTTTAAATAAGTTAGTTCGCAGTACTTACATTACTATCTGTGACCGTGAATGTCACTCGAGCGGTAAATCTTGTCTAATTGCTATAGCTCTTTTAGACGGATTTGCGAACGTGACATTCACGTTGATGTTCTGTGTTGTGCTGTGTTGTTGCGGATTTGTCGTGGTGGATAGCTTGGGTGCAATGTTAGTACAGTTCGGTTTTATTTGTACATTTGATATCGCGGGGCGAGCGTCCGACATGTGGACTGCCGTCACTGCCTGTTTGTATATTATTTATTTAGGGCACGACCGGGTTGAGGTCGATATCACCGTTGTATATATTTTTCTTTTCTGTACTAGGATTACCCCGCGGTGGAGTGCACGGATAGCCGGGTTCTAGAGGGCAACGGGCCCGCATCTCATGGCTTTGAGACAGAGGGGGCTTCACTCTAGAATTGGCGGGCTATTCACCGCACTCGTAGGGGGTATAGGTTGACCCAAGGAGGGGTGCTCAAGTTATTGGATTCCGTGAAGTGCTGAGTGGCCCATTCACTTTGCTGAAGGGGGCTGCCTCGCTTCTGGTTTTGGTGGATAACTTACTGCGCCCGTAGGGGTTTAGGTTTTCATTGCACAGGCTATCCACACGACTAGGGGAACGTCGGGTTTCATTTGCGGCTCTATGAAACCCGGGGATCCCAGATTATCTGTATTGTTCTGTGATGCTTATTACTTTTCTGTGATGTTGCATTTATCACGCCTGGAGCGATTATTATATATTGTTATATATATACTAGTAGATGTTGTATATGTTTTACATCCACGCTAGTCCAGTCCCCGCTCTGTCGTTAGTTAAGTAACCTAACGGGTGATGACGGGACCCAGTGGCGAATGCGGATGGCATATACATACATCATATTTTCGTTCTTTTGTGGTGTGATCAATTGATGGGACTGCGTTGATTCAGATCAATGCAAGAAAAACAAACCTATTCTGATGTTGTTGGAACATTTTTCAAAAAGCTGTTATTACAAGGACGTTTTCTTTTGTTTTGCACAGTGGTATTCGGTTATGAATATTCAGCACCTCAGTCGACGAGGCAAGGGCCGAGATCCCTTCACCGGGAGTGACCCCTTGGGCAGAAGTTTGCGTCAGGGTAATAACTTC
The DNA here is from genome assembly GCA_030015575.1 of Agapanthus africanus. Lineage (NCBI taxonomy): Eukaryota > Viridiplantae > Streptophyta > Magnoliopsida > Asparagales > Amaryllidaceae > Agapanthus > Agapanthus africanus. Next base: position 160,241,476 of record JASDDO010000031.1, on the reverse strand, counting down.
ATTATAGTCGACTACTTTTTACTTTGCATCATGGTATTCAGTTTGGAATATCCTGCACCTCATTCTACGGGGAAAGAGCCGAGATCCCTTCATCGGGAGTGACCTCTTTAGCAAAGGTTTTCGCCACTATATATTTATAAAAAGCCATCCGGTTGCTTCAACGATATCAAGTTCATTACGTTAAAGGTTTTTCGCCAAAAACCATTCATAGCCCTCCGTCATTTCAGACAGGTAGCACTTAGTATTCATGCTATGTATGTTGGCCTTCGTCAAGGTATAGTGTATGGTAGCTATTTGTTACTTTTCTGTTGCATAGATAGATGCGTTGGTTTGGGACAGTCGTACTACCATTTTGGCCTTCGTCAAGGGTATGTACGGGTGGGTTCAAATTAACCTGGATAATGACGGGTAGAACTTAACATGTGACTTATGATATGTTGGCCTTCGTCAAGGTCATAAGAGCATGGGGTAAAAATCACATCGGGAGTTTCTAAAGAAACTGAAACTTGCCAGGCATGCGCATACCTTTTGGAGTGTGATAACGTAAGTGGATTCCATTACGTTATCATGCGATGATAGTTGGATCCCGATTCCCACTGATGAGTTGGTTTACTCCTCTGGTGATCCCAACTAATTCTTCTTTCAGGTTTGAAGTAGAATTTGAGGATACAGTGGGAGGTTTCCTGATTAGATAAAGTGATAACCATTCTGATCTAGGTTAGAGTGCACGCAGAGTGTTTCTTTTCTCTCTCTCTTTGGCTGCGACCGTGGCCCGACCCTAGACTATGACTCAGTAACCAAGTTGACCGAACTTTATTAAAACACTGGCTTTTGGATTGTCTGAGTTGCATACATCATTGCCACTCCTTCTTTTACCCTTTGCATTTCTCCAGAACACCCTGTATTATTACGAATATCCACTTCCATTGGATAAATCCATCGTATGGTTATATATGAACTCGAAGGAACTTGTTCCAGATTCGAGGATGGATTGTGGTTTTGTAGAGATTGAATAGGACTATTCAGTTGTTTTTTCCTTTTACCTTCTCTCAGGTTGTGAGGGCTCCTAGGATTAGGAGAGGGTATACCTATTACGCTTATTGGATAATATTCTTCCAAACATAGGCAGGTGCCGAAAGGTAGGGAATGAAGAAAACCAATTATCCTAAGTGTGGTGTACAGAAGATAATAAGTAAAGACAAATAAAGGGATTAGAAAGAGGGCAAAGTAAATTGCAACTGCTATCATTCACGACCAAACCAAGTATTTCATCGCCACTCCTATTTCACCTTTGTATTTCTCCAGAACACCTCGTATCACTACGAATATCCACTTCCATTAGATAAATCCATCGTATGGTTTTATACGAACCCGAAAGAACTTCTTCCAGTTCGGGGATGGATTCTGGTTCAGGAGAAATAGAATAAGGATTATTCAGTTGGATTTTATCTTTATCTTCTCTCAGATTGCGAGTACTCCTAGAATTAGGAGAGTACACCTATTTCGCTTATTGGATAGTTTTCTTCCAAACCATAGGCTGGTGCCGAACAGTAGGGAAGGAAGAAAACCATTAAGCTTAACGATGGTGTACAAAAGGTAATGAGTAAAGACAAATAAAGGGATTTTAAGAAATGGCAAGAAAATATACGGTTATAGTTATGAATTTGAATAATGGAAGAGGCATTACTAGGAATACCCGGATACCCCTTTGAAATATTTTCATGTTTCAGTTTCACTGTGCATTGTTAATTTTAAACTGATTTCCCAATTAGACCCTTGCTCCAGGGTATGCATTTACCAGGTATGAATCTCACATCTATATGGTTTACAGATGTTGAGTGGGAGTAAGTTATTGGGAATTAGGTGATCATCCTCATTATATCGGGATTCGTTGTAATTGGAGATATTTGAGGAAATCGCCTGGGTTTTTGCCGGACGGAAAATATTTGGCTTTGAATATCCGCTGTTGTGCGCCAATTTCAAATTGATATATCTGTACGTTTATTTTTTATAAAGTGAGATATAACTTTTTGAAATTATGTCCATGACATTTACCTATATCAGTTGATGGTTAGGTAAGGAGCATTCGACAGCGGTGTAATTCTTCATAACCATAGTACAGTTTTCAACTTGTGACGCACATGGTTTGAATTATTCAACTCAGGGGACTTATACAAAGCATTGTATATTGTCCAGTGTCCATTAGGATAGAGGGGTTGGTCCTCGTACTATATTCTGCTTACTTGTGACTTCTCTAGCTTTTAGACAAGTGTTTCGTAGAAATACAAGATCTAAGTTTTGAGAAGTTATAGGTATAAGAGTAAAGTAGAGAACCACGTATTGCAAGTATCAGGATTCTTCAAGGTGATCGGAGATGTAGATACTTGTGTTTGGTATTCAGTCGATAGTAATGATTTTGAGAACTTGCTTCTCTTTTTCAGGTTACTCATAATTGGATGCACTCCTAACTTAAGTAATGATGATTGGCCTCTCTCCATTTAGTTAACATGCACTGGAGACAGCTGCATGATTTGAATCTGGTTCCAATTAAATCAGTGCCTCTGTTTCTATATTGTATATAGAATGGATCATATCTTAAACGATGTTAAGGTATATGGAGTTTTCCGGCTTATGCTTGTTAGTGTATATGCCCTAGAGGCCATTACTGTATCATACTAGTTTGTATATTACTTGATGGAAGCTTGGGATATTCACAGTTGTATATACAATCTTGCTCGAAATGGTAGTAGTCTACTTGGTTTGTCTCTACTTCAATATGTGCATGTGTTTCTTTTAGCATATCGCTTATATACATATTAGTAGAGCCCTTAGGATCTTTGCTTGATTACCAGCGTTGTGATGGTGCTCACACTCGTGGGGGCTGGGTAATCCATAAGCACATCCTTATACAGGTCTCTAGTCGTTGGACTATCGAGACAGGGCATCGATACTCCGGAGTAGACTAGCGTATGCGCTTCTCATCCCAGCGTGGGAGACGGTCTGTCCCACAACCGTCAGTACGTCGTACTTGAGATAGTATGCGGGTGCTCGTTAGGTTACGAGTACACTAGACAGGACTAGTCGGGAACTGTTGGTTGGTATTATACCTATCGTCAGTTATCAGTTCCCAGGTGACATGAGTACAGCTTAGTCCGCTGACTTGACACTGTGACTTCGCCTCGAGTGTGTTCCCATTGCACTTTGATTACTACCCTACCACGGCTCAAAGGAGTCGTGCAAACAGGTAGTTTTTGGGTGCAGTCCCGAAGCACTTGGAGGCAGTGACGGTTAGAAAAGATTCGTCTCTCCCGGTATTGGGGGTTGACATCGCGCTGTGTCCAGGAGAGCCATTACACAAGTAGTCCCTGGCCAGGGCAAGCGAGATATACTGGTAGGTTTCTAGTGTTATCTCAGGGTGTTCTGGGCTACACTCCGACACGACTTGTACCGCTATTAGGGGACTGACGTTCACCGCCCCCCTAGGCCCGCCATGCGATGTATCAGACGAACAGACCGGACTGTACGGAGACTGTCATATACAGGCTCAGTAGGAGTTCAGATGGGGTCACCTCGTCAGTCTTCTTATCGGCATCTACCTGGGGACCGTTACGTACAGCTAGTGCCACTTGCGTTCTGTGGTTAAACCCAATGCCAGCGTAGTGTCGAGTCTTTAGAGTCCCACACAGAGAGCTATTTGCCTTTAGGCAAAATGAGTAGAGGTCGCATGGTTTTGCGACAGGGTTCGTTCACATCCGCGCACTTGTGCACGTTTGCTGTCCGGACAACTTATACTTGCGGGCTTTGGTTTAAGCCAGATCCTAGTATATGATTTGGGATTGGTTTTATCTCTTTGTATTCGTGTTCCTCGGATCACGAATGCGGGTGCGTATGCACAGTTGATTGAGTCAGAGGAATTTGATTAGGGTTAATAACCATTGCCATTTTATTAACCCTAATGCTTATGTGTGTATTATAATTTATTGATATCAGCTATATATAATTGTGCATGGTTAGGGTTGTTGACATTTTGACCATACTTGACTTGTTGACCTTAGTTGACATGTTGACCATCAGCATTCCATATAAAAGATGCTCTTTGATCCTTGCAATTTTCATTTAACGTGAAATGATAATGGTCAAGTCTTGATTAACCATGACAATTATCTAGCTAATTATCTATTTTTTATAATTCACACATATATGTGAGAATGGCTTATTATTCTCTCATTCTATCATATACTTTCTCTCTCTTACTCTTCCTCTTCCTCAAGCTCTCCCCTCTCATGTGTTGAGAAACACTTGAGCTTAAGAAAAACCACTCCATAGTAATCTCTACTCTCATCTAGGGTTCTAGGATTAGCACTTCTAGCACCTTAGTTACTTCTAGCTTGAAGTTGAAGCCAAAGGTTGAGGCTCTCGGGTGGATCCTTCTTCGACGAGAGAAGACGACAAGGTGATCCCTTTCCACCACTCCAAGGAGCAAGGAGAGAAGGACATAAAGCCCAAGGTATAACCTTTCTACCCTTTAGCTAAATCTAGTTAGCTTTTAGTTAGTTTTTGTTTAGCAAAGATCCTCCTTTGTCTAGTCTATGTTGCATAGAGTAGTAAAAATCTGATTTTTATTTCGTTTTCCGCCTCCCCGCAAGCACCGGGGTGGGCAACGTGGACTTACAGTGGTATCAGAGCCTAACTAAACATAAACTAGCTAGGTAGTAAAGTGTATGGAAGTTCAATCGGAAAAAAATCACAAAACTAAAAATACAAAACCCTAACTTTCTGTTGAAATTTTTTCTGTTCAAAATAAAATAAATCTTATGTCAAAAATCATCTCAGGGTTTTGTGAAGAAAGCCACCAAAAACGATCCAGTGAATCGCTCAAAGCGCGGCGGTTCCGCGGCAAAAGCATGCCTATTGCCGCGGAACCGCGGCCGTTTTGACTCGGTTCTGGGTCGAGTTTGGTGCAGTGTTCTTCTGTCTTGGTTTTGGGATTTTTAAGATGGTTTATTTGTGCCCAGGTTTTCCAGAAAAGAAATTTTTTTAGGGGCCTATAAATCCGTATTTTTGATCGAACTTCACTACACTTTGACTAATGGGTTATATCTGTGATGTTTATATGTATTGAACGTCTGCTAATCGCTATAAGTCGATTAGTGGGGGTTATACATATCTGTGATCTGTGTTTGATGATGGTATGTGTATATGAATGCGTTGGATTGTCGCGGGTAAATAGTCGGGGTGGATGTGAGATGAGTGTTTCTTTTTCTTTCATTCATTGTAATATGTAAATTGATGTAATATTATTTATTTGGCCGCACAACCGGGTCGGGGTTGTAGCCGTCATTGTATAATTCTTTTTACTGTTTTTGCTCCTAGGATAGACCCATGGAGGGGGTGCACAAACTACCGGGTATCTCGAAGTGCTGAGTGGCCTACTTACGGTGTTGAGGGAGGTTGCTTCGCTTCGGGTACTTGGCGGGTAGTTTGCCGCACTCGTAGGGGTCTTGGGTGGGGTATTTGGCTATTCACCGCGACCATGTAATCCGCTTTTCGTTGCAGGCTCGAACGGATTGCGGATTCCTAGCATATCCAATGTATTCATCTGTGATCTGTAATGTCTATCATTGCTATATATTTATATACTATAACTATTTAGGCGTTGCTTATGTTTTACAGCCGCGCTAGCCCAGCCCCCGCTCTGTCGTTAGTTAAGTAACCTAACGGGTGATGACGGGGCCCCGTGGCGAATGTGAATGGCATAAGCGTACGTCATATTTTGGTTGTTTTCTGCAATGGTAGGATTAAATGATGGGACGCATTAAAAGAACTACTGCAAGAAAATAAACCAAGTAAAAGTCGATTGGAACACTTTGAAAACCACTCGGTTCTTTTCAAAACTAAACTTTTAAACGCGGAGCTTGAACCACTCCTTTTAAAAGCTATCTCGTTCCATCGATTATATCAAGTTTACTACGTTCACGGTTTCGCCAAAACCATTCGTAGCCCTCCGTCATTCCACATGAATGGTCAAAAAGTATTCAAGCTATGTATTTTGGCCAAAGTCAAGGCATAGTGATTGGTAGCTATTGGGTATTTATGTGCAACATAGATAGATGCGTTGGTTTAGGACAGTCGTGCTGCCATTTTGGCCAAAGTCAAGGGTAGGTACGGGTGGGTCCAAATTAACCAGGAGAATGACGGGTAGAACTTGACATGTGACTTATGATATTTTGGCCAAAGTCAAGGTTATAAGAGCATGGGGCAAAAATCCACATCGGGAGTTTCATAAGTACTGAAACTTGCTAGCGCTGCATACCATTTGTAGTGTGATGATTCTGGTAGGATTCCTTCGGTTTTATCACGCGATGATATTTGGATCCCGATCCTACTGTGAGTATATGCTACTCATCGGGAAAACTCTCACTTAACGATCAATACTATAAAACTAGTAGGTGTCTAGAAAGGTGTTAGCGGGGCTACGCCCATAGGGAAAAGAGGTTCTTAAATTAAGGAACTTCGCGAAAGCGATGGAAAACCTCCCTCGAAGTACCGACACTGGCCTGGCTGAACGGTTAAGCAAGTATTGTACGGTAAGATTGATCCCGACTAATTTTTTCTTTACGGTTTGAGAAGGGATTTGAGAGACAGTGGGAGCCATCCTGTTTAGACAAACTAAGAACCACTCTAAACTTGCAAGAGTATCATGCTAAAGTGTTTCTTTTCTCTCTCCTAATTGCAGCGACCATTCAACATGACCGGACTTAAGTTATTACTAGATAAAAATATACTGACAGGGCCAAACTACAAAGATTGGCTCAGGAATGTCAAGATGGCAATCACTTACGACAAGTTGGGGTATGTCCTTACCACCAAAGCTCCCCCTGTCCCAGGTCCTACCTCCAGCGTCGCGGATAAAGAAATCCGTAAGACATGGGAGATCGATTGCGCGAAGGCCAAATGCCTCGTGCTTTCCTCAATGGACAACGAACATCAGAGGAGGCATGAGAATATGGACCTAGAGTCCATATTTCTCCATACAAAAGAACTGTATAGAGAGCAGTCTCGTATCGCAAGATACGAAGTGTCGAAGAAGCTTTTTTCGGCAAGATTGGTGTCAGATCATCGGTAGCGGAACACGTGCTTAAGATGATTGGCTACATAGAGGAGCTCGCGGACCTTGGGACCACGTTCGAGAATGAACTCAATACTGATTTGATTCTCCAGTCCCTTCCTTCCACTTACGCCCAGTTTATCCTTAACTTCAACATGCAAGGAAAGGAGGTTGAAATTTCCGAACTTCTGAACATGTTGAGGAGTGCTGAGGGCACCCTACAGAAGGGTAGGGAGATGTCACGACCCGAAAGAGCACGTGACTGGCCCTTGAACCATATGAAGTCTATAGGACTCCATCTGATCCAAGTAAGCCGAAAGCCCAGAAATCTAAAACCATTTTAAGGATAAATAAACAACAAGCAATACACTATACAACGCCGAATGGCGAGGATCAAAATTTAAAAGAAACCCAGATAAGCATGAAAACTGCAACACTACTTAAGCGCGACTCTAAGGTCGAAATAATACATCACTAGTGTCTGAGTCAGAAACAATATACAAGTCTTTGGTTGGTGGAATTTCTAGATACAATGAATAATACATGTACAATGGCGGTTCTGATACAAAGAACCCACCTACCAAGCAAATCACCCGCAAGGAAAGCAGTGTGCCAGAAATGCCGCTATGGAACCTGTACGGCAAACCTGCAAGAACTGTGGCACAACGGGGGTGAGTTGCCAACTCGTGAATAGAAAATATCTACAAGCAGAATTGAAAGCAAGACATAATCCTAAGTCAATACGATCAGTATATAATATAAAACTCAACTGAATAAGTTCGAAGCATAGTAAAGTGGCAATGTAACATCTGAACATAAGTGTAGTGCCGAGTACTCGTACCAGTGCCTCACGTAACAATATATCACAAATATGATGTAAGTATGCGGTAAAATGAAAACAGGAGATATCGTGAATGGAATTATCAGGAAATCAATGTCGAGCATTGACACAAACTATATATCTCAATATCAGTGAAACACATATATCATATATCCGACATGTATGCGACATTCATGAAGGTACCCTGTCAGGTACTACTAATATGTGATGCAATGCATATACAATAAGTGTGGGGTAGGGGAGATATAATATACCATCGACCATAAAGGCCCCGAGCACATAGGCTCCTCTCCAATCGAGCTCATAGGCTCCGAGCTCATAGGCTCCTCTCCAATCGAGCTCATAGGCTCCGAGCACATAGGCTCCTCTCCAATCGAGCTCATAGGCTCCGAGCACATAGGCTCCTCTCCAATCGAGCTCATAGGCTCCGAGCACATAGGCTCCTCTCGTAATGCATATGTAAATTTGCATAGATCATCGTGATGATATATTTAAGTATACGTATATATATATATATCAGCGTCCCATACCACTAATATATATATACTCTAGGGGTACACATATATATTTCAGCGTCCCATACCACTGATATATATATGCAGGAGTAAAACATTCTAGAATCATCATATGCAGCCATATCACAGTGCGAAATCCATGAATTATAATACATGCAACAAGAACACTAATATAAGCCTGCAACTATGTATAGGCATGTGCACAAGGAATATGAATCATTAACATATGCAAGCAATGTGAAAAGCAGGAATATGCGGACATTGAATAATCGACGTAACAGTAAAGAATCTACACCCATATGTACATGTCATGCGGTTATACCATTTGAAAAAGAATGACTCGGGTTTAGTCTAACATCTACTGTGCAGCTACAGATCTAAGTATCAAGTAAATCAGGAGGGGTAAGGACACCACCTAAGTCTGAGTCGATATAAACATATATATATATATATATATATATATATATATATATATACATAAAATAGTCAGTGATCCCGCCTCAATAGTATCGCTTACAATACAGTATATCATATGACAATCCTCAAGTCATGAGTGCGGATCTATCATCAACATAAAGCTCGTACGGTAAATCGTCGTACGGCATCCCAATAGCTGGGTACGGGTCAATATCACATTATCTTATCAAGTACCTGGTATTCTTATCATCATAACACATAATCTGGGATACTGAATCTAATTCTAGTACAAATCGATACCATCTATATAATTATGAATGCGGGGGAAAAACACACATCCCAAGCCCGCAAGAATCACATATCGTATCCCAAATAAGAATCACATCAAATCACCGATCTCACGGCACCAAGCCCAATATCATTGACTCATCTCCAAGGTCATCCAATATTATCATCAACGCAGTGTAAATATAGTGAATATGCAAGGGTGTGCGTGTGGGTGAAAGCCTATTCTAGGGTTCGTGGCTATGAACTACACTAGTTTACTTCTAAGCCTAAACTATCCATAAAACACCTAACACAATATCCATGACACACTGTAACTATCATATATAGTATATCAACTACGGACTGCGGGGGTGCTATACGTCATCCCCCGACTTCCCCCTGTAGGTATAATCTACTCACATTGGGTCTTCATTTGTCGACGTCGCCACGCGCTTTCATGTCGTCCCGAAGTCTTCATGGGGTACCTACACAGCAAGTATCGTATATACGCAATTAAAACCAAAACCAAGCTAAAACGGCACATGAAATCCAAAACGATACGATAAGGGGCCTATAGGTGAGAACCTATGGCACGCCTTCAAAACCATCAATAAACCCTCTATATCGTCGTATAAACGCCAAATAGTCGAGGTAAAACGAAACACACCAATGCAGAAATGAAAATACGGAATACGGAAACTAAAATCCAAAACAACAACTCATGAAATATGTCCCAGATTTTACCAGAGATCAATTAATACAAATCTATATATACCAAGGGCCTAAAGTAAGCATGTAGGAGCTACAGAACAAACAAGAGGCAAAATGGTGGGACCCAGGCCGCAATTTGCGGCCAAAGTGATGAAATTGGCGGCCTGAAAAGGGAGTTGGGGGCTAGGGCTTTGGTGGTAGCTCTCTGGGTGCTTACACATATCACTGTCCACCCAATATTATTTTAGGGGTCTCGGGGTGTTAGCAGATTCTTAATAACAGTGACAGATTCCAGTTTTTCCCCGATATCGGTTTCTAAAATCCGTATTCTGGTTTTAGGCTTCAGGTTAGGGTCTCAATTTAGGCACTATGGTGTTTATATAACCTCAACTGAGCTTAATTTCCCAATACAACACAAGTTTCTCTCAAACCCTAACTAGGTTTTCATCAAGTCCATAATATCACACAATATCGATTCTATAACAACATTGGGGTATAGGGAATGCTAGAATTAAGCTAATGTTTCAGAAATTACCTGAATTGGCAACTCAAGAATTTTCTTGAGTTGCCCCTAGTGTCCAAACTCCATGCTTTCTTGGTCCATCTTGTAGGTCTCGGGCTTGTGCACACATTTAATGAAATGGAGATTGGATTTTGGTGTAGTTTTAGAGGTGTTTTGGAGCTTGAAGAGGGGAGGGGATGAGGTGCAGGAGCAGCAGCAGGAGGAGGAAGAAGAGGGAGGAAAATGTGAGGAAAACAATTGGCTAAGTCTTTTGGTCAATGGTGCCCCATGCCTCTCTTTCTCACCAACCCCCATTTTCTTTATTCTTTTCTCTTTTCTTTCTCTTTTCCTTTTTCTTTTCCTCCAAAACCCTTCTCACAAGAATAGTAGCTCCAAATAACATGAAAGAAAATGCACAAGTTTGATAAAAATGATATGTGCAAGTTTTGCACAAAAAGCCAAAAAATCCGATTAGCGATTTTTAATCGCGATTAGCATTAAATTAGCATATAATTAATCACAAAAACTTTAAAATGTCATAATTCTCTAATTTACCCTATTTTAGAATTTTCCATGATTTTTCTCAAATTTTTCCTATTTATTTGTATTTAATTATACCGAATTATTAAAATATTCAATAAAATAATATTAAATTATAAATATTCCCTAAAATTAATATTTCATCTTTTTGAAAATGTTACAGGAGACATCCACTTTGTTTGTAGGAGGATCTTCCTCTTCTAGATCCAGGGCGAAAGCCAAGGGTAAGAAGAAGAAAGCCCCCGCCAAACCAAGAGGCGGTGTCAGTAAAGTGGATACGAAGAGAAAAGAAAAGACAACAAAGGTAGCGGGAAAGCTGGTGGGGAAGGAAGAATGCTTCTACTGTGACAAAAGTGGTCACTGGAAACAGGATTGCAAGGCTTGGAAGGCCAGAACCCAGGATTTGAAGCGAGTTGCGGCTTCAGCTTCAGGTGTGTATGTTATTGAAAATTGTCTATCAATAAACTCTACATCCTGGGTATTGGATACCGGATCATGATCTCATATCTGTAATTCTTTGCAGGCGTTGAGAAAGCGTAGAGTTTTGAAGGCAGGTGACATGACCCTCAGAGTTGCAAACGGTGCTAGCATGGATGCTGAGGCCGTGGGGGACTATCACCTGGGATTGTCGGATGGACACTTTTTGGTTTTACGTAGTTGTTATTTTGTACCAAATGCAACCTGTAATATCATTTCTGTATCTTTATTATCTAAAGAAGGTTATGAATTTGCATTTGTAAGTAATGTAGTGAACATTCACCTTAATCAAGTTTTGATTGGGTCAGGTACATTAAACAACGGTATATACGTATTAAACCAACCACAGATTTTCAATGTCCAGAATACACACAAAAGAAAGTCTCCAGAAATCAATAAAACTTTCTTATAGCATTGTAGACTGGGTCACATCAATGAGAGAAGGTTGACTAAGTTACATACAGAAGGATATTTGGATCCGTTCGAATATCAATAGTATGCAACTTGTCAATCTTGTCTCAAGGGAAAGATGACAAAGACTCCGTTCACTGGACACGGAGTAAGAGCGAGCGAGCTCTTGGGACTCGTACACAGCGACGTGTGCGGTCCAATGTCTACACATGCGCGAAGCGGTTATTCTTACTTCATTACTTTTACGGATGACTTTTCAAGGTACGGTTATGTCTTCTTAATGAAACATAAATCAGAGGCTTTTGAAAAATTCCAGGAATATAAGAATGAAGTAGAAAAACAAACAGGCAAAAGTATCAAGGCACTGAGATCTGATCGAGGTGGTGAATACTTGAGTGCCGAGTTTCTGGGTTACTTAAAAGAGAATGGAATTCTCTCTCAGCTTACTCCTCCATACACTCTGCAACATAACGGTGTATCGGAGAGACGGAACCGAACCCTATTGGATATGGTACGGTCCATGATTAGTAACCCTGAGTTGCCGCGATCGTTCTGGGGATATGCGCTAGAATCAGCTGCATACCTTTTGAACCGAGTTCCAACTAAGACTGTGCCTACTACACCATATCAGATGTGGTGTGGGAAGAGACCCTATCTTAATCACATTAAGACTTGGGGATGTCCAGCTTTTGTCAAAAAGCAGCATGCGGACAAGCTCGAGGCACGCTCAGTACAGTGCAAGTTTGTGGGATATCCAAAGAACTCCAAGGGATATTTCTTCTATCGCGAAGAGGAACAAAAGGTTTTTGTTTCTCGCCATGCCCACTTTCTAGAACACCAGTTCATAGAAAAAGAAATAAGTGGGAGCGTAATAGAACTGGAAGAAATTCCAGAACCACGAGCTATTACTGAAAGCTTAGTAGAACCAGAGGGTTCGAAAGATCAGGACATTCCCATGCCACTCCACAGGAGTAGTAGGCAGTCTCATCCGCCCGAGAGATACTACGGTTTTCTCATTGACGGGGATAGAGAGGATTGCATCATAGATTGTGATGAGCCTACTAGCTTCCAGCAAGCCATTCAGAGCGTCGACTCGGTAAAATGGCTGGATGCAATGCGGACTGAAATGGAGTCCATGTACACCAACAAAGTATGGACGTTGGACATTGCTTCAGATAGGGTAAAATCCGTAGGATGCAAGTGGATCTTCAAAAGGAAGATTGGTGTAGATGGACAGGTTGAGACCTATAAAGCTAGACTGGTTGCAAAGGGTTTTCGTCAGCGACCTGGTTTGGATTATGACGAAACCTTTTCTCCAGTAGCTATACTGAAATCCATTCGGATCCTTCTTGCCATTGCTGCCTTCCACGATTATGAGATTTGGCAGATGGACGTAAAGACCGCTTTTCTAAATGGACATTTAGAGGAGTGTGTCTATATGGACCAGCCAGAGGGTTTCATTCAGAGTGGGAGCAGCGGAAAGGTGTGCAAGTTACCTAAGTCCATTTATGGACTAAAGCAGGCATCGCGGAGTTGGAACATCTGTTTTGATGAGACGGTCAAGGAATTTGACTTTATCAAAAATCCAGATGAACCATGCATCTATTGTAGATTTGTAGCGAGAACTGTAGTATTCCTCATTTTATACGTGGATGACATTCTCTTAATAGGAAATGACATTCCTATGCTACAATCTGTCAAGGGGTTCTTGTCACACAGGTTCTCTATGAAAGACCTGGGTGATGCCTCATACATTCTGGGGATCCGGATCTACCGTGACAGATCCAAGAGGATTTTAGGACTTTCACAGTCCAGGTACATCGACACCATACTGAAAAGATTCAGTATGGAAGATTCCAAGCGCGGTAATCTACCAGCTTGTCACCGGATCACCCTCTCCAAAGAGATGTCTCCCAAGACTGATTTGGAGAGGGATCGCATGTCTATTATACCCTACGCTTCTGCGGTAGGCTCTATAATGTATGCGATGTTGTGTTCCAGACCAGATGTGGCTTATGCACTGAGTGTGGTAAGCAGGTATCAGTCAAACCCTAGGGAGAAACATTGGATAGCGGTAAAGAACATTCTCAAGTACCTGAGAAGGACTAAGGAGATGTTCTTGGCGGAAAAGACCTCCAGATTGAGGCCTTTGCTGACTCCAGCTTCCAGAGTGACAAGGATGATTCCAAGTCCATGTCGGGTTTTGTCTTTACCCTCAATGGAGGGGCGGTGTGTTGGAAAAGCTCCAAACAGGAAACCGTTGCTGACTCGACTATGGAAGAGGAATACATCGCTGCATCTGATGCCGCAAAAGAAGCTGTCTGGATGAGGAAGTTCTTGAAAGAACTTCAGGTGGTTCCGTCTATTGTTGACCCAATACCTCTGTATTGCGACAACAACGGGGCTATAGCTTTAGCGAAGGAACCCAGGTCCCATCAGAAATCCAGACACATCTTGAGGCGGTATCACCTGATCAGGGAGATCGTGGATCGCCAGGAGATCGAGGTTCGGAGGGTTGCTTCAGAAGATAACACTGCAGATCCATTCACCAAGGCCTTGCCCCAGACTCAGTTCGAGCGGCTGATCGAGATGATAGGTCTTCGATACGCCAGTACATGGCCTTAGTGCAAGTGGGAGATTGTTAGTGTATATGCCCTAGAGGCCATTACTGTATCATACTAGTTTGTATATTACTTGATAGAAGCTTGGGATATTCATAGTTGTATATACAATCTTGCTTGAAATGGTAGTATGCTACTTGGTTTGTCTCTACTTCAATATATGCATGTGTTTCTTTTAGCATATCGCTTATATACATATTAGTAGAGTCCTTAGGATCTTTGCTTGATTACCAGCGTTGTGATGGCGCTCACACTCGTGGGGGCTGGGTAATCCATAAGCACATCCTTATACAGGTCCCTAGTCGTTGGACTATCGAGACAGGGCATCGATACTCCAGAGTAGACTAGCGTATGCGCTTCTCATCCCAGCGTGGGAGACGGTCTGTCCCACAGCCGTCAGTACGTCGTACTTAAGATAGTATGCGGGTGCTCGTTAGGTTACGAGTACACTGGACATGACTCATCGGGAACTGTTGGTTGGTATTATACCTATCGTCAGTTATCAGTTCCCAGGTGACATCAGTACAACTTAGTCCGCTGACTTGACACTGTCACTTCACCTCGAGTGTGTTCCCACTGCACTTTGATTACTACCCTACCACGGCTCAAAGGAGTCGTGCAAACAGGTAGTTTTTGGGTGCAGTCCCGAAGCACTTGGAGGCAGTGACGGTTAGACAGGATTCGTCTCTCCCGGTATTGGGGGTTGACATCGCGCTGTGTCCAGGAGAGCCATTACACAAGTAGTCCCTGGCCAGGGCAAGCGAGATATACTGGTAGGTTTCTAGTGTTATCTCAGGGTGTTCTGGGCTATACTCCGACACGACTTGTACCGCTATTAGGGGACTGACGTTCACCGCCCCCTAGGCCCGCCATGCGATGTATCAGACGAACAGACCGGACTGTACGGAGACTGTCACATACAGGCTCAGAAGGAGTTCAGATGGGGTCACCTCGTCAGTCTTCTTATCGACATCTACCTGGGGACCGTTACGTACAGCTAGTGCCGCTTGTGGTCTGTGGTTAAACCCACTGCTAGCGTATTATCGAGTCTTTAGAGTCCCACACAGAGAGCTATTCGCCTTTAGGCAAAATGAGTAGAGGTCGCATGGTTTTGCGACAGGGTTCGTTCACATCCGCGCACTTGTGCACGTTTGCTGTCTGGACAACTTATACTAGCGGGCTTTGGTTTAAGCCAGATCCTAGTATATGATTTGGGATTGGTTTTATCTCTTTGTATTCGTGTTCCTCGGATCACGAATGCGGGTGCGTATGCACAGTTGATTGAGTCAGAGGAAGAGGACTTTGATTAGGGTTAATAACCATTGTCATTTTATTAACCCTAATGCTTATGTGTGTATTATAATTTATTGATATTAGCTATATATAATTGTGCATGGTTAGGGTTGTTGACATTTTGACCATACTTGACTTGTTGACCTTAGTTGACATGTTGACCATCATCATTCCATATAAAAGATGCTCTTTGATCCTTGCAATTTTCATTTAATGTGAAATGATAATGGTCAAGTCTTGATTAACCATGACAATTATCTAGCTAATTATCTATTTTTTATAATTCACACATATATGTGAGAATGGCTTATTATTCTCTCATTCTATCATATATTTTCTCTCTCTTGCTCTTCCTCTTCCTCAAGCTCTCCCCTCTCATGTGTTGAGAAAAACATGAGCTTGAGAAAAACCACTCCATAGTAATCTCTACTCTCATCTAGGGTTCTAGGATTAGCACTTCTAGCACCTTAGTTACTTCTAGCTTGAAGTTGAAGCCAAAGGTTGAGGCTCTCGGGTGGATCCTTCTTCGACGAGAGACGACGACAATGTGATCCCTTTCCACCACTCCAAGGAGCAAGGAGAGAAGGGCATAAAGCCCAAGGTATAACCTTTCTACCCTTTAGCTAAATCTAGTTAGCTTTTAGTTAGTTTTTGTTTAGCAAAGATCCTCCTTTGTCTAGTCCATGTTGCCTAGAGTAGTAAAAATCTGATTTTTATTTCGTTTTCCGCCTCCCCGCAAGCACCGGGGTGGGCAACGTGGACTTACAATGCTTAATACCAGACTCTGGATAACTCAAGGCACGTTTCTGTAATGGCTGTTTATGGGTTAACCCGGGTTATGACGAGGGTTAATTTTCTACCATCTGGAAGATCAATAGTGATATTGTTCTCGCCACAGTTTTAGGAAAATGGACTTTTTCAGAAAATAGTAGTGGGAGTATGGTAGAACTGGAAGTGATTCCAGAACCGCAAACGATTACTGGAAATTTAATAGGACCTCAAAATTCAATCAGGTTTGACATTCCATTAGCCACTCCGCAGATATGGTGGGTAACCTCAGGAACCCAAGAGATACTCCGGTAGCCTCAAGGACGGTGACATGGAGGTTCTTGTTTATCCAGACTTGACATTACTGCTGTTCCAGACTATGAGACCCGGCAGGAGGATGGGTATATCGTTGTTCTAAACTAGCTTTAGAAATGCACGTGTATATGATTCTTCCAGAGGGTTGTTGCAGTCAGTGGGAGCAGTGGAAGCATAGTGGACAAGTAGCTTATGTCTATTTATAGACTAAAGCAGATATAGAGGAGATAAATCATCTATTTTTTTATGTGACAGTCATGGGCTTTTGACTTCATCAGAATAGGGGATGGATCTATTAAGAAGGTAGTAGGGTGTGATGTCCTGGTATTTGGATGACATACACATAGTAGGAAGTGATATTCCTATACTACGATCGGTTATAGTTTGGTTGTCACATAGTGGTTTCTCCACACAAGGCTTGGATATTATATCAGACATTCTGGTTACTAGATCTATGGTTTTAGATCTAGGTTTGGGTAGTTTCCCAATCTGGGTACTTAGACAGTATTCTAAAGGTATTTTAGAATGGATGACTTCTGGCATGGTGAGGTACTTGCAGGTGATGGAGTCACCCTCTCTGAAGGTGTCTTACAGACTAAAGGGGAGAGGGATGTGCATGATTGACATATCACTTTCTTAGGTAATTGAGTCAATCATGAGATGTCAAGTACCATACCAGATGTTGTTTTTGCACTAGGTGCAATAAGTTGATATTAATCCAATCCTGGAGAAACATTCGGAAGCAGTTTTAGAAAATAAGTGAATGTTCTAGGGATTTGATAACGTCAGCTTCCTTTAGGAGACGGTTATCATTCCAGGCTTCCAAGGTGACCTGGATGACAGAGTGACTGTCAGAATTATAGTTTTCCCTCTCACGAGGGGCGGTAGTTTGGACAGGTGGTCCAAGGGGATACTGAGGGAGACATGGCGCATGATACTGATTAAATTCAGTTAACGATACAATCTAAGAAGTTTGGATTTGGAGTTCATTTATGAACTAGGTCCCATCAGATATCCAGACATATTCTAAGACAGGTATTGCTCATTTTGGGAGATGGTTTTCTCTGCGAACTTGAGATTAAGAGAGACATACAAAGAAACATTAGAGCGGATCCACTCACTGAGGCTATTTCTCGAACGCAATAATTTTACAAACGAGTTTTGTGAAACTGATTAGTAGAGAAGTTGGGTGTTTGGTATCACACGGGCTGTGAGTATGCAACATCGCAATAATTAGCCTTAAGTGCAAGTGAGAGATTGTTGGATATAGTGCCCTCAAGTCAATTATTGGATCGCAGGCACGTGATTGTAATGATTGAGGGAGGACCTATATGTAGGGTGTTTTTTGTCACCCCATTGAGATGGAAATACGCGCGCGCTTGTCAGGCGTACAACAGATTCTCCCTGCCTAGGGTAGGCCGGGGTTTAATGATTGTGGGGATCCGAATCTCCGGCAGCCGCAGACTAAGCTGCCGTTAATTACCCCTCGCCTTTGGAGCGAGGGAACCTCCGATTAACGGGTTAAACTAGTCATGCGAACTCAATGTGCAGTGTACGTGTGTTTTGTTTTGGAGGGGGGTTTTAAATGTATCGGGAGCCACGCAGAGTTTTTACGGGGGTCCCGCTACCCGGATAGCGGGCTGGGGGTCAAGGGGGCTAGCAGCCCCATTGCGGGGTGCGGGGCAGCGCCCCGTTAGAATTTTTTTTCTAACAGGGACAGTGTCGTGGAGTATGTGTGTATGTACATTTGTATACATATGTATATATATACATGTATATATAAATAAAGGGGGAACAAGACATCCAAAAGATGCGTGGGGCCAGCGCCTAGGCGCTTGAGCTCAAGCGCGCCATGTGTCGGCACGTGGGCGCTTTGCGCTCGGGCGCTGGGCGCTTGAGCGCAAGCGCGCCACATGTCGGCACGTGGGCACTTTGCTCTCGGGCGCTGGGCGCTTGATCGCAAGCGCGCCACGTGTCAGCACGTGGGCGCTTTGCGTTCGAACACAGAGTGCTGGAGCGCAAGTGCGTCACGTGTCGGCACGTGGGCGCTTTGCGCTCGGGCGCTGGGCGCTTGAGCGCAAGTGCGCCACGTGTCAGCACGTGGGCGCTTTGCGTTCGGGCGCTGGGCGCTTGAGCGCAAACGCGCCGTGTCGGCATGTGGGCGCTTTGCGCTCGAGCGCAGAGTGCTGGAGCGCAAGTGTGCCACGTGTCGCCACATGGGCGCTTTGCGCTCGAGTGCAGATCGCTGGAGCGCAAGCGCGCCACGTGTCGGCACGTGGGCGCTTTGCGCTCGAGCGCAGGGCGCTGGAGCACAAGCGCGCCACGTGTCGGCACGTGGGCGCTTTGCGCTCGAGCGCTGGAGCGCAAGCGCGCCACGTGTCGGCACATGGGCGCTTTGCGCTCGAGCGCTAGCGCGCCGGCGAGGAAAATGGGGCTTTTAGCCCCGGAAATTCTCTAAAGAGAAAATAGGGTGGAGTTTAAACTCCTAAGATGCTTTGGGTTAATGAAGGGGGTTCTTCTTCTTCCTCTTCTGTTGGCTGGATCTTGAAGATCAAGAGATATGGAATTTTTAAAAATCTCTCCTTTTTTGAGATCTAGTGACAGATCCAAGTTCCCCTTTGTGGGTTTGGTGGTGAAAAACTATTTTGTTTTATAAAATGAAGAGTAAAACTCTTGATTTAATTCAAAAGAAAGAAAAAGATTTTGGAACCTTGAAGAAGGAGAAAAGATCTCAGATCTAAATTTTTTTTGGAGAGAGAAAAGTTGTGAGATTTTTTCATTATCTTTACCTTTATAGGCCATACACTTTACACATAGCCCCTTGGGCTTCACAAAATGGCATTTTACCTATCCCATGGCTCATGTGCCATTTCTTTTTGCACATAAGTCATGGGCTTTACAAAAATTTGGCTTTATGCCTATTTTTCTTACATTTATCCATAAAATAAAATAAAAGAAATGCAACAAAATTATTTATTACAAAATTTTTATCTTGGCATGGGGGAGGCTGGCCGCTTCATGTTCGGGCTCGACCCGGGCATGGGCCCACTGGATCTGGGCTTGGGCCCACTTGGCTTGGGGTTGACTTTGATTTTGACTTGGTCAACCGGGGTGTAAATTTTTACCCCAACAAATTGCCCCCCATCAATAAATGCACACCACATATGTGGGTCGTGTGCATGAAATTGATGGATCTTCTTTCACGTTGAGGCGACTTGATCCGGTTCCCACTTTTTGGGAAGCTGGCACTGCCCTTTTTACGACATGGACGGTCGATGCGGCCCTTTTTGCGACTTGGACGGTCGGTCCTGCCATTTTTGCGACTTGGACGGTCGATGCTGCCATTTTAGTGACGTGGACGGTCGGTTCTTCCCTTTTTACGACTTGGACGGTCGGTTCTGCCCTTTTTGCGACTTGGACGGTCGGTACTGCCCTTTTAGCTACGTGGACGGTCGGTTCTGCCCTTTTTGCGACTTGGACGGTCGGTTATGCCCTTTTTGCGACTTGGACGGTCGATACTGCCCTTTTAGCGACGTGGACTGTCGGTTCTGCCCTTTTTGCGACTTGGACGGTCGGTTCTGCCCTTTTTGCGACTTGGACGGTCGGTACTGCCCTTTTTGCGACGTGGACGGTCGGTTCTGCCCTTTTTGCGACTTGGACGGTCGGTTCTGCCCTTTTTGCGACTTGGACGGTCGGTACTGCCCTTTTTGCGACGTGGACGGTCGGTTCTGCCCTTTTTGCGACTTAGAGGGTCGGTTCTGCCCTTTTTGCGACTTGGACGGTCGGTACTGCCCTTTTTGCGACGTGGACGGTCGGTTTGCCCTTTTTGCGACTTGGACGGTCGGTTCTGCCCTTTTTGCGACTTGGACGGTCGGTATTGCCTTTTTTGCGACGTGGACGGTCGGTTCTGCCCTTTTTGCGACTTGGACGGTCGGTGCTGGATTTGACTTGCTCCGCTTCTTGTGGTGTCAGGGATGAAGTTGACTTGTTTCCGAGGTGGAATTTGATTCTGCCAGGGAGGTCATTGGTTGTTTTGCTGATTTGATGTGATTTGGGTTGACCTCAGCACCGCTACACTGGAATATAGTACCGGGAGCGAATCATCATCTGTCTTTGAGAGGATTTGGGGATGGTTTTTTTTTTTCGTTTGGTATCTGCATTGCTGCACTGGAATAATGCTAGGAGCAACTCATCATTTGCCCTGAGAGGATTTGGTAATTGATGGCTTAGGAGACAGGTTTAGATCCCTATCACCTAAGGCTTTTCAATTTTATGGGCCGTAAGGGTCCCATAAAAGTACTTTCTCCCTACGAGTCGAAAGGATCTCGTAGGTGTATTTTCTCCTTACGAGTCGTGGGTACTCCTAAGTGTGTTGCTCCTTTGTGAGTCGTAAGGATCTCACGCGGGAATTTTCTCCTCTCAAAGTCGAGAGGACTTTGAGAGTACATTTCATCTCCTTTTCACGAGTTTGCGCCCTTTCGGGTTTTCACAAACTCGCCGGCAGTACTGCTGTTTTTACTCACGGAGCCCTTTTGGGTTTTCATCCGTGCCCGTTTTGCTTGTGGACATACCGTTTATTTTTTTTATTTTTTTTATTTCTTTTATTTTTTTATTCTTTTTTTTTGCCGCTGGTGGGACTTTAAAAGTAGTATCACCGGCAGGACTTGGGAGAGATTGGGATTGTTTTACGCCCATGGATTGTATACGGTTTTGCAAGATGTATGATCCAGACCGTAGGGTCGGAGAAATTTCGAGATTTTGTTGGCGTCTGCATCACTGCAATGGAATATGGTACCAGGAGCGACTCATCATTCGCCATTAGGGTATGTGAGTTGGAATTTGGTTGGCGTCTGCATCGCTGCACTGGAATATGGTACCAGGAGCGACTCATCATTCGCCGTTGGGGTATGGGGGTTGGAATTTGGTTGGCGTCTGCATCGCTACACTGGAATATGGTACCAGGAGCGACTCATCATTAGCCACTTGGGGACTTGGAATTTGGATTTTGTTTGGCATCAGTATTGCTGCACTGGAATAATGCCAGGAGCAACTCATCATTTGCCCCAGGAGGACTTGAGATTTGGGTTTTTGGTCGGCATCAGCACCGCTAACACTGAAGCGAAATGCCAGGAGCGACTCATCATTTGCCGTTGCCCGTTGGGGAACGATGGCTTAGGAGACAGGTTTGGGTCCCTATCACCTAAGGCTTTTCAATTTTATGGGCCGTGAGGGTCCCATAAAAGCATTTTCTCCTTACGAGTCGTAAGGATCCCGCAGGTGTATTTTCTCCTTAGGAATCGTGAGGATTCCTAAGTGTGTTGCTCCTTTGTGAGTCGTAAGGATCTAACGCAGGGGTTTTCTCCTCACAAGGTCGAGAGGACTTTGCGAGTGTATTTCATCTCTTTTCACGAGTTTGCGCCCTTTCGGGTTTTCACAGACTCGCCGGTAGTCCTGCTGTTTTTACTCACGGAGCCCTTTCGGGTTTTCATCCGTGCCCATTTTGCTTGTGGACATACCGTTTATTTTTTTATTTATTTTTATTTTTTTTCTTCTCTTTTTCTCTTTTTTTTGCCGCTGGTGGGACTTTAAAAGTAGTCTCACCAGCACGATTTGGGAGAGATAGGGGTCATTTACGCCCGTGGATTGTATACGGTTTTGCAGGATGTATGATCCAGACCGTAGGGCTGATGTGCTCAATTCGCCTGCGACTTGGAGCATTCACATGTAGTATTTCTTGAGATATCGGCCATTGATGGGTGACATGGGCCTTTCTCCCTCGGCACTTATTAGTTGGTAGGATCCTCCGTCGAACACTTTCTCGATGACGTATGGTCCTTCCCAGTTTGGCTCGAATTTTCCCTTGGCATGTCGATTGGGGATGATCGGTCTTTTGAGGACCAACACCAATTCACCTTTCTTGAAAGCGCGGAGACGGGTTATCTTGTCATAGGCCCGTGACATTTGGGCTCAGTATAGCTCCAAATTTTGTTGCACCGCGAGCCTCTTTTCTTCGAGGGCATCGAGTTCTTCAAGTCGAAGGAGCACGTTTTCCTCCTCCGTCAACTCATGCTGAACGACCATTCAACTTCGACTTCGAGGGGGAGGACCGCCTCCACTCCGAAGAGCAATGCGTATGGAGTGGACTGAGTTGGAGTACGGTGCGTGGTACGATATGCCCATAACGCCTCGTGAAGCTTGAGATTCCAGTCTCTTTTGTTGGCTGAAGCATTTTTCCTCAGGAGCTTGCATAGAGTCTTATTGAAGGCTTCGGCGAGCCCATCGGCTCTTGGATTATAGATTGAGGAATATCTCCAGTCTATCTTGTGCTGAGTAGCGAACCTTGAGACATTGAATCTCTTGAAAGAAGGCCCGTTGTCATAAATGATTCTTCTTGGTGTACCGAAGCGGTATAGAATATTATGCTGGAAGAATGTCAGAATATCTTTAGTCTTGACTTCTTTTAGCGGGACAGCTTCAGCCCATCTGGAGAAGTAGTCAGTTGCGGCTAGTATGAACCGGTGGCCTTTGGATGACGGAGGATCAATTGGGCCAACGATGTCGGTGCCCCAGACTTCGAAGGGACACGACGCTACCGTAGGATGCAACGGATTGGAATGCTTGTGAATGAAATCACCATGGATTTGGCAGATCTGACATTTCTTTGCATGCTCTTCGCAATCCTGTATCATGGTTGGCCAGTAATACCCAAGCCGTTTGATTTGAAGTCGCATCTTGGAGTCAGATTGGTGAGCACCGCAAACGTCCGAGTGAACATCTTTCATGACCTTTTGGGCTTCGGCCAATGATAGACACCTGAGCCAGAGTTGGTCATATGACCTGCGGTATAGCGTGTCATTTACAAACACGTATCGGAGAGCTCTTTTCTTCAGCTGAATCCTCGCAGATTTTTCTTCGGGCAGCTTGTTGTATCGAAAGTACTCTATGAAGGGTTCTCTCCAATCAGGCTCGTCTTGGATGATCGAAGCTTCTTCGGCAGGACTGCTCTTCTTTTCCGCGCTTTCCTCTTCTCGTAGAGAGACTGGGGGTAGAATTTTTTGGCTCCTGACTGTGATCAGAATTTCGTCCATGTTAGGATCGGCCAGCTTCTTGGCTAGGCGAGCGAGTACGTCAGCCTTTCCATTCAACTCTCTAGGGACTCTCATTAGTTCAATGTGAGTGAACCGTTTCATGAGTTCCACCACTCGGCCTCTGTACCGAGCTAACTCGGGTTTGTATATTTTATAATCGCCGCTTACTTGGTTGACGACGAGCTGGGAGTCACCGTAAACTCGTAGCCGACGGATTTCCATTTCTATGGCGAGCTCCAAACCAGCTATCAGAGCTTCATACTCAGCTTCATTGTTTGTCCGAGGCTCGGTAAGAGCGAAAGAACGCCGTAGGGTTCCCATTGATGGCGTGATGAACACCAATCCTATCCCCGCTTTTACCTCCGGGACACTTGATCTGCCGGAGCTCCTTATTGATGAGGCCCTATCGAAGTAGAGCTCCCAATATGGCTCGTCTTCCTCGAGGTGCAGCACTTGTTCGTTGGGTAACTCACAATTTAGCGGCGACCCTTCTGGTATGAGATGAGCAGCGAGAAAGTCTGCAAGAGCTTGCCCTTTTACTGCTTTCTGAGGAGTATAAACTATGTCAAACTCGAGTAGCATAACAGCCCATCTTGCCATTCTGCCGGCTAGGCTCGCTCTGGTCATCAAGTGTTTGAGCGGGTCGACCTTGGAGATCAGCATAACCCGATGAGCAAGCAGATAGTGCCTCAGCTTCTTCACAACAAATATCAGAGCTAGGCATTGCTTTTCGATTGGGGAATAGTTGTGTTCCGCCCCGACTAGAGTTCGACTGAGGTAGTAGAGGGCATTTTCTTTTCCCTCCTCGTTATTCTGAGCAAGGAGCACACCGAGTGACTCATCCAGCGCGGCAGTGTAGACAATCAGCGGTTTATTTGGAATGGGAGCGGCCAACACTGGAGGGTGCAACAAGTACTGTTTGATACTTTCGAACGATGCTTTACATTCGGCATCCCAGATAAAAGGAGCTCCTTTCTTCATGAGCTTTGAGAAGGGCCTACATCTCCCTGATAAATTTGAGATAAACCTCCGTATATAAGCAAGCTTGCCTTGAAAAGATCTTAGCTGCGTTAGACTCTTCGGAGAGGGCATCTCCATGATGGCCTTTATCTTTGATGGGTCAACTTCGATCCCTCGATGCTGGACTATAAAACCCAGGAATTTTCCCGATGACACGCCAAAAGCACATTTCAGAGGATTCATCTTTAGATCGTATTCCCTCAGTCTGGTGAGAACGGTCCTTAGATCTTGGATATGATCGGCCTTGGCTTTAGTCTTGACGACCAGATCATCAACATAGCGTTCGACGACTTTATGGATTAGGTCATCAAAGATATTAGTCATTGCCCTTTGATATGTAGCACCTGCGTTCTTCAGTCCGAACGGCATCACCTTGTAGCAATATATTCCGATTGGGGTTCGAAATGCTGTGTGTTTCTCATCCTCAGGCGACATCTTGATCTGATTGTATCCAGACGAGCCATCCATAAAGGTGAACAGCTCGTAATTTGAGGTGTCATCGACCATCATTTCCATGACCGGTAGAGGAAAGTCGTCTTTAGGACATGCCTTGTTGAGGTCCCTGAAATCGACACAAACTCGTCTTTAGGACATGCCCTTCTGTCCATTTTTCCTCCTGGGGACGTAGAAAGTTTTCAGCTGGTCCACGGTGGAGACTGACAATGCATCGAGCTCTTTGCACATCTGCTCCGGCGCCCTTTTTACGGCTAGGGACCCTTCTGCAATTTCGAGGGTCTCTCGTAGTTTCGCTTTTTGCATGGGGATCCAATCTGCACCGCTGTTGCACGGCAGGTCCTCTTCTTCTGACTCTTCAGTGTCACCGCCAAGATGAGGGCGGACTTTGCTGCTAGATGGGCCTTCAGTAACAGATTCGTCCGTATCGCTGCCGAAACGAGGGCGGGTTTGATGGAAGGACGGGCTTCCAACGTCGGACTCGTCAGTGTCGCTACCGAAATGTGGGCGCACTTGGGCGTTTTTACTTTTGAAAGTGACAACCGGTGCAGATTTGCTTTTGAGTCTTAGGGCCGGTCTATCCTCAGTCAGTTGTGGCTTAGCATTTTGGTGGTTCGTAAAGTACCGAGAATCTTCATAGCGGACTTCATGCACACCGAATGGCTGGATGTCTCCGTCAATGCGTCTTTCTTCGCCATTTTTAGTATACTTCATGCATTGATGGAGAGTTGACGGAATGATGCCGTAATCGTGGAGCCACGGCCGCCCCAAGAGAATCTTATAAGACGTGTCGGCGTCGATCACGTATATCTTAGCTTCAGTTTGCAGATCCCCGAATTTGATTGGCAGAGCTATGGACCCCAGAATTTACTGGCAATTTTGGTTGAAGCCTTGAATGACGATCCTTTCCCTTGACAGGTGTCGGACGTCCATTGACAAACTCTTCAGCGTCCGCAAGTTCATGATGTTCACTGAAGACCCCGGATCAATCAATATGCGATTAATCCAATCTCCGTCGCTGTACCCGGTCACGTAAAGCGGCCGATTATGCTCAGCCGTTCCCAGTAGCAAATCTTCATCCTTAAATGTGACTGCGGCGGTATGCAAAGCGTGCTGGGCTTCTTTCATATTAATTTCCGCAAAGTGAGCCTGATACCGCTCAGGGCTTTGTAGAGCATGAATGAGAACATCTCTAAGCTCCTTAGATAGGACCAAGGCGTCGTAGATGCTCAGGAGAGACGGAAGCTTCCGGAGATGTGCCAAGACATTATAGTCCACCGAGGAAGGACAGATGTTTTCATCAGTCGGTTCTCTACCATTTTCTTCATCAGCGACTTGTTTTTCCTTCCCTTTTGGGGCGTTGTCCTGATTTGGCGGTAGAGCCCTTCCGCTTCTGAGCTGGATTTGATTGGCTTTTGTGGTGAGCTCCTCGTCCTCTTCGGGAAAACAGAGCTCATCCTCGGAGTCGCTGCCAAGATGGATGGCGTAGAAGGTCACTACTGGATCTCTTCATTGGAGTCTTCTTCTAACTCCTCCAGAATTTCAGCCGCTTGTACAGGGAAGAACTCCTTCAATTGAATCAATGTTCTTTCCTTTTGTTCATATTCTTCGAGGGAATCAATATATTTTTGAATGGTCGATCTCCCTGCAGACTCTTTTTCGTGCCGAGCTGCACTTTTCTTCTTCTTGAGCTTCTTGGATTTTAAGCCTGATGGAGCCGCATTGGCAGCTGGACTGGTATGCTTCTTCTGCCCTTCCCATTCCGTCCTGGGTTCTTTCCGAAGTAGCTTTATCATCTTCTTCGTCTTATTAGATATGTGCATACTCCACGGAGGCCGCGATGAGTCCGTTTCATTCCTCAGGGCAGCGGGTTCAGCTGTCTGCTCCCAGAAGGCTTCAGTTTTGTCACGACCCGAAAGTATGGAACGTGACTGGCACTTAGATTACGAGACGTCTAAAGGCGTACCGTAACCTAAGTCAGCCAAAGCCCAGAAATCTAACCCAAAATCAAAAGAGAGTGAAGGAAAAACCTTTAATGAAGACGATTTTCAAATCAATTAAGTTGCAAAGAATCCCTTTTTAAAACATCAAAAATTTCTGAAAATTTCGGCAGAGTCTCCCCTGTATTTTCTATCCCCCAAAATGGGTACAACAAGATAATAAACCTGTAATTATAAAAATGGCATCCCCAAGCGGGAGCTAGCTCTTCGCCCAAGGCGGATCACAACCACATGCAATATAATAGTAATATCAAGAAAAAGAGCATAAAAGAGATGCAAATACCAGAAAACACACGTCGGCTCAAGTGAGCTCGACCCAAAAGAAACCACGAATATACAAATCTCTCAGTCTCATCACTAGGTCGTATATACAATACAAGTGGTAGATGGAGAATACTAGATACAATGATAAAGCAAAAAGAAATAAAGTATACTCGCAACCCACCTACGGGCGATGTCGCGAGTCTGAGCAAAAGGAACTGATGACAAGATAGCCCGCCGCTACAAGACTGACGGGTCCGACCTGCAAGACACTGTGGCACAACGGGGGTGAGTTGCCAGCTCGTGAGTAAATATAACATCTAATAAGGCAATCGTAAGAATGCACGCAATGCGGAACAACATGTATGTCCATATGTGATATAATAACTCTAGTATGCATGCACATGTATGCAATATCTTTTCTAACTCTTTAAGTGTTTTAAATGTTAAAGTTACTGCATTCTTAACTTTTAGTAAACGAATGTCTGCAGAATAGCTAAATATCATCAAGAAATCCTCAGAAAACCCGTGTCAAGCATCGACACCAAATAGGAATCATATCTGTCTCAATGTCGGGCTCCGTCAGTCCGGATCGGCCCATATCATAAATCTCACGACAACGGTCGGTATCCTCCGGATATCCGCCGCGCCAGACATCACCGGTAGGTAGTCTTCCCCTGCCAGGCTCATCGTCTACAACTCGATCTTCTTGCCCCGGGGTACCATACCGGGCCCACCATGTACCCGAGACGGTTCATCCACTCCTCGAATCGGGTCTCGAAATCCAACAGAAAACATGAAAACTCATGGTGGACGACACATACATCACGAGAAAACCGCAACTTTGTTTTGAAAATGATAAATATAAGGTTTTGTTAAATTCTTGCGGTTTTCCCCAAAAATCCAGAAATCGCAGCAATACTGAAATCCTCAAGAAAACCATAATGTCCACATGTTATATATATGATAAATGTCTATGATATCAATGTGTATGATGTGAATTTTGGCTAGAGTTCTATGTAAATATGATGATGATGCGAGATATGTGCATGCGATGCAGTTTCATATATCAAGTATGAATGCAGGTGACGATATTAAGATAAACAGGTTCTATCGTACACGTGGCATGTCAATTTCTAAAGGCGTGTGTGTCACATGAATAGTGCGCGTGCAATAGATGCCCATGGTAAGGTGTTCGTGTCCTACGAAATGATATCGCATAGGTAGAGATGAATGTCCATGCAATTTAACATACTGTTCGCTGTGAGGGTATGCAATGTACATAAAGGGATAAGCTGTCTAACAATATAAATCTTGCATAAAGTAGGGTAATCCTAACTAGGGGGGCGCCTCGCGCCTTCCAGACGATTCCCCCATAGATGAATACATCTACTCACCTGAAATCCCCGCTAATCTGATCCGGCCACCGCTTTGCCTTTACGCGCCGTGTCCGATGTTTCTCCGACCGATCCTATATTTGCACAATATCAAGCATAAGATTACAAAACCTAACACACTGCAAATCACAACATACAATTATTAACGCTCTCGAATTAATCATAGCATGCACTCAGTGCGCGGAAAAACGCACGAAAATCGCAATCCTTTAACTAAAATCGTCATTTCGGGGAAATCGATTAAACTACAACTCGACTAGATGAAACCCCGCGTTCGCGCATTCTAATAATCCTATACGAAGCTAATAATATTGCTAACCTAACGCAAATTGACCGCATTCTATTTTCTACAAAAATCTAGTAAGCGAATTTCTAGCCGATTTGATACAAACATCGAAATTTGACGATTTAACAAGCATATAAATACACCATTAACCACTACAACCAATTAGAAACCCAAAACCCTAATTTAACTCTAACCCCATGCTTCAAACCCTAATCCACAATCAAATCCCTTACTTGAATTTTCAAAACTAACCATTTCAATGAAATTAATCATTTTAAAATACTAAACTAGCTTTATTAAACTACAAATTAACCACTAGTTTAGGATTTTCACCTCTCAAGATTGAACCCTAGCTTGATCAAGTCACCAAGAAGCCTCCTTTCATCATGTTTTTGAACTAATTTGGTTTGAGAGAGAAAGGATTAGGGTTTTGGTTTGAATGGAGAAAGAAATTTATGAATATTTATGAATTTTTTGCAAGGAAATGAAGCAAAATGAAGTGGGAAAATGGGGATCCAGCAGCTGTAGGGGTCGGCCAGCAGTAGGAGAGGGTAATGGGGGAAATTTTGAGAAGTTTCTAGCTAATTACAACATCATATGATATCATATCATGCTTTCATATCAACCTTTTTCCAAAAAAACCCCTTTTAAGCCATTTTTTCATAATTTTCCCACCAAAAATCTAAAAGTTTGCAAGACATGATATAATTTTATTAACACCATATTTTAGCTTATAAAGACTCCAAATTAAGAAATTTACCTAATTAAATTTGTATTTATCCCTAATTAAATGTATTTAAAAAGGCTTAAAATAATAAAAAAATAATTAATTACGAAAAAAAATTTATTTAACTAGAAAATTATAAATGACATTTTAATGACAAAATTATAGTAATATCTTATTTAAATTTTGTATAATTAGGTCTACAATGAAAATTATCAATTTTGACTTTTTACGGAAAAAGCCGAAAAATTTGCCGATTACCGAAAAACTGCCTAAACGATTTTCGAAGGGTTACAATCTTCCCCCCTTAAAGAAATTCGGTCCCCGAATTTAAAATTTAACTACGCGTACCTTCAAAAAGATGGGGATATCTCTTCCTCATCTCGACCTCGGTCTCCCAGGTGACCTCCTCGCTGTTCGGGCCACGCCAAAGGACCTTGACGGACGGTATGACCTTCGACCTCAATTTCTTCACCTGCCGATCCAAGATGACAACCGGCTGCTCGGTGAAAGAAAAGTCACACTCTAGCTGGATCGTCTGGTGCTGAATCTCCTGGGAGGGATCATGAAGGTACTTGCGGAGCATCGAGACATGGAATACGGGGTGAACATCGGGGAAGCTGGGCGGAAGAGCTAACCGATAAGCGACTGGACCAACACGCTCTAGGATCTCGAAAGGACCAACATATCTAGGGCTCAGTTTCCCTTTCCGCCCAAATCTCATCACACCCTTCATCGGAGAGACCTTCAGGAAAACATGATCGCCAACAGCGAACTAGAGTCGGCGACGACGCCTGTCAGCATATGATTTCTGCCTACTCTGTGCCGCTCTCATCCTGTCTCGAATCAGCTGTATCTTCTCGGTCGTCTCCTGTACGATCTGCGGCCCCAAAATACTGCTCTCCCTAAGCTCTGTCCAACATACAGGCGATCGACATCTCCTCCCATATAAAGCCTCAAAAGGTGCCATCTGAATCGTCTCCTGGAAGCTATTATTGTAGGAAAACTCGATCAAAGGCAAATGACGATCCCAGCTACCACCGAAATCTAAAACACAAGCTCTGAGCATGTCCTCAAGAGTCTGAATAGTACGCTCCG
Organism: Agapanthus africanus; assembly: GCA_030015575.1. Classification (NCBI taxonomy): domain Eukaryota; kingdom Viridiplantae; phylum Streptophyta; class Magnoliopsida; order Asparagales; family Amaryllidaceae; genus Agapanthus; species Agapanthus africanus. Next base: position 160,210,363 of record JASDDO010000031.1, on the reverse strand, counting down.
ACTGACCGTCAGTCTGAGGATGAAAGGCTGTGCTAAAACTCAATCGGGTGCCCAAAGCTTCCTGTAGTTTCTGCCACAATCGGCTGGTAAACTGGGTGCCACGGTCGGACACGATGCAAGTCGGAACACCATGCAGTCGCACAATCTCATCAATATAAACCTGGGCGTACTGAGAAAATCCAAAAGTGGTCTTCACTGGCAGAAAGTGAGCCGCTTTCGTTAGTCGATCCACAATCACCCAAATAGAGTCGTACCCTCGACTGGTCCTGGGTAGACCCACAACGAAGTCCATGGAGACCTGCTCCCACTACTACTCAGGGATGGGCAAAGGCTGTGACTCGCCGGCTGGCCTCTGGTGCTCGGCCTTGACTTGCTGACAAGTCAGGCATCTCGACACAAAGTCTGTAATATCCTTCTTCATCCCGTCCCACCAGTAAACCTCTCTCAAATCACGGTACATCTTGGTGGAACCTGGGTGAACACTGTATACTGATCTATGTGCCTCCTCGAGAATATCACGCCTCAGTCCCTCTGAATATGGCACGCACAGTCGAGTCCCAAATCGAAGTATCTCCTGATCATCAATCACGAACTCAGAAACTCTGCCCTGCCGAATCTGCTCAATAATCTCTAAGATACGGGCATCGCCGGACTGTGCCTCGCGGATACGGTCAAGTAACTGTGGGCGTGCTCTGAAATGGGCCAGCTGTCCCCCCATAGGAGTAAACTCGAACTGCACTCTGCTATCACATAACGCCTGCCAATCCGCCGTCGACTGCATCTGTACTGCGCTCAAACAAGATAAGCTACCTCCGGGCCTCCTACTCAAAGCATCAGCCACCACATTCGCCTTGCACGGATGGTATAAAATCTCGCAGTCATAATCCTTCACCAACTCCATCCAACGGCGCTGCCTCAGGTTCAAATCTCGCTGCTGGAAGATATATTTCAAACTTTTGTGGTCAGTGAATATTTGGCACGACTCACCGTATAGGTAATGTCTCCAGATCTTGAGTGCAAACACCACTGCAGCCATCTCTAAATCATGGGTGGGGTAGTTCTGCTCGTGTTTCCTCAGCTGCCGAGAAGCATACGCGATAACTCTGTCGTGCTGCATCAATACACATCCCAGCCCCACTCTAGAAGCATCACAATATACCACGAACCCGCCTGATCCTGAAGGCAATGCTAACACTGGTGCAGTAGTCAGACGAGTCTTCAACTGCAGGAAGCTATCCTCACATGCCGGGGTCCAATCAAAAGGAACCCCCTTCCGGGTCAACCCGGTCAATGGTGCAGCAATGCGGGAGAAATCCTGGACGAAACGTCGATAATAGCCGGCCAGACCTAGAAAACTGCGAACCTCTGTAACTGATACTGGTCTAGGCCAACGCTGAACTGCCTCGATCTTCTTCGGATCCACGTAAATACCATCTCTCGTCACCACATGACCCAAGAAGTCGACACTGTCTAACCAGAATGCGCACTTGGAGAATTTGGCGAACAGCTGATGCTCCCTCAAAGTCTGTAATGTGATACGTAAGTGCTGCTCATGCTCCTCCCGGCTCCGAGAATAAACCAAGATGTCGTCAATGAACACAATGATGAACTGATCGAGATACGGCCTGAATACACGGTTCATCAAATCCATAAATGCTGCCGGGGCATTGGTGAGCCCGAACGACATCACCAAGAACTCATAATGACCATATCGAGTACGGAAAGCTGTCTTCGGAATATCCTCCTTCCGAACCCGCAACTGGTGAGAACCTGACCGTAAATCAACCTTCGAGAAAAACCCTGCACCCTGGAGCTGATCAAATAAGTTATCAATGCGGGGTAGGGGATACCTGTTCCGCACAGTAACCCGGTTCAGCTGACGATAATCAATGCATAAACGCATACTTCCGTCCTTCTTCTTAACAAAAAAGACGGGAGCACCCCAAGGTGACACACTCGGTCGGATAAGCCCTTTGTCCAGCAAGTCCTGTAACTGATCCTTTAGCTCTCTCAGCTCCGCCGGGGCCATCCGATAAGGCGGTATAGAGATAGGCCCCGTGCCAGGGATCAAGTCAATACAGAACTCAATCTCGCGCTCTGGTGGCAGACCAGGCAGCTCGTCAGGAAATACATCAGGAAACTCTCTCACAACAGGGACCTGGTCCAACGGAACCTCTGTGGAGCTAGTATCACAAACATAGGCTAAGAATCCCTGACACCCTTTCCTTAATAGCTGACCAGCGCGAAGAGAAGAAATCAAGCTGGGAAGGGTAGCGCTACGATCTCCCTGAATAATAAGAACCGGCTCACCAGGAAAACTGAATCTGACTGCTTTTTCACGGCAGTCCACGGATGCATAACAGGTAGCTAGCCAGTCCATACCAAGAAGAACGTCAAAGTCAAGCATATCGAGGAGAATCAAATCAACTGAAGAATCTCTCTCCCCGATACGAACGAAACACGATCGGTACACAAAACGGGCAACAAAAGACTCACCTACCGGGGTAATAACGACAAGCGGCTGATCTAATGGAGAAGACTCTCGGCCCAACCTCGGTGCAAAATACGTGGAAACATAGGAATGTGTGGAGCCTGGATCAAATAATACCCGTGCATCAAAAGAACATACTGGCAGAGTACCTGTCACGACGGCATTGGATGCCTGTGCATCCTGAGGAGTCAATGCGAACACTCGGGCCTGTCCACCACTAATAGCTGGCTGTGCTCTGCCTCTACCTCGGCCTCTGCCTCTGTCGCCTCGTCCTCTCTGAACCGGACCGCCACGCCCACGGCCTCTAGAAGCATCTGGCTGGCGTGAAGCATCATCAGGAGTAGGAAGTAAAGCTCTCTGCGATGGTGGTGAAGGTGGTAAAGTCACATGCGGGACTGTCGCCGCGCCCGGACGTCCCATGGTACAGTCTCTAACACGGTGATACTGACTCCCGCACCGAAAACATCCTGGAGACGACTGCTGGGTCTGTGGATATGAACCAAATAACTGACCTCGTCTCAATCCTCTGCCTCCGCCATCTCCTGGAAATAATCTATCGCGATGTCTGCCCATCTGCCGCTGAGCTGGCATATCAGTACGGATCCTCTTCGGCCTAGAAACGACCGGAGTCTCAGAAATACGCTCCTCCAAAAGTAAGGCTGCATCCATCGCGGCTGCGTATGTATCGAAGTGCTGGGTGCCGATGGCAAGGAATAGCTGTGTATCAAGCCCTCGCACAAACCTCTTTATTCTCTTCTCTTCTGTGTCTACTAGGTACGGAGCATATCGAGACAACTGGGTAAACTGTATATCATACTCCGACACTGTCATCCCAGGAGTCTTGCGCAAAGACTCAAAACTACGGGCTCGAGCATCTCGGACACTCTCCGGAAGAAAACGGGCAAGAAATGCAGATGTAAACTCATCCCAGGTCATAGAAGGCAGACCTGCAGCTCGGCCTCTCTCTACTGAGTCGTACCATGTCTGGGCAAGACCCTCCAGACGAAAACTCGCAAACTCCACCAATCTATCCTCAGAACACCTCAACGAACGGCAAATCCGAGCCATCCTATCAAGAAATGCCTGTGGGTCCTCTGTCGCATCTGTACCGGTAAAAGCTGGAGGTCTCAATCTCATGAACTCCTGTGGTGAAATAGGGATAGTCTCCGTAGTAGCAGCAGGAGTGACCATCTGTGCAGCAGGTACGATCGTGGTCTGTGCGGTGGAAGGAACGTCCTCGGATCTCTGTGCCCGGCTGGACTCAACTAAAGATCCCATCATCTGCCGCAACTCTTGCATGCCGGCCTCTAGTCTGGCAATACGGTCAGGATAAGGCGGATCAGTAGGACCCTGAGGGGTAGGCGTATCCTCCCGCTCGATCCTCGCCTCAGACGAGCCTGCCCGAATCTCATCCCTAGCGGCAGCCCGCTGAGCTCTCATAGTCTTGGGCGGCATCGAAGCTAGAATAAGAAAAAGGACTGATAAGGTCATTGCAATTGAATCAAGGAATGCAAGGAATCAAGAAAGGAAATACAAGCAATTATGTCCTAAGGTCACTTAGGCGGAGTACCGTATCGTAAGTATGCCGCGGATCATACCCACGCTACGCCACTCAGCTAAAGTCACCTACTCCATCTACCAAGGTTGTCCTACACTCAGAAAGGTAAAACCTACGCTCTGATACCAACTTTGTCACGTCCTGAAAGTACGGAACGTGACTGGCACTTAGATTACGAGACGTCTAAAGGCGTACCGTAACCTAAGTCAGCCAAAGCCCAGAAATCTAACCCAAAATCAAAAGAGAGTGAAGGAAAAACCTTTAATGAAGAAGATTTTCAAATCAATTAAGTTGCAAAGAATCCCTTTTTAAAACATCAAAAATTTCTGAAAATTTCGGCAGAGTCTTCCCTGTATTTTCTATCCCCCAAAATGGGTACAACAAGATAATAAACCTGTAATTATAAAAATGGCATCCCCAAGCGGGAGCTAGCTCTTCGCCCAAGGCGGATCACAACCACATGCAATATAATAGTAATATCAAGAAAAAGAGCATAAAAGAGATGCAAATACCAGAAAACACACGTCGGCTCAAGTGAGCTCGACCCAAAAGAAACCACGAATATACAAATCTCTCAGTCCCATCACTAGGTCGCATATACAATACAAGTGGTAGATGGAGAATACTAGATACAATGATAAAGCAAAAAGAAATAAAGTATACTCGCAACCCACCTACGGGCGATGTCGCGAGTCTGAGCAAAAGGAACTGATGACAAGATAGCCCGCCGCTACAAGACTGACGGGTCCGACCTGCAAGACACTGTGGCACAATGGGGGTGAGTTGCCAGCTCGTGAGTAAATATAACATCTAATAAGGCAATCGTAAGAATGCACGCAATGCGGAACAACATGTATGTCCATATGTGATATAATAACTCTAGTATGCATGCACATGTATGCAATATCTTTTCTAACTCTTTAAGTGTTTTAAATGTTAAAGTTACTGTATTCTTAACTTTTAGAAAACGAATGTCTGCAGAATAGCTAAATATCATCAAGAAATCCTCAGAAAACCCGTGTCAAGCATCGACACCAAATAGGAATCATATCTGTCTCAATGTCGGGCTCCGTCAGTCCGGATCGGCCCATATCATAAATCTCACGACAACGGTCGGTATCCTCCGGATATCTGCCGCGCCAGACATCACCGGTAGGTAGTCTTCCCCTGCCGGGCTCATCGTCTACAACTCGATCTTCTTGCCCCGGGGTACCATACCGGGCCCACCATGTACCCGAGACGGTTCATCCACTCCTCGAATCGGGTCTCGAAATCCAACAGAAAACATGAAAACTCATGGTGGACGACACATACATCACGAGAAAACCGCAACTTTGTTTTGAAAATGATAAATATAAGGTTTTGTTAAATTCTTGCGGTTTTCCCCAAAAATCCAGAAATCGCAGCAATACTGAAATCCTCAAGAAAACCATAATGTCCACATGTTATATATATGATAAATGTCTATGATATCAATGTGTATGATGCGAATTTTGGCTAGAGTTCTATGTAAATATGATGATGATGCGAGATATGTGCATGCGATGCAGTTTCATATATTAAGTATGAATGTAGGTGACGATATTAAGATAAACAGGTTCTATCGTACACGTGGCATGTCAATTTCCAAAGGCGTGTGTGTCACATGAATAGTGCGCGTGCAATAGATGCCCATGGTAAGGTGTTCGTGTCCTACGAAATGATATCGCATAGGTAGAGATGAATGTCCATGCAATTTAACATACTGTTCGCTGTGAGGGTATGCAATGTACATAAAGGGATAAGCTGTCTAACAATATAAATCTTGCATAAAGTAGGGTAATCCTAACTAGGGGGGCGCCTCGCGCCATCCAGACGATTCCCCCATAGATGAATACATCTACTCACCTGAAATCCCCGCTAATCTGATCCGGCCACCGCTTTGCCTTTACGCGCCGTGTCCGATGTTTCTCCGACCGATCCTATATTTGCACAATATCAAGCATAAGATTACAAAACCTAACACACTGCAAATCACAACATACAATTATTAACGCTCTCGAATTAATCATAGCATGCACTCAGTGCGCGGAAAAACGCACGAAAATCGCAATCCTTTAACTAAAATCGTCATTTCGGGGAAATCGATTAAACTACAACCCGACTAGACGAAACCCCGCGTTCGCGCATTCTAATAATCCTATACGAAGCTAATAATATTGCTAACCTAACGCAAATTGACCGCATTCTATTTTCTACAAAAATCTAGTAAGCGAATTTCTAGCCGATTTGATACAAACATCGAAATTTGACGATTTAACAAGCATATAAATACACCATTAACCACTACAACCAATTAGAAACCCAAAACCCTAATTTAACTCTAACCCCATGCTTCAAACCCTAATCCACAATCAAATCCCTTACTTGAATTTTCAAAGCTAACCATTTCAATGAAATTAATCATTTTAAAATACTAAACTAGCTTTATTAAACTACAAATTAACAACTAGTTTAGGATTTTCACCTCTCAAGCTTGAACCCTAGCTTGATCAAGTCACCAAGAAGCCTCCTTTCATCATGTTTTTGAACTAATTTGGTTAGAGAGAGAAAGGATTAGGGTTTTGGTTTGAATGGAGAAAGAAATTTATGAATTTTTATGAATTTTTTGCAAGGAAATGAAGCAAAATGAAGTGGGAAAATGGGGATCCAGCAGCTGTAGGGGTCGGCCAGCAGTAGGAGAGGGTAATGGGGGAAATTTTGAGAAGTTTCTAGCTAATTACAACATCATATGATATCATATCATGCTTTCATATCAACCTTTTTCCAAAAAAACCCCTTTTTAAGCCATTTTTTCATAATTTTCCCACCAAAAATCTAAAAGTTTGCAAGACATGATATAATTTTATTAACACCATATTTTAGCTTATAAAGACTCCAAATTAAGAAATTTACCTAATTAAATTTGTATTTATCCCTAATTAAATGTATTTAAAAAGGCTTAAAATAATAAAAAAATAATTAATTACGAAAAAAAATTTATTTAACTAGAAAATTATAAATGACATTTTAATGACAAAATTATAGTAATATCTTATTTAAATTTTGTATAATTAGGTCTACAATGAAAATTATCAATTTTGACTTTTTACGGAAAAAGCCGAAAAATTTGCCGATTACCGAAAAACTGCCTAAACGATTTTCGAAGGGTTACAAGTTTCTGTCTGTATAAAGTTGGTGGTTGCAACTTGATTGTTCACCAACACACTTTTGGACAGCTTGATCTCTCCAGCCTTGTACTGCTTCTCGACCCAGTCTTTGAAGATATAGCAATCCTCGATCGCATGGCTCACTACTCGGTGGTATGGGCAATACAGAGGATTGTCGGTCATTTTTGCTTCTTGGGGTCTTTTCGACTCCGGCAATTGTAGGCCGTTGTTCAAGGCATCTTTAAATATCTTACGGACCTTGTCCCTTCTGAAAGAGTAAACCTTGTTCTTCTTCTCCTCTATGGAAGGCCCATCTCCTCCCTGCAATGGCTTTCGAGACCGGTTGGTTTTGGATTCGCCCGCCCTTCGCTTTTCTTCATTGTCGGAGGCATTGAAGACATTGGTACTGCTGGAACTCCCGCTCCTACGGTTGTCGTCCCGCTTGCTTTTCCAGGTTTTGTCTCTCTGAGAGTCTGGCGGGGACTCTTGCTTCGAGCATTCCAGCATTTGGACTTTCTTGGTTAGCTCCTGAAATGTCTTGAGGCCCGCTGTACACAAGAATGGGACCATCCAATTGCTGAGGTTCCCAATGAGAAGGCTGACGGACTGGTCCTGCTCTAGCGGCGGTTCGCACTTGACTGTGAGGTTACGCCATCGGGCGATAAAGTCGGTGTTGCTTTCATTCTTCCCCGGCTTGGTCCTCACAAGGTCGGCAATGGAGATTTTATCACTGACACTCATGAACCTTTGCCAAAACAGGGACTCCATTTGGGCAAAGGTAATGACGGACCTGTTCGGTATACTCGCATACCAGTCGAAAGCGACATCGGTCAGGCTGTTGACAAACTGACGAAGAAGGAGCGCGTCATTGCCCCCTGTTTTCCGCACGATGCTTTGAAGTGGGCAACATGCTGATTTGCATTCCCCGTTCCATCAAATCTTCCGAACTTAGGAATGACGTAGCCGCTTGGAAACTCAATCAGATCGTACTGCGCGGGATATGGCCGCCCACTACTGCCGATTTCTTTCTGAGCTTCAGCTTCGGCCACCAATGTTTTAACCTTGCTGGTGACCAAATCCATTATCCGATCCTGTGTTAGCGGGATAGTGCTATCTGGGGCCAAGGCGTCCCCAGAAGCGGAGTGTGGCCGGCTGTTCATACCATAATATTGTATTATTATATTCCCCATTCTTATTCTTTTTATAAATAAACAGGTGCTTTTGACGCATGTCTGCTATATATTACAGGTTACAAGTTCTTGGAGCGAAAACAGTGAAAAAGACAAAAAAACGACAAAAAAAGGGACTTTGACCAACAAATAGAAGGATCTTAATCAAGCCTACACAAAAGATCAGTACAAGGCAACGCAAGGTCCAAGATTACAAAGCAAACGGTTAAAAGTCCACTGCAATTGTTCACTGGAGATCTGGAAGAAATAGAGAAGCCAAATTAAATAAAGATCAAAAGAAATAAAAAGCCCAAGAAGCCCAGAATCAGTTCCAAAAATTCCAGACATAAAATTTTACCAAAGCTTGGAAGTCTACTTTGACTAGGTCTTCCTAAGGATATTTTGGTAAATGTAGACATGCGAATCAATTGTAACCTAGGATTTCTGTGTCTTATAAATAGAAGCCCAAATCATTGTATTCTTTTCATGCCTCCCTTCATTAATAAATTTCAGAATTCTTTTGGAGAGCATCAAGTTGTAAGTTCTTTATTTTCTGCCCTAGGTTAATTTTCTATTCTTGCTCTAGATAAATTTAATTTCTTGCCCTAGTTAATCTTTTATTCTCTGCCCTAGATAAATGTATTTTAATTTCCTAATGAGTGAGTAGTCTCCTCGCTTGTTAGGGTTAGATCTGGGGAAGGTTTGAGAGACGAAGATCTCTCATCCCCTTTCTTGCCCGTCATATAATTTCATAGAACTCCATGCATACCTTCTTAATCCGCTCCCTACGGCACTCTACCCACGAGGTAGCGGTGATACCGTAGTCTAAAGGCCCAGATTTTAAGGTTTTCCATGGAGGTTAGGGTAAAGATTAAGAAAGGAAGGACAAGGATCTAGAGGAAGAACAATCTTCCCAATCATCCTAATCCCTTTTATTAATATTTACCATAACACCTAATTAGATTTTCATATGGGTATAGAAAGCGGTGAGATTTATAGACTTTCCAAACTTAACCTAGACCTAACCCTAGCAAGATTTAGATATAGATTAATTTAGTTTTTAGATTTAATAATCAATCCGACCACAATCGGAATTAACTCGTTTGAGCGAATTGGAAATTCACAAAATCCCTGTGGACCGACCCGTACTCACCGGCTAGCTGCAAAGCGACACCGTTCTTGATTGTGGTAATAGATAGTTTTTGACATATTAATCACCGGCTTTCATGTGGCTCGACCAGTCTTGGACCCGAACGAAGAGGCATTGGCTGCCTTGGATTGTCATCACCCGGCTGATTAGTAGCGGCTTGTGCTTGATTGGGAGGCGCTCGAGCAATTTGAGCCGTAAGCTGCATCACCACGTTCGTTAAGTCGTCAATCTTCGAATAGAGCTTGGCCATCTCTTTATCTGTGTTCCTGAGCTGTTTTCGAAGCTCTTGAAGCAGCACTTGCTCCGCAGTCCTGGGGCGGAAAGTCGGCTCTTCCTCGCTGTCCGAGCTTGACTCTGCATGGACCGAGGGGTCTTTCTGTCTATCATCCTCATCGAGAGGGTTTTCTTCATCCAGCGGGGGCGGCTGTTCTTGGGCAGCGACAACCACATTCAGGCTAGATTGGGCTTGGGATGTGGTGGCCCCATCCTTGCTTTTGCTGCGAAGGTTGTCGCTGGGGCGCCCGCCCGCCATATAGACCGTATGGATGATATATCCGGCCGTCTTTCTATCATTGGCAGCTGATTTCATGGATCGCTGTCTTGACCCCCTTGTTTCGGTAGCTGGTAGTCGATTGAAAGCGGCTGGCCTAACCAGATTCTTGAATGGTGCCGGCGCTTCTTTTCTGGGTTTGCCCCGCTGCTTTCGTGCGGCTGTTGGAGATAATGCCCTCAGAGTCAATTATTGGATCACAGGTACGTGATTGCAATGATTGATGGAGGACCTATCTCGGTAGGACAGTCTGACTCGAGATGATATTATGCTATCTGGTTTACTTTTATCATCGTGTACTGTTTTAGGTGACCTGACACGTCGCTATTACACGTTGATAGAGCCCCTAGGATTCTTGCTTGACCACCAGCAGTATGAGGGCGATCATATAAGTGGGAGCTGGGGTCTATAAGCATATCCTGAAATGGTCCCTAGTCGTGTGAGTTTCGAGACAGGGCATCGATACTCCATAGTAGACTAGTGTATACAGTCGAGACCCCGACGAGGGGCGGTGGCCGGTCTCACAAGCCACTGGTGTCAGTTGGATCACCTAAGATGTATACAGGTGCTTATTGGGTTATGAGTACACCGGACAGGACTCGCCGGGAACATGCCAGTTGGTCATATACCAGACGTCAGATGGCAGTTCCCTGGTGACATGTGTGCAGGTTAGTTCATCGATCTGGGGATCGTCATTTGTCTTGTGTGAGTTCCCACTGTACTTTGATTACTACCCTACCACGGCTCAAAGGAGTCGTGCAAACAGGTTTTAGTTGGGTACAGTCCCGAGCCACATGGAGGCAGTGAGCGTATCTTCAGGGGTTCGTCTCTCCCGGTATTGGGGGTGAGGTCGTGCTGTGTCTAGGAGAGCCATTACACGAAGCCCTCGGCCGAGGCAAGGAGATTTACTGGTAGGTATTCCAGTAGTATCTCAGGGTGTTCTGGGCTACACTCCGACACGACTTGTACCGCTTTTGGGGGTCTGACTTTTACCAACCCCCTAGGCCCGCCATGCGATGCTCATAGACGAACGGACCGGACTGTACGGATATTGTCACTGACAGGCTCAGTAGGGTTGTCAGGCTGAGTTCACTCACAGACATCCTTTTTAGTCAGTACCTGGTAGCCCGTTACGTATTGGCTTATACCTCTGACGTGCTAGTGGTTAAATCCACAACCAAGGTGTTGACGAGTCTTTAGAGTCCCCCACATTCAGTTACTCAGCTTTCGGGCGAAAGGTTGTAGAGGCCGTATGGAGATATGGCAAGGTCCGATCATATACGTGCGGTATTGCACGGATCAGGATCGGACAGTTTGTACTATAGGCCGTATGGTTATATGGCAGGGTTCGATCAGATACGTGCGGTATTGCACGGATCAGGATCGAACAGATATTACTAGCCGGTTTTGGTATAAGCCGGATTCTAGTATAGTACAGTGGAGATTTTGTCTCATTGCATTTGTATTTCGGTGCGGGTGTGTATGCACAGTATCGAGGTTTTCCTGTAATTTATTACGGGACCAGTTTTCTGGAGTTTCCAGTTTGCTTTCCGTTTCGGCCGATTTCCATTGTTCCGTTCATTGGCCGAAGATTGGTGGAGGAGGGCTTATTTGCATTGTTGCAAATAAGCAATTGTGGAGGGGGTCTTTGCATTTGTTGTATCATGATAGCCATACCTTTTGCCTTGACTCCTTGACTTTGTTTTTCATGATGGCTTGATTTTGGATCATCATGGTTGTTGATGATGAGGTTGGTGGTAGGTGGTTGAGTGTTGGTTTTGCTTTGTTATCATGTTCTTTCATGATTCCCTTTTGCATTATTGTTCCACTCACTCCCTCTTTGGATGGCTCTCTCATTCTATCATATGAGTCCCTCATTCTCACCCCCCCACACTTGCCATGGCCGGCCATTCCTTGGAGAAGGGGGCTGTCCCAATTTTGGTAGGGTCATTTTGGTTGATATCATATCATTTCCTTCACCAAAATTCCCAAGAAAAACTCCTTGTATCATCCCTCCACCAAAAGGCAATTCCCGTAACCCCAAATGAGACTTCTTCACTAGATATTCTACAGCAAATCTTGGGCACGTCGAGTAGCCGGCTTCGTGCCCGAGTTGCCTCGGCATTGAGGTGGGAGCCCGTAAAAGAAGTAGGCGATGTGGTGCACTTCCGGTGAGGAGGAGGAGACGGCACATTCCGCAGGAGATCGGGACGACGACGAGAAGACCGGAGGACTCGGATTTGTCGGTATACTTCTCTTCCTTATCTTGTTAGTAGCTTAGACTTGTTAATGGTTACGATCCGGATGTTTAGTGCGCGGTGGTGCCGGTTTGCTAAGTCCGCAAAATTAAAGTTTATCACCGCTTCCGCATTCCGGCGTCGGATTGACGGCCGGGGCGCCGCCGTGCACTTACAGTGGTATCATAGCCTCGCCATTAACTTCGTCTAGCTTCGTTTGATGTGTTTTGCGTTTCCGATCGACCAAAATTCCAAAATCTACATATTACCTCACATCAGTTTTCTGTTGAATTTTTTCTTGCTCCAAAAATTTTTCAGGTGGTCTCAGAATGATGTGCAGGGAGTTCTAAGAACTCTGGAAAATTTCGACACAGTGATCTCTCAGCAAGAGCGCGGATCCGCGGCCACAGCCTACTATTAGGCCGCGGTTCCGCCGCATCTTAGAGAGATCAATGGGACAAAATTTCCCAGTGGGCTTCTGGGCTAGTATTAGGGGTTTTGGAATATTAAAATTGGGCCAATTATTTCTGTGAGTGCTACAGTATTGCTTGGGGCCCACTTGTTAATTTTTGGTCAATCGGAAAATTTTAAACACATTTTTCACAGTATTTACATTATATCTGCGACCGTGAATGTCACTCGATCGGTAAATCCTGTCTAGCTGCTATAGCCCGGTTAGACGGATTTGCGAACGTGACTTTCGCGTTGATGTTCTATGTTTATGCTGTGATGTTGCGGATCGGTCGTGGGGATAGCCTGGATGCAATGCTAGTACAGTTGTGGTTGTATTATGTACATTTGATATTGCGGGGCGAGCGTCCGACATGTGGACTGCCGTCACTGCCTGTGTGTATTATTATTTTGGGGCACGACCTGGTTGCGGTCGATGTACCCGTTGTATGTATATTTTACTTTCTGTAGTAGGATTACCCCGCGGAGGGGTGCACGGATAGCCGGGTTCTAGAGGGCAACAAGCCCGAATCTCATGGCATTGAGACGGAGAGGGCTTCACTCTAGGATTGGCGGGGTATTCGCCGCACTCGTAGGGGGTACAGGTTGACCCAGGAGGGGTGCCCAAGTTACCGGATTCCGTGAAGTGCTGGGTGGTCCATTCACGGTGCTGAAGGGGGCTGCCTCGCTTCAGGTTTTGGTGGGTAACTTGCCGCGCCTGTAGGGGTCTAGGATTTCATTGCGCAGGCTATCCACACGACCAGGGGAACGTCGGGTTTCAGTAGTGGCTCTGTGAAACCCGGGGATCCCAGATATCTGTATTGTTCTGTGATGCTGTACATTTCTGTGATGTTGCATTTCTTTTCACGCCTTGAGCGAAATATAATATATTGGTATATATATTAGTAGATGTTGTATATGTTTTACATCCGCGCTAGTCCAGTCCCCGCTCTGTCGTTAGTTAGCTAACCTAACGGGTAATGACGGGACCCAGTGGCGAATGCGGATGGCATATACGTACATCAGTATATTTTCGTTCTTTTTGGTGTGATCAATTGATGGGACTGCATTGATTCGGATCAATGCAAGTTTAAAAACAAACCTAATCTGATGTTGTTGGAACACTTTTCAAAAAGCTGTTATTGCAAGGACGTTCACTTTTGTTTTGTATCGTGGTATTCAGTTGGAATATCCTGCTCCTCAGTCGATGAGGCAAGGGCCGAGATCCCTTCACCGGGAGTGACCCCTTGGACAAAAAGTTTGCGTCAGGGCAATGACTTCACTATAGCCGATTACTTTTGCTTTGCATCGCGGTATTCATTTGGAATATCCTGCACCCCATTCTACGGGGAAAGAGCCGAGATCCCTTCACCGGGAGTGACCTCTTTAGCAACGGTTTTCGTCACTATATTTTTTAAAAGCTATCCGTTCCTTCGACGATATCAAGTTCTTTACGTTAAAGGTTTTCGCCAGAAACCATTCGTAGCCCTCCGTCGTTTCATATGGGTGGTCAATAGTATTCAAGCTGTGTATGTTGGCCAAAGTCAAGGCACAGTGATTGGTAGCTATTGGGGTATTCATATGCAGCATAGATAGATGCGTTGGTTTGGGACAGTCATACTGCCATTTTGGCCAAAGTCAAGGGTATGTACGGGTGGATTCAAATTAACCTGGAGAATGACGGGTAGAACTTGACATGTGACTTATGATATGTTGGCCAAAGTCAAGGTCATAAGAGCATGGGGCAGAAATCACATCGGGAGTTTCAAAAGAACTGAAACTTGCCAGATATGCGCATACCTTCTGGAGTGTGATACCGTGAGCGGATTCCGTCACGTTGTCATGCGATGAGAGTTGGATCCCGATTCCCACTGATGAGTTAGTTTACTCCTCGGGTAACCCCGACTAATTCTTCTTTCAGGTTTGGAGGAGAATTTGAGGTACAGTGGGAGGATTCCAGATTAGATAAATTGGTAACCATTCTGATCTAGGTTAGAGTGCACGCTGAGTGTTTCTTTTCTCTCTCTCTTTGGCAGCGACCATTGACCCGACCCTAAGACTTTGACTCAGAGACCAAGTTGACCGAACCTTCTTAAACACTGGCTTTTGGATTATCAGAGTTGCAAACCTCATTGCCACTCCTACTTTTACCCTTTTCTCCAGGACACCCCGTATTGCTACGAACGTCCACTTCCATTGGACAAAACCATCGTATGGTTAGATACGAACTCGAAAGAATTTATTCGAGGATTGTTTCAGGTTCTGGAGAAAACGGATAGGATTATTCAGTTGTCTTTTCCTTTTACCCTCTCTCAGGTTACGAGTACTCCTTGGTTTAGGGGTAGTACACCTATTACGCAAATTGGATTGTCTTCTTCCAAACCTTAGGCTGGTGCCGACCGGTAGGGAATGAAGAAAACCAATTAGCATAACGATGGTGTGCAGAAGGTATTAAGTTAAGACAAAACAAGGGATTAGAAAGAGGGCAAAGTAAATTGCAACAGATATTCACGAACAAACCAAGTATTCCTTCGCCAATCCTAAATCACCTTTGTATTTCTCCAGGACACTCCGTATCACTACGAAGATCCACAGTTTATTGGATACTCCATCGTATGGTTATATACGAACTCGAAAGGAACTTGTTCCAGTTCGGGGATGGATTCTGGTCCAGGAGAAATAGGAATAAGGTTTATTCGGTTGTATTTTATCTTCACCCTCTCTCTCATTGCGAGTGTTCCTAAGATTGGGACAGTACACCCATTATGCTTATTGGATAGTCTTCTTCCAAACCATAGGCTGGTGCCGAACGGTAGGGAAGGAAGAAAACCATTTGGCTTAAGGGGTGTACAGAAGGTAAAGACTAAAGACATATGAAGGGATTTGGAGAGGTGGCAAAGAATTATACGGTTACAGTCGTGAATCTGGAAGAGGCATTACTAGGAATACCGGGATACCCCATCGAAACATTTCAATGTTTCAGATTCACTGTGTAATGTTAAAAGAAAACTGATTTCCCGATTAGATACTTGCTCCAGGGTATGTATTTACCAGGTATGATTCTCACATCTGTATAGTTTTACAGATGATGAGTGGGAGTAAGTTATTGGGAATTGGGTGATCATCCTCATTATATCGGGATTCGTTGTAATCAGTGATATTTGAGGAAATCACCTGGGCTGTTTGCCGGTCGGCAAATATTTGGTTTTGAATATCCGTTGTTATGCACCAATTTCAAATCGATATATCTGTACGTCTATTTTCATAGAGTGAGATATACCTTTTGATATTATGTCGATGACATTTACCTATATCAGTGGATGGTTAGGTAAGGAGCATTAAACAGCGGTGTAATTCTTCTTAACCATAAGTACAGTTTTCAACCTACGACACACAGTGAAAGAGTTGTTAGACTCAAGGGACTTATACAGAGTATTGTATGTTGTCCAGGGTCCATCAGGGCAGAGGGGTTGGTCCTCGTACTATATTCGGTTTACTTATGACTTCTCTAGTTCTTAGACATGTGTTTCGTAGAAACACAGGGTCTAAGTTTTGAGGAGTTATAGGTATTTGAATAGAGTAGAGAACCAGGTGTAGCAAGTATCGGGATTCTTCAAAGTGATCGAAGATGTAGATACTTGTGTATGGTATTCAGCTGATAGTAATGATAAAGAGAACTTGCTTCTTTTTCAGGTTGCTCATAATTGGAAGTGTTCCTAAGTTGAGTAACGCTGATCGGACTCCTTCCATTTAGTTGACATGCACTGGAGACAGCTGCATGATTTGAATCTGGTTCAATTAAATCAGTGCCTCTGGTCCTATATGGGATATAGAACAGTTCGTATCTTAACGATGTTAAGGTACGGGGAGTTGTCCGGTTTATGCTTAAAACCAGA
This sequence comes from Agapanthus africanus, assembly GCA_030015575.1. Taxonomy (NCBI): domain Eukaryota; kingdom Viridiplantae; phylum Streptophyta; class Magnoliopsida; order Asparagales; family Amaryllidaceae; genus Agapanthus; species Agapanthus africanus. The sequence continues at coordinate 160,193,674 of JASDDO010000031.1, read as the reverse complement.
CATTGGACAACTCAAGGCACGTTTCTGTAATGGCTGTTTGTGGGTTGACCCAGGCTATGACGAGGGTTGACTTTCTACCATCTGGATGAACAATAGCGATATTGTTCTAGACTCGCCACAGTTTTATTAAAAATGGATTTTTTCAGAAAACAGTAGTGGGAGTATGGTAGAACTGGAAGTGATTCCAGAACCACAAACGATTACAAAAGATTTGATAAGGAACCTAAAGATTCAATCTGGATTGACATTCCATTGACCACTCCGCAGATGAGGTGGGTAACTTCAGGCACCCGAGAGGTGCTACGGTAGCCTCAAGGACGGTGACAAGGAAGTTCTTGTTCACCCACAATTACCATTGCTGTTGTTCCAGGCTGCGAGACCCGGCGGGAGGATGAGTATAGCGTCGTTCTGAACTCGCTTCAGAAGTGTACGTCTATATGACTCTGCCAGAGGGTTGTCGTAGTCAGTGGGAGCAGCGGAAGCATTGGTGGACAGGTAGCTTATGTCTATTTATAGACTAAAGCAGATGTAGCGGAGATAGATCATCTATTTCTGACGTGACAGTCATGGGTTTGACTTCATCAGAATAGGGGATGGATCTGTTGAGGAGGTACTAGGGTGTGATGTCATGGTATTTGGATGACATACACAGAGTAGGAAGTGATATTCCTACACTACAATCGGTTATACTTTGGTCGTCACACAGTGTTTTCTCCACAAAAGAAATGGACTTTATGTCAGACATACTGGTTACTAGATCTATGGTTTTAGATCTAGATTTGGGTGGTTTCCTAATCAGGGTACTTAGACAGCATTCTAAGAGTATTTAGAATGGACGACTCCTGGCACGGTAGTGTACCTGCAGGTAATGGAGTCACCCTCTCCAAAGGTGTCTTACAGACTGAAGGGGAGAGGGATGTGCATGATTGGCAGATCACTTGCTCAGGCAATTGAGTCAATCATGAGATGTCAAAGTACCACACCAGATGTTGTTTTTGCACTAGATGCAATAAGTTGACATTAATCCAATCCTGGAGAAACAGTCGGAAGCAGTTTTAGAACATAAGTGAATGTTCTAGGGATATGATAACGACAGCCTCATTCGTGAGACAGTTATCATTCCAGGCTTCCAAGGTGACATGGACGACAAGGAGGTTGTCAGAGTTATAGTTTTCCCTCTGACGAGGGGCAGTATTTTGGACAGGTGGTCCAAGGAAATACTGAGGGAGGCATGGCGCAGGATACTGATTAAGTTCAGTTGACGATACAGTCTAAGAAGTTTGGATTTGGAGTTCATTTATGAGCTATGTCCCATCAGACATCCAGACACATTCTAAGACAGGTATTGCTCATTTCGGGAGATGGGTTTCTCCGCGAACTTGAGATATAGAGAGACATAGAAAGAGACATCAAGGCGGATCCACTCACTGAGGCTATTCCTCGAACGCAATAGTTTCGCAAACGAGCTTTGTGAGACTGACTAGTAGAGGAGTTGGGTGTTCGGTATCACACGGGCTGTGAGTATGCGACATCGCAATAATTAGCCTTGAGTGCAAGTGGGAGATTGTTGGAGATAATGCCCTCAGAGTCAATTATTGGATCACAGGTACGTGATTGCAATGATTGATGGAGGACCTATCCCGGTAGGACAGTCTTACTCGAGATGATAGTATGCTATCTGGTTTACTTTTATCATCGTGTACTGTTTTAGGTGACCTGACACGTCGCTATTACACGTTGATAGAGCCCCTAGGATTCTTGCTTGACCACCAGCAGTATGAGGGCGATCATATAAGTGGGAGCTGGGGACTATAAGCATATCCTGAAATAGTCCCTAGTCGTGTGAGTTTCGAGACAGGGCATCGATACTCCATAGTAGACTAGTGTATACAGTCGAGACCCCGACGAGGGGCGGTGGCCGGTCTCACAAGCCACTGGTGTCAGTTGGATCACCTAAGATGTATACAGGTGCTCATTGGGTTATGAGTACACCGGACAGGACTCGCCGGGAACATGCCAGTTGGTCATATACCAGACGTCAGATGGCAGTTCCCTGGTGACATGTGTGTAGGTTAGTTCATCGACCTGGGGATCGTCATTTGTCTTGTGTGAGTTCCCACTGTACTTTGATTACTACCCTACCACGGCTCAAAGGAGTCGTGCAAACAGGTTTTAGTTGGGTACAGTCCCGAGCCACATGGAGGCAGTGAGCGTATCTTCAGGGGTTCGTCTCTCCCGGTATTGGGGGTGAGGTCGTGCTGTGTCTAGGAGAACCATTACACGAAGCCCTCGGCCGAGGCAAGGAGATTTACTGGTAGGTATTCCAGTAGTATCTCAGGGTGTTCTGGGCTACACTCCGACACGACTTGTACCGCTTTTGGGGGTCTGACTTTTACCAACCCCCTAGGCCCGCCATGCGATGCTCATAGACGAACGGACCGGACTGTACGGATATTGTCACTGACAGGCTCAGTAGGGTTGTCAGGCTGAGTTCACTCACAGACATCCCTTTTAGTCAGTACCTGGTAGCCCGTTACGTATTGGCTTATATCTCTGACGTGCTAGTGGTTAAATCCACAACCAAGGTGTTGACGAGTCTTTAGAGTCCCCCACATTCATTTACTCAGCTTTCGGGCGAAAGGTTGTAGAGGCCGTATGGAGATATGGCAAGGTCCGATCATATACGTGCGGTATTGCACGGATCAGGATCGGACAGTTTGTACTATAGGCCGTATGGTTATATGGCAGGGTTCGATCAGATACGTGCGGTATTGCACGGATCAGGATCGAACAGATATTACTAGCCGATTTTGGTATAAGCCGGATTCTAGTATAGTACAGTGGAGATTTTGTCTCATTGCATTTGTATTTCGGTCGAAATACAGATGCGGGTGTGTATGCACAGTATCGGGGTTTTCCTGTAATTTATTACGGGACCAGTTTTCTGGAGTTTCCAGTTTGCTTTCCGTTTCGGCCGATTTCCATTGTTCCGTTCATTGGCCGAAGATTGGTGGAGGAGGGCTTATTTGCATTGTTGCAAATAAGCAATTGTGGAGGGGGTCTTTGCATTTGTTGTATCATGATAGCCATACCTTTTGCCTTGACTCCTTGACTTTGTTTTTCATGATGGCTTGACTTTGGATCATCATGGTTGTTGATGATGAGGTTGGTGGTAGGTGGTTGAGTGTTGGTTTTGCTTTGTTATCATGTTCTTTCATGATTCCCTTTTGCATTATTGTTCCACTCACTCCCTCTTTGTATGGCTCTCTCATTCTATCATATGAGTCCCTCATTCTCACCCCCCCACACTTGCCATGGCCGGCCATTCCTTGGAGAAGGGGGCTGTCCCAATTTTGGTAGGGTTATTTTGGTTGATATCATATCATTTCCTTCACCAAAATTCCCAAGAAAAACTCCTTGTATCATCCCTCCACCAAAAGGCAATTCCCGCAACCCCAAATGAGACTTCTTCACTAGATATTCTACAGCAAATCTTGGGCACGTCGAGTAGCCGGCTTCGTGCCCGAGTTGCCTCGGCATTGAGGTGGGAGCCCGTAAAAGAAGTAGGCGATGTGGTGCACTTCCGGCGAGGAGGAGGAGACGACACATTCCGCAGGAGATCGGGAAGACGACGAGAAGACCGGAGGACTCGGATCTGTCGGTATACTTCTCTTCCCTATCTTGTTAGTAGCTTAGACTTGTTAATGGTTACGATCCGGATGTTTAGTGCGCGGTGGTGCCGGTTTGCTAAGTCCGCAAAATTAAAGTTTATCACCGCTTCCGCATTCCGGCGTCGGATTGACGGCCGGGGCGCCGCCGTGCACTTACAGCGGCACAGAGTGCTTGATAGACTCTTGAAGAGACAGTGTCATACTTTTTCTGTTGGGGCCGGGGCAAGTCTCTTTGTGGCACTGTTCGGACCGCTGTCTTCTTGATTTTGGCGGTCATGGCATTTTTCTGAACCCACTTCAGAGGCTCGAAGGAATTGCTGATTCTTACGTCCGACTCAGCCGTCGTCGCAGGGCAACCTTGCACTTGGAACTTCACACGATTCCATTTGGCTGAAGCCCTGGCCCTCTTGTTGGCTCGATACCTGAGCCGCTTCTGCCTCAACTTTTCTGTTCTAAGCGCCTGGCAGACTTCGGCTCTTTGGGAAGACGCCGCAGACCGGGCGATGGAGGGCCTTGGAGATACGCTCGATTGCGCATTTGTTGGAGTTATCGCCTGAGCTCGTCCACGACATTTGATGTTGCCCTTCGCATCGGAAGTCTTGCTCCCAGCTGGAGCGCCAGGGAGTCGTTTAGACACCATCTTAAGTTTCGGTTGTGGTGCCTTAGCAATCACAACATTCGGCCTCTTGCCCCTTGGGACCGGCTTGGCCACCTGTTCCGCCGGGATTTCTGCCAGATGAGAGCTTCCGGCAGAGTAGATGATGACGGAGCCAAACTGGTGGAGCGGTTCCTCCTACTGTCGACTGAGGATTGCGGGGAGAACCACACAAGCGTTGATCTTGACCACGTACGGAATCGGGGTCACGTTGGAAGCTAAATTCGTCTGGGGAGACATTGTCGTCAAAGGTTGATTGCTGCACAGAAAAAAAGCATCATTTCAGTATAAACAATCGATATGTATATTGATTGAGTTCCCATGAACGTTTAACCCGAAATATGGGAGGAGAGAAAGGTCCCACCGGGCATACCAGAATCTGTAGGGTGTTTTTTGTCACCCCATTGAGATAGGAATACGCGCGCGCTTGTCAGGCGTACTACAGATTCCCCCTGCCTAGGGTAGGCCGGGGTTTAATGATTGTGGGGATCCGAATCTCCGGCAGCCGCGGACTAAGCTGCCTTTAATTACCCCTCTCCTTTGGAGCGAGGGAACCTCCGATTAACGGGTTAAACTGTCATGCGAACTCAATGTGCAGTGTACGCGTGTTTTGTTTTGGAGGGGGGTTTAAATGTATCGGGAGCCACGCAGAGTTTTTACGGGGGTCCCGCTACCCGGATAGCGGGCTGGGGGTCAAGGGGGCTAGCAGCCCCCTTGCAGGGTGCGGAGCAGCGCCCCGTTAGAAATTTTTTATAACAGGGATAGTGTCGTGGAGTATGTGTATATGTACATATGTATATATATACATGTATATATAAATAAAGGGGGAAAAATACATCCAAAGGATGCGTGGGGCCAGCGCCTAGGCGCTTGAGCGCAAGCGCGCCACGTGTCGGCATGTGGGCGTTTTGCGCTCGAGCGCAGGGTGCTGGAGCACAAGCGCGCCACGTGTCGGCACGTGGGCGCTTTGCCCTCGGGCGCTGGGCGCTTGAGCGCAAGCGCGCCACGTGTCGGCACGTGGGCGCTTTGCGCTCGAACATAGAGTGCTGGAGCGCAAGTGCGTCACGTGTCGACACGTGGGCGTTTTGCGCTCGAGCGCTGGGCGCTTGAGCGCAAACGCGCCACGTGTCGGCACGTGGACGCTTTGCGCTCGAGCGCAGATCGCTGGAGTGCAAGCGCGCCACGTGTCGGCACGTGGGCGCTTTGCGCTGGAGCGCAGGGCGCTGGAGCGCAGGCGCGCCACGTGTCGGCACGTGGGCGCTTTGCGCTCGAGCGCTAGCGCACCGGCAAGGAAAAGGAGGCTTTTAGCCCCGGAAATTCTCTAAAGAGAAAATAGGGTGGAGTTTAAACTCCTAAGATGCTTTGGGTTAATGAAGGGGGTTCTTCTTCTTCCTCTTCTGTTGGCTGGATCTTGAAGATCAAGATATATGGAATTTTTAAAAATCTCTCCTTTTTTGAGATCTAGTGACAGATCCAAGTTCCCCTTTGTGGGTTTGGTGGTGAAAAACTATTTTGTTTTATAAAATGAAGAGTAAAACTCTTGATTTAATTCAAAAGAAAGAAGAAGATTTTGGAACCTTGAAGAAGGAGAAAAGATCTCAGATCTAAATTTTTTTTGGAGAGAGAAAAGTTGTGAGATTTTTTCATTATCTTTGCCTTTATAGGCCATACACTTTACACATAGCCTCTTGGGCTTCACAAAATGGCATTTTGCCTATCCCATGACTCATGTGCCATTTCTTTTTGCACATAAGCCATGGGCTTTACAGAAATTTGGCTTTATGCCTATTTTTCTTACATTTATCTATAAAATAAAATAAAGGAAATGCAACAAAATTATTTATTACAAATTTTTTATCTTGGCATGGGGGGAGGCCGGCCGCTTCATGTTCGGGCTCGACCCGGGCATAGGCCCACTGGATCTAGGCTTGGGCCCACTTGTCTTGGGGTTGACTTTGATTTTGATTTGGTCAACCGGGGTGTAAATTTTTACCCCAACACTATACCGGTAGGACAGTCTTATTCGTGATGATAGTATGCTATCTGGTTTGTCTTTATCATCATGTACATGCTTTAGGTGAAATTATAGATCACTATTACACGTTGATAGAGCCCATAGAATTCTTGCTTGATGGCCAGCAGTATGATGGCGATCATATATGTAGGAGCTGGGGTCTTTAAGCACATCCTTAAAAGGTCCCTAGTCGAGAGAGTTTCGAGACAGGGCATTGATATTCCAGAGTAGACTAGTGTATACAGTCGAGACTCCGACTAGGGGCGGTGGCCGGTCTCACAAGACATTGGTGTTAGTTGGTTCACCTAAGATGTATACAGGTGCTCATTGCGTTATGAGTACACCGGACATGACTCGCCGGGAACATGCTAGTTGGTTTTATATCTAGCGTCAGATAGCAGTTCCCTGGTGACATGTTTACAGGTTAGTCTATCGACCTGAGATCGTCACTTATCTAGTGTGAGTTCCCACTGTGCTTTGATTACTACCCTACCATGGCTCAAAGGAGTCGTGCAAACAGGTTTTAGTTGGGTACAGTCCCGAGCCACATGGAGGCAGTGAGCGGATCGGTAGGGGATTCGTCTCTCCCGGTATTGGGGGTGAGATCGCGCTGTGTTTAGGAGAGCCATTACACGAAGTCCTTGGCCAAGGCAAGTGAGATTTACTGGTAGGTATTCCAGTAGTATCTCAGGGTGTTCTGGGCTACACTCCGACACGACTTGTACCGCTTTTGGGGGTCTGACGTTTACCAACTCCCTAGGCCCGACATGCGATACTCATAGACGAATGGACCGGACTGTACGGATATTGTCACTGACAGGCTCAGTAGGGTTCCAGGATGAGTTCTCTCATCGGCTTCCCTTTTAGTCGATACATGGGTAGCCGTTACGTACAGCTAGTACCACTGACGTGCTTGTGGTTAAACCCATTGTCGGCGTATTGATGAGTCTTTATAGTCCACTACAGATAGTTTTCCAAGTTTCGGGCGAAACGTTGTAGAGGCCGTATGGTTTTATGGCAGGGTTCGATCATATACGTGCACTTATGCATGGATCATGATTGGACGGATCATACTAGTGGGCTTTGGTTTAAGCCGGATCCTGGTATTAAATTTGTTAGATTACTTTCGTCTCATCGCATTTGCATTCAGTCGGAATGCGGATGCAGGTATGTATATACAGGTGAGGGGTACCCTTGTGATCCGTCACAAGTTTACTTTAGATGTTGCCATTCTCTTTTTGGATTAAACATTTTGGTTTAAATGTTTAATGGTGGAAATTGTGAGTGGAGATCATGATGAAGTGCATTAAATGAGGCATGTGCATGGGTGGTGACTCATGGTCTTATTTTTTGTGCATGTCATCTTTTCTTGATTGATTATTGTGTTGAAATGAAATAGGGAGAGAGAATGGACAGCCACTAACTCCTGGGGTTGCTCTTGAGATTATTGTAGGGCTCTCATTTTTCATCTCATCACAATAATAACACATATGCCTCTTCTTCTTCCTCTAGCTCACAAGTTCCACCATGGCTTCATTTTCAACCTCCATCCATACACTCTCATGTGTTGAGAATCAATAGATGCTTGAGACAAAGTTATCACACACATTCTCTACATCACCTTGGACATGTCGGCTAGCAAACTTCATGTCCGAGTTGGTTCGGTTTGAAGCGGGAGCCCGTAAAAAGACTTCTTGACGTAGTACCCTTCCGACGAGGAGACTGGAGATCGGAGATACCGCGAGGAGCTAAGGATGATGGCTAAAGACCGAAGGATACGGATCGATCGGTATAGCCTTTCTATCATCTTTCTAGTTTGCTAGTTTGTGTTAATGGTTCGATCTGTGTGAAAGACTACGATAGCGCCGGTTTCATAAAAGTTTTTGTTCCGCGTTTGGCCTCGGATTGACGGCCGGGACGCTACCGTAGACTTACATTGAAAACATGCATATGAGCTCTAGATTCTAGTTGTGTAGGAAATTATAGTAAGAACTTGGATTAATGAGAGAATTTTAACTCAAAATTGCAACTCAAGAAATTTCCAAGATGACAAAAGTTTCTCAAAACAAAATCTTGATCCCGCCTTGAAGCTTAGATGGGGTTAGGAACATTTTTAGTGAAGATTTTAATGTGTTTTGAGATGGTTTGGGGGTTGTTTTGTGGTGGTATAGATGGTGGAGAAAGTGAAGGAGGGAGGAGGAGATGAAGAATGCAAATGAGATGAAGAAAATGTAATGGTTGTAGCTTCACCTGGCGATCAATGATCTCCCTGATCAGGTGATACCGCCTTAAGATTTGTCGGGATTTCTGATGGGACCGTGGTTCCTTCGCTAAAGCTATAGTCCCATTGTTATCGCAATATAAAGGTATTGGGTCAACAATGGACGGAACCACCTGAAGTTCACTAATGAACTTCTTCATCCAGACTGACTCTTTTGCGGCATCGCTTGCAGCAATGTATTCAGCTTCCATCGTCGAGTATGCGACGGTGTTTTGTTTGGAACTCCTCCAACACACCGCCCCTCCGTTGAGGGTAAACACAAAACCCGAGACAGACTTGCTGTCGTCCTTGTCACTCTGGAAGCTTGAATCGGTAAAGGACTCAACCCTGAGGTCCCCATTACCATAAACCAGGAACATCTCCTTAGTCCTTCTCAGGTACTTGAGAATGTTCTTCACTGTCGTCTAGTGGTTCTCACCTGGATCTGACTGATACCAGCTCACCATGCTTAGTGCGTAAGCTACATATGGTTTTGTACATAGCATCACATACATTATAGATCCTACCGCCGAAGCGTAGGGTATAGTGCTCATGCGAACCCTCTCCTCGTCAGTCTTGGAAGATATCTTCTTGAAGAGGGTGATTCCGTGCAATGCGGGTATATTACCGCGCTTGGAATCTTCCATACTAAATCTATTTAGTACGGTCTCTATATACCTGGACTGCGAAAGTCCCAGTAATCTTTTGGATCTATCTCTGTAGATCTTGATCCCCAGAATACACGAGGCATCACCCAGGTCCTTCATGGAGAACCGTTGTGACAAGAATAGCTTGACCGATTGTAGCAAGGAATGACATTTCCTATCAAAAGAATGTCGTCCACGTATAAGACTAGGAATACGAAAGTTCATCCTACAATCTTCTTATAAATACAAGGCTTATCCTCATTCTTGATGAAGTCAAATTCCTTGAATGTTTCATCAAAACAGATGTTCCGCTCCGCGATGCCTGCTTTAATCCATAAATAGATTTAAGTAACTTACACACCTTCCTGCTGCTCCCACTGTCTACAAAACCTTCTGGCTGATCCATATAAACGCACTCTTCCAAACTGCCGTTTAGAAAAGTCGTTTTTACGTCCATCTGCCAGATCTCATAGTCATGGAAGGCAGCAATGGCAAGTAGGATCCGAATGGATTTGAGCATAGCTACTGAAGAAAAAGTTTCGTCATAGTCCACACCAGGTCTTTGATGAAAACCTTTTGCAATGAGTCTAGCCTTATAGGTTTCCACCTGCCCATCTACACCAAGTTTCCTTTTGTAGATCCATTTGCATCCAACGGGTTTTACCCCAGGTGGAGCAATATCCAAGGTCCACACTTTATTGGTGTACATGGACTCCATTTCGGATCGCATAGCATCCAGCCACTTATCAGAGTCTCTACTGATAATGGCCTGCTTGAAACTGGTAGGATCATCTTCTTCCAAGATGCAATCCTCTCGATCCCCGTCTATGAGAAAACCGTAGTATCTCTCGGGCGGATGAGAAATCCTACCAGATCTGCGGAGTGGCTGAGGTTCGTCTGGGGTTATTGAATCTAGCGATTCCTCCAAGTCTTCAGTTATATTTTGTGGTTCATGGATTTCTCCCAATTCTACCGTACTCCTACTAGTTTCTTTTGCAAGAAACTCCCTTTCTAAAAAGGTAGCATGGCGAGATAGAAACACCTTATGTTCCTCAGTGTGGTAGAACAGATATCCTAGTGAATTCTTAGGATATCCCACAAATTTACATAGAACTGAACATGCCTGAAGCTTGTCCAGTTTCTGTGTTTTCACATAGGCTGGACAACCCCATATCTTAATAAATTTATGACATGGTTTCTTACTACTCCATATTTCATACAGAGTTTTAGGCACAGATTTGGACGGATCTTGATTCAAAAGGTATTCCGCTGTCTGAAGCGCATATCCCCAGAATGAAAGAGGCAACTCAGCACTACTCATCATGGAGCGAACCATATCCAATAGGGTACGATTTCTCCGCTCCGATACACCATTGTGCTGTGGTGTGTAAGGAGGAGTAAGTTGAGAGAAAATTCCATTCTCTTTTAAATAATCAAGGAATTTCGTGCTTAAGTACTCCTCTCCCCTATCAGATCGGAGGATCTTGATACTTTTTCCAACCTGGTTCTCTACTTCATTTCTGAATTCTTTGAATTTCTCAAAAGCTTCAGATTTGTGTTTCATAAGATACATATATCCGAATCTAGAGAGATCGTCAGTGAATATGATGAAGTACGAGAACCCTCCCCTTGCATGTATAGACATCGGACCACACACATTACCATGTATAAGTCCCAAGTGCTCTGCTGCTCTTTCTCCATGTCCGGTGAACGGAGATTTGGTCATCTTTCTTTTGAGACAAGACTGACAAGTTTCATAAGATGAAAATTCGAATGTATTCAAGAGTCCATCTTTTTGTAACTTACTTAGTCTTTTCTTTCTGATATGAGCAAGTCTACAATGCCACAAGTAGGATTCGTTTGTATCTGAACTCTTCCTCTTACGTGTGTTTTCTACATTGAGAACTGTATTCTGATTTAGAACATAGATACCATTACACAGTGTACCTTCTGCAACCAGTACCTTATCAAGGTAAATGTTCATGATATTTTTATCAAGAACAAAGTTATATCCATCTTTATCAAGTAAAGAAACTGATATGATGTTGCAAACCATGGAAGGTACATAGTAGCAATTGTTCAAAATCATAGTATTGCCATTTGGCAACACTAGGTGATATTCACCGACGGCTGCAGCATTAACTTGTGCTCCGTTCTCTACCCTGAGGGACATATCACCAGATCCAACTATCCTACTTTTTCTCAGTCCCTGCAATAAATTACAGATATGGGATCCTAATCCGGTATCTAGTACCCAGGAGGTAGGACTGACCGAAAAGCAGTTCTCAATTACAAGAACACCTGAAGTAGATGCAATAGTATGATTCTTCTTCATTGGGGTTTCCTTGGAATTCAAACAATCCTCTTTCCCTTGCTTACACTTATGATTTCCATCATAAGTTAGAGACGAACTGACGTTCCCTAGCCCCGAATAAGAATTCGGATTGGTTAAGCGATACATTTTATTATCTTGATTAGGGCGTAAAATGGTTGCCACCTGGAGAGAGAGAAAAGAAACACTTAGCGTGCACTCTTGCAAGATTAGATTGGTTATTAATTTATCTAACCAGGATGGCTCCCACCGTTTCCTCAAATTCTTCTTCAAACCCTAAAAGAAGAACTAGTCAGGATTTAATCACACGTTATAATGCTTGCTTAACCTTTCAGCCAGGCTAGTGTTGGTACTTCGAGGGAGGTTTTCCAACGTTTTCGTGAAGTTCCTTAATTATATAAGCTCTTTTCCCTGGAGGCGTAGCCCCGCTAACACCGTTCTAGACACCTACTTGGTTTATAGCATTGATTGTTAAGTGAAATAATCTCCCGAGAGTAATCCAACTCATCAGTGGGATCGGGATCCAACTATCATTGTGTGATGACCTAGATGGAATCTACTCTAGTCACCATACTTCAGAAGGTATGCTGAATCTGCAAGTTTCTTGTATGTTTGAAGCTCTCGATGTGGTTTTTTTCCCTAGGACCCAAGTGACCTTGACGAATAATCAACAAATCAAAAAAGTCCTAGTCAAGTTCAACCCATCGTTATCCAGGATTGTATTAGACCCACCCGCATGATTCTTGACGAATAATCAACAAAATCATGCGACTGTCCTAACCAATCGCATTTATCAGTGCAACAGAGAACCATTACTTAGCTACCGTTCACTGTGTCTTGACGAATAATCAACAAACGCAGCACGAATACTAAGTATTAATTATCTGAAATGACGGAGGGCTACGGCTGGGTTTTTTGGCGAAAAACCCATTAACGTAATGAACTTGTTTTCGCTGAAGGAACCTGATAGCTTTTGAAAAGGAGTGGTTTAAGCTCCGCCTTTTGAAAATTTCTGGTTTTGAAAAAACCGAGTAATCTACAGTATAGACTTTAGCTCAAGAGGTCACTCCCCACGAAGGGATCTCGGATTTTGCCTCGTAGAATGAGGTGCTGGATATTCATGACCAAATACCACTATGCAAAGCGAAAGAATATAACTGTAGTTTTTCGAAATTTGTTCCAAAAACATCTTTTAGGTTTATTTTCCTGCATTAATCAAAATTAATGCGGTCCCATCAATTAACCTATCACACCAGAAAAGAAAGAAAATAAAATGTACGTATATGCCTTCCGCATTCGCCACTGGGCCTCGTCATCACCCGTTAGGTTACTTAACTAACGACAGAGCGGGGGCTGGACTAGCGCGGGTGCAAAACATATACAATATCTATACAACATTTGTCCCAGGCATGATAATAATCAACATCACAGAATCTCAGCCAACAATACAGAATGGTGGATAATCTTGGAGCCCCGGGTTTCATTTGAGCCGCAAACAAAACCCGACGTTCCCGGTCGTGTGGATAGCCTGTGCAATGAAAACCTGGACCCCTACGAGCGCGGAAAGTTACCCGCCAATCTTAGAAGTGAGGCAGCCTCCTTCAACAAAGTGAATGGGCCACCCAGCACTTCACGGAATCCGGTAACTTGGGCGCCCCTCCGGGGTCATAACTATACCCCCTACGAGTGCGGCGAATAGTCCGCCAATTCTAGAATGAAGCCCCATCCATCCCAACACCATGAGATGCGGGCTTGTTGCCTTCTAGAACCCGGCTATTCATGCACTCTACCGCGGGGTAATCCTTAGTACAAAAAAAGAAAATAATATGTACAAATGGTGACATCGACCTCAACCCGGTCGTGCTCCAAAATAATATACAACCCGGCAAAGACGACAGTCCACATGTCGGATGCTCGCCCCGCAATAACAAATGTACAAATGAATATAAACTGTACTATTAACATTGCATCACATGCTATCCACCACGACTATACAACCACAATCACAGCACAAGCATAAAACATCAACGCGAATGTCACGTTCGCAAACTCTTCTAAAAGGACATATAGCAGATAGACGGGTTTACCGATCGAATGACATTCACGGTCGCAGATAAAAGTGAATGTACTGTAAACTATTAAACAGTGTAAAAAATAACGATTTCAAAACACTCCAAATTTCTCCGTACAGAAAACAACAGAGAATCAAATTTGGGCAAAAAGCAAACAACACCAGAAACCCAAACTCCACTTGATGAGAACACAGACAAAAACACGATGCATTCCACCATAGGAAAACCGAGGAGGCCGGTTTTTGGAGGTGTGTGGCCGGCCAAAACTTGGTGAAAATGCATCGTTTTTGTTCTGGGTACATCTCACAGTATAAGGATCACTCTGCACTTGTTTTAAATTTTTTTTGAAGCTTTTAAAAAATCAACAGAAACTGTAGTTTGGGTTTCAAGCTTTTGGAGTTGTTTCGGTTTCGTTGTTTTAACATTGTTTAAACTTGATAATATAGGGTTTATGGGTTGGCTCTGATACCATGAAGGGTTATGACAACGCCCCGGCCAACATCCGTGGCCAAATGCGGAACAAAAATTTTACTACGATAAAAAACTTGGCGCTATAACAACCGTAAACCGGATCTTTACCATAAACCTAGTTAGCAAAAAGGGTTCTATCTACTATGATAGAAAGTATACCTAACGGATCCAAGTCCTTCTCTTCTTTCCGCTGTCCTCCTTCTCCTTGCAAGCTCGTTAGAGTGGAAATGGAAAGCACCTCCTTGTCGGCTTCTCGAAGTATAGAAGATCCACCCGAGAGTTCCAACCTTGAGCTAAACCTCCAAGTTGAGGCAACTAGATCACTTGGTGTGCTAAACTAAGTAACCTAGAGTGTGATTTTGAGTAGCTTAGTCTCACAAGCCTTTGATTCTTAACACATGAGACATTAGGGTTTGAGAGAGGAAGAAGGAGAGAACCATGAAAGAGAGTGAGAATGAAAAATGAAGAGAGTTCTCATTTGAGGAAAGAGAAAACTTAGTTTTTATTATGATAATTGTGATGCTACTTTGATTTGACCATAAACATGTCACAATTAATCCTAAGCAAAAATATCTAGTGTCCAAAGTAAATATCTAAGTCAACTAAAGTCAACAAAGTCAAATGGTCAAACCAATTAGCCATGACAAAATTATCATTATAAAAATTCGTAAACAATTTCCTCCACCTCATAATGGTTTTAATTAAGTCAATGGTCAAAACCCTAATGGGGTGTCTCCTCCTATACCCCTCTCAACCGTATATACATACCCGCATCCGTGTTCCAAAAAAACACGAATACAATGAGACTAAACCAACCCAAAATCTAATACTAGGATCCGGCTTAAACCAAAACCCACTAATATCAACCGCCCGAACACCATACGCGCACAAGTACGCGTATGTGAACTAACCCTGTCGTAAAACCATACGACCTCTACATCGTTTCTCCCGAACCTTGGAAACTCTCTGTGTGGGACTCTAAAGACTCGACAGTACTCTGGCAGTGGGTTTAACCACAAGCACGTCAGCGACACTAGCTGTACGTAACGGCTACCCAGGTATTTGTCGATAAGAAGGTCGACGAGCAAGCTCATCTAAACTCCTACTGAGCTTATCTGTGACAATCTCCGTACAGTCCGGTTTATTCGTCTAAGAGTATCGTATATCGGGTCTAGGGAGGTGGTAAACGTCAGACCCCTGATAGCAGTATAAGTCATGTCAGAGTGTAGCCCAGAACACCCTGAGAAACTACTGGAAACCATACCAGTATATCTCACTTGCCCTGGCCAGGGAATTTGTGTAATGGCTTTCCTAAACACAGCACGATATTCTTAGTTATATGTATGCCCTAGAGGCCATTACTATACATGAGATGTATATTGTAGTGGATACTTGGGCATATATAGGGAGGACTTTCTTGCTCGACATGATAGTATGCTATCTGGTTACTCCTTACCTTAACGTGTACACTGATTGTCTCTCTGTTACATGTTGGTATCTCTCTGTTACATGTTGGTAAAGCCCTTAGGATGTGTACTTGACTACCTGGACTATGATGCAGATCATACTAGTGTGGACATGGTAGTCCATAAGTACATCCTTCAACGTCCCTAGTCGTGGGTGTATCGAGACGGGGCATCGATATACCAGAGTAGACTAGCGTATACCTTCTCGATCCATATAGATGGGCGATGGATGATCCCATATCCATTGGTGTTTGACATCAGAGATGATATACGGGTGCTCAGTAGAGACTGGTTACACTGGACGGACTCGCCGAGAACTCCCAGATAGTATTATACCTTACGTCAGATGGCAGTTCTCTGGTGACACTGGTACAGGTTAGTCTGTAGACCCGAGATCGTCATAGAGTCTTGTGTGATTCCCACCGTTCTTTGATTTCCACCTTACCACGTCCAAGAGGGCGTGCAAAACGGTGGTTTTTGGGTACAGTCCCGAGTCACATGGAGGCAATGAGCGATAGGAGGGGTTTCGTTTCTCCCGGTAGTGGGGGTTGATGTTGCGCTATGCTCGATTGGCCATAACAGGGAAGTCCCTGGCCATGGCTGGTTTAGAGATTTACTGGTAAGTGTTACCAGTAGTTTCTCGACCCGTTATGAGCCTCATATCGGCATGACTTATCGGTTATTGGGGTCTGACGTTTACCACCCCTAGACTTGATATGCGACATATCAGACGAGGAGACCAGACTGTACGGTAGTGTCACTGTCAGGCTTTTTGCAGGAGTTGGAGCGGGCTTGCTTGCTGATCTTCTGATCGCTCAATACCCGGGTAGCTGTTACGTCCAGCTAGTACCGCTGACGGCTTATGGGTGCTTGATATGATCATCTCCTACTGCCGGCATATTGACGAGTCTTTAGAGTCCTACATAGAGGTTTTACTGGCTCAGGCAAAACGAAATAGGAGCGCATATGTGATATGTGCGGGACCGAGAATAATGCGAGTATGTGATACCGTATTCTATTCTCGCGATGTTTGTGTCGATAGGTTATATGTGATATAACTAGGTTATCGAATCAAGGGTTGATTCGATAAGTCGATACATTGGATGTTAGTCGGTTATATGAGATATAACCGGATTATTAAGTCAAGTGTTGATTTAATAATTTAGTATATAATTGTATATGTGATATACTAATTTACATTAACTAACATTGGTTCACTTAAGCATTTATTTTTCTCACTTGTGCACAACTTAATATATATGTGATATATATTTATTTGTGTTCATTTTGTATCATGGTTGTTGATACAACTTACATGGGTGTATAAGACTTATACCATACTAATTATAGTGTTAGGTTTTTAATATTTAAAGTAATTCTAAAATTAGTGGATGATGAGCTCACATGCATGAAGCTTCATGAAGCTTAGGGTTGCATTGACTTAGTCTACTAACTTTGGATGACTTGAGATATTAATTAACCTAACCATTATAATGTAACCATGGTTATGTCTCTACATGAGTTAGTATATGATACCCACTCACCCATGGTTAGCTCTCTCTCTCTAGTTAGTTTTCATTCTCATTTTTGAGCTCATCTTCTTCCTCCTTCAAATTCTTGCTAGGGTTTGATAAAGAGAAAGAAACATTGTGAGAAAAGAAATTCTAAAGTGTACCCATTTCCTATTTCATCATCCTCTACTAGACTAGCACTTTAGTTTAGGGTGTTTGCTTCACTAATTCTCTAGTTAGTGAAGTAGAAGCTTGAGTTCGTATTCCCTCAACGTAGATCATCTTCGGCCTCGAAGACTTCAAGTAATACCGTTGCTATCTTCTCATGGAGCCGTCCGAGAGTCCGGGAGCACGGTGATCGCAGTGAAGGGACTACTACAAGGAGCTTATGAAGTGAAGGACCGATCTACAAAGGTTGTATTTCGTATTCACTTAGTCGTAAAAGTTGTTTACTTGCTTTGTTTCGCCTAATCTCTAGTCTAAGATCTTGGTTAGGGTTGTTCGGCACGGCTAAAATTTTAATCGGGTATGGTTGATGCCTTGTAGAACCTTGTTAGAGTGCCTAGTAATCCTACAGATATCAACCCCCAATAACGGGAGAGACGAATCTTATCTAATCGCCACTGCCTCCAAGTGCTTCGGGACTGAACCCAACTACTACCTGTTTGCACGACTCAATAGAGCCGTGGTAGGGTAGCAATCAAAGAACAGTAGGAACACACTTGAGGCGAAGTAGCAGTGTCAAGTCAACGGACTAAGCTGTACTCATGTCACCTGGGAACTACTAACCGACGATAGGTATAATACCAACCAACAGTTCTCGACGAGTCCTGTCCAGTGTACTTGTAACCTAACGAGAACCTGCATACTATCTCCAGTACGACGTACTGATGGCTCTGGGACAGGCCATTTCCCCTGCTGGGATGAGAAGCGTATACACTAGTCTACTCTAAAGTATCGATGCCCTATCTTGATAATCCTACGACTAGGGACCTGTATAAGGATGTGCTTATAAACTACCCAGCCCCCACTAGTGTGATCGCCATCACAACACTGGTAGTCAAGCAAAGATCCTAAGGGCTCCATCAATATGTATTAGCGATATGTTAAAAGAAACATATACACATATTAAGATAGATACAAACCAAGTAGCATACTACTATATCGAGCAAGCCTGTTGTAAATCCGTGTATATATCCCAAGCTTCCAAAATGTAATATACAAACTAGTACTATACAATAATGGCCTCTAGGGCATATATATCCAACATGCTATATATCCTATCTAGCTAGTTGCGACACTTAACATAATTCCGTATTCATTTCAACTTCAATTCATAATATAACAACAATAAAATGTAACGAAGGAATATGATATATGTTAAAGATTGATTTGCAACCATTCAAAATGATATATCCTATCAAGCAAAACATAATAAAATTGCACAATTAAGAAAAGAAGTGTAAAATGCAAGAATCAAAAGGGAGAGGTTAGAAGTTGTTCCCCTCCGAAAGGCGGCCGCACAGGACTGCTTGGTCCTGGCGCTGGGATTCGGGGCAGATGCTATTTGGTTTTATCCGTCCGCCTCTCCGAAGATGCCAAGTTGATTTATGGCACCGTGTATCGGAGGTTTAGACGGATGCGGCCGATGTAGCAGACTTCATCAGATTCCCCCTCGCTTGAGGGGTTTTTGATTGTGGGGACGCTCTTCCCTGCAGGCGCAAGCCCCTGCAGTTAATTACGCTACCGCATCGCGGTAACAACTTTCTCCTTCTCCAGAATTTCACTTCGTGTTGTGTGTGTTTGTTTTGTTTGTGGTTGCCCGTGGATTGTATACGGAGACTAAGTAATGCCGTCGCCCGTAGGACGTGGATTAGTCCAAATCCGTATTTACTTAGATTTGGGTTGGGTGCTTTTAGTTTAAGGATACGTTAGTCGCGTTGCGGCTAAGATCAACTTAAACGTTCATCAAGGATACGTTAGTCCTGTTTTGTACTAATATCAACTTGATGTAGTGATCGGTTTAATATCTGGCCGTCGGGACCCGTCACCTCTCTGACGTCGTTGAAGGATCACAACGATAAATGTCAGAGGAGTTCAGAGATGTACCCTAGGACTAGAGTTTATTTGGAGTTTTATAGTTCACTTGAATGTTTAAGGATACGTTAGCCGTGTTTGGGGCTAAGATCAACTTAAACGGGACCGTTTAGATCCAGCGAAAGAGCGTTTGGGCCCTATCGTGCCAGTTTATGGACGTGGTGGTCCGATATTAGTTTAGGGACATCTCAGTCCATTATTAGTTTAAGGACGTTTCGGTCCGACATTAGTTTAGGGACGTTTCGGTCCGATATTAGTTTAGGGACGTTTCGGTCCGATATTAGTTTAGGGACGTTTCGGTCCGTTTGGATGTGTGGTCGTTGGGACCCGTCACCTCTTTGACGTCGTTGATGAATTACAACGAGGGATGTCAAAGTAGTTCGGAGATGTACCCTCGAACCGGTCGTGAATTGGTTTAGGAGAGCCATTTTGCTCAATCAATTTAATTTAAGGACTTACAGCCATGATTGGGTTAAGTCCAATTTTTTTATTTATTTTGGGCTTTGCCCGACTAGAAAATCAATCCAAACAGGGCTCTGCCCCTTTATTATGTTGCAATTTGATTTGGGCCAGGCCCTTTTAAATAATGGGTTGCATTTGTGCAGAACCCCAAGAATTTTTCAGATTTAAGAACAAAAGTGCATAGCACTTTTGATCCAAATTTGGATCAAAGGAAAACAAGTTTTTTTTTTCTTGTTTTCCCTGATTTCACAGAACCAAGGGTTCACAACAAGTGCAAGGCACTATTTATTTATTTTTATTGAATTATTCACTTTTTAATCCTCTGTTCTTCAAAAGAAGTTTTTACCTTTTTTTTATGTTCTTGATTAATCTTCAAGAGTTCTTTCTCTTCTCTTTTTTTATGCCAGAAGTTGATTCTTCAAGTTGGTGCCAATCGAATGAGGTCTGGGGTCCTATTTATAGTGCTCACAAATTTGTTGAATTTGTTAACAAGATCTTTTCTGAGTGATTTTGGGAATTTTCCCACTGCTGGATCTTTGATCCAAAGGCAGAAGAAAATCTTCTGGTTTTGGAAAGAACAGAAAAGATTTCATTTAAATTTTCATTCTGTTTCTGCGCAACTCCCCAATGAATGACACGTGTCGCGCAGTGGAAGGCTTGCGCAACAGTGCTTGCGCAACTGCGCAGACACGTGTCGCGCAGTTGTGCACTTGCGCAACAGTGCTTGCGCAACTGCGCAGACACGTGTCTCGCAGCAGTGCACTTGCGCAACAGTGCTTGCGCAACTGCGCAGACACGTGTCGCGCAGCGGTGCAATTGCGCAACAGTGCTTGCGCAACTGCGCAGACACGTGTCGCGCAGCGGTGCGCTTGCGCAACTGTGCAGACACGTGTCGCACTGTGGATCGCTTGCGCATTGCGCAACGCACGGAATTTGAAGCGTTGCTTCAGAAAATTTGAATTTTCAAAATTCAAATGAGCCTTGCTCAGATTGGGGGAACAAATGCCCCCCCACCGTTGTGCTTACGTGGCGCGGCGTAAGTGCAACGGTGGCGAGATCTTAGCCGTTGGATCAAGGGGGGTCAGTTGAAGGGGCGCAGGCGCCTATAAATAGGACCCTTGGTCCTTGGTTTTTTCTTACCATCTTCAAGAATTTTAACTCTCAGAGCCTTGCTCTTGATTTCTCTCAAGAACTTTCAAGTTCAGAACTTAGAATTTCTAGGTAAAAAAAATCAGATTAATTCAAATTAAATTTAATTGACAGAGCCTTGCTCTTGTAGATCTTGGATCTAAAGAAAACCCCTTTGGGGTTTCTTCAACAGAGCCTTGCTCTTGGGATCTTTGATCTAAAGAAAACCCCATTGGGGCTTCTTCACCAGAGCCTTGCTCTCAAGATTTACAGAGGTCCTGTTCATGGGTTTTGACCCATGAACAGAGCTTTGCTCTTGGATGAACTGAAATTTTTTTTATGAGTTTTCATGGATTTTTCAGAATTCAAAAACTTCAATTCTTCTAAGTGCTGATGGATTTTCGATTATTACCACAGAGCCATGCTCTTTTAAGGAATCTTGTTCCCCTGAGACCAGAGTTTGACAAATGTCACTCTGTGACAGAGCTTTGCTATAAAAGAGGAGATTTTCTCTTTGTCTCTGGGGACTTCCCCACCAATGGGTGTATCCTATTGGGAACTTTTTATGAATTGACAGTCCCATCTAATGATTGGATTGTCTTATTAAATGATGTACATCATCCAGATTTTGTGGGTCCCCCTTTGGTCCCCTACCCACTGCATCACAGTGTGGAGCAAGATTTTTATTTTTTTTTAAAATGCCAAGCGTTAGGCCACTAATGATATATATTTTTTTTGTCTTTCCACAGAAAACATGTCTGACGACTTGTCCTTTCCCTTCGTTCACTCGGAAGGAGGGTTCCCCCATGCGCCAGTGGATCGGGTGGTGTTCGCTCTTATTAAAGATCACGATCCTGAGTGCAAAAAGCTCCATCTGTGGGGAAGGTGGTATAGCCAGATCATCCAAGGCCGTCGCAGTTTTAGTTCCGCCGCGCCCTCCGAGCCTATTGTTACGATTCCTTATGCGGACGAACCCCCGGTGAAGTATGCCGTGGAGGTTAAGAATTGGAATTCTGATGACCTCCTTCAGCCTGCAATCGGCGCCATCCCCGTGCAGCCGCCGCCGGCGATAGATATTCTGGGGAGGCGAATTTGTCTGGGCGAAGCACGCCCTTGGGGACAGGCTTATAACATTGGAATGATCCCACGACCCCCCGCCGGATATTTGCAGTGGGCCCGGTACATTCTATCGGCGAAGAGGAGCCACCTGACGAAGATGGGTCTATACTCGGCCGTCTTCGTCTCGCTCTTCGAGTACCCCTCTCCTCCAACGTGGTGGATAAAGGCCTTCGTTGAACAATGGAATATCCCCACCCATACCTTCCTGATGGCGGATAACGAAGTCTCTATCTCTTTGGAGGAATTTGCCAAAATTTCAGGTCTGCCAATGAGGGGAGAGCACTACGAGGAGTTGCTTCCTCCTGACGAGTACGTCTTTGCCACCAAGCAGCCGGTATTTGACTTAACCCCGGAGAATACCATTCAGCATCAGCATCCGAGTTTGGTGAAGGTGTTGGAGATCTATGAGGAACTCCATTTGGAATCGGGAGACAAGGGCGTCAGTTTCGCAGCTTTCATTGCTCGCTTTATCCGCCCGGAGTTCTTATCAGAGCAGAGCGAGAAGTTCGCTCAGCTTGACGACCCCTTTGGTTTCGGTTTGGATCGCCGACCCGTATCGGAGAATAACCAGAGGGATTTCTATCTCCCCAATGCTGCCATCGTCGCTTTCTCGGAAATCGCCGTCCCCGGCATGGATGAGGAAACCTTCTTTATTGGGTTCTTAGGCTTGTGGTTATGCAACTTTGCGCTCCCTATGCACCCGCGCTTCATGCGGCCCTCTGTCTTTTACCCGGCGCATCGGATGGTAGCCGGTCTGCAGTTGTCGGTAGGAATTGCTGGGTTAGCTTACCTTTACCATGGACTCAGCGTAGCGGCGGACGCCAATGATCCTGGGGCACAGCATGCTAACTTCCCGATGCATTACTTTGTTTCTTGGATGGAGATGCACGTGCGAGGGGTGTTTGGCGCCCACATGACTCCTCCATTCTTCGAGAAGTACAGACTCCCGAGAGTCATACGGTTAGTCGGGGCTTCAATTGTGTTCGCATCCCCGCGGGATTCTAGGGGACTCCTCCTGCGCCCACATTTGGTCGGAGCGACGACTTCTTTCGTGGATAAGGTTATCACCATAGGCTCGGAGACTACTAAGTCGGTGGTGCCCCTACGTGACGAGTTTAAGGGCGGGGCTTCTGTACTGAAGGCTCGGGAAATCCTCCATCTCTACTCCATTCGGCCGGGCTACCTGGTGTTTCGGCAGAATGAGACGGCTTTGTTTATGAGGTATAATCCGCATCGATTTGCCCAGCAATCAAGCTACAACCAGGGGATCCCGATGGAAGCCTTCTTGGAAACGCCCGTGGTTGGCCCAGCGGGGATAAAGAATGCGATGCATCACTTTATACGGCTTAACACGGGTTCCTATTTCTTCATTAGTGAACCCAGCCGTGTCCCTAAGATGCTCAACTCATATGTGGCCTGGTATGCGCACGCTATGGGCCCAATCATTTTAATGGAGAAATGCCTGCTGGTTGACCGTAGGGGTGCGCCTCCTGGCGGTGATCGCAAGGCTCCCTTGCAGCCAAGGACCCAGGTCACCCTTCCGATAAAAGATGCCGGAGCTGCCCGACCACGCGTGTTGGCCCCTCCGCGTGGATTGCCACTGTCTACTACGGTGGATGCACCAACGGCGCCCCGTGTTCCGACAAAGACGGTCAAAGTGGTATCGCTAGAGTCGGGCGCAGGAGCGGATATCGGGATTCGCCGCCCGAAAGTGACTGCCAAGCGCAAAGCTGGTCCGAGTGGATCTAAAGCTGGCGGACAGAAGAAGAAGAAGTCCGCCCTATCCCTCGATGCGATCCTTAGCCTAGAGCCTGCGGCTCTTCCCAACGAAGGCATAAGTGAATATGGCAGCAACGAGGGCTTCTTGGTAGACCCTGCAGACACTAATTTGGCTGCCGCCATTGCAGCTTCGGAGCGATCGACGAGGCTTGAAGCGATGTTAAGTAAACTCGCTGAGTCAGGTAATCATCAGCCACTTTCTTCGTCATTTTATTGCACTTTTTATTATTATCTTTAACTGATATTTGCTCCCTTTTCAACAGGTGTTTCTACCGAAGAGGCTATTGCTGCCTCTCTGAAAACCTTCCAGGAAGAGGAGGAGAGGCGTGCCCTGGCAGGTGTTGGTATGCTCCACCCCTTTTCTTTTTTTTTTTATAGGGAAAGTTTGTTATTTCTTCTGGTGGTCAATTTAACCTTCTTTTGTTTCTTTACAGGGGCTATATCAGTTGATGCGGGGATCCTTCCCGAGCTTGCCACCGAAGCCCCGACTCCGTCGAAGCTGCCGCAAGAGCCTCGGCTTGACGCAACGATGAGGGATGCTCTGAAAAATCTGGAGGCATCCCTCTATACGGATGAGGATGCTTCACTCAAGGAAGCTCTGATGGCATCCGTCTCAACGGCTCGAGAAGAGCGGAAGCGGTTGAGACGTGAAGCAAAGACGCGGAAAGCTGCTTTGGCCACGGGAGCGGGCCCTAGCACCATTCCTCGCGCTATTACTCCTTCCGAAGAGCCCCTTGTTGCCCTGTCTACTGCTCGTCGGCAAGTGGCGCGCGCGGTTCGGAGCGCCAATGATAAATCTGCTTCAGGTAGTACTCCTTTCAGAACCTTGTTGTACGAATTGTAAAGCTATTGGCTCATACGTATCCCATCTTGCAGGGTCAAGTCCAACTGAGGGGGAGGCGGAGACGACCGTCGAACCCAGGGGAGCGGAGGAAGCGGTACTTGCTGAACCCGAACCGACAGTGAGCAACGTTGTCGGGGTCATGGGGCCTGGAACCGAGATTGAGGGACCTGCCGTGGAGAGGGTCATTGATGTCGCACCTGAAGTGGCGGCAGATGAGATGATTGTCTCAACCGAGCCGAAGGCGGTAGAGGACGAGGTGCTTGAGGCTGGGGACCTCGTGGTGCCGATGGACGAGGCAGCTGCGACCGCCGATCCTGAGGGAGCAGCGGGTGAGGCGGCCATGATTCCTGAAGACGGGCTAGGCGCTCCTTCTCAGGAATCTGGCAATGTTCCTATCATAGCCCTCCCTGCCTATGGTCCCCCGCCGCCTGTAGAGCTTGCGAGCATAACAACGGTTCCCCTCGAGTCGGGTGATGAAGCTACAGGCGGTGGCCTTCCGTCAGTGGATGAAGGGATTGCCTCGGTTTCTGCTGGTAGCTTGTCGGGTAAATTTTGAATGACCAATGTTCTTCGTTTATATATACCTCACAATCTCTTTTAACCAGTTTGTCTTTGTTTTAAAAGCAGGTGCGGCTAGTGCCGATGCTCCATTGCCTGAAGGCACACCGTCAACTACTGCTTTGGCGGTGGTCGCTCCTCAGCCTTCCCTTGTGCCATCGCGGATGTCGGAAGGTATGAATTTACGACTTATGCATTAATCTTTTAACGTATAGCTTATGTACTAACGTTATACCACTATGCTCTTTTCAGGAGTGTTCTTCGATCATCTATACCAAGTGTTGCTCCCACACTTCTCCTTCCCATCCGAGCTCGCTTCTCCCTCTAGTGGTACCGGTAAGAGCTATCTTGATCTCTTTCGAGGGAATATAGGATCGTATCTGACTTTTCCTCTTCCTGATTGCAGTGCCTCGAATCGAAGGAGGGGACACCAGGCCTGCGCTGCCACCGGCGCCTTCGGCTTTGCCATCCGTTGCGACTGGTACATCATATTCCTTTCCCTTTTTATATGATCTTTCACCGACTTTTCGAATCATTGTTTGACCATGTTTCGTTTTGCAGCTATTGTTCCAGCTCTGATCCCTTTTGAGTCTCGCGTTCTCTCACCGGCGGGTCTTTTCTTGAGACGCCCGTCTTCAAAGGGTGCTGTGATGAGCCTGGGTATGCTGAGCGGGTACATCGAAGAGCTCAACATGGATGCCCTCCCTTCTGCCGTAGATTTCGCTGTGGATGTTAACCCAATGTTGGCGGCGCTCGTAACTTTTCATAACGAAGGCGTCGTCGAATCGTGGGTTAACCATTGCAGAGAGATCGAGGCTCGCCTGCATCGGTTGGAGTCGACGCGCCCTTCTCCCAAGGTTTTGGCCGCGAGCGCCCAACGGACAGCTTGGCTTGAGCAAAGCGTTTCTTATCTCCGCCATTTGGAGCAGGAGGCAGCTTTACGGCTAAAGGCGCATCGGGAATCTTCAAACGCGACCGCTCGCCTTCGTGCTGAGGTTAGGACGAATGCTGCTGAAGTGAAAGTCGTCTTTGAAGGTCTTCTCAAGCGTATATCTAGTGGGCTAGCGCTGAAGCGGAAGCTTGATGCCGCTGAGCGCGATGCCCGAGGCCAAGAAGCAGCTCAGCAGGTTGTTGGGGAAGAGCTCGCATCCTTCACGCAGCAGCGGGCTCAAGTAGAGGCTGAACTGGCAGTGGTAGTTGATCAGGAGAAGGCGTGGAAGGAAGTACGTGACCAATTGATAGAGTTGTTCAAGAAGCTTCCTTCTCCCTGAATATTTTTGTATCGTTTACACCCCTGTAATTTGTATATAGCATATACGCATTTTTTATTCTTTATACGATCCGCCTTGTATTTTGATTGAATTTATGAATAAAGACACATTCTTTCTTGCAATGTCTGGTACTATTTCTTCGCTTTTTTTTCCTTTTTGTTATGGTGTTTTCGATGAACCTGATCGGTGGGCAACTTAACTTCTCCGAGAAGTAGCGATGGCTTAGGTTGCAGGTTCAGGTCTGCCGCCTAAGGTTTTTCAACTCTATGAGCCGTGAGGGTCTCATAGAGACTTTTCTCCCTACGGATCGAGAGGATCTCGTAAGTGGATTTTCTCCTTAGGAATCGTGAGGATTCCCAAGTGTGGTTTTCTCTCATAAGTCGAAAGGATCCTATAAGAGAATTTCTCCCTCTTACGAGTCGAGAGGGCTCGTAAGCGGTTGTTTCCCTCTTTGTCGAGAATCGACTTCAGAGAGTGAGACCCATGAATAGTATGCAAGAGACCATTTAGGATTGACTTGCAGGGTCCCATTGTTCAGGAAGCAAGTTTTTGAATCCTTACTGCCCGAGATGTGAGTCAAAGAGGTTCTCGTCACGGAGTGTTTGTATCCGTGAGTTGAGAAATTTTGCGAGGGATTATTTGTTTCCCAAGCGCAAAGGATTATTTGTGTCCTTGGGGTTTGAAACGAGTCGATGGTTCCCACGGAGGCGCTGGTGGCTCTGCGAGTCGACGCGGATCAGAAGGCTCTCGTCAAGGAGTGTTTGTATCCGTGAGTCGAGGATTTTGCGAGGGATTATTTGTTTCCCAATCGCCAAGGATTATTTGTGTCCTTGGGGTTTGAAACGAGTCGATGGTTCCCATGGAGGCGCTGGTGGCTCTGCGAGTCGACGCGAATCAGAAGGCTCTCGTCAAGGAGTGTTTGTATCCGTGAGTCGAGGATTTTGCGAGGGATTATTTGTTTCCCAAGCGCCAAGGATTATTTGTGTCCTTGGGGTTTGAAACGAGTCGATGGTTCCCACGGAGGCGCTGGTGGATCTGCGAGTCGACGCGGATCAGAAGGCTCTCGTCAAGGAGTGTTTGTATCCGTGAGTCGAGGATTTTGCGAGGGATTATTTGTTTCCCAAGCGCCAAGGATTATTTGTGTCCTTGGGGTTTGAAACGAGTCGATGGTTCCCACGGAGGCGCTAGTGGCTCTGCGAGTCGACGCGGATCAGAAGGCTCTCGTCAAGGAGTGTTTGTATCCGTGAGTCAAGGATTTTGCGAGGGATTATTTGTTTCCCAAGCGCCAAGGATTATTTGTGTCCTTGGGGTTTTAAACGAGTCGATGGTTCCCACGGAGGCGCTGGTGGCTCTGCGAGTCGACGCGGATCAGAAGGCTCTCGTCAAGGAGTGTTTGTATCCGTGAGTCGAGGATTTTGCGAGGGATTATTTGTTTCCCAAGCGCCAAGGATTATTTGTGTCCTTGGGGTTTGAAACGAGTCGATGGTTCCCACGGAGGCGCTGGTGGCTCTGCGAGTCGACGCGGATCAGAAGGCTCTCGTCAAGGAGTGTTTGTATCCGTGAGTCGAGGATTTTGCGAGGGATTATTTGTTTCCCAAGCGCCAAGGATTATTTGTGTCCTTGGGGTTTGAAACGAGTCGATGGTTCCCACGGAGGCGCTGGTGGCTCTGCGAGTCGACGCGGATCAGGAGGCTCTCGTCAAGGAGTGTTTGTATCCGTGAGTCGAGGAATTTGCTGGGATTATTTGTTTCCCAAGCGCCAAGGATCATTTGTGTCCTTGGGGTTTGAAACGAGTCGATGATTCCCACGGAGGCGCTGGTGGCTCTGCGAGTCGACGCGGATCAGAAGGCTCTCGTCAAGGAGTGTTTGTATCCGTGAGTCGAGGATTTTGCGAGGGATTATTTGTTTCCCAAGCGCCAAGGATTATTTGTGTCCTTGGGGTTTGAAACGAGTTGATGATTCCCACGGAGGCGCTGGTGGCTCTGCGAGTCGACGCGGATCAGAAGGCTCTCGTCAAGGAGTGTTTGTATCCGTGAGTCGAGAATTTTTTGTTGAAGTCACTGGCTTCTTCGGTTGAAATGAACCGTTGAGGTTTGGCTTCGTCGTTTGACGGAATCCGCTGGGGAAGTATGGTTCCTTTTTTGTTTACGCCCTTGGATTGTATACAGGGATCGAGGTGATCTTAACTGTAGGGCCGAAGTTTTATCATTTCTTCTTTTTATTTTATTTTATTTCCGCGATGCTCTATCATTTCAGCTTTTATATCGCGAAGGTCGCGATTGCCCAATCATTTCGGCTATTTTTCGCGGTGCCCAATTATTTCGGCTATTTATTTTATTTTTACTCGTTGCTTTTTATTACGAGTTGCCCAATCATTTCGGCTGTTTTGCATGCATACATTTTACTTGCTGCTTTTTATTGCAAGTTGCCCTATCATTTCGGCTATTTCGTATGCATGAGCGGCCTACTGGCTTTCGCCGTAAACCTGAAATTGGACACCGATTTTGGCATCAGCACCGCTGCAACTGGGATATTGCCAGGAGCGAATCATCATTTGCCTCTGTCATTGTCGAACAAAGGAGGCTTAGCGATCAGGGTTAGGGACCTGTCGACTAAGGCTTTCGATTTCATGAGCCGTAAGGGTCTCATAAAGGTATTTCTCCCTACAAGTCGTGAGGATCTTGTAGGTGTATTTTCTCCTTAGGAATCGTGAGGGTTCCTAAGTGTTTTGTTCTTCTGTAAGTCGTAAGGATCCTACAGGAGGGTTTTCTCCTCATAAATCGAGGGGATTTATAAGGGTTGTTCACCATGCGAACGTATTCCCAATTACGGATGAAATTTGGCTAGGGAAATGTTTATTCGCGCCCGTGGATTGTATACAAGGGTCAATATTGGACCACTTGTAGGGCAATATTGGAAGTTTGTGGGGGGTTTACTTAAGCACAGGTTTAGATCTCTGTAACTTAAGACTTTCAAATCTTATGAGCCGTGAGGGTCCCATAAGAGAGTTCTCCTTACGAGTCGTGAGGATCTCGCAAGTGTATTTTCTCCTTAGGAATCGTGGGGATTCCTAAGTGTGTTGCTCCTTTGTGAGTCGTAAGGATCTCACGCAGGTGGTTTCTCCTTACAAGGTCGAGAGGACTCCATAAGGGTTCTCTAACGAAGTTGTGTCCTTTCGGGTTTTCACAAACATTCGCCGGTAGTCCTGCTGTTTTTACTCACGGAACCCTTTCGGGTTTTCATCCGTGCCCATTTTGCTTATGGACATACCGTTTTTCTTTTATTTTCTTTTTCTTTCCCTTTTTTTTACGAGGTCGTGCCCTTTCGGGG
This sequence comes from Agapanthus africanus, assembly GCA_030015575.1. Classification (NCBI taxonomy): domain Eukaryota; kingdom Viridiplantae; phylum Streptophyta; class Magnoliopsida; order Asparagales; family Amaryllidaceae; genus Agapanthus; species Agapanthus africanus. The sequence continues at coordinate 160,163,987 of JASDDO010000031.1, read as the reverse complement.
TTTTTCACGAACACTCACCGGCAGCCCTACTGTTCTTACTCACGGAGCCCTTTCGGGTTTTCATCCGTGCCCTTTTTGCTTATGGACATACCGTTTATTTTATTTTATTTTTATATGTTTTTTTTTATCTCGTCAGCCTAAGGATGCTGCGGTGTTAGTTTAAAGACGTTTCGGTCTGATATTAGTTTAAGGACATTTCGGTCCATCGTTAGTTTAAGGACGTTTCGGTCCGTCGCTAGTTTAAGGACGTTTCGGTCCGTCACGGAGAAGGCCGGCTACTTTTATAAAGCTTGAGCTTAGGAAGATAGCGAGCGGACATAGTCGTCGTCATCTATCATTGACCTAAACTATGGCTCATTAAGCGTAGTATTTCTTTAGGAAGCGACCGTTTATTGGCCTGAAAGGCCTTTCACCGTGCATATCCATAAGCAGATAGGCCCCACCCTGGTAGACTTTATCTATGATATACGGGCCTTCATAGTTTGGCTCGAATTTTCCCCGCTTGGCGCGATTGGGGATCATAGGCCTTTTGACCACGAGCACAAGTTCGCCTTGACAAAATGTCCTCGGTCGGGCCAATCTTTCGTATGAGCGCGTCATCTTTGCTTTATAAGCTTCCAGATTTTGCTGTGCTAGAAGCCGGATTTCATCAAGGGCGTCAAGCTCTTCAAACCGAAGGTGAGCATTTTCTTCGTCTGTCAGCTCGTAGTGGACTGCCACTCGTAGAGAGGGTAATTCTATCTTGAGAGGGAGTACTGCTTCCGTCCCGAATACCAACGCGTATGGCGTTGTGTTCGTGGCCGTTTTAAATGTAGTTCGATATGCCCAAAGAGCCTCTTGCAATCTTTCGTGCCAATCTCTCTTATTTCGTGACACTGTTTTCTTCATGATCTTCGTCAAGGTCTTGTTGAAGGCCTCAGCTAGACCGTTAGCTCGCGGATTATAAACTGAGGAATATCTCCAGTCTATATTGTGCTGCTGTGCGAAGCGGCTAATTTTATGACTTCGGTAGGCTGGCCCATTATCAAAGATGATCCTTCTCGGGGTTCCAAACCGGTATATGACATGCGTTTTGAAGAAATGGAGAATGTTCTCCGTCTTCACTTCCCTCAATGGAACCGCCTCTGCCCATTTGGAGAAGTAATCAGTCGTCGCCAAGATGAAACGATGCCCCTTTGACGATGCTGGTTCGATGGGGCCGACTATGTCAGTTCCCCACATTTCGAATGGCCAACTAGCCACTGTTGGATGCAGTGGATTGGGATGCTGATGGATGAAGTCCCCATGAATTTGGCATGAATGACATTGCCTCGCGTATTCCAGGCAATCTTGCATCATCGTGGGCCAGTAGTAGCCCATCCGTTTTATCTTCAACTTCATCTTAGGGCCTGCTTGATGGGAACCACAGAGTCCGTCGTGAACTTCTTGGACGACCTTTCTCGCTTCGTCAGGTCCTAGGCATCTCAACCACAGAGAATCGAATGACCTCTTGTATAGAGTGTCGTTGACGAAGGCGAAAGACAGAGCTCGTTTCATGAGCTGATGTCTTATGGACGCTTCTTCAGGTATTCGATGGAACTTGAAGTAATCTATGAAGACTTCTCTCCAATCTTCGGTCTTCTCATGATCTTTTATTTGTAGGGTCGCCTGCTCAGTTGCTCCCTTTTCTTTATATGATTCTGGAGGTATTTCTGCTGGGGAGAGCACTCGACGGCTTTGTATCACGATTCTAACGTCATCGAGGTTCTCGTCAGCCAATTCTTTATTAAGTTTGGCCAGTGCGTCCGCTTTGCTGTTTTCCGCGCACGGTATACTTTCCAACGTGTAGGAGGGAATTTGGGTCAGCAGTTGCTGCACTTTTTCACCGTATTTTACCAATTCCGGTTTGCATGTTTGGTAATCGCCGTTCACTTGACTGACGACTAGCTGGGAGTCCCCATATATGAGGAGGCTTTCGATTCACATATCAATGGCGATCTCGAGGCCTGCTATCAAAGCTTCATATTCAGCTTCATTATTCGTCCTCGGCTCTGTTAAGGAGAAGGCGAAGCGCATTATTCCTCCTTGTGGAGTCACAAAGATGAGTCCTACCCCTGATTTGATCATTGGCGTATTTTGTTTGTGCTTTTTCATGGAAGATGCTCCATCGAAATAAAGCTCCCACCGGGTATCACCACTGTCGATTGCGTCAAACGCATGTCTGTCTGGCAAATCGCAATTTAAAGGAGAATCGGCAGGTATGGGATGCTCAGCAAGGAAGTCGGCGATGGCCTGGCCTTTTACTGCCCTGAGAGGTTGATATGTTATCGAAAATTCCATCAAGAGTAGGGCCCATTTAGCGAGTCGCCCTGTCAATATGGCTTTTGACATTAGATATTTGAGAGGGTCCACTTTTGAAATAAGACGGACTTCGTGCGCCAACGCATAGTGCCTAAGCTTTGTTATTGCGAAGATCAACGCCAGGCAGTGTTTTTCAATGGGAGAGTAGTTGCTTTCTGCCCCCAGCAGAACTCGACTTAAGTAGTAGAGTGCTCTTTCTTTCCCTTGATCGTTCTCTTGTGCCCATAATGCGTCTAAGGAACCTTCGAGGGCGGTTGTATAAAGAATGAGAGGCTTCCCCTTAACCGGAGCAGCCAACACCGGCGGGTTCTGCAGGTATTGCTTGATCTCATCCAGTGCGCCTTGGCATTTTTGATCCCAAACGAATGGGGTTCCCTTCTTCATCAGGTGGCTATAAGGACGGCACTTTCCTGAAAGGTTGGCTATAAATCGCCGTATGTATGCGAGTTTCCCTTGGAGAGACCGCAGCTGTTTGAGAGTCCTCGGCGGAGGCATTTCCATGATCGCTTTAATCTTTGACGGATCTATTTCAATACCTCGGTGTCAAACAACGAATCCCAGGAATTTGCCCGAGGAAACCCCGAACGCACATTTAAGAGGATTCATCTTCAAGTTGTATTGCCGAAGGCGTTGGAATACAGTCTTCAGATGCTCGAGATGTTCCTCGTATGATTTGCTCTTAACCACGAGATCGTCGATATAGCATTCAACGATTTCGTGTATAAGGTCATCGAAGATCTTTGTCATGGCCCTCTGATAAGTAGCACCGGCGTTCTTCAAACCGAAGGGCATCACTTTATAACAAAATATACCAAGAGGAGTCCTGAAGGCTGTGTGCTTCTGGTCTTCTGGATGCATTTTTATCTGGTTATACCCCGATGAGCCGTCCATGAAGGAGAAAACCTCATGAGTGGATGTATTGTCTATCATCAGTTCAGTGACCGGCACTGGGAAATCATCCTTCGGGCAAGCTTTATTAAGATCCCGGAAGTCTACGCATACGCGCACTGTCCCGTTTTTCTTCATCACTGGGACAATGTTGGCGATCCATTCAGGGTACTGAACTTCCTGGATAAAGCCAGAGTCAATTAACTTTTTGACTTCGGTATTGATGCTCATTTCAAGCTCGAGCTGCATTCTTCTCGGCGCCTGTTTGACTGGCTTGACGTCCGGGGATATCGCCAATTTATGCACAACAATTTCTGGATCTAGTCCCGGCATTTCGGAATAGTTCCATGCGAAGCAATCTTTATGCTGCACAAGGACGTTTTTTAACGCAGCCACCCTCTCTTCAGACAGCAGCTCGCTGACGAATGTCGGTCGCGGCTCATTTACCGTCCCCAACTCAATTTTCTTGAGATTATCTGCAGTGGTATGGATTCCATCCTCCAGTTCTTTCGGAGCTGGGGGAAATTCTGAGATTACCTCATCGCTGCCGTTTTCAAAGCACCAAGGAAGGCTGTTCATGTCCTCGGACTCTTCTTTTAATATTGTTACCACGTGGCAAGTGCGAATTTTCTGCCAATCCCAATGCGGAGTTGGTTCTTCTTTCGCGGCCTCGGGTTCGTGCTTCTGTGGTGGTGCTACCCTCCAGTTGTCAGAAAGCGCGAATTTGCCTAGCTGATATTGGTCCTCAACCCAATTCTTAAAGGTGAAGCAATCTTCAAGCGGATGCCCTACTACTCGATGGTAAGAGCAATAATTTGGGTTGGAGACTTTGCCTGCTTGCTCAGGGTGTTTAGACTCTGGCAGTGTAAGCATTTGATGTTTTAGAGCAAGATCAAGTATTTTCCTTGTCTTGTTCCGAGGAAATGAGTATGCTCGCCCCATTTTCTTCATGAGGGCTAGGTCAATAACGCTCGACTCTCGGACGCGTGGCTTCTTAACTCTGCTTTGTGGTTGTTGAGCGCCTTTTCTGCCCTTTGACTTGTTTTTGCTTTCGAGTTGAGCCTTTTTTGTAGCAGGTTGGCATGGGGCAGCATCTTCGATCTTTACTGCCTGTTGAAGGAGGCGCTGTGTCTTGGCTTTCTCATAGATTGCCATTTCACGATCGTGATCATCTCGGGCTTTTTGACTCGCATCCCTTATAAGCTTGCTCATCTGGTCTTCAAACGATGGACTGGGCGGTTTTGTATCAGGAACTTTTGCTGGCTCAGGATTAGCGTCCTCCCATTGAGCGTCCGCCTCTTCATCGAAGTCATACATGACATAACAGCTGTTTACTAGCTCCCGTTTCTTTGACCGGATGTACCCAAGCCCTTTTGTTTCTATTCTCCCGTTAGGCAGTTTGCATTGAGTCCCGGGAACGTTCCAGACCTTATCATAGAATTTGGCTTTTCTAACGGTCTGTGTGAAGGATATCCCCTGGCGTTTCAGCAGTTTCTTCAAACCTTCGGTATAATATCTGGGAAGACGGATAGGCTGGAGTTTGTCCAGCGTTGGATCCGCGCCATGCCAAATTTCTTTTTCCACCTTGTTTTCTTCAGAACGGTAGAATAGGATTGCCATCTCGCTTTTTCGTCCGGGAGGGATATAGAATGTCTGCAATTCTTCTACGCTGTTGGTGTCGAGTGCATCCAGTTCTTTGTAATGTTCAAGCGGCACCATGGTTATCTGGAGACTTCGCTCTTCATCAGCGGGAACCCGTATCGAAGGCCGAGCAGGGAATACAGCATGAACTTCATCCTCTGAGTCACTACCGAAGATCAATGAAGGAACGGATGGTCCTGGCCTGGTGGATTGGGATGGACCTGAATAAATTATATCCTCCTCCTCCTCGGTGTCACTGCCGAAGACAGGGATGGTGGCGTTAGTTTTGTTCTCCAGTTTGTGACACCTTTCCGTGTCTTCGAAACTCGGTAAGAAGTATTTGGCATCTTCATACTTGCGAACTTCGTTTACGGAAAACGGATTCAACTCTCCCGCCACTGTGTACTCGAGGCCATCCCTAGAATACTTCATGCACTGATGCTGTGTAGAAGGGATGATATTGTACTCGTGTAGCCATGGTCGGCCGAGCAGAGCATTGTGGCACGTCTTGGCATCTATAACATGGAATTTGATGTCTGTGACGAGCAACCCGAAGCGTAGCGTCAATATCACAGATCCAAGAGTCTTTGAGGATTGAGAGTCGAAACCGGAGATAGTGATCTTGTCTCGGGCGAGGCGTTGGACACTCATGCAAATCTCCTTTAACACTCGCACATTGAGTAAATTAACAGATGATCCATTATCGACTAAGATTTTACCTATCTTTATGTCATAGCAGTATCCTGAGACATAAAGGGGGCGATTGTGTTCACACGTCCCGAGGAGAAGGTCTTCATCACCAAAAATAACGTCGGCTGTGTGCACCTCTTCCAATTCATCCTTCATCTTTTGTTCGGCCAGGAAATCTTGGAATTGGTCCGGATCTTGTAGGGCCTTAATCAAAGAATCCCTCGCCTCTTTTGATAGTAATAGGGCATCGAGAATGCTGAGTTGTGAGGGTAGCTTTCTCAGATGCGCCAAGACATTGTAATCCACTTTATTCCTTTTTGGCGGGTTCTCGGTGTTTAGCTCTTCCAGAACTTGGTCATCTAAGACGATGTCTTCAGAGACCTTTTCTTTCCCTTTATCTTTTCTATTCGAGGGTGCGAGGTTCTTTTCAGGCAGTGTCCGATTCCGCAGCCGGATATTTTCGCAAACCACTGGCTCCTCTTCTTTTCCCGAAGTTGACTCTCTAAAGAGAGGGGCAAGCTCTAGCTCCTCATCAGAGTCGCTCCCAAATGTAGGCACTTGTGACCTGGTAGTGTTAACCATGTGACAATTGCCGGCAGTTCTTTCAAGCTCTTTGGTCGTGTTTCTTTGCTCCCGACGAATTTTACGCTTTTCCCGGTTAAAGCGTTGTTGATTAGCGACGTATCCTTGCCACCATCTATCGAAAGCCTTGCACTCCTGAGTGGAATGCGAGACCTTCTGATGATATAAGCAATAAGAGGGGTGCATTTCTACCACACCAGTCATTTTTCCTTCAGAGGATGGTAGCTTCATGCCCATTGATATAGCCTTAGCAAACCTCTTTTTTATCTTGAATTGGCTTTTGTCAGCGGTGGAGGCATTTTGCTCCAGCGGGATCATCTCAGCTCTTTCCTCAAGTCGCTGGCGCTTGGCTCTTTCGAATATAGCCGTCTCGCGTTCTCGATCAGCTTTACTTTTCAATCGAGCTTCACTAAGAAACGCGTCAATCATTTCGATTGATAATTCCGGAACCCTTGACTCAGTATTTGCTCCCGGCGTTTTAGTGCCAGAAGTCCCTTCATCGTTCGAGGTCGAGTGGGAGATCATATGACAGCTCGCCACATATTCCTCGGATTCATCCGATGAACTTTCCCCTTCATCTTCTTTTTGAAAGACGTGATCAAGGAAATCTGTTGGAGATAGTGCCCTCATAGTCAATTATTGGATCGCAGGTATGTGATTGCAATGATTGCGGAGGACCTATCCCGGTAGGACAGTCTTACTCAAGATGATAGTATGCTATCTGGTTTGCCTTTATCAGTCGTGTACATGTTCAGGTGACTGATTGCATGTTACACTTTGATAGAGCCCTTAGGATCTTGCTTTACTACCAACAGTATGATGGCGATCATATACGTGAGTATTGGGTAGTTTATACGCATATCCTTAATTGTGGTCCCTAGTCGTGGGAGTTTCGAGACAGGGCATCGATACTCCGGAGTAGACTAGTGTGTACAGTCGAAACCCCGACGAGGGGCGGTGGCCGGTCTCACAAGCCACTGGTGTCAGTTGGATCACCTAAGATGTATACAGGTGCTCATTGGGTTATGAATACACCGGACAGGACTCGCCGAGAATCTGCTAGTTAGTATTATATCTACCGTCAGATAGCAGTTCCCTGGTGACATGTGTACAGGTTAGTTCATCGACCTGAGGTCGTCATTTGTCTCGTGTGAGTTCCCACTGTGCTTTGATTTCTACCCTACCACGGCTCAAAGGAGTCGTGCAAACAGGTAGCTTTTGGGTACAGTCCCGAGCCATATGGAGGCACGTGAGCGGATCGACAGGGGATTCGTCTCTCCCGGTATTGGGGGCGAGGTCGTGCTGTGTCTAGGAGAGCCATTACACAAAGTCCATGGCCATGCCAGGAGATTTACTGGTAGGTACTCCAGTAGTATCTCAGGGTGTTATTGGGCTATACTCCGACACGACTTATACTGCTTTTGGGGGTCTGACGTTACTAGCCCCCTAGGTGGATATGCGATACTCATTGACGAACGGACCGGACTGTATATACATTGTCACTGTTAGGCTCAGTAGGGTTTTCCGGATGAGTGCGCTCATCGGCATCCCTTGAGGTCAGTCCATGGGCAGCCGTTACGCATTGCTAGTGCCGCTGACGGTTTGTGGTTAAACCCACTACCAGGGTACTGACGAGTCATTAGAGTCCCCCACAGACAGTTTCCCAAGTTCGGGCGAAACGTTGTAGAGGCCGTATGGTTTTATGGCAGGGTTCGGAAAATGCACGTGCGTTTACGCACGTGTTATTTTTCGGGCAGATAATACTGGTCGGCTTTGGTTTAAGCCGGATCCGAGTATTATATTGAGTAGGTATAATATCTTTGTCTCAGTTGCATTTGTATTCGGTCGTAATACAAATGCGGGTATATTTATACAGTTTCGGGGTTGTCCTGAAATTCGTTTCAGGATCACTTTTGGAAGTTGCCAGTTTCCAGTTTTCTATCAGCCGTCTTTTAACATTTGGTTAAAGGCGGATTTATCTTTTCTTGGATGAGAGTGAGTCGAGCTTCTAGAAGGTTCTAGAAGGTTCTAGAATTTGTGACAAGGCTAAGTGACTCATGCTTTGATTTCTAAACATTCTTGTTTAGCTTAAGATCTTTATGCAAGATATTTGTTTGTGTTCACATATGATATTTATCCTATGGTCACCCCCCTCCTACGGTCACCTCCCTCTTCACTATAAGAGGCCGGCCCCCTCTCTCTCCTCATACACACTTCACTTGATGTTTCATTTTGGTTAGAAAAGATTATGATAGTATTCGGGGTGTATGGAATTTTACAGTTCATTTCATTCCATCACCCGATTTCCACGGCAACTTCATTAACCGATCGTCCACGGATTTGGACGAAGTGAGACAAAGTCATCTACTCATTCTCTACATCAATCTTGGTCGTCTCTTTTAGCAAACTTGACGATCGAGTTGCCTCGAGTCAGAGGCGGGAGCCCGTTTAAAGAACCGATCATGTGGTGCCACCTCGACGAGGAGATCGGAGATCGACGAGATCGGAGCAGCCGCAACGGAGCGTGGGATGATGGTTGAAGAACGAAGGACTCGGATCGTTCGGTATAACCATTCTACACTCTTTACAGTTTGTTAGTTTAGCAATAATGGCAGATCCGGGTTAAAGTATACGATAGCGCCAGTTTAAAAGTTTTTGTTCCGCATTTGGCGTCTGTAGACTGCCGGGGCGCTAGCGTAGACTTACAGTGGTATCAGAGCCTCACCATTTTGCTATACTAACTTGTGCTAACGCGTTCAAAACATCGATCGAACCGAAAATCAAAAACGGCAAAATCCTAGCCCGACAGTTTCTGTTAATTTTAAACGGTCTCAAAATTTATTTCTGGATGTCTTAAAAATCTGTGCAGGCGTTTTTAAGAGCCACGACAAAATTTGGGGTCGTAACTCCTCCAAGCTGCCGCGGAAACGCGGCCAAACCCATGGTTTGGCCGCGCATCCGCGGCCACGTGGGGAGCACGTGCTCCCAAATTTGGTCAGTGGGTTCTGTGTTGGATTTTGGGGTTTTTGGTATATATCATTTGCGCCCAGGTTTTGTTACTGTTCACCAGTAAGCAGTGGGGCCCACTTTTTGATATTTGGTATTTGGTCGATCGAAATTTAAACACGTTAGTTTACAGTGCTTACATTATATCTCCGACCGGGAATGTCATTTGATCGGTAAACCGCGTTTAATTGCTATAGTTCTTTTAGACGGGTTTGCGAACGTGATATTCGCGTTGATGTTCTGTGTTGTGCTGTGATGTTGCGGATTTGTCGTGGTGGATAGCAGTGTGCAATGGTAGTACAGTTTGAGTTTATTTATACATTTGATATTGCGGGGCGAGCGTCCAACTTGTGGACAGCCGTCACTGCCTGTTGTGTAATATTCTTTTTTGGGCACGACCAGGTTGCGGTCGATGTACCTATTGTACTATTTTTCATTACTGTACTAGGTTTTGCCGCGAGACGGAGTTCACGGATAGCCGGGTTCGGGAGGGCAACGGGTCCGCATCTCATGGCTTTGAGAGGCAGAGGGGTCCCACTCTAGAATTGGCAGACTATTCGCCGCACTCGTAAGGGGTACAGGTTGACCCAAGGAGGGGTGCTCAATTTACCGGATTCCGTGAAGTGCCGGGTGTTCCATTCACTATGCTGTGGGGACCACCTCGCTTCAGGTTTTGGCGGGTAACTTGCCGCACCCGTAGGGGTCTAGGTTTCATTGCACAGGCTATCCACACGACAGGGGAACGTCGAGTTTCAGCAGCGGCTCTGTGAAACTCGGGGATCCCAGATTATCTGTATTGTTCTGTGATGCTTATTACTTTTCTGTAATGTTGCATACTATCACGCCTGGAGCGATTATTGTATATTGGTTTATATACTATTATATGTTGTATATGTTTTACACCCGCGCTAGTCCAGTCCCCGCTCTGTCGTTAGTTAAGTAACCTAACGAGTGATGACGGGACCCAGAGACGAATGCGGATGGCATATACGTACATTTTATTTTCGTTCTTTTCTGGTGTGATTAAATGATGGGACTGCGTTGATTCTGATCAACGCAAAGTAAAACAAACGAGTTTACAGTTGTTGGAACAAATTTAAAAAGTGTTATTGCAAAGACGTTTCCTTTTGTTATGCATAGCGGTATTCAGTGGAATATCCAGCACCTCATTCGACGGGGCAAGGGCCGATATCCCTTCACCGGGACCGACCCCTTGGGCAAAAGTTTGCGTCAGGGTAATAACTTTACTATAGTCGATTACAAGTTGCTTTGCATAGCGGTATTCAGTGGAATATCCAGCACCTCATTCCACGAGGAAAGAGCCGAGATCCCTTTACCGGGAGTGACCTCTTTAGCAAAAGGTTTTCGCCATTATATTTTAAAAAGCTATCAGGTTCCTTCAGCGATATCAAGTTCACTACGCTAAAGGTTTTTCGCCAAAAACCAGCCGTAGCCCTCCGTCACTTCTTTTGGGTATTCAGTAGTATTCAAGCTATGTATTTTGACCTAACGCCAAGGCATAGTGTTTGGTAGCTGCTGGGTATTCAATTGTTGCATAGATAGATGAGTTGGTTTGGGACAGCCGTTCTGCCATTTTGACCTAACGCCAAGGGCATGTGCGGGTGGGTTCAAATTAACAAGATAGTGATGGGTAGAACTTGGCATGTGACTTATGACATTTTGACCTAACGCCAAGGTTATAAGAGCATGGGGCAAAAACTATATCGGGAGTTTCTAAAGAAACTGAAACTTGCCAAGTATGCGCATACCTTCTGGAGTATGAGTAACGTGGATGCATTCCATCACGTTATCATGCGATGAGAGTTGGATCCTGATTCCCACTGATGAGTTGGTTTACTCTTCGGGTGATCCCGATTGATTCTTCTTTAGGTTTGGAGGAGAATTTGACAGGACAGTGGGAGGTTTCCGGATTAGATAAAATGATGACCATTCTGATCTAGGTTAGAGTGCACGCAGAGTGTTTCTTTTCTCTCTCTCTCTTTGGCAGCGACCTTTGACCGACCCTAGACTATGACTCAGTGACCAGGTTGACCGAACCTTCTTAAAATACTGGCTTTTGGATTGTCTTTGTTGCATAAGTCATTGCCACTCCTTCTTTTACCCTTTGCATTTCTCAGAACACCCGTATTACTACGGATATCCACTTCCATTGGATAGAGCCATCGTATGGTTATATACGAACTCGAAGGGACTTCTTCGAGGATGGATCCAGGTTCAGGAGAAATAGAATTGGTTTATTCAGTTGTCTTTTATTATCACCTTCTCTCAGGTTGCGAGAGCTCCTTGGTTTAGGAGAGTACACCTATTACGCTTATTGGATAGTCTTATTCCAAACCATAGGCTGGTGCCGAAAGGTAGGGAATGAAGAAAACCAATTAGCCTAAGTAGGGTGTGCAGAAGGTAATATGTAAAGACAAAATAAAGGGATTAGAAAGAGGGCAAAGTAAATTGCGACTGATATCATTCACGACCAAAACCGCGTACTTCATCGCCACTCCTATTTCACCTTTAAAAAGAATAAGGTATTATTCAGTTGTCTTTTATCGTCACCTTCTCTCGAGATGCGAGTACTCCTTGGTTTAGGAGGGTACACCTATTATGCTTACTGGATAGTCTTCTTCCAAACCATAGGCTGGTGCCGAACGGTAGGGAAGGAAGAAAACCATTTAGCCTAACGATGGTGTGCAGAAGGTAATGACTAAAGACAAGTAAAGGGATTTGGAGAGATGGCAATAAAATATACGGTTGAAGTCATGAATTGGATTATGGAAGAGGCATTGCTATGAATACCAGGATACCCCTACGAAACATTTTCATGTTTCAGTGCATTGTTAAAGAAAAACTGTTTTCCCGATTAGACACTTACTCCAAGGGTATGTATTTACCAGGTTTCATTCTCATATCTGTATGGTTTTACAGATGATGAGTGGGAGTAAGATATTGGGAATTAGGTGATCATCCTCATTATATCGGAATTCGTTGTAATTGGTGATATTTGAGGAAATCGCCAGGGTACAGTTTTCCACCTACAACGCACAAGTTTTGAGTTGTTCAACTCAGCGGACTTATACAGAGTATTGTATGTTGTCCAGTGTCCATCAGGACAAAGGGGTAGGTCCTCGTACTATGTTCTGTTTACTTATAACTTCTCTAGTATTTAGACGAGTGTTTCGTAGAAATACAAGGTCTAAGTTTTGAGAAGTTGTGGGTATAAGAATAAAGTAGAGAACCAAGTATCACAAGTATCGGGATTCTTCAAAGAGATCGAAGATGTAGATTCTTGTGATTGGTATTCAGATGATAGTGATGGTTTTGAGAAACGAGTTTTCTCTTTCAGGTTACTCATAATTGGATGGATTCCTAAGTTGAGTAATGCTGATTAGCCTCTTTCCATTAAGTTGATATGCACTGGAGACAGCTGCATGGATTGAATATGGTTCCAATTAAATTTGTGCCAAAGTTTCTGTATTGGATATAGAATGGATCGTAGCTTAAGAAATTAAGGTACGGGGAGTTGTCCAGCTTATGATTAAAACCAGACACTGGATAACTCAGGGCACGTTTCTGTAATGGCTGTTTGTGGGTTGACCCTGGCTATGACGAGGGTTGATATTCTACCATTTGGAAGATCAATAGTGATATTGTTCTTGACTAGCCACAGTTTTAGTAAAATGGATCTTTTTCAGAAAACAGTAGTGGGAGTATGGTAGAACTGGAAGTGATTCCAGAACCGCGAACGATTACGGAAAATTTAATAGGACCTATACATTCAATCAGGTTAGACATTCCAATAGCCACTCCACAGGTATGGTAGGTAACCTCAGACACCCGAGAGGTACTTCGGTAGGCTCAAGGACGGTGACAGGGAGGTTCTTATCTACCCAGACTTGACACTACTGTTGTTCCAGGATATGAGACCCGGTAGGAGGGTTGTCATAGTCAGTGGGAGCAGCAGAAGCATAGTGGGCAAGTAGCTTATGTCTATTTATAGACTAGAGCAGTTATAGCGGAGATAGATCATCTAATTTTGATGTGACAGTCATGGGTTTGACTTCAATCAGAATAGGGGATGGATCAGTTAAGGAGGTATTAGGGTGTGATGTCATGGTATCTGGATGACATACACAGAGTAGGAAGTAAAATTCCTATACTACGATCGGTTGTACTGTGGTCGTCACACAGTTGTTTCTCCAGACAGGACATGGATATAATATTTGACATTCTGGTTTCTAGATCTATGGTTTTAGATCTGGATTTGGGTAGTTTCCCAATGTGGGTACTTTGACAGATATTCTAATGGTTTTTGGAATAGTTGACTCTTAGCATGGTGGTGTACCTGCAGGTGATGGAGTCACCCTCTCTAAAGGTGTCTTACAGACTAAAGGGGAGAGGGATGTGCATGATTGGCAGATCACTTGCTTAGGCAATTGTGTCAATCATGAGATGTCAAGTACCACACCAGATGTTGTTTTTGCACTAGATGCAATAAGTTTGTATTAATCCAATCCTGGAGAAATATAAGGAAGCAGTTTTAGAACATAAGTACATGTTCTACGGATTTGATGACGGCAGCCTCCTTCGGGAGACGGTTATCATTCCAGGCTTCAAAGGTGACATGGATGACAGAGTGATTGTCAGAGTTATAGTTTTCCCTCTGACGAAGAGGGACAATATTATGGACAGGTGGTTCAAGAGGATACTGTGGGTGGCATGGTGCCGGATACTGATTAGGTTCAGTGATCCATACAGTCTAAGAAGTTTGGATATGGAGTTCATTTATGAACTAAGGTCCCATCAGATATCCAGACATGTTTTAAGACAGGTATTACTCAATTCGGGAGATGGTTTTATCCGCGAACTTGAGATTAAGAGAGATATAGAAAGATACTTCTAGGCGGATCCACTCACGGAGGCTATTTCTCGAACACAATAGTTTTACAAACGGGCTTTGTGAAACTTATTAGTAGAGGAGTTGGATGTTCGGTTTCACACGGGCTGTGAGTAGTCGACATCGCAATATTAGCCTTGAGTGCAAGTGGGAGATTGTTGGAGATAGTGCCCTCATAGTCAATTATTGGATCGCAGGTACGTGATTGCAATGATTGCGGAGGACCTATCCCGGTAGGACAGTCTTACTCAAGATGATAGTATGCTATCTGGTTTGCCTTTATCAGTCGTGTACATGTTCAGGTGACTGATTGCATGTTACACGTTGATAGAGCCCTTAGGATCTTGCTTTACTACCAACAGTATGATGGCGATCATATACGTGAGAGTTGGGTAGTTTATACGCATATCCTTAATTGTGGTCCCTAGTCGTGGAAGTTTCGAGACAGGGCATCGATACTCCGGAGTAGACTAGTGTGTACAGTCGAGACCCCGACGAGGGGCGGTGGCCGGTCTCACAAGCCACTGGTGTCAGTTGGATCACCTAAGATGTATACAGGTGCTCATTGGGTTATGAGTACACCGGACAGGACTCGCCGGGAATCTGCTAGTTAGTATTATATCTACCGTCAGATAGCAGTTCCCTGGTGACATGTGTACAGGTTAGTTCATCGACCTGAGGTCGTCATTTGTCTCGTGTGAGTTCCCACTGTGCTTTGATTTCTACCCTACTACGGCTCAAAGGAGTCGTGCAAACAGGTAGCTTTTGGGTACAGTCCCGAGCCATATGGAGGCACGTGAGCGGATCGGCAGGGGATTCGTCTCTCCCGGTATTGGGGGCGAGGTCGTGCTGTGTCTAGGAGAGCCATTACACAAAGTCCATGGCCATGGCAGGAGATTTACTGGTAGGTACTCCAGTAGTATCTCAGGGTGTTATTGGGCTATACTCCGACACGACTTATACTGCTTTTGGGGGTCTGACGTTACTAGCCCCCTAGGCGGATATGCGATACTCATTGACGAACGGACCGGACTGTATATACATTGTCACTGTTAGGCTCAGTAGGGTTTTCCGGATGAGTGCGCTCATCGGCATCCCTTGAGGTCAGTCCATGGGCAGCCGTTACGCATTGCTAGTGCCGCTGACGGTTTGTGGTTAAACCCACTACCAGGGTACTGACGAGTCATTAGAGTCCCCCACAGACAGTTTCCCAAGTTCGGGCGAAACGTTGTAGAGGCCGTATGGTTTTATGGCAGGGTTCGGAAAATGCACGTGCGTTTACGCACGTGTTATTTTTCGGGCAGATAATACTGGTCGGCTTTGGTTTAAGCCGGATCTGAGTATTATATTGAGTAGGTATAATATCTTTGTCTCAGTTGCATTTGTATTCGGTCGTAATACAAATGCGGGTATATTTATACAGTTTCGGGGTTGTCCTGAAATTCGTTTCAGGATCACTTTTGGAAGTTGCCAGTTTCCAGTTTTCTATCAGCCGTCTTTTAACATTTGGTTAAAGGCGGATTTATCTTTTCTTGGATGAGAGTGAGTCGAGCTTCTAGAAGGTTCTAGAAGGTTCTAGAATTTGTGACAAGGCTAAGTGACTCATGCTTTGATTTCTAAACATTCTTGTTTAGCTTAAGATCTTTATGCAAGATATTTGTTTGTGTTCACATATGATATTTATCCTATGGTCACCCCCCTCCTACGGTTACCTCCCTCTTCACTATAAGAGGCCGGCCCCCTCTCTCTCCTCATACACACTTCACTTGATGTTTCATTTTGGTTAGAAAAGATTATGATAGTATTCGGGGTGTATGGAATTTTACAGTTCATTTCATTCCATCACCCGATTTCCACGGCAACTTCATTAACCGATCGTCCACGGATTTGGACGAAGTGATACAAAGTCATCTACTCATTCTCTACATCAATCTTGGTCGTCTCTTTTAGCAAACTTGACGATCGAGTTGCCTCGAGTCAGAGGCGGGAGCCCGTTTAAAGAACCGATCATGTGGTGCCACCTCGACGAGGAGATCGGAGATCGACGAGATCGGAGCAGCCGCAACGGAGCGTGGGATGATGGTTGAAGAACGAAGGACTCGGATCGTTCGGTATAACCATTCTACACTCTTTACAGTTTGTTAGTTTAGCAATAATGGCAGATCCGGGTTAAAGTATACGATAGCGCCAGTTTAAAAGTTTTTGTTCCGCATTTGGCGTCTGTAGACTGCCGGGGCGCTAGCGTAGACTTACAGAATCTTGGAGCGTAATGGGAGTCCGCGCCTTTTGGTTGTACTCATCCAGTGCGTCGATTTGCTTCTGTAAGTCCGTGCGCTTGTCGCCAGGCTTCACGGGCTTCTTAGATTTCTTCTTCTTCTTTTTCGAAGATTTTGACGGCTGGTTATGAACGCTTGAACTACCACCATCGGTCTTCGGAGTCGGACGTGGCTTCAACATCCCCTCAATAACCTGCGGCTCCAAGGGGTTCTTCCACTTGACCGCTGGACAGGTCTGAAGATCGTTTAGCATTCTCCTCGTTTTGGCTGATAATACAACCTCCCAGGGAGCTTCTTCAATGACGGAGCATGTTGCCCCCGGCGTATTCATCCCCTTAGAGGTGTGGGGCTACGGGGGATTCACCTTCCATTTGTCGGATAGCGCGAATTTGCCCTGGCGGTACTGGTTTTCAAGCCAATTTTTGAAGACGTAACAGTCTTCGATCGGATGTCCTAGCACTCGATGGTAAGGGCAATAGTTGGGCTCGTTGACGTCGCTTGGTTGCGACGGGCGTTTTGGATCTGGCAGATTTATGAGTCTGTTGCGCAACGCCAGCTCGAATAGCCTCCTTGTTTTATCGCGGGGGAAGGAGTAAGGACGTCCCATCCTGTCCTCAAGGGGTACGTATGGGCGTGTATTGTTTGGACGAGCAACCGGCTTCGAGTCGCTCGGTTGTTGTTGGGCATTAGCGACAATGATTGCTTTTCCCTTTCCTTTATCGTTTCGGGAGTCCGGCTTCGGGAGAGGGGGTTTATGGCCCATCTGGTCCATCTGCGCTAATTTGTCGATCAAAGCCTGGAAGGAAGTCGGCTTGAAGAACATCATAAACTGTGAAATGGTTGCTTGTGGATCAAGGGTTCCAACAAACATTCCCACCGCAGGGGCTTCTTCTATGCGCTGTTCACACTTAGACCACAGATTACGCCACCGTATAGCGTATTGAACCCATGTCTCGTCGGGTTTTACCCTGGCGTTAATCAGCGCCGTCATCGGGGTACGCTCGCTGGCACTTGCAAAACGTTGGGTGAAGAGCAGCTCCATCTCCACGAAGGTTTTAATAGAGTCATTGGGGAGCTCAGAATACCATTCGAAGGCCGTATCTGATAGGCTTCCAACGAACTGGCGAAGCAAAAGCTTGTCGTCGCCGCCGGTGTTACCCCAAAGCGCCCTGAATTGGGCAACATGTTGATGGGGATTGCCGGTCCCTTTGTAGACATGAAACATGGGAATTGTATAACCTGGCGGGTACTTGATTTGGTCATACCAGCCTGGATACGGTCGCCCCGTTTTTACGACGTGGCCGGCTGCTTCGGCTGCGTGATGAACCTTTATTTGCTGGGCTATATATTCGTCCAGCTCAGTTTTAGAGATTGTGTCCTCTTTAGCCGTTGATAGAACGGGCTGAGGGTTTGATGTCTCTCCCCTATCATCCCCAAGGACAATCGGGGGTTCTTCAGTCGGGGGATCTTGTTGTATCATCATCCCTATCATGTCCTGGAAGAGGAGGCCTATACGCTGTATATTGGCTGCTTGTTCAGCAGCCTCTTTGTCTCTCTTTTCCAGTACTCGGCGGAGGAACTCGGCGTCGGTCTCTTCCTCTTGACGTTCATCTAAGGACGTCTCAGGATTCTCTTTTGGCCCCGTGAGTGCAGCCATTGTAGTCATCATCTCCTGGAGCTTTTGTTGCTGCTGCTGAGCCTTGGTCACTGATCGGGTAAGCGGTCGGTGGCCCGTAGAAGTACGACTTTCTTCCTTTCCAGAAGCCATATAAACCGTATGAACTGTTATGCCCCCTGACTTGGGGCGTTTAGGTTCACCGCTTTTAAACTTTGTCAGTGTCACGGGGGCTTTCTCCGGCCTTTTTCTTTTGTGGACCATTGAGGTTGAAGGAGCCGTTGAAGTGGGCATCCTAGCATTTGTTGCCCCCTGCTGTTTAATGGGGTGGTTCTTGTCCTTTTCCACCTTTGCCTTTTTCGGGCGACGAAAGTGGTCTGAGTCAATCACGGAGTCTTGAACCCTCCGCCAAACTTTATAAATTTTTGACGACAGCCGCTGAGAGGGTTGTTCCTGCTTTGTCTCCGGAGCTTTTTCCATGGGTGGAAGGGATCTTTTCAATGTAGCAATTGGAGAGTTCTTTCTCACCTTCCTCAGCAATTCTAAGCTGTTCCCGGTTGGAACAGCAGCGTTGACCTCCACCACTGGAGCAGGTGGGGTTAGCCCTGAGGGGGAGTTGCCCCCTGCTTTCCTTACTCGTTGCCAATGGCGACGTCGCGCACGACGAGCAGTTGGGACTGGCTCGGAAATCGAGATGGTTTCTTGTTGCCCCCTGTTGGAGTGTGGGGTAACTGCCGATGTCAGCCTATCGAAGACTGATGCCTTTTGACCAGCTGGGGGAGGAATGGGAACCGTCAATCTTATGAAGACCGACTTTCTGATGGGAGAATCCGCTTTAACGACTCCCGAAGCAGCGGCCGTTGCCCTCTTTGGGACGGCCACTTTATAGTTCTGACCTAGCCTAGTGAAAACGGAGGTTGTCGGCTTAGTAGCGAGCGACCCGTTGACAGGGGTCGTGGTAGTAGTGAGCCGATCGAATACCGACTTCTTGTTCGCTTCCGGTGCGGATATCGGCATAGAGAAGCTTGTAGGTGGGACCATGGTCCCGAAAAATAGGCCGGTAGTGGCCTGAGTCACCTGTTCAACCGGCAGAGCGAGGAAAGAGGCCGCTTGGGGCCCATATGTTACACTTGTCGGTGAGGTGGAGCGTCCTTTGCAGTGGTGCTTCACGCATTTGGTGCAGTTGGCGGCCATTGGATCTTGAATTCTGCGCCAGGCAAAAGACCAAATCTTAGTACCTTGAAATCCGAAGACAACCATTTAACAAACCGCGATTGGTTCGCGACGACGACACACGAAGTGTGGAGTGGAAAGAGGAAAAGGTCCCACCGGGCGTGCCAGAATCTGTTCCCCTCCGAAAGACGGCCGCACAGGACTGCTTGGTCCTGGCGCTGGGATTCGGGGCAGATGCTATTTGGTTTTATCCGTCCGCCTCTCCGAAGATGCCAAGTTGATTTATGGCACCGTGTATCGGAGGTTTAGACGGATGCGGCCGATGTAGCAGACTTCATCAGATTCCCCCTCGCTTGAGGGGTTTTTGATTGTGGGGACGCTCTTCCCTGCAGGCGCAAGCCCCTGCAGTTAATTACGCTACCGCATCACGGTAACAACTTTCTCCTTCTCCAGAATTTCACTTCGTGTCGTGTGTGTTTGTTTTGTTTGTGGTTGCCCGTGGATTGTATACGGAGACTGAGTAATGCTGTCGCCCGTAGGACGTGGATTAGTCCAAATCCGTATTTACTTAGATTTGGGTTGGGTGCTTTTAGTTTAAGGATACGTTAGTCGCGTTGCGGCTAAGATCAACTTAAACGTTCATCAAGGATACATTAGTCCTGTTTTGTACTAAGATCAACTTGATGTAGTGATCGGTTTAATATTTGGCCGTCGGGACCCGTCACCTCTCTGACGTCGTTGAAGGATCACAACGATAAATGTCAGAGGAGTTCAGAGATGTACCCTAGGACTAGAGTTTATTTGGAGTTTTATAGTTCACTTGAATGTTTAAGGATACGTTAGCCGTGTTTGGGGCTAAGATCAACTTAAACGGGACCGTTTAGATCCAGCGAAAGAGTGTTTGGGCCCTATCGTGCCAGTTTAGGGACGTGGTGGTCCGATATTAGTTTAGGGACATCTCAGTCCATTATTAGTTTAGGGACGTTTCGGTCCGATATTAGTTTAGGGACGTTTCAGTCCGATATTAGTTTAGGGACGTTTCGGTCCGATATTAGTTTAGGGACGTTTCGGTCCGTTTGGATGTGTGGTCGTTGGGACCCGTCACCTCTTTGACGTCGTTGATGAATTACAACGAGGGATGTCAAAGGAGTTCGGAGATGTACCCTCGAACCGGTCGTGAATTGGTTTAGGAGAGCCATTTTGCTCAATCAATTTAATTTAAGGACTTACAGCCATGATTGGGTTAAGTCCAATTTTTTTATTTATTTTGGGCTTTGCCCGACTAGAAAATCAATCCAAACAGGGCTCTGCCCCTTTATTATGTTGCAATTTGATTTGGGCCAGGCCCTTTTAAATAATGGGTTGCATTTGTGCAGAACCCCAAGAATTTTTCAGATTAAGAACAAAAGTGCATAACACTTTTGATCCAAATTTGGATCAAAGGAAAACAAGTTTTTTTTTCTTGTTTTCCCTGATTTCACAGAACCAAGGGTTCACAACAAGTGCAAGGCACTATTTATTTATTTTTATTGAATTATTCACTTTTTAATCCTCTGTTCTTCAGAGATTTTTCTCTTCTTCAAAAGAAGTTTTTACCTTTTTTTTTATGTTCTTGATTAATCTTCAAGAGTTCTTTCTCATCTCTTTTTTTATGCCAGAAGTTGATTCTTCAAGTTGGTGCCAATCGAATGAGGTCTGGGGTCCTATTTATAGTGCTCACAAATTTGTTGAATTTGTTAGCAAGATCTTTTCTGAGTGATTTTGGGAATTTTCCCACTGCTGGATCTTTGATCCAAAGGCAGAAGAAAATCTTCTGGTTTTGGAAAGAACAGAAAAGATTTCATTTAAATTTTCATTCTGTTTCTGCGCAACTCCCTAATGAATGACACGTGTCGCGCAGTGGAAGGCTTGCGCAACTGCGCAGACACGTGTCGCGCAGTTGTGAACTTGCGCAACAGTGCTTGCGCAACTGCGCAGACACGTGTCACGCAGCGGTGCAATTGCGCAGCGGTGCAATTGCGCAACAGTGCTTGCGCAACTGCGCAGACACGTGTCGCGCAGCGGTGCGCTTGCGCAACTGCGCAGACACGTGTCGCACTGTGGATCGCTTGCGCATTGCGCAACGCACGGAATTTGAAGCGTTGCTTCAGAAAATTTGAATTTTCAAAATTCAAATGAGCCTTGCTCAGATTGGGGGCACATAAGTAAAGTCATTTCACAACCTATCTCACTATAGCCCAAGAACGACTACTCACACATCATCATAGAAATAGCACAACTGAATAATAAAAAGAAATAACAATGAAATAGAGAAAAGACATAAGAATCAAACTTAAATGTAATGAAGACAACTGAATAATAAAAAGAAATAACAATGAAATAGAGAAAAGACATAAGAATCAAACTTAAATGTAATGAAGATTTTATTGCAATAGTTCAAATACAAGTAAATGAATTCAAATACCAAAATCTAATCTTGCAAGCTCAAAGATAGAGGTTGCAAGACCAGTGGAAGGCAAAGAACCCAGTCTAATCCCAAGAGCTACAAGATATTTATCAAAATAGTTACAAGTAATGCAAAAGTTCTACCCCTGGCCTCATGAACTGATCTACTATTTATAGAGAATCCAAAATCAAAAGTTGCAGATGACAATAGACTGAAAAGACCACCAGGGACCCACCATATTTGAACGAACCAAAATGGCACCAACTTGGCCGCAAATTGCGGCCAAAATGAATATATTTGCGGCCTCAGTTTGGAGAGTGGGGCCCATCTTTGGTCTGTGAACTTCTGGTCTCTTAGGCATCTCTTTACAGTTGCAATTTGTTGTAATTTGCACATGGGTGAAATCTGAGGTGATGAGCAAAGAAGAAGTGAGATCAAGTTGGAAAGTTTCATATCACATCAATACTTTTAACATTTAATGCACATCACTCTACTTGCACAACTCATCATTGTTGTGTGCCAAGGCAACCCCCTAGGTTCATGCATCCAAAAAATGTTCACACTTGTATGTGTTGGACCATTTCACAAATTCTTTTTGTACACACACTTTATTTGTTGCAAACTCTTTTAAATCTTGATCTGTATTCTGTCCCATTTGCAGTTCCAGCTAAAAACCCGTCTTCTTGTGCATGTTGTGTACAAATTTCAGTGTTTCCGTCTGCATACCTGTAATCAATATAAATGAGCATACAAAGATTAAATAGCACCGTTTATTGACAAAATGATAAAAATGGGGGGTGTTATAATGTAAAAAATCGTGCCAAACAAAATACCCCTAAACTTATCTTTTGCTCGTCCCGAGCAAAACAAAAAATCCTAGCCTCACTTTCGCAGGGAACGCGATTACATTGAGCATGTGCAATAATCCGTTAAATCTCTAGGTGTCCCTAGTAGGAGGAGTGTTTTCTCCTGAGGGTTTTCAGCGGATTGCACCCACAAAATCCATTCAAGTTAGTTTCGAAAGAAAATAGTTGATTCTAATCTTAAGGTTAAATATCAAAGCTAGAAGTTCTATCATCCTAGTTAGAAAACGTCCAACCCTATTTTTCACTCCTTACAGTTTGTTCAACATAAGCTAATACGCGTCTTTACGTGATTTGTGCGGATAGTGTCCATAGGTTTCTAAGAACTAGAATAGGGTCATCATGTCAAAAATACGGACCAGGATAGACTTCTAAAGGATCATACGAGTTTGAAAAGACTTAAGATTTTCTCAATTTTTATTCTCCAGTTAGGTTTCAAGTCATAATATATATCAATTTTAACAGAGAACCTAAGTATTATACTTCACTCCACCCTTTCACCTGTTTTTGTTCATACACACCCTTCGTTATCGTGCAAAACGTCTTAATAAATACAAACTTTCATATCTTTGTGAAAAAACTGTTTTAATAGAAAATTCGTCTCCGCCAAGATTATTCTCCCACAAAGAACCGTTAGGACTTTTAACTCGGAGAGAACACTTGCTTAGGTTGTTTTATCTGGCGATTGGAAACATAGCAAGCTTTGAGTCAATGACTCCCAAACCAGATGGTTTTAGGGCATTAGGTGTGGAGACACCCCAAGGACTTAATTACCCAAGTTACCAATGCCACAAAATAAAAGACTCATTTTATTTTAAATAATTCTGGACTCAGTGAAAACGGAGATATAGCCAGCCTTTTCTTTTAAATCTGAAAATATTACATGTAGATAAGGTGTGTAATTACTCCAAGGTTTCGGATGGGTTATTTTTCATACTTATATCTTCTGTTAAAACCTCAATAATATCCTTCATATTCACTTCAATTTCTGAACTATTCTTGATATTACTTAATTCAGAACAAACCTGTTTGGTCCTAAAGATGTTTATCAATTTTCAAAAGGTTTTAAAGACATATCAGACATTTATCTAACTCTCAAAAACATACGACACGTGTAAAGTGTTAATAAAAGACGTATATCAGCTACGGTTAAACTCAAAGGAGGGTTATTTTTCGGGTCGTCAGTTTTACAAAAAAGGATTTAGTTATTTCTAACTTATCAACTGAACCGTCAGACTTTGAATCTAAGTTTCCCTACTAGCTAAAATGATAAAGTTTTTATGGTTTTTGAAGATTTTTTTCTTTCAATTTTTATGGTTTTTTTAATAAGTGTGCCAATGCAAAAATATACACAAAATTTATATATATATATTTTTATTTTTTTATTTTTTACAATAATCTAAATGCAGTATAAAAGCAAATATGCAATGCAACTATATGAAAATAAAGGAAAAAGTACATGAATGAAAGTGCGAAAATGCAGGAAACCTGCAAATGCAACTATATGCTATGAACCTACCAACACCCACTTGAAATAGGCACTGCCCTCAATATCTTCTGGATTTCCCTTTTCCTTTCCTGCTGCCGCTTGCTTCTTCTTGCGCTGTTTACTGAGCTGATTCAATCCTATCC
Organism: Agapanthus africanus; assembly: GCA_030015575.1. NCBI lineage: Eukaryota > Viridiplantae > Streptophyta > Magnoliopsida > Asparagales > Amaryllidaceae > Agapanthus > Agapanthus africanus. The sequence goes on along the minus strand of JASDDO010000031.1, from coordinate 160,139,926 downwards.
AACTGCTCCTGCATCTATTGTTGTTTCTTAAGTATGTGGCGGATACTCCGAAACGTCAAGCGCTGCAAGTATTTTTCATTTTCTGGTTCAGGTTCATTTAGAAGTGCTTCCGTCGAGCTTTCGGGGCCTGGATGCTCGCTCGGGTCCTCTCTTGTCCAGTTCTTCTGTTCTTAATGGCCGCCGGTGTATCCGTATGAAATCCGCTCCAGCTCAACCGGCCAATTTATGTATGCGGCGGCATAACCATCAGACTCTACCTTCTCCATATAGTATTTTGAAAGGAGGGTCACTAGGACTGGAAGCAGTGGTTTCTTCTGGGCGACCCCTTCCATAATCATGTCGAACAACAGTGTCACCACACAGAAATGGTGATCCTTTTCCATCAAACAGTGCATGATGTGTCCCACTCCAGCCGGAAAAGAAGAGATACGACTTTTACCCCTGATGTTGCGGTTTGCCCATCGGCAGACCGGAAGTACGTTCCTGTACATTTGAGCGGGGTTCAACCCCTTATCCTTTAATTCCACAAAATCCCCCAATAAGGATCGATAAACCGCCAATTCACGCGGTTGATGATTTCGCGGCCGCATTGGGATGTTGGTAACCCTTGAGATTGTTTCGGGTCGAAAAATTCTACGTCTCCCTCGAAAGAAAAACTCCACATACCCCGATCCAGGTTCACCATTTCTTAATGCCTCATAAAAATCCTCCACTAATTCTCTTATAGCGAAAAGATCTTCGCTGTTGTAGATAAAAAAATCCCACCCTCTTTGACAGATTTCTCCGTAGAAATACTGTCCGTAAGTTTCATCGGAAAAAATTTCGAAGAAATTCTTCTCACATTCAAATGCCACCTTATTTAGATATAAAAAATGAATTTTGCACAGAATTTAACCAAGAAGAGAAGAAAGTCTTACAGAGAAAGAAAAATCGTTGGTGTCGGGGTTGATCAGGCCGCAAATTGCGGCCAGATATGGTGTTTCGGAGGCCTGATCTGAGGGGTTGGGGCAGATCTTTGGTGTTAGGGTTTGTTTTGAGGAGAGAGATGTAACGTTTTGGGGAAAACTGAAGATGAGGCTCGGGTTGGGCTGAGGGTGTATATAAAAGCAATTTTGCAAAAACAACCCCCTTCAAAAAGAAATAATAAAAAGCTCAAATAATTACAAAAGACTCAAAAAGTATATACAGGAAAGACAACACGGGGATGTGATTTAATCAAGATATCGTGGCTCATGTAAAAACATGAGCTCCCTCGTTTCGCAGGCAATTCTAAGAGTGGCTTCAGACGTTGGCCAATTACTTTGAAAGTGTTGCCTGAGTGCTGATCTTCAATATTGACTGTACCGTGCGGAAAGACGGTGCGCACAATAAATGGACCTGTCTAACACGACTTCAATTTTCCAGGGAACAGATGAAGTCTGGAGTTATAAAGCAGAACCTTTTGTCCCACAATGAACGTTTTTCAGAGAATCGTCTTGTCGTGAAAGACTTTCGTCTTTTCTTTGTACATTTTGGCGTTCTTATACGCATCATTGCGTGTCTCGTCGAGCTCATTCAATTGAAGTTTTCTAGCCTTACCGGCTTTTTCTAGGTCGATATTGAGCTGTTTGATTGCCCAGAACGCGCGGTGTTCCAATTCAACAGGCAAATGACACGCTTTTCCAAAGATGAGTCAGTATGGGGACATACCTAGATTTGTTTTGAAAGCGGTGCGAAATGCCCAAAGCGCGTCATTTAACTTCAATGACCAATCCTTGCGGTGGTGGCTGACAGTCTTTTCCAGAATCTGTTAATCTGTCTATTGGAGACTTCGACCTGACCGCAAGTCTGAGGATGGTAGGGTGTTGATAGCTTGTGGCTAATGGAGTACTTCTTCATCAGTGTTTCGAAAGATCGGTTGCAAAAATGCGTTCCATTATCACTGATGATGGTGTGAGGCGTACCGAACCGAGAAAAGATATTCTCTTTTAAAAATTTTACGACAACCTTGTTATCGTTGGTTCGACAAGGGACAGCCTCCACCCATTTGGACACATAATCCACAGCCAGCAAAATGTACAAATTCCCAAAAGAGTTTGGAAATGGCCCCATGAAATCGATACCCCAGACGTCGAAAATTTCCACAATCAGGATGGATTGTAGGGGCATCTGATTCCGTTTTCCAATCTTTCCCATGTGCTGGCAGCGGCTATAGGTTTTGCAATATTCAAAAGCATCCTTAAAAAGCGTCGGCCAGTAGAATCCGCTTTGCAAAACCTTTTCAGCTGTCTTTCTGGGCCAAAATGGCCCCCACAAGCTTGATCATGACAGAATGACAGAACACTTCTCGTTTCAGAGTTAAAGATGCACATTCTAATAATATGATCAGGACAGTACTTGAACAAGTATGGCTTATCCCAATAAAAGAATTTGACTTAGTAGAGAAATTTTGACTTGTCCTGATTAGACCAAAAGGAAGGTGTTTCTCCGGTGACAAGAAAGTTTACAATATCAGCGAATCAGGGTTTGCCTGATACAGAGAGAAGTTGTTCGTCTGGAAACTTCTCATTGATTAGAGTTTCCTCGATTGTTGCATTTGGTAAGCGATACAAATGATCGGCCACAACGTTGTCGATTCCCTTCTTGTCCTTGATGGTCAAGTCAAATTCTTGAAGAAGAAGAATCCAACGTATCAATCTGGCTTTGGCATCCTTTTTTGCAAAGAGGTGCTTAAGAGCAGAATGATCAGTGTAAATCGTGACGTGAGTTCCGATCAAGTAAGGACAGAATTTCTCAAGCGCGTACACAACTGCTAAGAATTCTTTTTCTGTGGTGGTGTAATTCAGCTGTGTGTCATTCAACGTCCTGCTCGCATAATGGATAACATGCGGCTTCTTTTCAAACCGCTGTCCTAAGACAACACCTATCGCAAAGTCAGAAGCGTCGCACATTAGCTCAAAAGGTTCACTCCAGTTTGGTGCACTTAAAATCGGAGCAGAAGTGAGTTCCGATTTTAAAAGCTTGAACGCGTGAAGGCACTCAGAATTACAGTCAAAGGGAGCATCTTTAGCCAACAAGGAAGTTAAAGGTCTTGCCAGTTTGCTAAAATCCTTGATGAAGCGCCTGTAAAACCCGGCGTGGCCTAAGAATGCCCTAATGTCATGGACAGTCCGTGGAGGTGGGAGGCTTGAAATGACGTCGATTTTTGCCTTATCGACTTCAATACCTTTTTCAGAAATGATATGGCCTAACACGATGCCGTGTTTGACCATGAAATGACACTTCTCCCAGTTGAGTGTGAGATGTTTTTCTTTGCATCTTAACACTAACTCAAGATGCCTCAAACACTCAGAAAATGAATCTCCAAAGACGGAGAAATCATCCATGAAAACTTCTAAGAATCACTCTACCATATCAGAAAAGATGTTCATCATGCACCGCTGAAATGTTGCAGGTGCATTGCACAACCCAAAGGGCATGCGACGGTAGGCGAAGGTACCAAAAGGACAAGTGAATGTTGTTTTATCCTGATCTTCTGGATCAATCTGGATTTGATTGTAGCCGGAATACCCATCTAAGAAACAATAGTAGGCGTGTCCGGCTAGGTGTTCAAGCATTTGATCAATGAAGGGCAGCGGGAAATGATCCTTGCGAGTGGCTGCGTTGAGCTTTCTATAATCAATACAGACTCTCCATCCCGTTTGTATGTGGGTTGGGATTAGCTTGTTTGCTTCATTCGTGATTACAGTGAGTCCCGATTTCTTTGGTACCACGTGAATGGGTCTTACCCATTTGCTATTAGATATGTGGTAGATGATCCCATTGTACAAACACTTCAACATTTCATTCCTTACCGTTTCTTTCATCACCGAGTTAAGCCGGCGTTGAGGATCTTTGAAGGGTTTGGAATCATCAGTCATATGGATTCTGTGCTGGCAGATAGCAGGGTTGATTCCTTTGATATCAGCCATTGACTACCCAATTGCTTCCATGTTCTTTCTCATAACGTCCATGAGGGCCAACTGCTGCTCAGGCGCAAGGTCGGTTGCGATTAAAACTGGAAGCGTTTCGTTATTTCCCAAGTATGCATACTTGAGGTGGTCAGGAAGAACTTTGAGGTCGAGTTTTGGTGGCTCCTCCACAGATGGTCACACTTTAGGGGCCGGTTCGTTACGAAGTGGTTCAAATTGGGGCCCACAGTGTGCGTAGGAAGCCTGTTCAGGACTTAGCTTCTCAAGGAAAAGAAGCTCCTCAGAAAATAGTTCTTCAAACGTTTCTTCAAGACACTCATTTTTGAAATCAAATGTCCCCTCCTCAGACATATCGTATACAGCGTTGACTTCAGAAGTGTCATCGTGTTTCTCGCTCGCTTGGTTTCCTATCATGTAGATGTTGAGGTCAACTGTCATGTTTCCAAATGAGAGTTTCATGGATCCATTATGAAAATTTATCAACGCGTTTGATGTGGCTAGGAAAGGCCGTCCCAGTATGACTGGAATTTGACTGCTGGGATTGGTGATGGGCTCAGTCTCCAACACAATGAAATCTACGGGGAATATGAATTCCCCGACCTTGATTAGAACATCATCGATTTATCCCCGCGGTACCTTCGTTGATCGATCTGCCAGTTGCAGAGTCACTCTGGTCGGCTTGAGTTCTCCCAATCCCAGTTGTTTGTAAACTGAGTATGGGAGGAGGTTCACGCTTGCCCCTAAGTCTAACAAGGCACGGTTGATTTGCTTGTCCCCGATAGTGCAAGAAATAGTTGGACATCCAGGGTCCTTATATTTTACCGGAATGAATTTAGACAGGACATCGCTCAGAGTGGCGGTAAAGAAGACAGTTTTGGGCACATTCGTGTGTCTTTTTTGTGTGCACAGGTCCTTTAGAAATTTCGCATACGCCGGAACTTGTTGGACCATGTCCAACAAAGGAATGTTGACTTCACAGCGTTTGAAAACTTCTAACACCTTTTACATATTTGCAGAAGGATTCTTCGATTTCAACCTACTAGGATAGGGAACCATGGGCCCAAACACTAAGTTTGGAGAAGCTGCAGATGGAATAGGTGTAGAAGGCGGGAATGTTCTTGTTGGATCATCAGGGTGGTCTTGCGGAGAATTCTCAAGCTGCTTTGAAGGAGGTGTTGGGTTTCCCTTGCACCTAGTCTAGGGTTTGGTAGCATCACTCATGCCACTTTAAAAATTAGAGAGGTGCATAGCAAACAAACCATGAATCTTTGATAGAAATTCTAGGGTAACAAGTTTGTATCACATACAAAGAACTAAAGAGATTAGGATTACAACCTTTGTAGTCCGTTCTTTCGCTTCATAAGCTCCGTGTTGAGGTCTTTTCGCTGCGATCATCAAGAACTCCGACTCTCGTGAGGCTCCAGGAGGTGAATGATGAATCTTGCTTGAAGTCTTCTTGATCTAAGATGATCTACCTTGAAGAATTTCTAACCCAAGCTTACACTTCACTAATAAACTTATTAGAGAAGTGAACACCCAAATCTAAGTTGCTAGAATAGATGAGGATGATGAAGTAGGAATTTTGCTCTCTTTTGTTTTCAATTTCTCACACGTAATCATCACAAACATAAAACCTAGTGAAGCTTTTTTCAAGAACAAGAAGAAGAAGAAGAAGAAGCTAAACCTTTTGTGATGAATAATGAATTATTGTTTTTGGTTACAATTGCAACCATGGGTTAAGAATTAGATCCTTAACCCTTGTAGAGAATAAACCATGGGTTGAGGGTTCGGGTTGGGTAAACAAATATCTTCACAAAATATCAAGGAAAAATGACAAAGTCAAAGCTTCATGAAGCTTCCTTAACCCTCATCCAAATAGTTAACCCTAATCCAAACCCTAACTAGGTTTAAACTCAAAATCCATGTTTCATTTGTAACCCTAACATGTTACAATATTATATATCACATATATAATATATTATGTAACAAGAGAAAATAATACAATTAACATATATCGCATATACATCAATGTATTATCAAGTGAGAAAAAGAATCCATAAAGCGAGCTTATATTAGTTAATGTAACATAATATATCACATATATAACTATACATTAAATTATCGAATCAACACTTGATGCGATAATCCGGCTATATGACATATAACCGACTAATATAACATGTACCAATTCATCGAATCAACACTTGATCCGATGTCCCGGCTATATCATATATACCCGGCCGATATCACATATCGCAAGAATAAAATATGGTATCTCATATCGTATTATTCTCGGTCCCGCACATATCACATATGTGCTCCTACTCCGTTTTTCTTGAGCTAGGAAACCTCTGTGTAGGACTCTAAAGAATCGTCAATACGCCGACAGTAGGTGATGATCATATCAAACACCCACAAGCTTCAAGCGGTCAGCTAAACGTAACAGCCACCCAGGTATTGAGCAATCAGAAGATCAACAAGCAAGCCTGTACATTCTCCTGTGAATCCAATCAGTAACACTACCGTACGGTCCGGTCTCTTTGTTTAGTATGTCGCATATCAGGTCTAGGGGTGGTAAACGTCAGACCCCAGTAACCGATAAGTCGTGTTGATGTGAGGCTCATAATAGGTCGAGAAACTACTGATAACTCTTACCAGTAACACTCTATATCAGCCCTTGCCAGGGACTTCCAGTTATAGCCAATTGAACACAGCACAACATCAACTCCCTATACCGGGAGAGACGAAACCCCTCCTATCGCTCATTGCCTCCATGTGATTCGGGACTGTACCCAAAAGCCACCGTTTTGCATGCCCTCTTGGACGTGGTAAGGTGGAAATCAAAGCACAGTGGGAATCACACAAGACTCTATGACGATCTCGGGTCTACAGACTAACCTATACAAGTGTCATCGGAGAACTGCTATCTGACGATAGGTATAATACCATCTAGGAGTTCTCGGCGAGTCCGTTCAGTGTACCCTGTCTCCACTGAGCACCCGTACGCCATCTTTGATGTCAAACACCGATGGATATGGGATCATCCATCGCCATCATATGGGTCAAGATGCGTATACGCTAGTCTACTCTGGAGTATCGATGCCCTGTCTCGATACTCCTTCGGCTAGGAACAGTTATAGGATGTACTCGTTGACTACCATGGCCCCACTAGTATGATCTCATCATAGTCCTAGTAGTCAAGTACATATCCTAAGGGCTTTATCAACATGTGAGAGTAAGAAAGTAAACCAATACAAGTCAACATGTTAAGACAAAGGGAAACCGGATAGCATACTATAATATCGAGCAAGAAAGTGCTCTCTATATATATCCAAACATCCACTATAATATACATCATATGTACAACAGTGGCCTCTAGGGCATATATATAACTAACAATCTCCTACTTGCACTAATGCCAGCTGTTGTAGTATCTCATACCCAACATCCCGAAGAGTCTTTCAAATTGTATCTAGGGAATGGCCTTCATGAGTGGATCCACATTGTTGTCCTTCTTGTCAACTTTCCTGACCTCGATCTTGCGGCGATGAACAATCTCCCGGATCAGGTGATACCGTCTCAGAATATGTCTGGACTTCTGATGGGACCTTGGTTCCTTGGCCAAAGCCACAGCTCCATTGTTATCACAATAAAATGGTATCAGATGCTCAATGGACGGAACCACACCAAGTTCAGTGATGAACTTCTTCATCCAGACAGCCTCTTTGGCAGCATCGTTGGCATCGATGTATTCAGCTTCCATCGTCGAGTCTACCACGGTTTCTTGCTTGGAACTCTTCCAACAAACCGCCCCTCCATTTAGGGTAAAGAAAAATCCCGAGTGTGACTTAGAGTCGTCCTTATCACTTTGGAAGATTGAATCGGTAAAGGACTCCACCTGGAGTTCACCGTTACCATACACCAAGAACATCTCCTTAGTCTTTCTCAAGTACTTGAGAATGTTCTTCACAGCTGTCCAGTGACTCTCTCCTGGATCTGCTTGATATCTACTAACTACACTTAGTGAGTATGCTACATCGGGTCTGGTACATAGCATCGCGTACATGATAGAGCCTACTGCCGAAGCATAGGGTCTCCCTTGCATGCGAGCTCTCTTCAAATCAGTCTTGGGAGACATCTCTTTGGAGAGAGAGAGTCCAGAGATCGTGGGTTAGTTCCCACGCTTGGATTCTTCCATACTAAACCTCTTTAGTATGGTATCAATGTACGTGGATTGGGACAATCCCAGTATCCGTTTAGATCTATCTCTATAGATATTGATTCCCAAAATGCAGGAGGCATCACCTATATCTTTCATTGAGAATCTATGTGATAATAAGATCTTGACCGAGTGCAGTATAGGAACATCATTCCCTATCAAGAGTATATCATCCACGTATAATACGAGGAAGAAGACCTTACTCTTTGCAACCTTCTTGTATATACAAGGTTCATCTGATGAAGTCAAACTCTTTGACTACAACATCAAAACAGATGTTCCAACTCCGTGATGCCTGCTTTAACCCATAGATGGATTTAGGCAGCTTGGACACCTTTCCGCTGCTCCCACTATCTACGAAGCCCTTTGGCTGAGTCATGTACAAGAACTCCTCTAAATCACCATTTAGAAAGGTGGTCTTAACATCCATTTTCCAGATTTCGTAGTCATGGTATGCTGCAATGGCAAGTAAGATCCGGATGGACTTAAGCATAGCCACTGGAGAAAAGGTTTCGTCATAATCCAAACATGGTCGTTGACGAAAACCCTTTGCAACAAGTCAAGCTTTGATAGTCTCCACTTTTCCATCTACACCAAGTTTCTTCTTAAAGATCCACTTTCTCCCAATGGGTTTTACCCCTTCAGGAGCAACTTCCAAAGTCCATACTTTGTTGGTGTACACGGATTCCATCTCAGATCGCATTGCATCCAGCTACTTCACAGAGTCCCCACTCGTGATGGCCTGCTCAAAGCTAGTTGGGTCATCATCTTTTATAATGCAATCCTCGCTCCCACCATCTATGAGAAAACCGTAGTATCTTTCAGGTGGATGAGGAACCCTACTAGATCGACGGAGAGGCTGGGGTTCGTCGGGTACTACTGAATCCTCTGGATCCATTAAATCATCAGTTGTAGTTTGTGGTGCTGAAACCTCTTACAGCTCTACCGCTTCACCACTAATTTCTTTAACAAGAAATTCCTTTTCTAAAAAGATGGCATGTTGAGAAACAATCACCTTTTGTTGTTCGCCATGGTAGAATAGATATCCATACGAATTGCTTGGATATCCCACAAACTTGCAAAGAATTGATCTTGCCTCGAGCTTCTCCGGATTTTGCTTTTTAACATAGGCCGGACAACCCCATATCTTAACTCGTTTAAGAGATGGTCTTTTCCCATTCCATATCTCATATGGAGTGGTAGGCACCGATTTGGTTGGAACTCTATTCAATAGGTATATGGCTGTCTCAAGCGCATACCCCCAGAAGGAAATATGTAACTCAGCAGTGCTCATCATAGAGCGCACCATATCTAATAGGGTGCGATTCCTCCGCTCCGATACACCGTTGTGCTGTGGTGTATAAGGAGGAGTAAGCTGAGAGAGAATCCCATTCTCTTTTAAATAATCCAGGAACTCATTGCTCAAGTATTCTCCTCCTTGATCTGATCGAAGGATCTTAATACTTTTACCCATTTGGTTCTCTACTTCGTTCTTATATTCTCTGAATTTCTCAAAAGCTTCAGACTTGTGTTTCAACAGGAACACATGTCTGTATCTTGAGAGATCGTCAGTGAATGTAATGAAGTAGGAAGAACCGTTCCTGGCATGTGTAGACATGGGACCACATACATCACTATGTATCAGTCCCAAGAGTTCTGTAACTCTTTCACCGTGTCCACTAAACGGATTTTTGGTCATCTTGCCTTTGAGACATGACTGGCAAGTGTCATAAGATAAAAATTCGAACGGATTCAAATATCCATCCTTATGTAACTTAGCTAGTTGTGTCGCATTGATATGGCCTAGTCTACAATGCCACAAGAAGGATTCGTTCATTTCTAAACTCTTTCTCTTGTATGTGTTTTGTACATTAAGAACCGTGGTTTGATTGAGAACGCATATGCCATTATTTAACGAGCCCAATCCAATCAACTTTTGATTCAGGGAGATGTTCATAACATTATCCTGTACTACAAAATTATATCCCTCTTTACTTAATAAAGAAACTGATATAAGATTGCATATTAGGGTCTGAATGTAATATCATTTGTTCAGAATCAATGTGTTTCCATTTGGTAACACAAAGTGATATTCACCAACTGTTTTGGCTGCAACATTTGTACCATTCTCAACCCTTACGGAATGATCACCCTCTCCCAGTTCCCTAATTTTTCATAGCCCATATAACATATTACATATATGGGATCCCAATCCGGTATCTAATACCCAGGACGTAGAGTGAACTGAGAAACAGTTCTCGATAACAAACACACCTGAAGAAGATGCATCAATATGCTTATTCTTCGTTTGGGCGGCGTGAGAATCCAGATATTCTCCTATTCCCTGCTCGGACTTATAACAATTATAAGTGGGAGCGGGACCAATGTTCCCCTGTTCAGTGTAACAAGCGGGTTCAGTCAATACATCCATATTATTATCTTGATTAAGGCCTGACAAGGTCACTACCTAGAGAGAGAGAGAAGAAAACAATTTAGCGTATGCTCTTGCAAGATTAGATTAGTTATTATCTTATCTAATCAGGATGGCTCCTACCGCTTTTTATCAAATCTTCCTTAAAACCCTAAAATGTAAGATTAGCCGGGATTAATTACACCTTATAAGTTTGCCAATCTTTCAGCCAGGTGATTGATAGAGTATGTGCGTGTTCAAGTTCTAGTTTAAATACCGCAATCAAGACGGTTTCGCTTGTAGCTAGCCGGTTGAGTACGGGTCGTCCGCAGGGAGATGTGAGTCTTTTTCTATCTGTTTTTCGACGAGTTAAGTCCGAGAGTTCAGATTTGGTTCGTGACTACCTAAGTGTTGAGTTGATATTTTAAAGAGAGCTTGTTAGGGTTAGGATTAGGTTAGTTTGAGTTAGGAGTCTCCTCATCTTTCGTTGCCCCTCTTAATATCGGTGTTACGGTAATCGGCAACAACGGGGATTAGCACGACTAGGAAGGTACTTGTGAGTATAAGCTAGGCTTTCCAACGCAAGTCCTTCCTTTTGGTGCTTGTCCGTCCGTTCTTGGCTCTTAGCCATAACATCCGGTTAATTCAACCAAAACTGGTCTCACTACGGAATCACCGCTATCATGTAGGATAGGGTGCCGTAAGGAGCGGATTGTGGTTCAATTAACGGGAGTTGATTTAAGCTGTTGGGCAAGGAAAGAGTGAGAGAGATTTCCTTCTCTCAAACTTCCCTTTTCCTACCCCTAACAAGTATGAACTACTCACACATCATAATACGGAAAAAAACAAAACAAAAGAGGAAGATAGAAAGAAGTAGATTAGAAGAATACGACTAACTATTTGCGACCTCACCTTGGCGAGGATCGAGCGTAAGTATCATTGTCGTATGTAAGGATAAAGAAAAAGAGAGAAGAAAGGAACAACAAAAATAACAACAACTACTTAACGAATTAAAATTACAATAATTAAAATTGCAACAAGTAAAATTACAACAAGCATAAAAATAAGGAGACAAGCATGATAATAAAATGATCTTCTTTATTCACCATTCCTCACTCACAAAGCTCACTTACAAGTTTAATGGAGAAGAGATGAGAAGAATAAGAACATGTAAACTAAATTCTAGCAAAATGAGAATACAAGATTATGCATCCTTGCTTCACAGAATTCTGGGGTATTTATAGGCTGGAAAATGAGAAACTAGGGCAACCATACGGGCACATACAAAAAGACCAAACTACCCCTGAAAACCCTAGCTTTTTGGCGCTAGAACGGCCGCGGAAGAGCGGCCAAACCCCCCCTTTGGCCGCCCTTCCGCGGCCATATAGTGGAATTGGGCTTTGGGGTTTTTGGTGCTTGCCTGGTTTTCTGTGCACATCTTTCTGGTATATGTATTTTCTCATAATTACTTCACGAATTTTCCAGAATTCTGCTGATCAAAAAGGTGAATCTTTTGCCCATGCTTTACTCGGGAACCGTGTAGATTTGTTGGATTTGATGCTGCCTTGTGCTTTGTGCATGATGGTGACATTGATTTGCCACTTTGTCTTCCTAAACTGGTATCTGGCAACATACGGATGAAGAGCGGAGACCGTGTTTTCTTCAGTGGTTGGCAGGAATCCGGGTTTTGTCGTGTTTTTCCATGTTTCCATCGTTTAGAGCCGAAAACCTGTATCCTGCAATTGACTAGCAAACAGGGCTCAAGAGTATCTACCGATATGCAAAGTGATAAAAATTGGGCGGTATGAAAATGCAAATATCTGTTATGAACAAATACCCCCAAACTTATCATTTGCTCGTCCCGAGCAAATCCAATTTATTCACAAAAAAACTTCCTAACCTCACTTTCGCAGGGAACGCGATTGCACTGAGCATGTGCAACAAGCCGTTAAACCTCTAGGTGTCCCTAGTAGGAGGAGTGTTGTCTCCTAAGGGTTTTCAGCGGATACTACCCACAAAATCCGGTCAAGTTGGTTTTGTAAAATAACTAAGATTCACATCCTAAAGTTTTGTTTTAGAAAATAACAATTCTATAATCCTAAGTCTAGACTATCGAACCTTTATTTTTCACACCTCGCTTCTTATTCAACTACAGATTTTATATGTCTTTACGTGCAGTGCAAATAGTGTCGTTAAGTTCCCGAAAGGTTGAATAAAGTCATCATGTCGCACAATAATGCCAATATAACAATTTTAAAAGGATCACATAAGTTTTATAAGGAGTTAAGCATTTTTCAAGTTTCGTTTTCCGGTAAGGTTTCAACTTCAGAATTTCTCTCTTCCATAACCGGAAACTAGGTCGTATTTTTCACTCCACCTTCTTCTTGTTTTCATTTCATACACACCTCTGTGTTCGTGCAATAGTCTTTATCATAGAATAAAACCTTCATATCTCCGTTAAATTTTTTATAAAAGCCTGTCTTTTATCAAGATTATTCTCACACAAAGAACCGCTAGGAATTTTAACTCGGAGAGAACACTTGCTTGACTTTGTTTTAAAACTGGACTTTCTAGGCTTCTTAGCGAGCTTTGGGCCAATGCACCCAAACCAGTTGGTTTTAGGGCATTAGGTGTAGAAACACCCCGGCGGACTTAATTACTCAAGTTACCTAGGTCCAAAAACAAAAGACAGTTTGGCGTGAAAAACATGATGATTTAATACGAACGGAGATATAACCGGTAGTTCAAAATTTTTTTTTTGGATAAAAGACGTGTTTAGTGGGTTCGGTGTGTAATCATTCCAATCAAGTTTCAGATGGGTTATTTTTCAGACTTAGTTCCAATTAAGGCATCAATAACATTCCTTCATATTCACTTACTTCATAAACTATTCTTGATATATTACTTATTTCATAACAAACCTATTTGATCCTCAGAAAATCATTTATCTGTTTAAAAGTTAAACATGAAAGACTTGTCATCTAACTCCCAAAATCTTACGATACGTGTAGAGTGATGTAAAGACGTATATCAGCTATAGTTAACTTCAAAGGAGAGTTATCTTTCAGGCTTTCAAAATCCCAACATAAGATTTAGTTATTCCTATTTTTTTCAAACAAAAACCGTCGAAATGTTGAATCAAAGTTCTTCCACAAGCTAACTTGACAAAAAAGTTTTTATATTTTTAGAAAATTTTCAAATTTTTATGGATTTTATTAATATGCAGATGGAAAATATACATATGAATGCGAAGGTAAGAAATGCGTACCGAGCGTACCCCCAAACTTAAACTGGACAGTGTCCTCACTGTCGTAGCATGAAGAGAGAAGTTGGAAGGATCAAAATTGTCGGTTAGCAATATACAATTTTTATTTGTTTTTTTTTTTTAAGAAAAGAATATACACAAATATATACAAAAATGGTTTGTACATACCCCCAAACTTATTTGGAACAGTGTCCACTGTTCTTGGCTGGATAACCGAAGTTTGGAGGTAGGCAGAGGAAGATCAATCAGGGTAAACCGGCTCCTGTAAGAACAGGAGCTCCTCTGTTGGTTCGGCGCTAAGGTACGGTTTGCATCGGTGTCCGTTCACTTTGAAAATTGTACCGTCCTTTGGATTTTCCAAATCCACAGCGCCCTGCGGATACACATTCCGCACAAAATATGGCCCGTTCCAGCGAGATCGGAGCTTTCCAGGATGGAAGTGAAGTCGGGTGTCGTAAAGAAGTACCTGTTGACCAGGTACAAAGGTTTTGCGCAAAAGGTGTTTATCGTGAAACACCTTCGTTCGACTCTTAACGACAACCGCGTTGTCGTAAGCCTCATCCCTAAGCTCGCTCAGTTCGTTTAGCTGCAGCTTCCGATGGCTGCCCGCGTCCTCCAGAGACAGATTCAGCTTCTTAATCGCCCAAAACGCGCGATGCTCGATTTCGACGGGAAGGTGGCAGGCTTTTCCGTACACAAGCCGATAGGGAGACATGCCAAGGTCGGTCTTATAAGCGGTTCTAAATGCCCAAAGGGCATCAGTGAGTTTCAGAGACCAATCCTGACGGTTCTTGGAAACCGTCTTCTCCAATATCTGCTTGATTTGCCGATTTGAAACTTCGGCCTGCCCACAGGTTTGGGGGTGGTAGGGCGTAGAAAGCTTATGATTAATAGAGTACTTCCGCATCAAGGCCTCGAAAGTCCTATTGCAGAAATGACTTCCATTGTCGCTAATGATCGCTCGGGGGTGCCCAAACCGTGAGAAAATGTTTTCTTTGAGGAACCTAACCTAACGACAACCTTGTTGTCGTTAGTTCGGCTGGGCACAGCCTCGACCCATTTAGAGACGTAATCAACAGCTAGAAGGATGTACAGGTTCCCAAAAGAGCTGGGAAACGGCCCCATGAAGTCTATCCCCCAAACATCGAAAATCTCCACAACCAAGATCGGTTGGAGCGGCATCTCATTCCTCCAGGATATCCGGCCCATGTGTTGGCACCGGGAGCAAGTCTTGCAATAGTCATAAGAATCTTTGAAGAGTTGTGGCCAGTAGAAACCACATTGCAAGATCTTCTCAGCTGTCTTCCTGGGCCCAAAATGCCCGCCACATGCTTGATCGTGGCAAAATGACAGCACACTCTTGAATTCCTCATTAGGGACACACCGACGAATGATCTGGTTGGGACATTACTTGAACAAGTAGGGTTCGTCCCAGTAAAAGTGTTTTACTTGGGATAAGAAGCGAAGTCTGTCCTGACTCGACCATTCGGTCGGTAGCAATCCCGTGGCCAAATAGTTCACAATATCTGCGAACCAGGGTTCGCACGATACTGTCAAGAGTTGTTCGTCCGGAAAAACGTCGTTTATCGGAATTGGAAGCGAAGGCGAAGAAGGAAGTCGCGAGAGATGGTCGGCAACCACGTTTTCACATCCTCGTTTGTCCTTAATGATAAGGTCAAACTCTTGAAGCAAGAGGATCCAACGGATTAACCGAGACTTGGCATCTTTCTTCGCAAAAAGATGGCGCAGAGCTGAATGGTCCGTGTAGACGATGACTGGAGAGCCGATGAGGTAAGGCCTGAACTTTTCTAAAGCAAATACAACAGCTAAGAATTCCTTCTCAGTTGTTGTATAGTTAAGTTGGGCGTCGTTCAGGGTTCGGCTAGCGTAGTAGATCACGTGCGGCATCTTGTCGATGTGCTGTCCAAGGACAGCACCGATGGCAAAGTCGGATGCATCACACATGATCTCGAATGGGTGCGTCCAGTCAGGAGAAGAAAGAACGGGAGCAAAAGTGAGTGAGCGTTTCAGTGACTCAAATGCAGTCACACAGCTCGAGTTGAAGTCGAAGGGTGTATCCTTGGCCAGCAAAAGAGTCAAGGGCCTAGCAATCTTGCTAAAGTCCTTGATGAACCGTCTATAAAAACCGGCATGGCCAAGGAAGGCTCGGATATCTCTGACGCATCGGGGAGGAGGCAGATTGGAAATGACCTCAATCTTTGCTTTGTCAACCTCTATGCCATTTTGCGAGATGATATGTCCTAAGACAATACCTTCGCGCACCATGAAGTGGCATTTCTCCCAGTTCAAAGTGAGATTCTTGTCCTTACATCGGGTAAGGACAGCGTCAAGATGCAGCAAACACTCGTCGAAGGAGTCGCTGAAAATGGAGAAGTCATCCATGAAAATCTCCAGAAATTTTTCCACCATGTCAGAGAAAATTCCCATCATACACCGCTGGAAGGTAGCGGGCGCATTGCATAACCCAAAGGGCATGCGTCGATATGCAAACGTGCCGAAAGGACAAGTGAAAGTGGTCTTGTCCTGGTCTTTTTCGGCGATGGGAATTTGATTATAGCTAGAGCAGCCATCAAGAAAACAATAGTACTCATGTCCGGCCAATCGTTCCAGCATCTGGTCAATGAAAGATAGCGGAAAGTGGTCTTTCCGCGTTGCGGCGTTGAGTTTTCTGTAATCAATGCAAACTCGCCACCCAGTTTGGGTGCGAGTAGGGATTAACTCATTCGCCTCGTTGGTGATGACCGTGATGCCCGATTTCTTGGGGACAACGTGAATGGGGCTAACCCACTGGCTATCAGAGATAGGGTAAATGATACCACTATCTAGACATTTGACGATCTCCTTTTTCACAGCCTCCTTCATGACTGGATTAAGACGTCTTTGTGGATCCCGGGCTGGTTTGGCATCATCCATCAGATGAATGTGATGCTCAACGATGAGGGGACTAATCCCCTTGATGTCCGCCATGGACCAGCCAAAAGCTTGCCTGTTGCTGTGCAAGACCGTGAGAAGGGCTTTCTCTTGCTCGGGAGCTAGAGAAGCCGAGATGATGACAGGGAGGGTCTCGTTCTCACCTAAGTAAGCATACTTAAGGTGAGATGGCAACGGCTTGAGTTCGAGCGTTGGAGGTGAACTGATGGAAGGCAAGACTGGTGCAAAGGTCTCGAACTCAAAGGACTCCAACAAAGGTTCAAAACGAGTGTAGGCAACCGAGTCGGATGGTTCAGGTAACTCATCCGGAAAGTCGAAGGATTCAAACTCGGGTTGTGCGCAGCTAAGATCGTTCGAGAACGTGAAACACTCGTATTCGTTGTCGGGCACAGAAACAGCAGCAGGTTCGAAGAGAAACGCACTAGTGGCGTCAAGATTATCGTGATCAAACAGAAACTCCTCGAATTCACACTCTTCTGGTGTGATCTCCTGGATCGAGCAGACATCCAGTATATGAGCATTAGGTTCGGCGGGATGATTCCCCAACCTAAAAATGTTGAGTTCAATCGTCATATTTCCAAAAGAGAGGTTCATCGAACCGTTGCGACAATTGATCACAGCATTTGAGGTTGCGAGAAATGGGCGACCGAGTATCACCGGAATTTGATTCCGGGGGTTAGCTACAGGCTGTGTATCTAATACAATGAAGTCAACAGGGAATATGAAGTCCCCGACTTTTATCAACACATCCTCTAGCTCACCCCTAGGATGGGTGATCGATCGGTCGGCCATTTGGAGAGTGCAGTGTGAGGGTTTCAACTCTCCGACGCCTAATTGCTCGTATACTGAATACAGAAGCAGGTTAACACTGGCACCAAGATCTAATAGTGCGCGGTTGATGTTCTTATCCCTAATGGTAATTGAAATCGTAGGACAGCCAGGGTCCTTCCGTTTTTGTGGTAAAGATTGGGTAAGGGCATCACTCACAGCACTAGCCAAGAAAACTTTCTTGGGTACCTGAGACTTCCTCTTTTTCGTGCACAAGTCCTTTAAGATTTTTGCGTAAGACGGGACTTGTTGGACAGCATCTAAAAGAGGAATGTTAATATTAACCTGCTTGAATAACTCCAGAATCTTCTCCATTTGAGGATTTTGTTTGTTAGACCTCAACCGGTTTGGAAATGGAACATTTTGAAAATTGGTTGAGTCTAATGCTGGAGGAGGAGATTTCGGAGTTGGAACGGATCCCAGAATAGGTGTTTTCATGGAGTGAGAAGCTGGTCCGTTCAGAGTAGAAGAGGAGGAGGGAGAGCCTGTTGAAGAACGGAGAATAGGCTCAGAAGAAGAAGAAGAAGGAGAAGAAGAAGCAGCGGCGGCCGGGGTGTCATCGTTGAGTCGTGTGCCAATGTTGTTTTGCAGCATCCTCCCTGATCTCAGTGTGGTCACGGCACTCACATTATGGTTCTGTTGTTCAAGAGCAACATGTGCATTATGTGGGTGACCGGGATTTGGAAGTGGCTGGGACGGGAGGTTCCCCTTCTCTCGCTCGCTCAAGGCCGTGTTCAGCTGTGCAATCTGGGCCTCAATGGTCTTGATGCTTTGCCTGTGTGCGGCAGTGTGTTGCACTAAAGATTGGATCGAAGACTGGATGTTGGCGGTGGATTGAGTCGATTGTTTAACAAACGCCTCCAGACTTCGCTCGAGCGAGGAAACCTTATCAGTGTTTGACGGAACAAAGTTGTTTGGTGGAAAAGAGTTGTTTGGCGCAAAGTTGTTCGTCTGGTTTTGGAAAGGTTGGGGTTGGAAGGGCTGCTGATACTGAGTTTGTTGTTGCGCTTGTTGTTGCGGTGGAGGGGCCCTTTGGAAATTGTTGCCCTGGAATTGATTCTGATTCTGATTCCAGGCGAAATTGGGGTGGTTCCTCCAACCGGGATTGTAGGTGGAAGAGTATGGATCATTCCTTGGTCTTTGCTGGAATGCATTAACCTGATCCTGTCCTTGCGATGGTAGATTGTAAGGACACTCTTCGGTCAAGTGGGAAGGATCGGAACAACAAGCGCAGATGGTACGAAGGGGGAGAACAGGGGCAGGAGTAGGTGAAGAAAATTTGCTCTCTATTGCTTCAAGCTTTTTTGTTATTGCAGCCATTTCAGCTCTCATCGCAATAGAGACATCGAGTTGGTGGATTCCTACCCTAGACTGACCGGTAGAAGTGGAGGTAGAAGAAGAAGAAGAAGAAGAAGAAGAGGTCGGTCTGGTGCTCTCCCACTGTAGCGTTTGCTCCGCAAGATCGTCAAAGAACTGCCACGCTTCGTCGTCAGATTTTGATAGGAAGTGGCCCTGACAGATGGTTTCCAGCAACTGCTTCGTTGCTGGGTTCAGTCCCTCGTATAAGGTTTGGCAGAGTTGCCATTTCTCTATACCGTGGTGAGGACACTGAACAAGAAGGTCTTTGTATCGGTCAAAGCACTTCCAGAAGGGTTCAGAAGGAAGCTGGGAGAATTGGTTGATTTCATTTCGAATTCTTGCGGTCTTATGATTTGGATAGAATTTTTTCAGAAACGCTTTAACAAACTCGTCCCAGCTGGTGATGGAGTGGGAAGCGGTGCTATACAGCCATTTTTCAGCGAGGTCGCATAGAGTGAATGGAATGACTCATAGACGTATAGCATCGTCTGACAGCTGGGTTGTTTTCATCATGGCACAGACGTTTTGAAATTTGTTAATGAAGATATAGGCATCTTCAGATTCAAGCCCATGAAAACGTGGAAGCATGTTGATGAAATGGGGCTTAATTTCAAAGTTGTCCCCATTGGCCGGAGGAAGAGAAAGGCAGGTAGGAAGTGCAGAACGGGTGGGGTAGAAACGATCCTGGAGCGCAATTCGCTGCGACGCTACAACAGGCGGAGGTGGTGGAACATTGGTCTCCGTAGGAGGTGGAGCCATTCCAGCGGTGGTCAGAGAGATGTTCGGATTAAATCCAGACATCGCGGAAGAAGAGGTTGGTGAAGATGAAGGTGAAGGTGAGGATGTATGAACAGAATTCCGGTCAACGTCGGAGTTGGCCGGCAAAGGAAGGGGTGAACGAGGAGTGGACGGAGTATCGACTTCGGAGTCGATCGCGTAGTCGGTCGCGACTAACTTAACGCGGACTAGACGGGCGCTAGTGTCCCGAGTCCAAGCGGACATACACTAAACGAGTTTAGTATTGTCAAAGCGGAGAAGGTGATGGGTGGTGGTGAAAATGGATTGGCGACAAAGGGCAAGTTTTTATAAAAGTTTTTGATTTTTTTTTTCTTCTTTAGAAATATTTTTATAGTAATATGTACGGAAATACGGCTTAAGCAATCACAAACAAGCTATGCACAATCACACCTAGATCTAGGGTAACCTAGGTCTACTAGACCTGCTCATGAACTTGATTGTCGAAGTTAAACAGTATCGAGAAACGGGCTTAAAAATACACTGATCACGAGGCCAGGTAAGTGCAGAGATAAGGGGAGGTTGTCCAACGCTTTCGCGAAGTTCCTTAATTAGATAACCCTTTCTCTTTCGGCGGTTGCGCCTTTAACACTTTCCTAGACACCCCGTAAACAATATACGGTTAAGCGAGGTTCTAAACACAGTTTATCTTCTCCTAATGAGCGCGAAGTCCTTAGGGCTGAAGTCTAGTATTTTTTTAATTTACAATGGACAATGCATATGCTTTAGTGATTTTTGGGGTCCTGGGAAGGGTGATGAAATCCCCACCCAATCTGGATTGGTTTCAAGCCCCTTAAGTCCGTATTAAAGAATGCAAATCAATAACAAATCAACAGCAAACAATTTTTATTTGCGGCGCAAAGAATCCTGCACAAGAACAGTTTATTGGAAGGGGGAGAAGAATTTGCGCAAAGAAGGCTGCAGAAAACACAGTTCAGTGGAGTCCAGAGGAGTGGAGAGAGGCAGAGGAGCTTACAGAGAGAAGATGGGACCCTGAAGCCACTAAATGGCCGCGGAAGAGCGGCCAAACAGGTGCTAAGGCCGTGGTTCCGCGGCTAGATGGTGGGCTTGGGCTTTGAAATTTTATGGAGATGCTGGTCTTTGTCCCCTCTGGTTGTCTGGATGTTTGGAATTTTTACTTGCTCACTGTTTTTGCTCCAGATTTGTACAGTAGACCGGATGCTTCGTTTTGTCCGTCGCGGTGTAGCCGCGAAATGTGGGTCTATCTTCCCACGTCTTTGGCACTGTACTTGAACTCCGTATTATCCGACGTTTTTGGCGCCGATCTTGAACTTCGTATTTTCCTGCGCACTTGCACAAAAACTAATCAAGAATAACAAGATGGTTATTTTTACAAAGTATGTTTATTTTTTTTTCTTTTCGGTTAGATATATACTTACAAATTAACCCGAAATTTCACAAAGAAAATAACTACCGTCTCCCCAGCAACGGCGCCATTTGATTGATAGAGTATGTGCGTGTTCAAGTTCTAGTTTAAATACCTCAATCAAGACGGTTTCGCTTGTAGCTAGCCGGTTGAGTACGGGTCGTCCGCAGGGAGATGGGAGTCTTTTTCTATGTGTTTTTCGACGAGTTAAGTCCGAGAGTTCAGATTTGGTTCGTGACTACCTAAGTGTTGAGTTGATATTTTAAAGAGAGCTTGTTAGGGTTAGGATTAGGTTAGTTTGAGTTAGGAGTCTCCTCATCTTTCGTTGCCCCTCTTAATATCGGTGTTACGGTAATCGGCAACAACGGGGATTAGCACGACTAGGAAGGTACTTGTGAGTATAAGCTAGGCTTTCCAATGCAAGTCCTTCCTTTTGGTGCTTGTCCGTCCGTTCTTGGCTCTTAGTCATAACATCCGGTTAATTCAACCACAACCGGTCTCACTACGGAATCACCGCTATCATGTAGAATAGGGTGCCGTAAGGAGCGGATTGTGGTTCAATTAACGGGAGTTGATTTAAGCTGTTGGGCAAGGAAAGAGTGAGAGAGATTTCCTTCTCTCAAACTTCCCTTTTCCTACCCCTAACAAGTATGAACTACTCACACATCATAATACGGAAAAAAACAAAACAAAAGATGAAGATAGAAAGAAGTAGATTAGAAGAATACGACTAACTATTTGCGACCTCACCTTGGCGAGGATCGAGCGTAAGTATCATTGTCGTATGTAAGGATAAAGAAAAAGAGAGAAGAAAGGAACAACAAAAATAACAACAACTACTTAACGAATTAAAATTACAACAATTAAAATTGCAACAAGTAAAATTACAACAAGCATAAAAATAAGGAGACAAGCATGATAATAAAATGATCTTGTTTATTCACCATTCCTCACTCACAAAGCTCACTTACAAGTTTAATGGAGAAGAGATGAGAAGAAGAAGAACATGTAAACTAAATTCTAGCAAAATGAGAATACAAGATTATGCATCCTTGCTTCACAGAATTCTGGGGTATTTATAGGCTGGAAAATGAGAAACTAGGGCAACCATACGGGCACATACAAAAAGACCAAACTACCCCTGAAAACCCTAGCTTTTTGGCGCCAGAACGGCCGCGGAAGAGCGGCCAAACCCCCCCTTTGGCCGCCCTTCCGCGGCCATTTAGTGGAATTGGGCTTTGGGGTTTTTGGTGCTGGCCTGGTTTTCTGTGCACATCTTTCTGGTATATGTATTTTCTCATAATTACTTCACGAATTTTCCAGAATTCTGCTGATCAAAAAGGTGAATCTTTTGCCCATGCTTTACTCGGGAACCGTGTAGATTTGTTGGATTTGATGCTGCCTTGTGCTTTGTGCATGATGGTGACATTGATTTGCCACTTTGTCTTCCTAAACTGGTATCTGGCAACATACGGATGAAGAGCGGAGTCCGTGTTTTCTTCAGTGGTTGGCAGGAATCCGGGTTTTGTCGTGTTTTTCCATGATTTCCATCGTTTAGAGCCGAAAACCTGTATCCTGCAATTGACTAGCAAACACGGCTCAAGAGTATCTACCGATATGCAAAGTGATAAAAATTGGGCGGTATGAAAATGCAAATATCTGTTATGAACACCAGGCCAGTGTTGGTATTTTGAGGGAGGTTCTCCGTTCTTTCGCATGGACCTAATTAGAATAAATATCGTTTTTCCAGAGGCATAACCCCGTGAACACCTTTCTAGACAGCTACTTGATCGGCTAATTGTCAAGTGTAAAACTCTCCCAGGCGTAACTCTTACTCGCAGTGGGTATCAGGATCCATCTATCTCATAGAAGGTATGCAATCTCATTGCAAATTTTAACACTTGAAATTCCTGATAATACTTTTGCCCCTAGCAACTCATGACCTTGGCTAAGGTTAACAAATCATAAGCGCTAGCCAAGTTCAACCCGTCATTTCCTGATTGAATTAAACCCACCCGTACGACCCTTGGCTAAGGTCAACAAAGTCGTAGGACTACCCTAACTCAATCACATCTCATATTTTAGCAGATAAATACTAATTAGCTACCGTACACTACGTCTTGTCTAAGGTCAACAAACGCAGCACGAATACTAACTAGTCTCTATATGAAAAGACGGAGGGATACGCAGGTTTTTCAGAAAACCATGAGCGTTATGAACTTGATATCGTTGTAGAAACAAGTGATTTTGAAAAGAAGTGTTTTTGAGTCTTTTCTAGTTTCGCTAAAGAGGTCACTCCCGGTGAAAGGATCTCGGCTCTTTCCTTATCGAATAAGGTGCATGAAATTTCACAAATACCGCTGTGCAAAGCAAGAACTGTAAAAGCAATCAAAAACTAAACCGTGAGTTTGTAGCATCTGCCAGTTTTTCTAAAGAGGTCACTCCCGGTGAAGGGATCTCGGCTCTTTCCTCATCGAATAAGGTGCAGGGTATATCACATATACCACTATGTAAAGCAAAAACTGTAGCTACCCTTTTTGAAAATTTGATTCTACAACATCTTTTAGGTTTCTTTTCTTTTATAAATCTCATTAATAAATCCCATCATTTATGCTTCCTAAGTATCACAGAAGAAACGAAAATACATCATACGCTTATGCCATCCGCATTCGCCACAATATTCCGTTATGCACCGTTATGTTACTTAACTAACGACATACCGGGACGGGACTAGTGCGGGTGTAAAAGATAAGAAACGTTTATTATATATCATATATACAATAATAAAGCATTCGTCTCACACATATAATATGATCACATCACAGTATATCAGCAGCAGAAGAAACATATGGAATATTGGATATACTAGGAGGTCCGTGTTTTATTTTGAGCCTGTATAAAACACGGATTCCACGGTCGCCATGAATAGACAAACCCACATCCCTAGACCCCTACGAGAGAGGCAAGTAACGCTATCAATTCTAGGGTTAGGAGACCCGGTCTCGACTCCTCGAGATGGCCTCCCACTGGACCCTAGAACCCGGTTACTTGTGCTCCCCTCCTTGGGTCTATCTTAATACGAAAAAGTAAATAGTATACAATGGTGACATCAAACTCATCCCGGAAGTGCCCCAATAAAAGAATATTACATACAATGAATTTTACATGAATGAAAATAAAAACCCTCATCTCACATAAAACCCCCGGCTATTCAGAACACGACAATCCAATATAACATATCACAGCAACACATAATATCTCATATCATCAACGTAAGCAAGTATGCGTATCCCGATTGTCGTTGATGTAAAGCAACGAACCCGGAAATACCCCACATACTACACTTACGGTGGCAAAAAAGAAAAGTGAAAAACTACAACATTTGGAATCCACAGTCGCCTTAGACATCGTAAACCCGAAATATCACATATTACGGATTTCATGCCTAACTATATGAATTCCACATATTGTATCACAATCACAGAATATCAAGACGATATTTAACGTTTCGATCGAATCAACATACACTCATAAATTACCCCCGTGAGTTCAACACTTGAGCAAAGTTAAAACACTCAAAAACTGTGCCACAGTGTCTATGGACCAGCCATAGAAGGAGTTAACCAACGCCTCACCTGTGACACCATGGAACTACGGCAAACCCGAAGGTTTGAACGCGGTTCTGTGGGCATAGAATCGAGTTAAGGTTATTATAGTCTTCTAGGGGGTCCATAGGGGTACTTGCACGATTTTACGAATATAATCAACTTCGGAAAATTACAACACTTGAAAATTTCAGCGGGGTACAAAATGTGGTGTTTGAAATTCGATCGAACAGCTAAATATAGTCAAGGTTACCATTACAGTGCTAAATAATACGACTACGAAACACTACGAACTAGCCCCGAGTCGAAATAATCATCACATGAAAATTGGGATAAGCAAACAATACTAGAAACCCCAAATATAGAAGATAAAAGCACATGAGGAATAAGAAGTCCAGAGGGGGCAGGGGGGCCGACCAGGCCGGAATCCCTAGCCTGGGGCTCGGCCAAAATCCGAGCCCCTCTCTCCGTATTTCCCCCATGTTCTTAGGATCTCCCATATAACATTCTGCACTTGTTTGAAAAATTTTTAAAGGACTTTTTTCAAAATTTACAGTGAGCAAAATATGGGTTTCATAATACCGTATTTTGGAGTCAATTTCGTTTTCGTATTTGTTTTAACACCGTGTCTAAAATTCTAGCTTGGCTCTGATATCACTGTTGGGTTTCCCTTGCACCTAGTCTAGGGTTTGGTAGCATCACTCATACCACTTTAAAAATTAGAGAGGTGAAAAGCAAACAAACCATGAATCTTTGCTAGAAATTCTAGGGCAACAAGTTTGTATCACATACAAAGAACTAAAGAGATTAGGATTACAACCTTTGTTGTCCATTCCTTCGCTTCATAAGCTTCGTGTTGAGGTCCCTTCGCTGCGATCATCAAGAACTCCGACTCTCGTGAGGCTCCAAGAGGTGAATGATGTGTTGGTGTATATGCCCTAGGGGCCATTATTGTATCGTACTTGTATGTATATTACTTAATGGAAGCTTGGGATATTCACAGTTATATATACAGACTTGCTAAAAATGTTAGTATGCTACTTGGTTTGTGTCTGCTTTAATATGTGCATATGTTTCTTGTAACATATCACTTATACATATTAGTAGAGCCCATAGGATCTTTGCTTGATTACCAGCGTTGTGATGGCAGTCACACTAGTGGGGGCTGAGTAGTCTATAAGCAACATCCTATACTTGTCCCTAGTCGTAGGATTATCGAGACTGGGCATCGATACTCCAAAGTAGACTAGTGTGTACGCTTCTCATCCCAGTTTGGGAGATGGTCTGTCCCACAACCATCAGAACGTCATACTGGAGATAGTATACAGGTGCTCGTTAGGTTACGGGTACACCGGACATGACTCGCAGGGGAACTGTTGGTTGGTATTATACCCGTTGTCAGTTAACAGTTCCCAGGTGACATGAGTACAGCATAGTCCGCAGACTTGACACTGCTACTTCGCTTCGAGTGTGTCCCACTGTTCTTAGATTGCTACCCTACCATGGCTCAAAGGAGCCGTGGAAACAGGTAGCAGTTGGGTGCAGTCCCGAGCACTTGGAGGCAGTGGCGGTTAGAAAGGATTCGTCTCTCCCGGTATTGGGAGTTGATATCGCGCTGTGTCAGAGAGCCATTACGCAAAGTTCTTGGCCAGGGCAAGCGATATTTACTGGTAGGTTCCAGTAGTTTCTCAGGGTGTAATGGGCTACGCTCCGACACGACTTATACCGCTATTAGGGGACTGACGCTTGCCGCCCCTAGGCTCGATATGCGATAGTCTTAGATAAACAGACCGGACTGTACGGAGATTGTCACATCAGGCTCAGTAGGAGTTCGGATGGGTTTCCTCATCGGCCTTCTTATCGACATCTACCTGGGGACCGTTACGTACAGCTAGTGCCGCTTGCGGTCTGTGGTTAAACCCATTGCCAGCGTAGTGTCGAGTCTTTAGAGTCCCACACAGGGAGTTTCCCTGCTCCAGGAGAAACAATATAGAGGTCGTATGGTTTTACGACAAGGGTTCGGACGCGTACGTGTGTTTACGCACTTACGACGTTAGGACAGTTTTTGCTAGCAGGCTTTGGTTTAAGCCAGATTCTAGTATCGGGTTATTGGATTTGTACAGTCTAAAGTTTTTCTGTGTTTTCACGGATAGGAGGGGCGTTCTCATAATTTGTCGGGAAGCTTCTAGATGGATGATGACATGGAGGGTAAGGTGACATTAGCATTTAATGAATTTGTGACTCACTTAGATGAATCATTCAAGTGAGTTAATGAAGCATTTATTGCTTAATGACTCACTTGATGATTTATTGCATATATTTAATGAAGCATGATGATAATGCATTTTGATTTATTCTTTTTGATTTTCTTATGCTTCATAATATATTAGAAGTGAGAAGCTTTTTCATTCATAACACATGCTCACCTTCTCTCTCCTCAAGCTCTCTCTTGAAACCCTAATCCTCCCCTCTCATGTGTTGAGATCAAGGATTAGATAGACTAATACATCCATAACCTCACTCTATATCCCCTAGGTAGCTTAGATTAGCACTTTTAGCAACCTAGTTATCTCAAGTTATAGATCAAGCTTGGCGTAGGAGCTCTCGGGTGGATCGTCTTTGACTCGAGGAGGCCGTTGAGGTGCCGATGTTCCAAGGAGCCTACGAGGAGTGGAGGAAAGCGATGAAGACCCGAAGAACAAGTAACGTGAGGTATAACTTCGAATCCGAGTAGTTAAACCTCTCGTAGTTTGCTAGTAACGGTTTAGACACGATTCATGCGCTCAAGTCCGTGTTACGAAGCTTTGATAATCGTTTTTCATATATTCCACCTCCCCGCAAGTTCGTGGGGTGCGTGACATGGACTTACAGTGGTATCAGAGCCAACTAAACTATTACTAGCTTGTTAGCAACTATTTAGAACTTGGATCGACGGATAAACGCGAAAACAAAACCCTAACCCTAACAGTTTCTGTAAATTTTAAACGTGTCGAATTTTTTTTTTGATATGCCTTAAAATTCACAGAAGGGAAATATAAGAATACTGGGAAAATACGAGCTCTTAACTCGGCAAGATGGCCGCCGATCCGCGGCAAGGTGGTGCTTTTGGCCGCGGATCCGCAGTGGAGTCAACTCCGAGTTGACTCGGATTTTCACAGAAATTCATATTTTTTGGTTTTTTGTTTTCCTGTATATTCTGTTTCTGCCCAGGTTACTTCAGTGCTGGTTTGCTTTTGGGGTAGACACGGAAAATGGTGGTCGATCGATGTTCTAAGATATTTGCTAATTGGGTTTTTATCTGTAATGTTTAATGTGTTCGTAAATCTCCCCTAACTGCTAGTATGTCAGTTGGCAGGGGGTTGCACATTTCTGTAATGTTTACTGTTTGTGTATATGGACTTGATTGGAGTGTTGTGATGATTAGCCGGGGTTTTAAGATGGTTTTAATATTCATTCATTCGATGTAAATGTAATATGATGTAATATTCTTTTGCGGGGCGCATCCAGGTTGCGGTTGTAGCCACCGTTGTATTATTTCTTTTTACTGTTTTTGCTCCTAGGATAGACCCAAGGCGGGGTACACAAACTACCAGGTACGTTGAAGTGTTTAGTGGCCTACTCACGTTGTTGAGGGAGACCGCTTCACTTCGGGTACTTGGCGGGTAGTTTGCCGTACCCGTAGGGGTCTAGGGTTGGGGTAATGGCTATTCATCACAACTGTGTAATCCGTCTTTTATTGCAGGCTCAAAGCAAATGCGGATTGCTAGTATATCCAATAAAGTTCATCTGTGATCTAGAATGCTTATTATTGCGTCTGACGAATGTACAATATCTATATATGATAGCTATTAGATGTTACTTATGTTTTACACCCGCGCTAGCCCAGCCCCCGCTCTGTCGTTAGTTAAGTAACCTAACGGGTGATGACGGGACCCCGTGGCGAATGCGGATGGCATAAGAGGACGTGGTATTTTCGTTGTTTTCTGCAATGATAGGATAAATGATGGGATGCATTATTATAATGCAAAGAAAATAAACCATAGTTTAATCGTTGGAACAAATTTAAAAGAAACCACTCGGTTATTTTAAAAGAGCAGAATTTTTAATTACGGAGCTTTAACCACTCCTTTTAAAAAGCTATCATGTTCCTTCGATTATATCAAGTTCACTACGTTCACGGTTTTGCCAAAACCATTCGTAGCCCTCCGTCATTTCATTTAAATATTCAGTAGTATTCAAGCTATGTATTTTGACCTTCGCCAAGGCATAGTGATTGGTAGCTGCTGAATATTTATCTGTAGCATAGATAGATGCGTTGGTTTGGGACAGTCGTACTACTATTTTGGCTTTCGTCAAGGGTATATATGGGTGGGTTCAAATTAACCTGGATAATGACGGGTAGAACTTGACATGTGACTTATGATATGTTGGCCTTCGTCAAGGTCATAAGAGCATGGGGAAAAAATCCACATCGGGAATTTCTAAAGAAACTGAAATTTGCAGGGAGATGCATACCATTTTGGTGTTTGATGAATGTTGGTAGGATTCCTTCAACATTATCATACGATGATATTTTGGATCCCGATCCTACTGTGAGTATATACTACTTATCAGGAGATTCGTCACTTAACGATCAATGCTATAAACCAAGTAGGTGCCTAGAAAGGTTTCAGAAGGGTTACGCCCCCAGAGAAAAGAGGTTCTTTAATTAAGGAACTTCGCGAAAGCGTTGGAAAACCTCCCTCGAAGTATCGACACTGACCTGGCTGAACGGTTAAGCAAGTATTGTATGGTGAGAATAGTCCTGGCTAATTCTTCTTTTATGGTTTGAGGAAGGATTCGAGAAACAGTGGGAGCCATCCTGTTTAGATAAATTAAAAACCACTCTAAACTTGCAAGAGCATCATGCTAAAAGTGTTTTTTTCTCTCTCTCTTAATTGCAGCGACCTTGTGACCACGACTAGGTTACATCTAGATAACAAATTGACTGAATCTGACTTATATGACTGGCAAAGGTCTGTCCAGATGTCCATTGCCTATGACAAGCTGGACCACCCTAACACTACTCAAGATCCCGCCATCCCAGGTCCAGTTTCAACCGTCGCGGATATGGATATCCGTCAGACAAGGGAAAATGATAAAATGAAAGCGAAGTGCCTCGTGTTAGCTTCAGTTGATGGTGTATACCAGAAGCAGCACGAGAAGATGGACATAGTTTCCATCTTTCTCCATAACAAAGATTTATATGGAGAGCAATCTCATATTACAAGATATGAGATCTCGAACGAATTAATTCAAGCGAGGTTGGCTGTCGGGTCATCTGTAGGGGGCAACGTCCTTACAATGACTAGCTGTATTGATAAGCTCAAGGACCTAGAGACCACGTTGGGAAACGAGTCAGATACCGACTTGATTCTACAATCTCTGCCTCCTACCCTGAAGGAAACCAGGGAAGTAAAAGGAAAGAGAAGGGCAAAAGTTTCGGGACTGGATATAGTAAAAGAGGGACGTTCCTATTGTTATAGGATTGGGCATAGGCATAAAGATTGCAGGGCTTTAGAAGCCAGTAGCCAGGATACGAAGCATGTTATGGCTTCAGCCTCAAGTGTATTTGTTATTGAGAACTGTTTGTCAATTAACTCTACTTCCTGCGTACTCGATACCGGAGCAGGATCTCATATCTGTAATTCATTACATGCTTTAAGAAACCGTAGTGTTATGAAGGTAGGTGATTTGTCTCTCAGAGTTGCAAACGGAATGAGCGTGGACGCTGAATCCGTGGGAGAATATCTCCTAGGATTGACAAGTGGGCAGATAGCGGTCGAGTGAGTAAACCTTTCTTCAATAGAAGACGGGACTTGAATTCAGAATAGCAGCCAAGGGGATATGCCAGCAGAAGAGATCGGATCGAGCCAGTTGCGACCGATGAAGAGTATTACCCGAGCCGATCAATCACTAGATATTGAGAGAGATTCGAGAAAAAGCGAGAAGGATTTGCTGACTACTCCCAGCGCACCGAGGGCAAGGAGCTCTCGAAAACCTTCCTCTATGCTGACAGAAGCGGAGAGGCAGGCAACAAAGAAGGAACCAGGCTAGGGAGTTCTAGTTACTTAGCTTATCCCAGATCTAATCCCACTAAAAAGGAAGCAAATACCCCTTGAGTAAGTAGAACGACGTCCCTGGTCCCGCGGACCCTTCTTTAAGGATCACTTTTTAGGGCATTTATTCCGCCAGACTCTTTCAAGTCAGTTGAACAGATCGAGCAAGTTCGAATTGGCGGTCCACGTCAAGGAAAGGAGTAACGGCATCTTCACAGCAGAGTAAAGGAAACTAGCTCGACCCTTTTCTTCCAAGCCCGTGAAAGAGATTGACTTGTTAAGTATATTGATCCTATCTTTGCTGCCAAGGTTGCAGCTCAGATGAACGGGTACAGGATCGGGGTTAGAACTAGAAATTAATGCTGTCAAATTTGGATTGATTCTACGTAACTGTATGTATGTACCTAGTATGACTTGTAATATCATATCAGTATCCTCACTTTCGAGAGAGGGATATAATTTTACATTCGTAAGCGATGTAGTTCACATCCACCTAAATCAAGTTTTGATTGGGTCCGGTACATTAGATAACGATATATACGTATTGAGTCAAGGTCAGGTTTTCAATGTCCAGAACACACCTAAAAGAAAGTCTCCAGAATTAAATCAGGCTTTCTTATGGCATTATAGACTAGGTCACATCAATGAGAGAAGATTGACTAAGTTACATAGAGAAGGATATTTGAATCCGTTCGAATATCAATCTTATGCTACTTGTGAATCTTGTCTCATAGGAAAGATGACCAAGACTCCGTTTACTGGACACAGAGTAAGAGCAAGCGAGCTCTTGGGACTCATACACAGTGACGTGTGCGGTCCAATGTCTATACTTTCGAGAGGTGGTTATTCCTACTTCATTACTTTTACGGATGATTTCTCTAGGTATGGACATGTCTTCTTGATGAAAAATAAATCCGAGGCCTTTGAGAAATTCCAGGAATACAAGAATGAAGTGGAAAACCAAAAAGGTAAAACTATCAAGACACTGAGATCTGATCGAGGTGGTGAATACTTAAGTGCCGAGTTCCTGGGTTACTTAAAAGAGAATGGAATTCTCTCTCAGCTTACTCCTCCATACACACCACAACACAATGGTGTATCAGAAAGGAGGAATCGAACCCTATTGTATATGGTTCATTCCATGATGAGTAAAGCTGAGTTACCGCGATCTTTCTGGGGTTATGCGCTAGAATCAGCTGCATATCTTTTGAACAAAGTTCCAACCAAGACTGTGCCTACCACACCATATCAGATGTGGAGTGGGAAGAAACCCTATCTTCAGTACCTGAAGACATGGGGATGTCCAGCTTTTGTAAAAAGGCAGCATGCGGACAAGCTCGAGGCACGCTCAGTACAATGTAAGTTTGTGGGATACCCAAAGAACTCCAAGGGGTATTTTTTCTATTACGCAGAGGAACAAAAGGTTTTTGTTTCTCGTCATGCCCACTTTCTGGAACATCATTTTTTAGAAAAAAGAACAAGTGGGAGCGTAGTAGAACTAGAAGAAATTCCAGAACTACAAGCTATTACTGAAAGCTTGGAAGAACCAGAAGGTTCATGTTGGATATATGTATGACCTAGAGGCCATTATATGATAGTGAATGTATTTATACATGTGTGTGTGTGTGTATATATATATATATATACATATATATATATTCAGTGTACATTCTTGCTCGACATGATAGTATGCTATCCGGTTCTTCTTTATCCGACATGTTGATTTGATCATGCTTTTATTCATTCATACATGTTGATAAAGCCCTGAGGATACTGACTTGACTACTGTGATTATGATAGAGATCATACTAGTGGGACATCTGTAGTTTATAAGCATATCCTGGAATGTCCCTAGTCGTAGGTGTATCGAGAAGGTCCATCGATATACCAGTGTAGACTAGCGCGTATGATACTAGACCCATATGATGGGCGATGGATGTTCTCACATTCATCGATGTTTGACATAGAGATCATATACGGGTGCTCAGTGGTGACTGGGTACACTGGACGGACTCGCCGAGAACTCCTATATGGAATTATATCTATCGTCGGATAGCAGTTTTCAGGTGACACTGGTGCAGGTTAGTCTGTAAACCCGAGATCGTCATAGAGTCTTGTGTGTTCTCCCACTGTACTTTGATTACCACCCTACCACGGCTCTACTGAGTCGGGCAAACAGGTGGCCGTTGGGTACAGTCCCGAGACACATGAAGGCGATGAGCGATAGGAGGGGTTTCGTCTCTCCCGGTATTGGGAGTTGATGCTGTGCTATGCTCGACTGGCTATATCAGTAAGTCCCTGGCCAGGGCTGTTGGGATTTGCTGATAAGTGTTATCAGTAGTTTCTCGATCTGTTATAGACCATTCATCGGCACGACTTATTGAGTTATTGGGGTCGACGTTACTATCCCTAGACTCGATATGCAGCATATCTGACGAAGAGACCGGACTGTACGGTAGTGTTGCTGGTTGGCTCGACGGGAGTTGTAACAGGTTCGCTTGTTTTCTTCTGATCGCTCAATACCCGGGTGGCCGTTACGTTTAGCTGACCGCTTGCGGCTTGGGGGTGCTTGATATGATCATCACCCACTGCCGGCGTATTGACGAGTCTACAATGGAGTTACCTAGTCCAGGAGAAACGTTGTGGTGCGCAAATGCGATATGCGCATGGACCCGGTTAAAATGCTCGTATGAGATACTGTATATTAATCGGACGGCTTACTTTTGGTCGGGTCGTATGTGATATGACCGGGTTGCTAAATCAAGTGTTGATTTATCATTAACCATTAGTTTCTCACTTGAAATCCTTTCTTGTCTTTATGCATGCATGCATGCATTCATTCTCATTCATGCACATTGGATGTGCATGCACACATACATGCATACATAAAGGTTATCATGGTTGATTATATAGTAGATGATGGCAATATAAGACTCACACCTTTGTAAAATATTTATGGATATTATTTATTTGGAAAAAGATAATTGAAATGGAAATTGTTTCATGGTTTATTGCTTTGACCTTGCATTAACCCTTTGACTAACCATGATCTAATTTCTTTGGTCATTTCTTTTCCAAACAAAAATATCTAAGATATTTTACAACCATGGTTAAAGATGAGAGAGTGAAAATATATATTTTCATTTTCTCATTTTTATTTGCAAGCTTATCATTATCTTCGAGCTTAGAAAGCCATCATCTTCTTCCTCTTTTCTCTCTTGCTCTCTAGTTCTTTCAAGTAAGCAAAAGAGTAAACAAGTTAGGATTTTGAAGTGAGAAAACCAACCACAACACCATTCTACACTAGTCTTGCCCACTTGTGAAGAGTGTTAGCTTCCATTTTCTTCTCTTGATCTTGTAAAGCTTCAAGCTTGGACAAAGAGGACTCCGGGTGGATCATCGTGGACCTAGAGGTTCTCAAACGGACGTTTTCCAACCCTCAAGTAGCCGAGGAGTCTAGCGTAGGGAGCTACAAAGGTTTTACTCTCAAAACCCAAGCTTTATCTACTTTTGATGATGTGTATGTTTAGAAACCCTAAAATTCTAGTGATGATTCTTTGCATGTTCACTTAGCACCTTAAAAATTTAATTTTGAGACATGTGATACTTGCAAACCCTTCATGAGGTGCTAGGTAAACCTAACATTGGTATCAGAGCTGACCTAGAACTTTAGGCGACATTTTAACGAAGTTAAAACTCCGATCGAACCAAAATACGGACTTTTAGAACCCTCTCTGGACAATTTTTGAAACTGTGTAATTTTCAGAATTAAAAATCCTTAAAAAATTCAGCAGGGAAATATAAGCACAACTATAAAATACGAGGCCATGAACAATAACTTCAACCGCGGAACCGCGGCCAGAGCTTGCTTGGGCCGCGGCTCTGCGGCCGTACCGAGGCTATATTTTTTTGTTTTTATACAGTAATGCTTATAACTGCTTGAATATATTTTTTGAGTATTTTTAATCTGATTCATGTGTTGAATGTTCTAGAGATTGTTTTGGATTCGATGATTCGATCGGAATTTTAATCTCGTGCCTTTTTTTCCGGATAATTTAGAAAGTATTAAAAAGTTCGAACGAGTATCATTAACTTACTTTTTCACGGGGTTTAAATCTTTCGGAAATACGTGCAAGTTTTGTGGTGGACCCTCTAGAAGACAACAAACCTTAACTCGATTATGTGACTGTCTTGAACTGCCTTTTGAACCTTAGGGTTTGAGGCAGTACGACGTGCCACATGTGAGGCGTTGGCTTGACCCTTCTACGGCTGGACCGCTACTACAGTGACACATCCCGGGTTTTTTGAACTCCGCTCAAGTGTTGAGCTTTAGGAAATTTTGGGTATTTGATTATTCGATCAAAATGTTTAATACTGTCTATTTATCTGGAATGTGATACAATATGTGGAATTCATATAGTTAGGCATGCAATGCAAGGTATGAGATATCTCGGATTTACGATGTCTAAAGAGAATGCGGATTCCAAATATTGTAGTTTTACACTTTCTTTTCTGTGACCGTAAGTGTAGTATGTCACATATCGCCGGTTTCGTTGCTATACATCAACGACAATCGGGGTACGCATACTTACTTACGTTGATGATATATGATATTATGTGTTGCTGAGATATGATGTGCAGGATTGTTACGATTGAATAGCCGGGGTTTTTATGTGAGATGAGAGTTATATTTTTCATTCATGTAAAATTCAAATGTAATGTAATATTCTTTTATTTGGGGCACTTCCGGGTTGAGGTTGATGTCACCTGTGTTGTATATTATTTACTTTTCCGCATTAGGATAAACCCAAGAAGGAGAGCACAAGTGACCGGGTTCTGGGGTTCAGTGGGAGGCCATCTCGAGGTGTCGAGACCGGGTCTCTTAAACTCCAGGATTGGTAGGGTCGCTTGCCGCTCTCGTAGGGGTCTAGGGTGTGGGCTTGGCTATTCATCGCGACTGTGGAATCCGTATTTTCTATTATTGGCTAAATATTAAATACGGACGTCCTAGTATATCCCACATTATATATATATGTTTCTGCTGCCTGTGTTCTGTGATATCTGAGACGAATGATATATTATATATTTGATATATAGTAGACGTTGCTTATGTTTTACACCCGCGCTAGTCCCGTCCTGGTATGCCGTTAGTTAAGTAACCTAACAGTGCATAACAGAACATTGCGGCGAATGCGGATGGCATAAGCGTACGTTGTATTTTTGTTTCTTTTCTGTGATTGGCTTAAGGACTTAAATGATGGGACTACATTAATATGATTAATGTAAAGAAAATAAACCTAAAAAGATGTTGTAGAATCGGATTTAAAAACCACTCGGCTCTTTATGAAAAAACTATATTTCAAAACCGCGAAGCACAAGCCAGTCTTTTCGAAAACCTTTTGATTCTATGACGATATCAAGTTCAAAGCGTTAAATATTTTCTTAAAAATCATCCGCAACCCTCCGTTATTTTAGGAAGTAGAGTACTTAGTATTCGTGCTACGTTTGTTGACCTTAGCCAAGGCGTAGTGTACGGTAGCTAAGTGATGTCTTCCTACAATGCATATGATGCAGATTAATTTGGACGGGCATATGACTTTGTTGACCTTAGCCAAGGGTCATGTAATCGGGCCTGATTAATCAAGAAATGACGGGCTGAACTTGACTAGTACTTGTGATTTGTTGACCATAGCCAAGGTCATAGGTACTAAGGGTAAAAATCATATTGGGAATTTCAAGTATTGAGATTTGCAATGAGATTGCATACCTTCCATATGATTGTTGGATCCCGATCCCACTATGGGCAATAGTTGCTCCTAGGAGAGTTTTGCAGTTTACAATTAGCTAACTCATTAGGTGTCTAGAAAGGTGTTAACGGGGCTACGCCTCTGGGAAAATGAGGTTTACTTTAATTAGGTCCGTGCGAAAACACGGGGAACCTCCCTCAAGTACCGACACTGGCCTGGCTGAACGGTTAGCGAAGTTGTAGACTGTAATTAATCCTGGCTAGTTTTCTTTTTAAGGTTTGAAAGAAAAACTTGATTAAAGCAGTGGGAGACATCGATTAGACAAGATAATTACCAATCTGATCTTTGCAAGAGCTTTCGCTGAGTGTATTCTTTTCTCTCTCTTAATGGCAGATACCAATGACTGGACTCAAGCTTCTACTAGATAAAAATAAACTGAATGGGACCAATTATAAAGACTGGCTAAGGAATCTGAAAATAGCCTTGACTTATGATAAAGTATCATATGTCCTCACGGCTTCAGCCCCGCCCGTCCCAGGTCCAAAATCCCCAGTTGCGGACAAAGAAGTCCGCAAGACATGGGACACTGACTGTGCCACGGCCAAATGCCTCGCGCTCGCATCGATGGACAATACACATCAAAAGCAGCACGAGAATATTGACATTCAAGCCATATTTCTCCATACAAAGGACTTGTATGGAGAGCAATCCCGCGTATTACGATACGAAGCATCAAAGAAATT
This sequence comes from Agapanthus africanus, assembly GCA_030015575.1. NCBI lineage: Eukaryota > Viridiplantae > Streptophyta > Magnoliopsida > Asparagales > Amaryllidaceae > Agapanthus > Agapanthus africanus. Next base: position 160,102,568 of record JASDDO010000031.1, on the reverse strand, counting down.
GTTTCAGATGCGAATGGCCCCTGGCACATCAGTAGGAGACCATGTTCTGAAGATGATAGCTCTCATAGAAGAGCTTGAGGACCTTGGATGGACAATGGACAATGAACAATATACTGATATTATTCTGCAGTCCCTCCCCTCCACCTTTGCTCAGTTCATAGTTAACTTCAACATGCACAACATGGAGAGGGAACTACCTGAACTCCTTAATATGTTAAGGAGTGCAGAGAGCACACTGAAATCAGTGAAAACTCCCGTTATGACTGTTGGACAATCTTCCTCTTCTCGCCCAAAGGCTAAGGCCAAGGGAAAGAAAAAGAAGAAGCCCACCAATCCTAAGGGTGGAGTTAAAAAGGTCAAGGGGAAGGAAAAGTCCAAAGCTGGAGAGTCGGGGAAAGGTGAATGTTTTCATTGCCACAAAACATGACATTGGAAGCGCAACTGTACGGAGTACTTGAACCTCAAGAAGAAGCATGGGGATGCTTCCGCTTCAGGTGTGTTTGTGACAGAAAACTGTTTTTCAATAAACTCTGCTTCCTGGGTATTAGATACCGGTTCAGGTTCTCACATTTGCAATTCTATGCAGGGGCTGAGAAATAGCAAAGTTTTGAAGACAGGTGACCATACTCTCCGCGTTGGAAATGGTTCCAATGTACATACAGTCGCAGTGGGAGAGTATCACTTGGGGTTGCTATCTGGGTGTATATTGGTTTTGAGCCCATGTTATTTTGTACCAAGTATGATTTGTAATATAATATCTGTTTCTTTGTTAGATAATGAAGGATATAATTTTGTATTGCAGAACAATGTTATGAACAGTCACCTGAATCAAATGTTGGTTGGGTATGGTACACTTAATAACGGGATATACGTCCTAAATCAACACACAGTTTTCAGCGTACAACACACTAATAAAAGAAAACTTTCAGAAATAAATGAAGCTTTTCTTTGGCACTGTAGATTTGGTCATATTAACGAAACAAGACTAAACAAGTTACACAAAGATGGATATTTAAACCCTTTTGAATATAAATCTTATGCGACTTGCCAGTCTTGTATCAAGGGTAAAATGACCAAAAATTCGTTTACCGGACACGGAGAAAGAGCTACCGAGCTCCTAGAACTCATACATAGTGATGTATGTGGGCCAATGTCTACACAGGCTAGAGGCGGTTTTTCTTACTTCATTACTTTCACTGACGATTTCTCAAGATTCGGTCATGTATTTTTATTAAAGCACAAATCCGAAGCTTTCGAGAAATTCACTGTATATAAACAAGAAGTAGAAAAACAAACCGGCTTGAGTATCAAGATGCTTCGATCAGATCGAGGTGGGGAGTACCTCAGTACAGAATTTGCAAACTTCCTAAAAGAGAATGGGATTTTCTCTCAACTCACTCCTCCTTACACACCACAGCACAACGGTGTGTCTGAACGACGGAATAGGACCCTATTAGATATGGTCCGTTCCATGATGAGTTATGCTGAGTTACCCGTCTCATTGTGGGGGCATGCATTGGAGACTGCAGCATTTCTACCGAACAAGGTCCCAACCAAAACCGTTTCTACCACGCCATATGAGATATGGCATGGGAAGAGACCATCTCTTAAGAGAATTAAGATTTGGGGTTTCCCGGCCTATGTTAAAAAGCAGAATCCGGACAAACTCGAGACACGGTCGGTCATGTGTAATTTTGTGGGATATCCAAAGAACTCTTATGGATATCTTTTTTACTACAAGGAGGAACAAAAGGTGTTTGTTTCTCAGCATGCCACATTCTTGGAAAAAGAGTTTTTTACAGATAAAGATGATGGCAATGTGGTGGATCTAGAAGAGGTTCTAGAGACACAAACTACAAATGACGACTGAACCGGCTGTTGCAATAGAAACTGAGGAACCTCGGCCACTCCGTAGGTCTGGTAGGACTTCTCGCCGACTGGAGAGGTACTACGGTTTCCTCATTGATGGTGACAGAGAAGACTGCATCATGAAGGATGATGACCCTACCAATTTTCAGCAAGCTATCACGAGTGGTGACTCTGTGAAGTGGCTGGATGCCATAAGATCCGAAATGGAGTCTATGTACACCAACAAAGTATGGACTTTGGACGTTGTACCCCCTGGGGTAAAACCTGTGGGGTGCAAATGGATTTTTAAAAGAAAGATTGGTGTAAATGGGCAGGTAGAGACCTATAAGGCAAGACTTGTGGCGAAGGGCTTTCGTCAAAGGCCAGGTTTGGACTATGACGAGACTTTTTCGCCTGTAGCCATGCTTAAATCCATTCGGATCCTACTTGCTATTGCTGCTCACTACGACTATGAAATCTGGCAGATGGACATTAAAACGACATTTCTAAATGGAGATTTAGAAGAATGCGTTTATATGGATCAGCCAGAGGGCTTCATTGACAGTGGGAGCAGCGGGAAAGCATGTAGATTGCTTAAATCCATATATAGGTTAAAGCAGGCATCACGGAGTTGGAACATCTGTTTCGATGATGTTATCAAAGAGTTTGATTTCATCAAAAATCCAGATGAACCTTGTGTTTATAAGAAGGCTGTGGGGAGAGCTGTCACATTCATCGTATTGAACGTGGATGCCATTCTTCTGATAGGAAATGATATTCCTATGCTACAGTCGGTCAAATCTTTCTTATCACTAAAGTTCTCCATGAAGGACCTGGGTGATGCCATATACATTCTGGGTATTAGGATCTATAAGGATAGATCCAAGAGGTTATTGGGATTGTCCCAAACCAGGTACATCAACACCATCCTAAAAATGTTTAGTATGGAAGACTCCAAGCGGGGTGCCTTACCCGCTTGCCATGGGGTCACTCTCTCCAAGGACTCTTGCCCAAAGACCGATGAAGAGAGAGCTCGCATGAGCATTATACCCTATGCTTCGGCGGTAGGATCTATAATGTATGCGATGCTATGTACACGCCCAGATGTAGCTTATGCACTTAGTGTTGTAAGCATGTATCAATCTAACCCAGGGGAGAATCACTGGATAGCTGTGAAGAACATTCTTAAGTACTTGCGAAGGACTAAAGAATTGTTCTTGGTGTATGGTAATGGAGATCTCCAAATGGAGGCCTTTACCGATTCAAGCTTCCAGAGCGATAAGGACGACAACAAATCTATCTCTGGGTTTGCATTTACCCTCAATGGAGGGGCGGTAAGTTGGAAGAGTTCCAAACAGGATACCGTTGCAGACTCTACGATGGAAGCTGAGTACATTGCTGCGAATGATGCCCCCAAGGAAGCCGTCTGGATGAGGAAGTTCGTCTCGGAGCTAGGAGTAGTTCCAACCATTATTGATCCAATACCATTGTATTGTGATAATAATGGGGCTATGGCCTTAGCCAAGGAGCCCAGGTCCCATCAGCGGTCCAGACACATCCTGAGGCGCTTTCATTTGATCCGGGAGATTGTAGGTCGCCGCGAGATCGAGATTAAGAGAGTAGACACAAAGAATAACGCTGCGGATCCACTCACCAAGGCCCTCCCTCAGCCGCAACATGAGCGACTTTTTGAGATGTTGGGTATGAGATACGCCAATAACTGGCCTTAGTGCAAGTGGGAGATTGTTGGATTTATGTATGCCCTAGAGGCCATTATATGATAGTGGATGTATTTATACATGTATATATATATATTCAGTGTACATTCTTGCTCGACATGATAGTATGCTATCTGGTTCTTCTTTATCTGACATGTTGATTTGATCATGCTTTTATTCATTCATACATGTTGATAAAGCCCTGAGGATATTGACTTGACTACTGTGATTATGATAAAGATCATACTAGTGGGACATCGGTAGTTTATAAGCATATCCTGGAATGTCCCTAGTCGTAGGTGTATCGAGATGGGGCATCGATATACCAGTGTAGACTAGCGCATATGATACTAGACCCATATGATGGGCGATGGATGTTCCCACATTCATCGATGTTTGACATCGAGATCGTATACGGTTGCTCAGTGGTGGCTGGGTACACTGGACGGACTCGCCGAGAACTCCTATATGGAATTATATCTATCGTCGGATAGCAGTTCTCAGGTGACACTGGTGCAGGTTAGTCTGTAGACCCGGGATCGTCATAGAGTCTTGTGTGTTCTCCCACTGTACTTTGATTACCACCCTACTACGGCTCTACTGAGTTGTGAAAACAGGTAGCCGTTGGGTACAGTCCCGAGACACACGAAGGCGATGAGTGATAGGAGGGGTTTTGTCTCTTCCGGTATTGGGAGTTGATGCTGTTCTGTGCTCGACTGGCTATATCAGTAAGTCCCTGGCCAGGGCTGTTGGGATTTGCTGATAAGTGGTATCAGTAGTTTCTCGATCTGTTATAGACCATTCATCGGCACGACTTATTGAGTTATTGGGGTCGACGTTACCATCCTTAGACTCGATATGCAACATATCTGACGAAGAGACCGGACTGTACGGTAGTGTTTCCGGTTGGCTCGACTGGAGTTGTAACAGGTTCGCTTGTTTTCTTCTGATCGCTCAATATCCGGGTGGCCGTTACGTTTAGCTGACCGCTTGTGGCTTGGGGGTGCTTGATATGATCATCACCTACTGCCGGTGTATTGACGAGTCTTAAAGTCCCACAATGGAGTTACCTAGTCCAGGCGAAACGTTGTGGTGCGCATATGCTGTTGGAGATAATGCCCTCAGAGTCAATTATTGGATCACAGGCACGTGATTGCAATGATTGAGGGAGGACCTATCCCGGTAGGACAGTCTTACTCGAGATGATAGTATGCTATCTGGTTTACCTTTATCATCGTGTACTGCTTTAGGTGACCTGGCATGTCGCTATTACACGTTGATAGAGCCCCTAGGATTCTTGCTTGACTGCCGGCAGTATGATGGCGATCATACACGTGGGAGCTGGTAGTCTATAAGCACATCCTTAAAAGGTCCCTAGTCGTAGGAGTTTCGAGACAGGGCATCGATACTCCATTAGTAGACTAGTGTATACAGTCGAGACCCCGACGAGGGGCGGTGGCCGGTCTCACAAGCCACTGGTGTCAGTTGGTTCATCTAAGATGTATACAGGTGCTCATTGGGTTATGAGTACACCGGACAGGACTCGCTGGGAACCTGCTAGTTGGTCTTATACCAGACGTCAGATAGCAGTTCCCTGGTGACATGTGTACAGGTTAGTTCATTGACCTGGGGATCGTCATTTGTCTCGTGTGAGTTCCCACTGTACTTTGATTACTACCCTACCACGGCTCAAAGGAGTCGTGCAAACAGGTTTTAGTTGGGTACAGTCCCGAGCCACATGGAGGCAGTGAGCGGATCTTCAGGGGTTCGTCTCTCCCGGTATTGGGGGTGAGGTCGCGCTGTGTCTAGGAGAGCCATTACGCAAAGCCCTCGGCCGAGGCAGGAGATTTACTGGTGGGTATTCCAGTAGTATCTCAGGGCGTTCTGGGCTACACTCCGACACGACTTGTACCGCTTTTGGGGGTCTGACTTTTACCAACCCCCTAGGCCCGACATGCGATGCTCATAGACGAACGGACCGGACTGTACGGATATTGTCACTGACAGGCTCAGTAGGGTGTCAGGATGAGTTCGCTCATCGACGTCCCTTTTGGTCAATAGGTGGTGGCCCGTCACGTATTGGCTTATACCTCTGACATGCTAGTGGTTAAATCCACAGCCATAGTATTGACGAGTCTTTAGAGTCCACCACACTTACAGTTACTCAAGCTTTCGGGCGAAACGCTGTAGAGGCCGTATGGAGATATGGCAGGGTCCGATCAGATACGTGTGGTATTGCACGGATCAGGATCGGACAGTTTTGTACCAGCGGCCGTATAGGTATATGGCAGGGTTCGATCAGATACGTGCGGTATTGCACGGATCAGGATCGAACGGATTTTACTAGCCGGCTTTGGTTAAACCGGTACTAGTTTAGTACAGTGTAGATTTTGTCTCATTGCATTTGTATCCGGTCGGAATACAGATGCAGGTGTGTATGCACAGTATCGGGGTTTTCCTGTAATTTATTATGGGACCAGTTTTCTGGAGTTGCCAGTTTGCATTCCGTTCCGGCCGGTTTTCCTTTGTTCTTTCCCGGCCGGACTTTTCTGATGGAGGGGGTAATTTGCAGTTTTGCAAATTGCATTTTGTGGAGGTTTTATTTGTAAGATGATTCATTATGAAAGCATCTTTTGATACCTTTCTTATCCATCATTATCATTTGCTTTTTGTTGATGAGAAAGGATTTGATCTTTGATTAGAGTTGATGTGAGGTTGTGATGATGGTTTAGGATGTGGTCACCACTTGTGCTCCTACACTCACCTCCCTTCATGCTTCATATTCATTCCTCCACCTTATTCTCTTCACTTGATGAAAATGGTAGAACACTTGAGAGAGGAAAAAGAATGAGAGAGTTCATCTTTATTTTTGTGAGGAATTCTTCATCTCCTTCTTCTTCTTGTGATGGAAAAATGAAAGCACCATTTTTCCTAACCCCATTCCTCCATCAAGGCAACTACAAACCCCAAATGAGACTAGCATGATCTACTACACATTCTACAGCATATCTTGAGCATGTCGAGTTGCCGTCTTCATGCCCGAGTTTCCTCGGTATTGAGGCAGGAGCCCGTAAAAGACGAAGGCGATGTGGTGCCCTTTCCGGCGAGGAGGCGACGATATGGAGACTACACTTTCCGCGGGAGATCAGGACGATGACGAGAAGACCGGAGGACTCGGATCACTCGGTATACTTCTCACCCTATCTCTTGATTGCTAGCATTAGGTTAATGGTTACGATCCGGGTTTTCTTTGTCCGCGGTAGCGCCGGTTTCCGAGTAAGGAAAAAATTTTGATTCCGCATTTTGGCCTCGAGTACGAGGCCGGGGCGCTGCCGTGGCGCAACATGGTATCAGAGCCAGGCCATTAACCTTGCCTAGCTTCGTTTGATGTGTTTGCGTTTCCGATCGACCAAAATTTCCAAAAACCGTATTTTTCTAGCACAATCAATTTCTGTCGAAATTTTTTGGAGTCTAAAAATTTTTCAGGTGGTCTTAGACTGATGTGCAGGGAGTTCTAAGAGTACTGCAAAAATTTGGTAAAGCGATTCCTCCGTACGACCGCGGAAGGGCGGCCAAAACCCCCTTCTGGCCGCGCTTCCGCCGCAGGAGTGTGGGTTCGCGTGATTATTTTTTTGCAGTGGGCTTATGGGCTGTAATTAGGGGTTTTGGAATATTAAAATTGGGCCCAGGTTTTCTGTGAGTGCTACAGTTTTGATAGAGGGCCCACTTGTTAATTTTTGGTCAAATCGGAAAATTTTAAACACATTTTTCACAGTATTTACATTATATCTGCGACCGTGAATGTCACTCGATCGGTAAATCCGGTCTAACTGCTATAGCCCGGTTAGACGGATTTGCGAACGTGACTTTCACGTTGATGTTCTGTGTTTATGCTGTGTTGTTGCGGATCGGTCGTGGGGGATAGCCTGGATGCAATGCTAGTGCAGTTTTGTTGTATTATGTACATTTGATATTGCGGGGCGAGCGTCCGACATGTGGACTGCCGTCATTGCCTGTTTGTATTATTCTTTTGGGGCACGACCTGGTTGCGGTCGATGTACCCGGTGTATGTATATTTTACTTTCTGTACTAGGATTACCCTGCGGAGGGGTGCACGGATAGCCGGGTTCTAGAGGGCAACGGGCCCGCATCTCATGGCATTGAGACGGAGGGGGCTTCGCTCTAGGATTGGCGGGCTATTCGCCGCACTCGTAGGGGGTACAGGTTGACCCAGGAGGGGTGCCCAAGTTACCGGATTCCATGAAGTGCTGGATGGTCCATTCACGGAGCTGAAGGGGGCTGCCTCGCTTCAGGTTTTGGCGGGTGACTTGCCGCGCCCGTAGGGGTCTAGGATTTCATTGCACAGGCTATCCACAAACCAGGGGAACGTCGGGTTTCATCAGCGGCTCTGTGAAACCCGGGGCTTCCAGATATCTGTATTGTTCTGTGATGCTGTACATTTCTGTGATGTTGCATTTTATCACGCCTTGAGCGAAATATAATATATTGGTATATATATTAGTAGATGTTGTATATGTTTTACATCCGCGCTAGTCCAGTCCCCGCTCTGCCGTTAGTTAGCTAACCTAACGGGTGATGACGGGACCCAGTGGCGAATGCGGATGGCATATACGTACGTCAGTATATTTTCGTTCTTTGTGGTGTGATCAATTGATGGGACTGCGTTGATTCGGATCAATGCAACATAAACAAACCTATTCTGATGTTGTTGGAACATTTTTCAAAAAGCTGTTATTGCAAGGACGTTCACTTTTGTTTTGCATCGTGGAATTCATTTGGAATATCCTGCTCCTCAGTCGACCAGGCAAGGGCCGAGATCCCTTCACCGGGAGTGACCCCTTGGACAGAAGTTTGTGTCAGGGCATTAACTTCACTATAGCCGATTACTTTTGCTTTGCATCGTGGTATTCAGTTGGAATATCCTGCACCTCATTCTACGGGGAAAGAGCCGATATCCCTTCACCGGGAGTGACCTCTTTAGTAAAGGTTTTCGTCACTATATTTTCTAAAAAGTTATCCAGTTCCTTCAACGATATCAAGTTCATTACGTTAAAGGTTTTTCGCCAAAAACCATTCGTAGCCCTCCGTCATTTCGGATTAGTATTGCATAGTATTCGCGCTACGTTTGTCGTTGCTATTCGCCGAGGCGTAGTGTGCGGTAGCTCTGTAATGCTTTCTGTCGCATGGATAAGTGGATTGGTTAGGACAGTCGTGCGACTTTGTTGATTATTCGTCAAGGGTCGTGCGGGTGGGTTTAACGCAATCAAGATAATGACGGGTTGAACTTGACTAGGACCTTTTGATTTGTTGATTATTCGTCAAGGTCACTTGGGTCCTAGGGGTAAAAACAAACATCGGGAGTTTCAAAAGAACTGAAACTTGCCAGGCATGCGCATACCTTCTGGAGTGTGGTGACGTGAGTGGATTCCGTCACGTTATCATGCGATGAGAGTTGGATTCCGATTCCCACTGATGAGTTGGTTTACTCCTCGGGTGATCCCGACTAATTCTTCTTTCAGGTTTGGAGGAGAATTTGAGGTACAGTGGGAGGCTTCCAGGTTAGAAAAAGTAATAACCATTCTGATCTAGGTTAGAGTGCACACTGAGTGTTTCTTTTCTCTCTCTCTTTGGCAGCGACCTTTGACCCGACCCTAAGACTATGACTCAGTGATCAAGTTAACCGAACCTTCTTAACACTGGCTTTTGGATTGTCAGAGTTGCAGACCTCATTGCCACTCCTACTTTTACTCTTTTCTCCAGGACACCCCGTATTACTGCGAACGTCCACTTCCATTGGACAAAACCATCGTATGGTTAGATACGAACTCGAAGGACTTCGAGGATGGTTTCTGGTTCTGGAGAAAACGGATAGGACTATTCAGTTGTCTTTTCTTTTCACCTTCTCTCAGGTTGCGAGTACTCCTTGGTTTAGGAGTAGTACACCTATTACGCAAATTGGATAGTCTTCTTCCAAACCATAGGCTGGTGCCGACCGGTAGGGAATGAAGAAAACCAGTTAGCCTAAACGGTGTACAGAAGGTATTAAGTTAAGACAAAGCAAGGGATTAGTAAGAGGGCAAAGTAAGTTGCGACTGCTATTCACGACCAAACCAAGTATTTCTTCGCCAACACTAAATCACCTTTGTATTTCTCCAAGACACTCCGTATCACTACGAAGATCCCATTTTATTGGATAATCCATCGTATGGTTATATACGAACTCGAAAGGAACTTGTTCCAGTTCGGGGATGGATCCTGGTTCAGGAGAAATAGGAATAAAGTACATTCAGGTATCTTTTATCTTCACCTTCTCTCGCATTGCGAGTGCTCCTAGGATTAGGACAGTACACCCTTTATGCTTTTTGGATAGTCTTCTTCCAAACCATAGGCTGGTGCCGAACGGTAGGGAAGGAAGAAAACCATTTGGCTTAAAGGGGTGTACAGAAGGTAATGACTAAAGACATATAAAGGGATTTGGAGAGGTGGCAAAGAATTGTACGGTTATAGTTGTGAATCTGGATAATGGAAGAGGCATTACTAGGAATACCAGGATTCCCCGACGAAACATTTCAATGTTTCAGTTTCAACTGTGTACTGTTAAAAGAAAACTGATTTCCTGATTAGACGCTTGCTCCAGGGTATGTATTTACCAGGTTAGATTCTCACATCTGTATGGTATTACAGATGCTGAGTGGGAGTAAGTTATTGGGAATTAGGTGACCATCCTTTTTATATCGGGATTCGTTGTAATTGGTGATATTTGAGGAAGCCACCTGGGTTGTTTGCCGGTCGGCAAATATTTGGTTTTGAATATCCGCTGTTGTGCACCAATTTCAAATTGATATATCTGTACGTCTATTTTCATAGAGTGAGATATACCTTTTGATATTATGTCGATGACATTTACCTATATCAGTGGATGGTTAGGTAAGGAGCATTAAACAGCGGTGTAATTCTTCTTAACCATAAGTACAGTTTTCAACCTAGGACACACAGTGAAAGAGTTGTTAGACTTAGAGGACTTATACAGAGTATTGTATGTTGTCCAGTGTCCATCAGGACAGAGGGGTTGGTCCTCATACTATATTCTGTTTACTTTTAACTTCTCTAGTTCTTAGACATGTGTTTCGTGGAAACACAGGGTCTAAGTTTTGAGGAGTTATAGGTATTTGAATAGAGTAGAGAACCAGGTATAGCAAGTATCGGGATTGTTCAAAGTGATCGAAGATGTAGATACTTGTGTATGGTATTCAGTTGATAGTAATGATTAAGAGAACTTGCTTCTCTTTCAGGATACTCATAATTGGAAGCATTCCTAAGTTGAGTAACGCTGATCGACCTCCTTCCATTTACTTTACATGCACTGGAGATAGCTGCATGATTTGAATCTGGTTCAATTAAATCAGTGCCTCTGTTTCTATATTGGATATAGAACAGTTCATATCTTGACATTGTTAAGGTACGGGGAGTTGTCCGGCTTATGCTTAAAACCAGACACTGGACAACTCAAGGCACGTTTCTGTAATGGCTGTTTGTGGGTTGACCCAGGCTATGACGAGGGTTGACTTTCTACCATCTGGATGAACAATAGCAATATTGTTCTAGACTCGCCACAGTTTTTATTAAAAATGGATTTTTTCAGAAAAAGTAGTGGGAGTATGGTAGAACTGGAAGTGATTCCAGAACCGCAAACGATTACTGAAGATTTTGATAAGCAACCTAAAGATTCAATCTGGTTTGACATTCCATTGGCCACTCTGCAGATACGGTGGGTAACTTCAGGCACCCGAGAGGTACTCCGGTAGCCTCAAGGACGGTGACAGGGAAGTTCTTGTTTACCCACAATTACCATTGCTGTTGTTCCAGGCTGCGAGACCCGGCAGGAGGATGAGTATAGCGTCGTTCTAAACTAGCTTTGGAAGTGCACGTCTATATGACTCTGCCAGAGGGTTGTCGTAGTCAGTGGGAGCAGCGGAAGCATTGGTGGACATCAGGCTTATGTCTATTTATAGACTAAAGCAGATGTAGCGGAGATAGATCATCCATTTCTGATGTGACAGTCATAGGTTTGACGTCATCAGAATAAGGGATGGATCTGTTGAGAAGGTAGTAGGAAGTGATATTCCTATACTACGATCGGTTATACTTTGGTCGTCACACAGTGGTTTCTCCACAAGGGACTTGGATATTATATCAGACATACTGGTTACTAGATCTATGGTTTTAGATCTAGATTTGGGTGGTTTCCCAATCTGGGTACATTGACAGCATTCTATGAGTATTTAGAATGGACGACTCCTGACACGGTAGTGCACCTGCAGTTGATGGAGTCACCCTCTCTAAAGGTGTCTTATAGACTAAAGGGGAGATGGATACTCATGATTGGCAGATCACTTGCTTAGGCAATTGAGTCAATCATGAGATGTCAAGTACCACACCAGATGTTGTTCTTGCACTAGATGCAATAAGTTGATATTGATCCAATCCTGGAGAAACAGTCGGAAGCAGTCTTAGAACATAAGTGGATGTTCTAGGGATATGATAACGACAGCCTCATTTGGGAGACAGTTATCATTCCAGGCTTCCAAGGTGACATGGACGACAAGGAGGTTGTCAGAGTTATAGTTTTCCTTCTGACGAGGGGCAGCATTTTGGACAGGTGGTCCAAGGCAATACTGAGGGTGGCATGGCGCAGGATACTGATTAAGTTCAGTTGACGATACAGTCTAAGAAGTTTGGATTTGGAGTTCATTTATGAATTAGGTCCCATCAGACATCCAGACGTTCTAAGACAGGTATTGCTCATTTCGGGAGATGGCTTTCTCCGCGAACTTGAGATATAGAGAGACATAGAAAGAAACATCACAGCGGATCCACTCACTGAGGCTATTCCTCGAACGCAATAGTTTCGCAAACGAGCTTTGTGAGACTGACTAGTAGAGGAGTTGGGTGTTCAGTATCACACGGGCTGTGAGTATGCAGCATCGCAATAATTAGCCTTGAGTGCAAGTGGGAGATTGTTGGAGATAGTGCCCTCAGAGTCAATTATTGGATCACAGGCACTTGATTGCAATGATTGAGGGAGGACCTATCCCGGTAGGACAGTCTTACTCGAGATGATAGTATGCTATCTGGTTTACCTTTATCATCGTGTACTGCTTTAGGTGACCTGGCATGTCGCTATTACACGTTGATAGAGCCCCTAGGATTCTTGCTTGACTGCCGGCAGTATGATGGCGATCATACACGTGGGAGCTGGTAGTCTATAAGCACATCCTTAAAAGGTCCCTAGTCGTAGGAGTTTCGAGACAGTGCATCGATAGTCCATTAGTAGACTAGTGTATACAGTCGAGACCCCAACGAGGGGCGGTGGCCGGTCTCACAAGCCACTGGTGTCAGTTGGTTTACCTAAGATGTATACAGGTGCTCATTAGGTTATGAGTACACCGGACAGGACTCGCTGGGAACCTGCTAGTTGGTCTTATACCAGACGTCAGATAGCAGTTCCCTGGTGACATGTGTATATGTTAGTTCATTGACCTAGGGATCGTCATTTGTCTCGTGTGAGTTCCCACTGTACTTTGATTACTACCCTACCATGGCTCAAAGGAGTCGTGCAAACAGGTTTTAGTTGGGTACAGTCCCGAGCCACATGGAGGCAGTGAGCGGATCTTCAGGGGTTCGTCTCTCCCGGTATTGGGGGTGAGGTCGCGCTGTGTCTAGGAGAGCCATTACGCAAAGCCCTCGGCCGAGGCAAGAGATTTACTGGTAGGTATTCCAGTAGTATCTCAGGGCGTTCTGGGCTACACTCCGACACGACTTGTACCGCTTTTGGGGGTCTGACTTTTACCAACCCCCTAGGCCCGACATGCGATGCTCATAGACGAACGGACCGGACTGTACGGATATTGTCACTGACAGGCTCAGTAGGGTGTCAGGATGAGTTCGCTCATCGACGCCCCTTTTGGTCAATAGCTGGTGGCCCGTCACGTATTGGCTTATACCTCTGACGTGCTAGTGGTTAAATCCACAGCCATAGTATTGACGAGTCTTTAGAGTCCACCACACTTACAGTTACTCAAGCTTTCGGGCGAAACGCTGTAGAGGCCGTATGGAGATATGGCAGGGTCCGATCAGATACGTGCGGTATTGCACGGATCAGGATCGGACAGTTTTGTACCAGTGGCCGTATAGGTATATGGCAGGGTTCGATCAGATACGTGCGGTATTGCACGGATCAGGATCGAACGGATTTTACTAGCCGGCTTTGGTTTAAGCCGGTACTAGTTTAGTACAGTGTAGATTTTGTCTCATTGCATTTATATCCGGTCGGAATACAGATGCAGGTGTGTATGCACAGTATCGGGGTTTTCCTGTAATTTATTATGGGACCAGTTTTCTGGAGTTGCCAGTTTGCATTCCGTTCCGGCCGGTTTTCCTTTGTTCTTTCCCGGCCGGACTTTTCTGATGGAGGGGGTAATTTGCAGTTTTGCAAATTGCATTTTGTGGAGGTTTTATTTGTAAGATGATTCATTATGAAAGCATCTTTTGATACCTTTCTTATCCATCATTATCATTTGCTTTTTGTTGATGAGAAAGGATTTGATCTTTGATTAGAGTTGATGTGAGGTTGTGATGATGGTTTAGGATGTGGTCACCACTTGTTCTCCTACACTCACCTCCCTTCATGCTTCATATTCATTCCTCCACCTTATTCTCTTCACTTGATGAAAATGGTAGAACACTTGAGAGAGGAAAAAGAATGAGAGAGTTCATCTTTATTTTTGTGAGGAATTCTTCATCTCCTTCTTCTTCTTGTGATGGAAAAATGAAAGCACCATTTTTCCTAACCCCATTCCTCCATCAAGGCAACTACAAACCCCAAATGAGACTAGCATGATCTACTACACATTCTACAGCATATCTTGAGCAAGTAGAGTTGCCGGCTTCATGCCCGAGTTGCCTCGGTATTGAGGCAGGAGCCCGTAAAAGACGAAGGCGATGTGGTGCCCTTTCCGGCGAGGAGGCGACGATATGGTGACTACACTTTCCGCGGGAGATCGGGACGATGATGAGAAGACCGGAGGACTCGGATCACTCGGTATACTTCTCACCCTATCTCTTGATTGCTAGCATTAGGTTAATGGTTACGATCCGGGTTTTCTTTGTCCGCGGTAGCGCCGGTTTCCGAGTAAGGAAAAAATTTTGATTCCGCATTTTGGCCTCGAGTATGAGGCCGGGGCGCTGCCGTGGCGCAACATATGCGATATGCATATGGACCCGGTTAAAATGCGCGTATGAGATACTGTAAATTAATCGGGCGACTTGCTTTTGGTCGGGTCGTATGTGATATGACCGGGTTGCTAAATCAAGTGTTGATTTATCATTAACCATTAGTTTCTCACTTGAAATCCTTTCTTGTCTTTATGCATGCATGCATGCATTCATTCTCATTCATGCACATTGGATGTGCATGCACACATACATGCATACATAAAGGTTATCATGGTTGATTATATAGTAGATGGTGGCAATATAAGACTCACACCTTTGTAAAATATTTATGGATATTATTTATTTGGAAAAAGATAATTGAAATGGAAATTGTTTCATGGTTTATTGCTTTGACCTTGCATTAACCCTTTGACTAACCATGATCTAATTTCTATGGTCATTTCTTTTCCAAACAAAAATATCTAAGATATTTTACAACCATGGTTAAAGATGAGAGAGTGAAAATATATATTTTCATTTTCTCATTTTTATTTGCAAGCTTATCATTATATTTGAGCTTAGAAAGCCATCATCTTCATCCTCTTTTCTCTCTTGCTCTCTAGTTCTTTCAAGTAAGCAAAAGAGTAAACAAGTTAGGATTTTGAAGTGAGAAAACCAAACACAACACCATTCTACACTAGTCTTGCCCACTTGTGAAGAATGTTAGCTTCCATTTTCTTCTCTTGATCTTGTAAAGTTTCAAGCTTGGTCAAAGAGGACTCCGGGTGGATCATCGTGGACCTAGAGGTTCTCAAACGGACGTTTTCCAACCCTCAAGTAGCCGAGGAGTCTAGCGTAGGGAGCTACAAAGGTTATACTCTCAAAACCCTAGCTTTATCTACTTGTGATGATGTGTATGTTTAGAAACCCTAAAATTCTAGTGATGATTCTTTGCATGTTCACTTAGCACCTTAAAAATTTAATTTTGAGACATGTGATGCCTTCAAACCCTTCATGAGGTGCTAGGTAAACCTAACAGTTCAGGAGAACAGGACATCCCAGCGCCACTCCGCAGGAGTAGTAGGCAGTCTCATCCACTCAAGAGATACTATGGATTTCTCATAGACGGGGATCGAGAAGATTGCATCATTAATGATGATGACCCTACTAGCTTCCAGCAAGCCATTTAGAGCGGTGACCCAGTAAAATGGTTGGATGCAATGCGGACCGAAATGGAGTCCATGTACATTAACAAAGTATGGACTTTGGACATTACTCCAGATGGGGTAAAACCCGTAGGATGCAAATGGATCTTCAGAAAGAAGATTGGTGTAGATGGACAGGTTGAAACCTATAAGGCTAGACTTGTTGCAAAGGGTTTCCGTCAAAGACCTGGTTTGGACTATGACGAAACCTTTTCTCCAGTGGCTATGCTTAAATCCATTCGGGTCCTTCTTGCTATTGCTGCCTTCCACGATTATGAAATCTGGCAGATGGACGTAAAGACGACCTTTCTAAATGGAAATTTGGAAGAGAGCGTCTATATGGATCAGCCTGAGGGATTCATTCAGAGTGGGAGAAGCTATAAAGTATGCAAGCTACTTAAGTCCATTTATGGACTAAAGTAGGCATATCGGAGTTGGAACATCTGTTTTGATGATGTTGTCAAAGATTTTGACTTTATCAAAAATCCAGATGAACCATGCATATACAGAAAGATTGTAGGGAGAGCTGTAGTATTCCTCGTCTTGTACGTGGATGGCATTCTCCTAATAGGAAATGATATTCCTATGTTACAGTCAGTCAAAAGATTCTTGTCACTTAAATTCTCCATGAAAGACCTGGGTGATGCCACCTACATTCTGGGGATCCGGATCTATCGTGATAGATCAAAGAGGATGTTGGGACTTTCGCAGTCCAGGTACATAGACAACATATTGAAGAGATTCAGTATGGATGATTCTAAGCGCGGTAACCTACCGTCTTGTCACGGAATCACCCTCTCCAAAGAGATGTCTCCCAAGACTGATTTGGAAAGGGATCGCATGTCGATTATACCCTACGCTTCTGCGGTAGGCTCTATAATATATGCGATGTTATGTACCAGACCAGATGTAGCATACGCATTCAGCATTGTAAGCTGGTGTCAGGCAAACCCAGGGGAGAAGCACTGGATAGCAGTAAAGAACATTCTCAAGTACCTGAGGAGGACTAAGGAGATGTTCTTGGTGTATGGCGGAAAGGACCTCCAGATCGAGGCCTTTGCCGACTCCGGCTTCCAGAGTGACAAGGATGACTCTAAGTCCATGTTGGGTTATGTCTTTACCCTCAATGGAGGGGCGGTCTGTTGGAAGAGTTCCAAGCAGGAGACCGGTGTTGACTCAACAATGGAAGCAGAGTACATAGCTGCTTGCGATGCCGTAAAAGAAGCTGTCTGGATGAAGAAGTTCCTCATAGAACTTCAGGTGGTTCCTACCAGTGTTGATCCAATACCTCTGTATTGTGACAACAACGATACTATAGCTTTAGCGAAGGAACCCAGGTCCCATCAGAAATCCAGACACATCTTAAGGCGGTATCACCTGATCAAAGAGATCGTAGATCGCCGGGAGATCGAGGTGAAAAGAGTAGAGACGGAGAATAACATTGCTTATCCATTCACAAAGGCCATTCCTCAGACGCAGTTCGAGAGGCTATTCGAGATGATAGGTCTACGATATGCCAGCTCATGGCCCTAATGCAAGTGGGAGATTGTTAGTGTATATGCCCTAGGGGCCATTATTGTATCGTACTTGTATGTATATTACTTAATGGAAGCTTGGGATATTCACAATTATATATACAGTCTTGTTAAAAATGGTAGTATGCTACTTGGTTTGTGTCTACTTTAATACGTGCATATGTTTCTTGTAACGTATCACTTATACATATTAGTAGAGCCCATAAGATCTTTGCTTGATTACCAGCATTGTGATGGTAGTCACACTAGTGGGGGCTGGGTAGTCTATAAGCAACATCCTATACTTGTCCCTAGTCATAGGATTATCGAGACTGGGCATCGATACTCCAGAGTAGACTAGTGTGTACGCTTCTCATCCGAGTTGGGGAGATGATCTATCCCACAGCCATCAGTACGTCGTACTGGAGATAGTATACAGGTGCTCGTTAGGTTACGGGTACACCGGACATGACTCGCAGGGGAATTGTTGGTTGGTATTATTCTCGTTGTCAGTTAACAGTTCCCAGGCGACATGAGTACAGCATAGTACGCAGACTTGACACTGCTACATCGCCTCGAGTGTGTCCCACTGTTCTTTGATTGTTACCTAACCACGGCTCAAAGGAGTCGTGCAAACAGGTAGCAGTTGGGTGCAGTCCCGAGAACTTGAAGGCAGTGGCGGTTAGAAAGGATTCATCTCTCCCGGTATTGGGAGTTGATATCGCGCTGTGTCGGAGAGCCATTACGCAAAGTCCCTGTCCAGGGCAAGCGAGATTTACCGGTAGGTTCCAGTAGTTTCTCAGGGTGTAATGGGCTACGCTCTGACATGACTTATACCGCTATTTGGGGACTGACGCTTGCCGCCCACTAGGCTCGATATGCGATAGTCTTAGACGAACAGACCGGACTGTACGGAGATTGTCAAATCAGGCTCAGTAGGAGTTCGGATGGGTTTCCTCATCGGCCTTCTTATCGACATCTACCTGGGGACCGTTACGTACAGCTAGTGCCGCTTGCGGTCTGTGGTTAAACCCACTGCCAGCGTAGTGTCGAGTCTTTAGAGTCCCACACAGAGTGTTTCCCTGCTCTAGGCGAAACGATATAGAGGTCGTATGGTTGTACGACAAGGGTTCGGACGCGTACTTATGTTTACGCACGTACGACGTTCGGACTGTTTTTGCTAGCAGGCTTTGGTTTAAGCCAGATTCTAGTATCGGGTTATTGGATTTGTACAGTCTAAAGTTTTTCCGTGTTTTCATGGATAGGAGGGGCATTCTTGTAATTTGTCGGGAAGCTTCTAGATGGATGATGACATGGAGGGTAAGGTGGCATTAGCATTTAATGAATTTGTGACTCACTTAGATGAATCATTCAAGTGAGTTAATGAAGCATTTATTGCTTAATGACTCACTTGATGATTCATTGCATATATTTAATGAAGCATGATGATAATGTATTTTGATTTATTCTTTTTGATTTTCTTATGCTTCATAATATATTAGAAGTGAGAAGCTTTTTCATTCATAACTCATGCTCACCTTCTATCTCCTCAAGCTCTCTCTTGAAACCCTAATCCTCCCCTCTCATGTGTTGAGATCAAGGATTAGATAGACTAATACATCCATAACCTCACTCTATATCCCCTAGGTAGCTTAGATTAGCACTTTTAGCAATATAGTTATCTTAAGTTAGAGATCAAGCTTGGCGTAGGAGCTCTCGGGTGGATCGTCTTTGACTCGAGGAAGCCGTTGAGGTGCCGATGTTCCAAGGAGCCTACGAGGAGTGGAGGACAACGATGAAGACCCGAAGAAAAAGTAACGTGAGGTATAACTTCGAATCCGAGTAGTTAAACCTCTCGTAGTTTGCTAGTAACGGTTTAGACACGATTCATGCGCTCAAGTCCGTGTTACGAAGCTTTGATAATCGTTTTTCATATATTCCGCCTCCCCGCAAGTTTGTGGGGTGCGTGACATGGACTTACATGATGCATCTTGCTTGAAGTCTTCTTGATTTAAGATGATCTACCTTGAAGAATCTCTAACCCAAGCTTACACTTCACTAATGAACTTATTAGAGAAGTGAATACCCTAATCTAAGTGGCTAGAATAAATGAGGATGATGAAGTAGGAATTTTTCTCTCTTTTGTTTTCAATTTCTCACACTTAATCATCACAAACATAAAACCTAGTGAAGCTTTTTTCAAGAGCAAAAAGAAGAAAAAGAAGAAGAAGAAGAAGAAGAAGAACCTTTTGTGATGAATATTGAATTATTGTTTTTGGTTACAATTGCAACCATGGGTTAAGAATGAGATCCTTAACCCTTGTAGAGAATAAACCAAGGGTTGAGAGTTTGGGTTGGGTTAACAAATATCTTCACAAAATATCAAGGAAAAATGACAAAGTCAAAGCTTCATGAAGCTTCCTTAACCCTCACCCAAATAGTTAACCCTAATCCAAACCCTAACTAGGTTTAAACTCAACATCCATGTTGCATTTGTAACCCTAACATGTTACAATATTATATATCACATATATAATATATTATGTAACAAAAGAAAATAATACAATTAACATATATCGTATATACATCAATGCATTATCAATTGAGAAAAAGAATCCATAAAGTGAGCTTATATTAGTTAATGTAACGTAATATATTACATATATAATTATACATTAAATTATCGAATCAACACTTGATGCGATAATTGTTCATATCATAATATTGCATTATTATATTCCCCATTCTTATTCATTTTACAAATAAACATGTGCTTTTGATCCATGTCTGCTACATAGTTGCAGGTTACAGGTTCTCGGAATAAAAACAGTGAAAATGATAAAAAGACGATATAAAAGTAAGACTAAGACCAATAAATGGAATGATCTTGATCATGTCTACAATTTGAAGACTAAACGAAGATCAATGAACAATTTTACAAAGAACAAAGGCAGCGCAAGGTTCAAGACTTCGTCATGAAGCAACGGTAAAAGTCCACTACAATATTTCACTGTGGAGATCTGGAAGAATTCTAGAAGCCAGTATGAGAAAACAACTGAAGAAAATAGAAGGAAAAATGCAACAGAAGAACACCTAGAAAAATGAGCTAATGAAGCCCCTACTTGGCCGCGGAACCGCGACCAAACCTTGCTCTTGGCTGCGGATCCACGGCCGTGCTAAGCCCGTATCAGTGGACAAAATTTTGGCGGCTGGCGGTGCGTTGACTAGTTCTTTTTCTTAGGGGGTAAAATTTAATAGCAGACGTGACTCGATTGTAACCCTAGGGTTTCTATGAATCTATAAATAGAAGCCTTAAAACCTTTTGTAGGTTATACCTTTTCTTGTACCTCATTGTAAATCTCAAATTCAGATCTGTAAATTTCTGTAAAGAATGAAGAGTGCATCAAATTAGAGTAAGTTTTCAATTCTTGCCCTAGTTAATTTTATTATCTGCCCTAGTATAATTTTCTATTCTTGCCCCAGTTTAGATTTTATTCTCTGCCCTAGTTAATCAATTTAGAAATGTTTTTCAATTCCCTAATGAGCGAGTAGTCTCCTCGCTTGTTAGGGTTAGATTTGGGGAAGGCTTGAGAGATGAAGATCTCTCACCCCTTTCTTGCCCATCACACGTTTTTATAGGACTCTATGCATACATGCACACACCGCTCCCTACGGCACCCTATCCCACGAGGTAGCGGTGATACCGTAGTATAAAGGACCGGTTGAGCGTGTCTTCCATGGAGGTTAGGGTAAGGATTAAGAAAGGAAGGAAGAGAACCTAGAGGAAGAATCACCGTTTCTTCCCGATGGTACTAATCCACTTTATTAATAATTACCATAACACCTGATAGATCTTAATATGGGCATAGAAAGCGGTGAGGAATAATGACTTTCCAAACTTAACCTAAACCTAACCATAGCAAGATTTAGATAAACTTTAGTTTTTAGATTTATAATTAATCCGACACCAATCGTAATTAACTCGTTAGAACGATTAGAGAATACGCAAAATCCCTGTGGACCGATCCGTACTCACCGGCTGGCTACTAAGCGATGTCGTTTTTGATTGCGGTTATAAATATTTTTGATTCATCTTTTAAAAAGCGCAAGCACGCTAAATCTCTAACAATCAAATGGCGCCGTTGCCGGGGATGACGTAATATTTCCTTTTTGCAATTTCGGGTTAATATAAAATTAAAAAAATCATAAAAAACTGAAAATTTTTTTAAAAAAAAATTTATCATCTTTTATTGTTTGAAGGGTATTTTTGGTTGAATTTTGCAGGATCAAAGAACAAACTCAGATCTGGAAAAATCCAAAGAGCAAAATAGAAAATGGTAGATCTGAATGACAGAGGAAAATCATAGCAGAGGAGTAGAAAAAATCTCGGGGATCGAACCGCCAAGTCAACCGCGGAACTGCCGCGTTGACCCACTTTTGACCGCGGAACTGCTGTGGGGAAGTGACGTCATCAAAAAAAAAACGACCGCGGAACCGCGGCGGTAGCACTACTTTGGCAGCGAAAGCGCGGTGAAAAAAAAATTTCACTGTAAGTTTTCTTTCTCCTTCTTCTGCAACCCCTGATATCTCCTCTGTAAATTTGCCTGCAGGATTCTTTGCGCTAAAAATCTCTCCCACTTCCAATAATTGATCTTGTGCAGGATTCTTTGCACCGCGCTATAAAATTTTTGATTGCAAGTGGTTGTTTACTGTTTTGCATATTTAATCTGACTTTAAGGGGCTTGAGACCAATCCAGATTGGGTGGGGAATTCATCACCCTTCCTAGGACCCCAGAAATCACATAAGGCATATTGCATTGACCTTAAAACGATTAGACTCAGCCCTAAGGACTTCGCGCTCAATAGGACAGAGGACTAGTTGTAGGCATCGACTGTTTATCCTAACCTGACTTTGTGGTGTCTAGGCAAGTGTGTCTAAGGCGAGTGGTTACTTAATTAGGGCCACTACTTTCGCAGTGGAGAGCCTCCCACTCACCTGGCACTTACCTGGCCACAATTGGCGGTGAAGAGGCGGTTTGAGGTCCTACTTCTTGCCCTTTGGAACAGTTAGGAGCTGTCTAGCTGACCTAGGTGACCTTAGATCTAGGCCTGATTGTGCATTTGTGGTTGATTGAACGTGTTGTTCCCCTCCGAACGGCGGCCTGGACGCGTGGCGGCCTGGACGCGTGGCGTCCGTGCCTGAGGTTCGGGGCGGATGCTAATTGGTGCTATCCGTCCATCTCTCCGAAGATGCCAAGTCGATCTATGGCACCGTGTATCGAAGGTTTAGACGAATGCGGCCGATGTAGCAGACTTCGTCAGATTCCCCCTCGTTTGAGGGGTTTTTGATTATGGGGACGCTCTTCCCTGTAGGCGCAAGCCCCTGCAGTTAATTACGCTACCGCATCGCGGTAACAACTTTCTCCTTCTCCAGATGGTCACTTCGTGTCGTGGGTGTTTCTTTCGTGTTTTATTGCCCGTGGATTGTTTACGGAGACTGAGTTATGTCGTCGCCCGTAGGGCGTGGACTAGTCCAAATCCGCGTTTATCTTTGATTTGGGTTTGGGGGTTTGGTTTGAATACGTTAGCCATACTTGAGGCTAAGATCAACTCAAACGTTTGTTAAGGATACGTCAGTCTAGTTTAAGACTAAGATCAACTTAACGGGATCGTTTAGATCCGACAAAGGAGCATTTGGGCTCTATTGTTCCAGTTTAGGGACATAGTGGTCCATCGTATGTGTGGCCGTCGGGACCCGTCACCTCTCTGACGACGTTGAAGGATTACAACGACGGATGTCAGAGGAGTTCAGAGATGTACCCTCGAGCCATAGTTAATTGGGGGGATTCATAGTCCAGTCTGTTTGAAGGTTTAAGGATACGTTAGCCATCTTTAAGGCTAAGATCAACTTAAACGGGACCGTTTAGATCCGACAAAAGAGCACATGGGGCTCTATTGTTCTAGTTTAAGGACATTGCGGTCCATGGGTAGTTTAAGGACATTGCGGTCCATGGGTAGTTTAAGGACGTTGCGGTCCATGGGTAGTTTAAGGACGTTGCGGTCTATGGGTAGTTTAGGGACTTTGCGGTCCATTGTTAGTTTGAAGACATCTCGGTCAAGGTTAAGGACGTCATAGTCCATGGGTTTAAGGACTCCACAGTCCGGTATGTGCTCTGGATGCTTCACACGGGTTCACTACCGTGCTAGGCGAGGACCAGGCTCCGCTCTGGACGTTTTCCACAGGGTCAAAAATTGACGTTATCCGCGTTCCACGAAACCAGGAATTTTGCACTAGATGCTTCACACGGGTTCACTGCCGTGCTCGGCGAGGACTAGGCTCCGCTCTGGGCGTTTTCCGCGGGGTCAGAAAGTGACGTTATCCGCGTTCCACGTAACCAGGAATTTTGCATTAGACATGGGTTTAAGGACCCTACAGTCCATATCATGGGTGGTCGTTGGGACCCGTCACCTCTTTGAAGACATTGAGGGATTACAATGCCAAGTATCAAAGGAGTGAAGAGATGTACCCTAGAACCGGAATGGCTTAAGTAGTCCTTGGCCCAATTTGGGGTCAAGACCGATTAATTATGTTATGAGCCCATTAGCCCAGTTAATTACGAGTTGAAGACTCATGACCTAGCTCGAGCTAAGTCCTATCATGTCTGGAATATTGGCTTCTTGTTGGTCCATTGAAGGAAAGGCTTTGCCTCTATCCATTTAGCCAATTGGGCCAAAGACTAGTGTTAAACACTACAGAGCAATCAATGTTGAACACTGGGAATGAGGTTGACAAGTTAGTGTTTAACACTAAAAGATAATTGGTGTTAAACACCAGCAATAAGGCTTTCAAATGATCATAAACACTAAAACAGATCAGTGTTGAACACTGGCAATGGAGATCTCAGATTAGTGTTAAATATTAAGGTAATCAGTGTTGAACACTGCGAATAAAATTCTTTGATTAGTGTTGAATACTAAGGCCCGACAGTGTTTCAATACTGTATTCGAGAGTTCCAATTTAGTGTTAAACACTAAGGCAAGAGGGGTCACGTGGCAACACGTGAGAGCGCCCTCCCTTCATTTATTCTGCTGAGATTATCGCATCCTTCTGAGCATCACGTGCCCTCACGTGACGGGCATTTAAATGCTTGTATCTAAAGCTTCTGCCGAGGGTCACGTGGGTCACGTGGGGTGCTGCCTCAAAGGGGCTTTCTGTAGATCTCTTGGGGGGGTCACGTGGTGACACATGACCCTGCCTCTATGTTTAGAGGATCTGTTAATCTTTTCCAGGAATTAAATTCCTCGTAGGGTTAAACCCTGACAGTAATTTCAGAGGAATTAAATTCCTACTTCCTTTTGAAGATTTATATTCTGAATAGAATTAGACTCTGAATTTTCTGTAGGAATTAAATTCCTCATAAATATGAAGAACTGAATAGGGTTAGACCCTAATAAAAGCTTTTAAGGAAATTAAACTCCCATTTTAAAGAATTATGATTAAAGGAATTAAATTCCCGCTGTTTCAACAGAACTATGTTCTTAATTAGGGTTAAACCCTGTTTCTTTTTGCTCTGAAGGAATTAAATTCCCATAACACAGGGTCAAACTCTAGTTTTGTCTTAAAGGAATTAAATTCCTATAGTTCTGTGAGAATTAAATTCTCATGTTTCCATTCCCTCTCTATGTTTTGGATCTGCATGGCAGGATCTCGACCCATTGAGAATTAAATTCTCAACCTAAAGGGGAGATGTGCACTTTGCAGATCCTCCATAAAAGAGAGAAGAAATATGTTCTTCTGTTTTATATATCAGAGTTAAACTCTGTTGAGAATTCAATTCTCCCTCCTTCAAAAAGCCTTCCCTTTCTTACCTAGGGTTTTCCTTTGCAGAAGCTCCAAATTCCTCAAAGTAATCAAGGCTCTCTCCTTTTTTCTCCCTCTGTGTATATATCTCCCTTTTTTGTATCTCTTGGCTCCTATTTATAGGAGAAGCAGCCGAATAATTAGTTTTTGACGAATCTTCCTTGAGATATTTGATTTGCATCCATTATTCGTTCTGGACCTTTGGATTATTAGTTGAATTTTATTCACCATTGGATTTCAAATCCGGGGATTCTCCCTTGTTATTTCGGTTAGATTTAAAAGGGAAATCTTTCCAAACCCGAGATTTTCCCATAGATAGATGATATTTAATCACCTCTAAATCTTTAATTCGATCGGCTCCAGATAATCACTTTCCTTTGGAAAGATTTGAATCTCCTTCAGAATTTAATTCTGTTAACAAAACGGGCTTTGAAAGCCGGTCACGTGTGACCACGTGACCCCCTTGGAACGAGCCTTCCTCTTTCTTTTTGTTCTCTGTCTTCTGGTTGCTGTTCAGTCATCACGTGTCAACACGTGACCATTGGTCACGTGTGAACACGTGACCCCTGTTGGGAGCCTCTTTCTTTGATTCAACTGGAGGACGAGTCTGCTGCTTTGAGCGTCACGTGCCAACACGTGACCTCTTCTGAAGCCTTTTTTTTGACTTGATCAGGGAACCAATGTGCCTTTTCCGCTGCTTTTATATGTCACGTGTCAACACGTGACTGCTGGTCACGTGTAAGCACGTGGCCCCCTTTTTGAAGCTTTCCCCTAAGCTTTTCTGATTTTAAATCAGGAAACAAATGCCCCCACAACGTTGTTCTCACGTGTCTGCACGTGAGTGCAACGCTGTCACCTTTGTGACCGTTGGATTCCTTTAGGGATTTGGGGAGATGAAACGTTTCCATTGCCTTCTATAAATACCACTGTCTCTTCATAAGAGCCTTCACTTTGCTCATCTTCATCATTTTCTTCTGAGGACTTCTTCTTTGAGAATTTAATTCTTGCTTTCAGAGCTTAGTTCTCTGTCTTAAAACAATCTTCAGAGTTTAACTCTGTTCGAAAAGAATCCTTTTTCTCAGGTAATGTTCTTGGACAACGATGGACCTTCATATTTCTCTGGATTTTAAATCCAAAACAAGGGTTTTTACCCTTTTTCCTTCATATTTTCCATAAGAACATGAAACCGCTTAACCTACAAACTGTAGATCTCTTAGGGTTTAAATGATCTTTGGGGAGATGATGATGGCGTTTCAACCCCATGGAATTTAATTCCATCAAAAATATTTCTAGGAATTTAATTCCCTTTTCTTAATAAGGAATTTAATTCCAATGAAGGACTTGATTTCTTCACACGGAGGTTTCCCGGGGTCTCTTGGCCCTAGGTTGTTCTTCCTGCCATTAATGCAATGGGGGCTTTGTAATGATTCTCGTGACTTTTATTTCAGGTATCATGGATGCCCATCTGTATAGTCTTGACGAGATCATTTCCTACGGGAATATTCGTGCGCTGGGCCGCAGTCAGAACCAGGAGTTCACCGATGCTCAGTGTGCCGAGATCATGAGCCGCTTTGACGAGTACAACCATCGGCTACTCCCCCGTCGCTCTTCTCTTCTGAGGCTGATCGTGCTGGCGATCAGGGAGGCTCTCCCTTTATTTTGTGCTGGTGTGCCGCTTGGGTCATTGGACGCCGCCGAGGATAAAGTACACTCGATGTATCGGATGCACTTGATTTCAAAGAGGAGGCGGGATAATCTCATTGATCTCCTGCATCAGATTTTTCAGCAATCAGCCATACTTGCCGCCTACCGGAGGGTAGAGGACATCCGCGGGGACCCCGATGCTTGTGACCGTGAGAGAAAGCATCCTAGGGAGGTTCGAAATGCTTGGAAGATCTTGAATAAAGTTAATTTCGAGTTTCTCAACCCATGCCCTGTGTCTGAAGCCTTGCCATTGTAAAAGTTTTCTTTTTATTTTGTATGGCCTTCTTGAAGTCTGGATGATAAGTTCTGTTGTGTCTTTGTATGTTTGCATGCTTTTTCTCTGGGATTTTATTATTTTGCTACTATTGTTGTTTGTGCTTTTTAATATGCAGGGTACTACTCCATATTTTTCCTTTTAAATGCACATCAGGTTTAGGCCTCACGTGTTCTACACGTGGGATCCCTTGATGTGGCTATTCACAAGATTTTCCCCATGCCATATTTTCAGTGCACAATGTTAGATGCAGAAAAGGGTCTTGGAAATAGTTCCATCTCCTTGATTTTCGATGCCTTACCTTTTTTAGGCCTTGGAAATAGCTTCACCATGCAAGATTTTCCGCGCACAGCACTTAATGCACTTCATTATTTATGAGGCTATAGCTTTCTTTTCCTTTCACAGAGAGATTTATATCATATATATTTTTTTTGTCTTGAGAGAGAAACGAGTGCCATGTCTTGTAATCGCCCTCATGCTCGTCGACAGCCATGGGAAGTTCCTCTTGAGGAGATGATCCCCCGCTTTGCTGCTCGGTTGGTGGACCCCCTCCTTTCCGACAACGAATGTGACTTAGCCATGCATGAGCTCTCGATCCGTAGAGGGTCTCCCCTCCCGATGGGTTCCCTCTGGCTCCAGATGATTCTCGCGGCCGTGCTTGCCGACATCCCTCCTCACCCGGCAGAGATGACCTTGGCGATACTTGACGCGGCTGAAGAAAAGCTCGAGGGCTTTTATGAAGCGCGCCTGATTACTCAGGCTTTGAAGGATCGCTCAATTAATCTGCTGAGCCAGATAAAGGCCCGACGAGCTGTTATGTCTGCTTTCGCAGACGAACACGGCGCCAATCGATGGGGAGCGACTCCTCGTGAGAACCGTCGCTTTGACGTGCTGGAGAGAGCGGAGAGAGAGATGGAGAACCTTGTCCTTTGTTTTGTTAACCCTTGTGCCGCTGATCCCGTGTTTGGTGACCTTTTTCCATTAGCGTAGCATTTTTAAATTAGTCCCTCCTTTTTGTATGCTTTATGTTGAACTTCCATGTAGGCTTGGTACTCGTATGTATGTTTCCACTTGCATGAATAAATTTTGTGTTCCTCTTATGTGAACTTTCTTTAATTGCAAATGCTATCATCATTTTCCTGCACATTAGACCTTTTTGGGCATTATGAACGTTCATGCGACTGCAAATGCCATTATTATTTTTTGAATGCTCATATGATTGCGAATGCATGCTCGAAATATGTTTGAGATCTTTCTTGTTGCCTTTCACGTCAGGTGATGTGAGCGCGTTTTAGATCGATTATTCCCGTCGGCTGGAAGCCCATTTATACGGTCTTGTAAATGTCTTGTTTCCGAGGCCGTGGTCACGAACGCGAGCTTTCGTGGCCACGTAGCGAACATATCGTTATGCGAGAGAAAGGCTCGGCCGTAAATTTTTGGAGAGGGAGCTAGCTTCCAAGGCGCTGAGCGAGCTTCGTGCTACCCTTATCACCAAGGCCAACCAAGCGTATGAACTCTGGCGGTTGCTTCAGGAGTTCATCAAAGAGGTGGTGTCCCTCGATAAAGCTGCCACGTTCACTCGTGAAAGGGTCGAGGCTCATAAGGCCACTGAGAAAGAGCTCAAAGCTCAGCTTGCTTCATATCAGGCCCAGCAAGCTCAGGCGGAGGCTCGCCTTCCGGAGATCTTGCGTCATGAAGCCGTGGCTCAACAAAAGCAGGATGAGTTGTCCAAGCTGCTGAATCGCCCACCGGCTTGAAACATTTGTATCTTTTCTCCCTTTTTTTTGTACATACTCATGGATAAGAGTATCTTTCTTTTTGTTTCTTTCATGAATTATACTTTGTATCCATTTTGGCTTATGAATAAAAGATACAATTTTCCCCTCAATGGTGTATCCCCTTTTTATTGAATGTATTCTGCGAATATTCTATCTTGATCTCCTTGCAGGACAGTGATGGCTTAGGATACAGGGTTAGGATCTGCTTCCTAAGGATTTTGCACTTTATGAGCCACGAGGGTCTCATAAAGAGTTTTTCTCCATACAGGTCGAGAGGATCCCATAGGTGTAAGTTCTTTTTAGAGATCGTGAGGATTTTAAGCGGGTTTTCCCTTGGGAGTCGTAAGGATCTCACAAGGGAGGTTTTTTTTCTTCCTTACAGGTCGTGAGGACCTGCAAGTGTTGAATGTGGTCACCCTTATCCGTGTTTCACGGGTCAGAGGCTGCTCCAGGTATCGTAGTTTAAAGACATCGCGGTCAAGGTTAAGGACCTCATAGTCCGTGGATTTAGGGACTCCACCGTCCGCTGTTAGTTTTAAGACATCACGGTCAAGGTTAAGGACCTCATAGTCCGTGGATTTAGGGACTCCACAGTCCGATGTTAGTTTTAAGACATCACGGTCAAGGTTAAGGACCTCATAGTCCGTGGATTTAGGGACTCCACAGTCCGGTGTTAGTTTTAAGACATCACGGTTAAGGTTAAGGACCTCATAGTCCGTGGATTTAGGGACTCCACAGTCCGGTGTTTGGTTGCAGGGACCCTTCACCTCTTTGAAGACGTTGAGGAATTACAACGCCAGGTATCAAAGGAGTGAAGAGATGTACCCTTAAACCAAGGCAGAATTCGTAGGGAATCGGGGTGTTTGATCGTTAGTTTTAAGACATCACGGTCGAGGTTAAGGACGTCATAGTCCGTGGATTTTAAGGACTCCACAGTCCGGTATTTGCTCTGGATGCTTCACACGGGTTCACTGCCATGCTTGGCGAGGACCAGGCTCCGCTCTGGATGCTTTACACGGGGTCACTGCCGTGCTCTGCGAGGACCAGGATCCGCTCTGGACGTTTTCCACGGGGTCAAAGAGTGACATTATCCGCGTTCCACGTAACCAGGAATTTTGCACTAGATGCTTCACACGGGTTCATTGCCGTGCTCGGCGAGGACTAGGCTCCGCTCTGGATGCTTCACACGGGTTCACTGTCGTGCTCTGCGAGGACCAGGATCCGCTCTGGACGTTTTCCACGGGGTCAAAGAGTGACATTATCCGCGTTCCACGTAACCAGGAAATTCGCACTAGATGCTTCACACGGGTTCATTGCCGTGCTCGGCGAGGACTAGGCTCCGCTCTGGACGTTTTTCGCGGGGTCAAAGAGTGACATTATCCGCGTTCCACGTAACCAGGAATTTCGCACTAGATGCTTCACACGGGTTCACTGCCGTGCTCGGCGAGGACTAGGCTCCGCTCTGGATGCTTCACACGGGTTCACTGCCGTGCTCTGCGAGGACCAGGATCCGCTCTGGACTTTTTCCACTGGGTCAAAGAGTGACATTATCCGCATTCCACGTAACCAGGAATTTTGCACTAGATGCCTCACACGGGTTCACTGCCGTGCTCGGCGAGGACTAGGCTCCGCTCTGGATGCTTCACACGGGTTCACTGTCGTGCTCTGCGTGGACCAGGATCCGCTCTGGACGTTTTCCACGGGGTCAAAGAGTGACATTATCCGCGTTCCACGTAACCAGGAGTTTTGCACTAGATGCCTCACATGGGTTCACTGCCGTGCTCGGCGAGGACTAGGCTCCGCTCGGGATGCTTCACACGGGTTCACTGCCGTGCTCTGCGAGGACCAGGATCCGCTCTGGACGTTTTCCACGGGGTCAAAGAGTGACATTATCCGCGTTCCACGTAACCAGGAATTTTGCTGATTGTATCCGCATTTCACGAAATGGAGGTTTGACTCTCGGTGATATGTATATCGCTGAGCCATGGAACTGGGGGGGCCGCCGCTGTTCCGTTTCACTTGAGGTTGTGTCTGCTGCCATGAGACGAACGACGAGATGATCTCTAGGCTATCCGTGAATCGTCGAGATTTGGCTTCTACTTATGATGAAACCTGGGGAAGGAGTATGATCCCTTCTTTGTTTGCGCCCCTGGATTGTACACAGGGGTAGATGTGACATCACCTGTAGGGCGAGGATTTCACTTTTATTTTATTTCTTTTTCCGCGATGCTCTATCATTTCAGCTTTTATATCGCGAAGGTCGCGATTGCCCCATCATTTCGGCTATTTTTCGCGGTGCCCAATCATTTCGGCTATTTATTTATTTTCTCGCTGCTTTTTATTGCGAGTTGCCCCATCATTTCGGCTATTTTTCATGCCTTCATTTTTACTTGCTGCTTTTTATTGCAAGTTGCCCCATCATTTCGGCTATTTTGTAGGCATGTGTGGCTTGCTAGCCTTTTCGCTGCCAGCCTGGATTTTAGGCACCGATTTCGGCATCAGCACCGCTACAACTGGAATGTTGCCAGGAGCGAATCATCATTTGCCTTTGTCGATGACGAACAAAGGTGGCTCAGCAAACAGGGTTAAGGGTCCTGTCGACCAAGGCTTTTGACTTCATGAGCCGTAAGGGTCTCACAAAGGTATTTCTCCCTACAAGTCGTGAGGATCTTGCAGGTGTATTTTCTCCTTAGGGATCGTGAGGATTCCTTAGTGTGTGCTCCTCTGTAAGTCGTAAGGATCCTACAAGAGGGCTTTCTCCTTATGGATCGAGAGGACCTACAAGGGTTGGACTTTGCTGGGGAAATGTTTATTCGCGCCCGTGGATTGTATACAAGGGTCAGTATTGAGTCCTTTGTAGGGCAATATCGAAGATTGTGGAGGATTGCTTAAGCACAGGTTTAGGTCTCTGTAACTTAAGACTTTCAAATCTTATGAGCCGTAAGGGTCCCATAAGAGAGTTTTCCTTACGAGTCGTGAGGATCTCGTAAGTGTACTTTCTCCTTAGGAATCGTGAGGATCCCTAAGTGTGTTGCTCCTTTGTGTGTCGTAGGGATCTCACGCAGGTGGTTTCTCCTTACAAGGTCGAGAGGACCCTATAAGTGTCTTTTTAACGAGGTTGTGCCCTTTCGGGTTTTCACAAACACTCGCCGGTAGTCCTGCTGTTTTTACTCACGGAGCCCTTTCGGGTTTTCATCCGTGCCCATTTTGCTTATGGACATACCGTTTTTATTTTATATATTTCTTTTTTTTTCTTCTTCTTTTTTTATCTCGTCAGCCCAAGGATGCTACGGTAGTAGTTCAGGGACATTTCGGTCCGTCGCTAGTTTAAGGACGTTTCGGTCCGTCGATAGTTTATGGACGTTTCGGTCCGTCGATAGTTTAAGGACGTTTCGGTCCGTCGTTAGTTTAAGGACGTTTCGGTCCGTCGTTAGTTTAAGGACGTTTTCGGTCCGTCGTTAGTTTAAGGACGTTTCGGTCCGTCGTTATGGGAAGGCCAGCTGCTGCTTGTAAAGTCTGAGCCTAGGAAGATAGCGAGCGGACATAGTCGTCGTCATCTATCATTGACCCAGGCTATGGCTTATCAAGCATAGTATTTCTTTAAGAAGCGGCCGTTTATTGGCCTGAAAGGCCTTTCACCGTGCATGTCCACGAGTAGATAGGCTCCACCCTGGTAGACCTTGTCTATGATGTAAGGGCCTTCGTAGTTTGGCTCAAATTTCCCCCGCTTGGCACGATTGGGGATCATAGGTCTTTTGACCACTAGCACGAGTTCGCCTTGGCGGAATGTCCTCGGCCTGGTCAACCTTTCGTACGAGCGCGTCATCTTCGCTTTGTAAGCTTCTAGATGTTGTTGCGCCATGAGCCGGGTTTCGTCGAGGGCATCAAGCTCCTCAAGCCGAAGGTGAGCGTTTTCTTCGTCCGTCAGCTCGTGGTGGACCGCCACTCGTAGAGAGGGTAACTCTATCTCGAGGGGGAGTACTGCTTCCGTCCCAAATACCAACGCGTACGGCGTTGTGTTCGTGGCCGTCTTGAATGTAGTTCGATAAGCCCAAAGGGCTTCTTGCAGCCTCTCATTCTAGTCTCTATTATTCCGGGAAACGGTCTTTTTTATGATCTTCGTCAAGGTCTTATTGAAGGCCTCGGCCAGACCGTTAGCTCGTGGGTTGTAAACTGAAGAATATCTCCAGTCTATATTGTGCTGCTGCGCGAAGCGGCTAATCTTATGGCTTCTGTAGGCTGGCCCGTTGTCGGAGATAATCCGTCGTGGGGTTCCGAACCGATAGATGACGTGCGTCTTGAAGAAATGGAGGATATTCTCCGTCTTCACTTCCCTCAGCGGGACTGCTTCTGCCCATTTGGAGAAGTAATCAGTTGTCACCAGGATAAAACGATGTCCCCGGGATGATGCTGGCTCGATGGGGTCGACTATGTCAGTCCCCCACATTTCGAATGGCCAACTAGCCACCGTTGGATGTAGTGGATTTGGATGTTGGTGGATAAAGTCCCTATGAATCTGGCACGAGTAGCATTGCTTCGCATACTCGAGGCAGTCTTGGACCATCGTGGGCCAATAATAACCCATTCGTTTGATTTTTAACTTCATTTTTGGGCTTGCTTGATGAGAACCATAGATTCCGTCATGAACCTCTTGAACGACTCTTTCTGCTTCGTCATGTCCTAAACATCTCAGCCACAGAGAATCAAACGACCTCTTATACAGAGTATCATTGACAAAAGCGAAAGATAGAGCTCGTTTCATGAGCTGATGTCTTGAGGACGCTCCTTCGGGCATTCGGTGGGACTTAAAGTAGTCTATGAAGACTTCCCTCCAGTCCTCAGCCTTCTTATGGTCTTTTATTTATAGGGTCGTCTGCTCAGTCGCTCCCTTTTCTTCGTATGATTCCGGAGATATTTCTGCCGGGGCGAGCACTCAACGGCTTTGCACCATGATTTTGACGTCATCGAGGTTCTCATGAGCTAGTTCTTTAGCGAGCTTAGCTAGCGCGTCTGCTTTGCTATTTTTCGCACGTGGTATACTTTCCAAAGTGTAGGAGGGAATTTGGGTCAACAATTGTTGCACCTTTTCACCGTATTTCACCAATTCCGGTTTGCACGTTTGGTAGTCGCCGTTTACTTGACTAACGACCAGCTGGGAGTCCCCATATATGAGGAGATTTTCAATTCCCATGTCGATGGCGATCTCGAGGCCTGCTATCAGAGCTTCGTATTCGGCTTCGTTGTTTGTCCTCGATTTCGTTAAGGAGAAAGCAAAGCGCATCGTCCCTCCTTGTGGGGTTACGAAGATAAGGCCTACTCCCGATTTGATTATGGGGGTACATTGTTTGCGCTTCTTCATGGAAGATGCCCCATCAAAATAGAGTTCCCATCGGGTATCACCGCCGCCGATCGCATCAAATGCATGTTCGTCCGGCAAATCACAGTTCTGAGGAGAACCGGCAGGTACTGGATGCTCAGCAAGGAAGTCGGCAATGGCCTGGCCTTTCACTGCCTTAAGAGGTCGATACGTTATCGAGAACTCCATCAGGAGTAGAGCCCATTTAGCGAGTCGACCCGTCAATATAGCCTTTGACATCAAATATTTAAGATGGTCCGCCTTCGAGATGAGACAGACTTCGTGCGCCAACGCATAGTGTCTGAGCTTTGTTATCGCGAAGATCAACGCCAAGCAGTGTTTTTCAATGGGAAAGTAGTTGCTTTCTGCCCCCAGCAGAACTTGACTTAAGTAGTAGAGTGCTCTCTCTTTTCCTTGATCGTTCTCTTGTGCCCATAATGCGTCTAAGGAACCTTCGAGGGCGGTTGTATAAAGAATGAGGGGTTTTCCCTTGACCGGCGCAGCCAACACCGGAGGGTTCTGCAGGTACTTCTTGTAAGTGCACGGCGGCGCCCCGGCCGTCAATCCGACGGCCAAATGCGGAAGCGGTGATAAACTTTAATTTTGCGAACTTAGCAAACCGGCACCATCACGCACTAAACACCCGGATCAAACCATTAACTAGTCTAGGATAACAACAAGACGGGTTAGAGATATAACGAATGATCCGAGTCTTCCGGTCTTCTCCTCGTCGTCCCGATCTCCTGCGGAAACTCCGGTCGTCGCCTCCTCGCCGGAAGGGCACCACATCGCCTGCATCTTTTACGGGCTCCCACCTCAATACCGAGGCAACTCGGGCGCGAAGTTGGCTGGCCGACGCGTCCAAGATTTGCTGTAGAATGTGTAGGGTTGAGGCTATGTCTCATTTGGGGTTTTGTTGCCATTTGAAGATGATGGAGGAATCAAGATAAGAAAAATGGTGCTTGCATTTTTCTAGCATGAAAATGAGATCAAGAATGCCACACTCTCAAGAATGAAACTCTCTCATTTTCTTTCTCTCAACCATGGCCAACCTCTTCCATCAAGTGAGTAGAATATGGTGGAGGAATGAATATGAAAACATAACAAGAAGGGAGGTGAGTGTAGGAGAAGAAGAATGGTGACCATAACCAAACATCATCATAACAAACTCAAATCAACCTCAAATCCTTTCTAATCTCATTAATACAAATCAAGTGATGTAAAGAGAATCAAATGATGGTGGAAAAGAAAAGATGCCATCATAATCAATATATTTGCAAGAAACCCCTCCACAAAGTGTTGTTTGCAAACTTGCAAATAACCCCCTCCATCGTAAAAGTCCGGCCGGGAAAGAACAAAGGAAAACCGGCCGGAACGGAATGCAAACTGGCAACTCCAGAAAACTGGTCCCGTAATAAATTACAGGAAAACCCCGATATTGTGCATACACACCCGCATCTGTATTCCGTCCGGATACAAATGCAATGAGACAAAATCTACACTGAACTATACTAGGATCCGGCTTAAACTAAAGTCGGCTAGTAATATCCGTCCGATCCTGATCCGTGCAATACCGCACGTATCTGATCGAACGCTGCCATATTACTATACGGCCTCTAGTACAAACCGTCCGATCCTGATCCGTGCAATACCGCACGTATCTGATCGGACCCTGCCATATCTCCATACGGCCTCTACATCGTTTCGCCCGAAAGCTTGAGTAAATGTAAGTGTGGTGGACTCTAAAGACTCGTCAATACTATGGCTGTGGATTTAACCACTAGCACGTTAGAGGTATAAGCCAATACGTGACGGGCCACCAGCTATTGACTAAAAGGGACGTCGATGATTGAACTCATCCTGACACCCTACTGAGCCTGTCAGTGACAATATCCGTACAGTCCGGTCCATTCATCTATGAGCATCGCATGTCGGGCCTAGGGGGTTGGTAAAAGTCAGACCCCCAAAAGCGGTACAAGTCGTGTCGGAGTGTAGCCCAGAACACCCTGAGATACTACTGGAATACCTACCAGTAAATCTCCAGCCTTGGCCAAGGACTTCGTGTAATGGCTCTCCTAGACACAGCGCGACCTCACCCCCAATACCGGGAGAGACGAACTCCTGAAGATCCGCTCACTGCCTCCATGTGGCTCGGGACTGTACCCAACTAAAACCTATTTGCACGACTCCTTTAAGCCGTGGTAGGGTAGTAATCAAAGCACAGTGGGAACTCACACGAGACAAATGACGATCCTCAGGTCGATGAACTAACCTGTACACATGTCACCAGGGAACTGCTATCTGACGTCAGGTATAAGACCAACTAGCATGTTCCCGGCGAGTACTGTCCGGTGTACTCATAACCCAATGAGCACCTGTATACATCTTAGGTGATCCAACTGACACCAGTGGCTTGTGAGACCGGCCACCGCCCCTCGTCGGGGTCTCGACTGTATACACTAGTCTACTCTGGAGAATCGATGCCCTGTCTCGAAACTCCCACGACTAGGGACCTTTTAAGGATGTGCTTATAGACTCCAGCTCTCACTTATATGATCGCCCTCATACTGCTGGCAGTCAAGCAAGAATCCTAGGGGCTCTATCAACGTGCAATAGCGACCTGTCAGGTCACCTAAAGCAGTACACGATGATAAAGGTAAACCAGATAGCGTACTATCATCTCTAGTAAGACTGTCCTACCGGGATAGGTCCTCCCTCAATCATTGCAATCACGTGCCTGTGATCCAATAATTGACTCTGAGGGCACTATCTCCAACAATCTCCCACTTGCACTCAAGGCTAATTATTACGATGTCGCATACTCACATCCTGTGTGATACCGAACACCCAACTCCCCTACTAGTCAGTCTCACAAAATCCATTTGTGAAACTATTGCGTTCGAGGAATAGCCTCAGTGAGTGGATCCGCCTTGATGTTTCTTTCTATGTCTCTCTATATCTCAAGTTCGCGGAGAAAGCCATCTCCCGAAATGAGCAATACCTGTCTTAGAATGTCTGGATGTCTGATGGGACCTAGCTCATAAATGAACTCCAAATCCAAACTTCTTAGACTGTATCGTCAACTGAATTTAATCAGTATCCTGCGCCATGCCTCCCTCAGTATTGCTTTGGACCACCTGTCCAAAATACTGCCCCTCGTCAGAAGGAAAACTATAACTCTGACAACCTCCTTGTCGTCCATGTCACCTTGGAAGCCTGGAATGATAATCGTCTCCTAAAGGAGGCAACCGTTATCATATCCCTAGAACATTCACTTATGTTCTAAAACTGCTTCCGACTGTTCCTCCAGGATTGGATCAATATCAACTTATTGCATCTAGTGCAAGAACAACATCTGGTGTGGTACTTGACATCTCATGATTGACTCAATTGCCTAAGCAAGTGATCTGCCAATCATGCACATCCCTCTCTACTTTAGTCTATAAGACACCTTTAGAGAGGGTGACTCCATTACCTGCAAGTATACTACCGTGCCAGGAGTCGTCCATTCTAAATACTCTTAGAATGCTGTCTAAGTACCCAGATTGGGAAACCACCCAAATCTAGATCTAAAACCATAGATCTAGTCACCAGTATGTCTGATATAATGTCCAAGTCCTTTGTGGAGAAACCACTGTGTGACGACCAAAATATAACCGATCGTAGTATAGGAATGTCACTTCCTACTTTGTGTATGTCATCCAAAACCCGGATATCACACCCTACTACCTTCTCAATAGATCCATCCCCTATTCTGATGAAGTCAAACCTATGACTGTCACGTCAGAAATAGATGATATATCTCCGCTACATCTGCTTTAGTCTATAAATAGACATAAGCCTGATGTCCACCAATGCTTCCGCTGCTCCCACTGACTACGACAACCCTCTGGCAGAGTCATATAGACGTGCACTTCTAAAGCTAGTTTAGAACGACGCTATACTCATCCTCCTGCTGGGTCTCGCAGCCTGGAACAACAACAATGGCAAGTGTGGGTAAACAAGAACTTCCCTGTCACCGTCCTTGAGGCTACCGGAGTACCTCTCGGGTGCCTGAAGTTACCCACCTTATCTGCGGAGTGGCCAATGGAATGTCAAATCAGATTGAATCTTTAGGTTCCTTATCAAATCTTCAGTAATCGTTTGCGGTTCTGGAATCACTTCCAGTTCTACCATACTCCCACTACTGTTTTTGAAAAAATCCATTTTTAATAAAACTGTGGCGAGTCAAGAACAATATCACTATTGATCTTCCAGATGGTAGAAAATCAACCCTCGTCATAGCCTGGGTCAACCCACAAACTGTCATTACAGAAACGTTCCTTGAGTTGTCCAGTGTCTGGTTTTAATCATAAGCCGGACAACTCCCCGTACCTTAACA
This sequence comes from Agapanthus africanus, assembly GCA_030015575.1. Lineage (NCBI taxonomy): Eukaryota > Viridiplantae > Streptophyta > Magnoliopsida > Asparagales > Amaryllidaceae > Agapanthus > Agapanthus africanus. The sequence continues at coordinate 160,063,694 of JASDDO010000031.1, read as the reverse complement.
ACGTTAAGATATGAACTGTTCTATATCCAATATAGAACCAGAGGCACTGATTTAATTGAACCAGATTCAAATCATGCAGCTATCTCCAGTGCATGTCAACTAAATGGAAGGAGGCCGATCAGCGTTACTCAACTTAGGAATGCTTCCAATTATGAGTAACCTGAAAGAGAAGCAAGTTCTCTTTATCATTAGTATCAACTGAATACCATACACAAGTATCTACATCTTCGATCACTTTGAAGAATCCCGATACTTGCTACACCTGGTTCTCTACTCTATTCAAATACCTATAACTCCTCAAAACTTAGACCCTGTGTTTCTACGAAACACATGTCTAAGAACTAGAGAAGTTAAAAGTAAACAGAATATAGTATGAGGACCAACCCCTCTGTCCTAATAGACACTGGACAACATACAATACTCTGTATAAGTCCGCTGAGTCTAACAACTCTCTCACTGTGTGTCGTAGGTTGAAAACTGTACTTATGGTTAAGAAGAATTACACCGCTGTTTAATGCTCCTTACCTAACCATCCACTGATATAGGTAAATGTCATCGACATAATATCAAAAGGTATATCTCACTCTATGAAAATAGACGTACAGATATATCATTTTGAAATTGGTGCACAACAGCGGATATTCAAAACCAAATATTTGCCGACCGGCAAACAGCCCAGGTGATCTCCTCAAATATCACCGATTACAACGAATCCCGATATAATGAGGATGATCACCTTATTCCCAATAACTTACTCCTACTCATCATCTGTAAAACCATACTGATGTGAGAATCAAACCTGGTAAATACATACCCTGGAGCAAGTGTCTAATCGGGAAATCAGTTTTCTTTTAACAGTACACAGTTGAACTGAAACATTGAAATGTTTCGATAGGTTATCCTGGTATTCCTAGTAATGCCTCTACCATTATCCAGATTCACAACTATAACCGTATAATTCTTTGCCACCTCTCCAAATCCCTTTATATGTCTTTAGTCATTACCTTCTGCACACCCCTTTAGGCCAATCGGTTTTCTTCCTTCCCTATCGTTCGGCACCAGCCTATGGTTTGGAAGAAGACTATCCAATAAGCATAATGGGTGTACTGTCCTAATCCTAGGAGCACTCGCAATGCGAGAGAAGGTGAAGATAAAAGACAACCGAATAAACCTTATTCGTATTTCTCCTGGACCAGAATCCATCCCCGAACTGGAACAAGTTCCTTTCGAGTTCGTATATAACCATACGATGGAGTATCCAATGAACTGTGGATCTTCGTAGTGATACGGAGTGTCCTGGAGAAATACAAAGGTGATTTAGGATTGGCGAAGAAATACTTGGTTCGGTCGTGAATATCAGTCGCAATTTACTTTGCCCTCTTACTAATCCCTTGCTTTGTCTTAATCTTAATACCTTCTGTACACCGTTTAGGCTAACTGGTTTTCTTCATTCCCTACCGGTCGGCACCAGCCTATGGTTTGGAAGAAGACTATCCAATTTGCGTAATAGGTGTACTACTCCTAAACCAAGGAGTACTCGCAACCTGAGAGAAGGTCAAAAGAAAAGACAACTGAATAATCCTATTCGTTTTCTCCAGAACCGGAAACCATCCTCGAATAAATTCCTTCGAGTTCGTATCTAACCATACGATGGCTTTGTCCAATGGAAGTGGACGTTCGCAGTAATACGGGGTGTCCTGGAGAAAAGGGTAAAAGTAGGAGTGGCAATGAGGTCTGCAACTCTGACAATCCAAAACCCAGTGTTAAGAAGGTTCGGTCAACTTGGTCACTGAGTCATAGTCTTAGGGTCGGGTCAATGGTCGCTGCCAGAGAGAGAGAGAAAAGAAACACTCAGCGTGCACTCTATCCTAGATCAGAATGGTTACCAATTTATCTAATCTGGAAAACCTCCCACTGTACCTCAAATTCTCCTCCAAACCTGAAAGAAGAATTAGTCGGGGTCACCCGAGGAGTAAACTAACTCATCAGTGGGAATCGGGATCCAACTATCATTGCATGATAACGTGACGGAATCCGCTCACGCTATCACACTCCAGAAGGTATGCGCATATCTGGCAAGTTTCAGTTCTTTTGAAACTCCCGATTTGATTTTTACCCCATGCTCTTATGACCTTGACTTTGGCCAACATATCATAAGTCACATGTCAAGTTCTACCCGTCATTCTCCAGGTTAATTTGAACCCACCCGTACCTACCCTTGACTTGGGCTAAAATGGAAGTACGGCTGTCCCAAACCAACGCATTTATCTATGCTGCATATGAATACCCAACAGCTACCAAACACTGTGCCTTGACTTTGGCCAACATACACAGCTTGAATACTATTGACTATCCATATGAAACGACGGAGGGCTACGAATGGTTTCTGGCGAAAACCTTTAACGTAATGAACTTGATATCGTTGAAGGAACGGATAGCTTTTTAGAAAATATAGTGACGAAAACCTTTACTAAAGAGGTCACTCCAGGTGAAGGGATCTCGGCTCTTTCCCTGTTGAATGGGGTGCAGGATATTCCAAATGAATACCACGATGCAAAGTAAAAGTAATCGGCTATAGTGAAGTTAATGCCCTGACGCAAACTTCTGTCCAAGGGGTCACTCCCGGTGAAGGGATCTCGGCCCTTGCCTCGTCGACTGAGAAGCAGGATATTCCAAATGAATACCACGATGCAAAACAAAAATGAACGTCCTTGCAATAACAACTTTTTGAAAAGTGTTCCAACAACATCAGAATAGGTTTTTTTTTAACTTGCATTGATCCGAATCAACGCAGTCCCACCAATTGATCACACCACAAAGAACGAAAATATACTGATGTACGTATATGCCATCCGCATTCGCCACTGGGTCCCGTCATTACCCGTTAGGTTAGCTAACTAACGACAGAGCGGGGACTGTACTAGCGCGGATGTAAAACATATACAACATCTACTAATATATATACCAATATATTATATTCGCTCAAGGCGTGATAAGAAATGCAACATCACAGAAATGTACAGCATCACAGAACAATACAGATATCTGGGATCCCCGGGTTTCACAGAGCCACTACTGAAACCCGACGTTCCCCTGGTCGTGAGGATAGCATGTGCAATGAAATCCTAGACCCCTACGGGCGCGGCAAGTTACCCGCCAAAACCTGAAGCGAGGCAGCCCCCTTCAGCACCGTGAATGGACCACCCAGCACTTCACGGAATCGGGTAACTTGGGCACCCCTCCTGGGTCAACCTGTACCCCCTACGAGTGCGGCGAATAGCCCGCCAATTCTTGAGTGGAGCCCCTTCCGTCCCAATGCCTTGAGATGCGGGCTTGTTGCCCTCCAGAACCCGGCTATCCGTGCACCGCACCGCGGGGTAATCCTAGTACAGAAAGTAAAATATACATACAACGGGTTCATCGACTGCAACCAGGTCGTGCCCCAAAACAATAATACAATCAGGCAGTGACGGCAGTCCACATGTCGGACGCTCGCCCCGCAATATGACATGTACATAATACAACAAAACTGTACTAGCATTGCATCCAGGCTATCCCCACGACCGATCCGCAACATCACAGCAAAATCACAGAACATCAACGTGAAAGTCACGTTCGCAAATCCGTCTAACCGGGCTATAGCAGTTAGACAGGATTTACCGATCAAGTGACATTCACGGTCGCAGATATAATGTAAATACTGTGAAAAATATGTTTAAAATATCCGATCGATCAAATAATTAACAAGTGGGCCCCCAAGCAATACTGTAGCACTCACAGAAATTCTGGGCCCAATTTTAATATTCCAAATCCCCTAAATTCAGCCCAGAAGCCCACTGGAGAAATTGGACACAGTGAGGACACCAATGTGCGGCGGAACCGCGGCCCAAGGGGGGGTTTGGCCGCGGTTCCGCGCTTCAGTGATCGACTCACTGCGTCGAATTTTTACAGCAGTCTTATAGTTTCCAGTACATTAGGTTTTTACAACATGAAAAATTTTTGGACTTCAAAAAATTTCGACAGAAAACTGATGTAAGGAAAAACGCGGGTTTTTGGAATTTTGGTCGATCGGAAATGCAAACACATCAAACAAAGCTAGACGAAGTTAATGGCGAGGCTCTGATACCACTGTAAGTGCACGGCGGCGCCCCGGCTGTCAATCCGACGGCCAAATGCGGAAGCGGTGATAAACTTTAATTTTGCGAACTTAGCAAGCCGGCACCACCGTGCACTAAACACCCGGATCAAACCATTAACTAGTCTAAGCTAACAACAAGACGGGTTAGAGATATACCGAATGATCCGAGTCCTCCAGTCTTCTCCTCGTCGTCCCGATCTCCTGCGGAAACTCCGGTCGTCGCCTCCTCGCCGGAAGGGCACCACATCGCCTGCATCTTTTACGGGCTCCCACCTCAATACCGAGGTAACTCGGGCGCGAAGTTGGCTGGCCGACGCATCCAAGATTTGCTGTAGAATGTATAGGGTTGAGGCTATGTCTCATTTGGGGTTTTGTTGCCATTTGAAGATGATGGAGGAATCAAGATAAGAAAAATGGTGCTTGCGTTTTTCTAGCATGAAAATGAGATCAAGAATGCCACACTCTCAAGAATGAAACTCTCTCATTTTCTTTCTCTCAACCATGGCCAACCTCTTCCATCAAGTGAGTAGAATATGGTGGAGGAATGAATATGAAAACATAACAAGAAGGGAGGTGAGTGGAGGAGAAGAAGAATGGTGACCATAACCAAACATCATCATAACAAACTCAAATCAACCTCAAATCCTTTCTAATCTCATTAATACAAATCAAGTGATGTAAAGAGAATCAAATGATGGTGGAAAAGAAAAGATGCCATCATAATCAATATATTTGCAAGAAACCCCTCCACAAAGTGTTATTTGCAAACTTGCAAATAACCCCCTCCATCGTAAAAGTCCGGCCGGGAAAGAACAAAGGAAAACCGGCCGGAACGGAATGCAAACTGGCAACTCCAGAAAACCGGTCCCGTAATAAATTACATGAAAACCCCGATACTGTGCATACACACCCGCATCTGTATTCCGTCCGGATACAAATGCAATGAGACAAAATCTACACTGAACTATACTAGGATCCGGCTTAAACTAAAGTCGGCTAGTAATATCCGTCCGATCCTGATCCGTGCAATACCGCACGTATCTGATCGAACGCTGTCATATAACTATACGGCCTCTATTACAAACCGTCCGATCCTGATCCGTGCAATACCGCACGTATCTGATCGGACCCTTCCATATCTCCATACGGCCTCTACAGCGTTTCGCCCGAAAGCTTGAGTAACTGTAAGTGTGGTGGACTCTAAAGACTCGTCAATACTATGGCTGTGGATTTAACCACTAGCACGTCAGAGGTATAAGCCAATACGTGACGGGCCACCAGCTATTGACTAAAAGGGACGTCGATGAGTGAACTCATCCTGACACCCTACTGAGCCTGTCGGTGACAATGTCCGTACAGTCCGGTCCGTTCGTTTATGAGCATCGCATGTCGGGCCTAGGGGGTTGATAAAAGTCAGACCCCCAAAAGTGGTACAAGTCGTGTCGGAGTGTAGCCCAGAACACCCTGAGATACTACTGGAATACCTACCAGTAAATCTCCTGTCTTGGCCAAGGACTTCGTGTAATGGCTCTCCTAGACACAGCGCGACCTCACCCCTGTTAGTTATATGTATGCCCTAGAGGCCATTACTATGCATAGGATGTATATTGTAGTGGATGCTGGGACATATATATGGGGGAATTTCTTGCTCGACATGATAGTATGCTATCTGGTTGCTCTTTACCTTAACGTGTGCACTGATTGTCTCTCTGTTACATGTTGGTAAAGCCCTTAGGATGTGTACTTGACTATCTGGACTATGATGCAGATCATACTAGTGGGGACATGGTAGTCCATAAGTACATTCTTCAAAGTCCCTAGTCGTGGGTGTATCGAGACGGGGCATCGATATACCAGAGTAGACTAGCGTGTACCTTCTCGACCCATACAGATGGGCGATGGATGATCCCATATCCATCGGTGTTTGACATCAGAGATGATATACGGGTGCTCAATAGAGACTGGGTACACTGGACGGACTCGCCGAGAACTCCCAGATGGTATTATACCTCACGTCAGATGGCAGTTCTCTGGTGACACTTGTACAGAGTAGTCTGTTGACCCGAGATCGTCATAGAGTCTTGTGTGGTTCCCACTGTACTTTGATTTCCATCTTACCACGTCCAAGAGGGCGTGCAAAACGGTGGTTTTTGGGTACAGTCCCGAGTCACATGGAGGCAATGAGCGATAGGAGGGGATTCGTCTCTCCCGGTATAGGGAGTTGATGTTGCGCTGTGTTCGATTGGCTATAACAGGAAATCCCTGGCCAGGGTTGCTGAGATTTACTGGTAAGTGTTACCAGTAGTTTCTCGAATTGTTATAGACCTCATATCGACACGACTTATCGAGCTATTGGGGTCTGACGTTTACCACCCCTAGGCAAGATATGCGACATATCAGACGATCAGACCGGACTGTACGGTCGTGTTACTGTCGGATTCACTGGAGTGTGAGCGGGCTTGCTCGTCGATCTTCAGATCGCTCAATACCCGGATGGCCGTTAAGTTTAGCAGACCGCTTGCGGCTTGTGGGTGCTTGATATGATCATCATCTGCTGCCGGCGTATTGACGAGTCTTTAGAGTCCTACACAGAGGTTTCCTGGCTCAAGCGAAACGAAATAGGAGCGCATATGAGATATGTGCGGGACCGAGAATAATGCGTGTATGTGATACCGTATTTCATTCTCACGATCAATGTGTCGAATAGTTTTATGCGATATAACCTAGTTATCGATTCAAGCGTTGATTCGATAAGCCGATACATTGTATACTAGTCGGTTGTGTGCGACATGACCGGATCATTGAATCAAGTGTTGATTTAATGATTTAATGCATATTTATATATTTGATATATTACTTTGCATCAACTAGTATCGGTTGACTTTAAATGGATTTTCTCACTCTGGTGTGCGCATTGCATATGCGATATGATTTTGTGCACTTGTTTGTATCATGTTTGATGATGCAACAATGCTAGGGTTTGTGTAATGAAGTAAACCTAAGTTAAATAAATAATTAGGGTTTTCTTTTATTCATTAATTTATCTTTTCATTTGGATTTAAAAGATAAATGAGAAAAAGAAAACAAAAGGGTTTCTTTCATGAAGCTAAGTGAAGCTTCATGAAGCTTTGACCAATCAAACCCTTTTGTCTTCATCTATTAAACCCTAACCATTTATTTAACTATGGTCAACTCACTACACATTACTATAGTTTAATTATGATAAGAAATGATTATTCATATTCTATTCTATTTTTCTTATCATAATATATCTTCTTCTTCTTCTTCTTCTTCTTCATCTTCATGAAGAAAACCTTCACTTCATCAATGGTGAAGTGATAAAAAGAGTGAGAAATCCAAAACTAAAGTCTACCCACTTCCTATTTCTTCATCCTCTACCTCTTGCCAAGTAGTAGAGTGTGTTTTCTTCACAAGTTTCTTGACTTGGTGAAGTCGGAGCTTGATTTAGCGATGCCTCGACGTAGATCATCTTCGGCATGGACATCGACGACCTAGCTCGCTTATTCTCCGATGAAGTCGACGCTAGAGCCCGGATTCTTATTGGACAGCGGAGAGGACTTCGTTGCGGAGCTATGGAGGTGGAGCCCCGGATCTACAAAGGTTGTATTTCCGTATTCCCTTAGTTAAGTGTTAACTAGTTCTTTTTCGCCTAGTTTTCTAGCAAACGATCTTGTTAGGGTTTGTAGGCACCGTTAAAATTTGAAAATGGCATGTTCGATGCCTTGTATAACCTCATTAGGGTGCCTAGGAACCTTTCACTGGTATCAGAGCCTAGCTAGAGCCTTAGGCGAAGTCCCGACGGAATTTGAAGTCAGAACGACCCGAAAACCCAACCCTTAATATGCTCTCTGTACATTTTTCAATTTATGGGATTTTTGTGAATTAAAAATATCCATAAATATCAGCAGGAAAATATAAGATTAACTGTGCAATTCGTAACCCTAACTCCATTAAACTGCCGCGGTTCCGCGGCACGAGCGTGGCTCGTTCGGCGGTTCCGCGGCACGTTTGTCGTTTTGTGCATCGACGTCTGCACAGTAATTCTTATTTTTCTGTGCTCATATTCCTGGGAATTTTTAATAATTTATTCCAGAGTTGTATTTTCAGAGGTGGTTTTGGGGTTTCGGAGTTTCGATCGGAATATCAAATTTTGTCTGTGTGGCTTTCCGGATAATTTTTACAATATGTTAAAAAGTTCGACCGGATATAAATACCCAATTTTTCCTCTGTCGGGAAATTTCCAAGTGTTGGATCTTTCCGTAGTTTAACGACGTTCTAAGTAGTGCAAGTAACTCGATGGACCCTCTAGAAGACAACAAACCTTAACTCGATTATGTGACCGTCTTGAACTGCCCTTTGAACCTTCGGGTTTGGGGCAGTACGGCGTGCCACATGTGAGGCGTTGGCTTGACCCTTCTACGGCTGGACCGTTGGTACTGAGGCACGAACTGAATGTTGTTAGACTTATTTCATGTGTTGAGCTGTATCGGGAAAACTTGGGTGTTCGATTGTTCGATCGGAAAGTTTAACATTTTCTAATTATCTGGAATGTGATACAATAATTGGAATTCACAAGTAGTTATGAGATAACTGAATGAATGTTATAAACATAGCAGTTTAGTCTCACTTGATCGGTTGCCACGGAATTTTGATGTGATCAAAAGTCCGTCGCAATCACGTAGCATACGCGGATATTCGCCGGTAAACTTAATAGACAGCTACATCCCTTAGCCCCGACCAAGTGACTGTAGGAGAACCCCGTCGCCGAAAGCATCCGTTCGGGTGCTCCTGGCAGCGGTGTTCCGCCTTGGTGCACTTCGTCGACGGTATCGGGGGTGTAGCCGTCTACTAAAGTTTGCGACGAGCATTCGATCAGGATGTCGGGAATCCTGTTGAATTGCCCGACTTCATATTGAAAAGTGTTTTCGATTTTGAGACTAAAATGCGGGGTTTATAATTGTTAGGCATGCGATGTCTAAGTAATTCATTTGGTCAGGCATGTGATGTCTGAGGTGGTTGCGAATTCCAACTGTTGTAGTTTTATACTTTCTTTTCTGTGACCGTAAGTGTAATATGTGATATCGCCGGTTTCGTTGCTATATGTCAACGACAATTGGGATACGCATGTTTACTTACGTTGATGACATGTGATGTTATGTGTTGCTGGATATGTTATATTGGATCGTCGTGTACGAATAGTCGGGGTTTTTTTTATGTGAGATGAGTGTTTTTCATTTTCATTCATGTAAAAACTTGTATGTAATATTCTTTTATTGGGACGCTTCCAGGTTGCAGAAGTAGTCACCCTTTGTATATTATTTACTTTTCCGCACTAGGATAGACCCAAGGAGGAGGGCACAAGTAACCGGGTTCTGGAGTCCAGTGGGAGACCAACTCAAGGAGTCGAGCTCGGGTCTCCTAACTCTAGAATTGGTAGGGTTGCTTGCCGCTCTCGTAGGGGTCTAGGGGTGTGGGTTTGGCTATTCATCACGAACGTGGAATCCGTGTTTTATACTGGCTCGTATTGAAAACACGGATGTCCTAGTATATCCAATATTTCATATGATTCTTCTGCTGCGATATCTGTGATGTGATCATGTGATGTTCTGTGATAGATACAGTATATAGTATATATGATATATTATATAGATGTTACTTATGTTTTACACCCGCGCTAGCCCTGCCCCGCTCTGTCGTTAGTTACCTAACCTAACGGTGCACGAGGGGACATCGAGGCGATTGCGGATGGCATAGGTGTACGTCGTATTTATCTGTGATGTTTAGGTACTTTAAATGATGGGACTTCATTAATGTGATTAATGAAATAAAAGAAACCTAAGATGTTGTAGAATCGAATTTCAAAATAAAACAGGTAGCTACAGTTCTTGCTTTGCACAGCGGTATATATGATATATCCTGCACCTTATTCGATAAGGAAAGGACCGAGATCCCTTCACCGGGAGTGACTCCTTTAGCAATAACTGGCAGATGCTACACACTCGGTTTGTCTTTTGATAGCTTTTAAGTGTTTTTGCTTTGCACAGTGATATATGTGATATATCCCGCACCTCATTCGACGAGGAAAGGACCGACGATCCCTTCACTAGGAGTGACTCCTTTAGCAAAACTAGAAAAGCCTAAAAAACACTCCATTTTAAAATGCATTCGATCCTACAACGATATCAAGTTCATTACGCAATAGGTTTTCAGAAAAACCTGTCGTAGCCCTCCGTCATTTCAGATACGTACTAGTTAGTATTCGTGCTGCGGTTGTTTGGCCTCCGTCAAGGCGTAGTGTACGGTAGCTAACTAGTGCTTATCTGCCAGCATATGATGCGATTGGATTAGGGTATTCGTACGGCGTTGTTTGGCCTCCGTCAAGGGTCGTGCGGGTGGGTTTAATTCAATCAGGAAATGACGGGTTGAACTTGACTAGCGGACTATGGGTTGTTTGGCCTCCGTCAAGGTCATAGGACGCTAGGGGCAAAATATTATCGGGAATTTCAAGTGTTGAAATTTGCAATGAGATTGCATACCTTCTATGAGATAGTTGGATCCCGATACCCGCTGCGAGTAAGTGTTACTCCTGGGAGAGTTTTACACATTACAATTAGCCGATCAAGTAGGTGTCTAGAAAGGTGTTAACGAGGTTACGCCTTTGGGAAAACGAGGTTTATATTAATTAGGTTCATGCGAAAGCACGGGGGACCTCCCTCAAAGTACCGACACTGGCCTGGCTGAAAGATTGGCGAACTTGTAGTGTGTAATTAATCCCGGCTAGTCTTTCCTTTTAGGGTTTGAAGGAAGATTTGATAAAAAGCAGTGGGAGCCATCCAGATTAGATAAAATAATAACCAATCTATTCTTGACAGAGCGCACGCTGAGTGTTTTCTTCTCTCTCTTTCCTGGTAGCGACCATATCACGCCTTAATCAAGATAATAATACGGATTATTGACCGAACCCGCTTGTTATACTGAGCTGGGGAACGTTGGTCCCGCTCCAACTTATAATTGTTATAAGACAGAGTAGGAAATTGGGGATTACCAGAATTCCCGTGCCGCCCAAACGAAGAGAGTACATGTTGATGCATCATCTTCGGGTGTGTTCATTACAAAGAACTGTTTCTCAGTATCCTCCGTATCCTGGGTATTTGATACCGGATCAGGATCCCAGATATGTAAGATGTTACATAGGGCTACAAAAGGGTAGAAAAACTGAGAACGGGTGATAAGTTTCATGAGGCAGAAAACGGGGCAAGTGTTGCAGCCAAGTCTGTTGGTCACTGTCACCCTGTATAGTAATACATTGATTCTGAACGAATGTTATTAGATACCGAACCTGATATACAAAATCATATCTGTCTCTTTATTAGTAAAGAAACGATAAAATTTCGTATTGTTGGATAATGTTTTGAACATTTCCTATATCAAAAGTTGATCGGTTCAGGCACGTTGTCTAAAAGCATTGACGTTCTAAATCAAACTACAGTTTTTAGTATATGGAACACACATAAGAGGACGAGTTCAGAAATGAACGGATCCTTCTTAAGGTATTGTAGACTAGGTCATATCAATGTGACCCGACTAGCTAGAGTTACATAAAGATGCATATTTAAATTAGTTTGAATTTACATCTTGTGAAACTCGCCAGTCATGTCACAAAGATAAGATGACCACAGCTCTGTTTATTGGAAACAGAGAAAGAGTTAATGAACTCTTAGGATGATACATGTTGATGTATGCAAGTCCCCTGTCTACACATACCAAGACCGGTTCTTTATAATTCATTACGTTCTCTGATGATCTTTTTTGATTCAGACATATGTTCTTGTTGAAACACAAGTCCGAACCTTTTGAGATATTCACAGAATATAAGATAGAAGTAGAGAACCGATACGGGTATAAGTATTATGTCCTTTGATGTGATCAAGGAGGAGAATACTTGAGCACGGAAATCCTGGACTATTTTAAAGGAGAATAAGATTCTCTCTCAGAAATACTCCTCCGTATACACCATAGCACGATGGTATGTCGGGGCGGAGCAGTTACACCCTATTCGATATGGTGTGCTCTATGATGAGTACTACTGAGTTACCTTTTTCCTTAAGGGAGTTGTGCACTTGAGAAGCTGCATACCTATCGAATAGGGTTCCAATCAAATCAATTGCCTACCACTTCATATATGATATGGAAGGGGAAGAGCCCATATCTTAAGTTAGTTAAGATTTGGGGTTGTCCGGCCTATGTCTAAAAGCAAAATCCGGACAAGCTCGAGGCAAGGTCTGTTATGTAGAACTGGAAAGGTTCCAGCTATACAAAATACAGCAGATGATTTGATAGAACCAAAGGATTCAGTAGATACCAACGAACCTCGGCCTCTCCGCCGATCTAGTAGGTTTCCTCACCCACCTGAGAGATACTTCGATTTCTCTATGACAGTGGGAGCGAGAATTGCATCATGAGATGATGACCCAACTAGTTTCGAGCTGGCCATCAGGAGTAAGACTCTGTAAGAATGGCTGGATGTTTAGCGATCTGAGATGGAATCCTTATACACCAACAAAGTATGGACTTTAGTTGCTATATCTGAAGGGTTAAATCCCCATCAAGAGCAAGTATATCTTGAGGAGATTACTTGGTGTAAATGGAAAAGTTGAGACTTTCAAAGCTAGACTTGTTAATGTTTTTCGTCATCAACCAGGCGTGGATAATGATGAAACCTTTTCCAGTATCTATGCTTAAGTCCATCCAGATCGTACTTGCCACGGCTACATACCATGACTACGATATCTGGCGGTTGGGTGCCATGACATCTTTTCTAAATGATTTTTTAGAAGAGAACGTCTGTAAGTACACAGCCAGAGGGCTTCGTAAACAGTGGGAGCAGCGGAAACGTGAACAAGATGCTTTATAGGATAAAGCAGGCATCGCGGAGTTGGAACATCTGTTTTGATGAAGTAGTCAAAGAGTTTGACATCATCAAAATGGTAGATGAACCTTGTATAAACAAAAAGGTAGTAGGGAGTATGGTGGTGATCCTCGTAGAGTACGTGGATGACATACTCTTGATAAGAAAGGAGTTTCTTATGCTACGCTCGATCAATCTCCGTTTATCACAAAGATTCTCCGTGTAGGATCAATGTGATACCTCCTCCATCCTGAGTTTTCATCTATGAGATAGATGTTATTTGGGTGTTAGAAGACTCACTAGTTGTAGTGAGATGGTATCAATCGATCCAGGGGAGAATCACTGGAAGTGTTCCAGGGTGATAAAGACGACTGAATGTCAGTCGCAGGCATTGTCTTTACCCTCAGTAAAGGGACGGTATGTTGGAAGAGTTCCAAGCTAGATACCGTGACATACTAGACGATAAAGGCAGGATACATCGCTACTTAAGATGCCACCAAAGAGGCTGTTTGGATGTATAATGGTTCATGAGAGGAACTACGTTCCGACCATTGTGAGACAATGGAGTTGTGGCTTATGCCAAGGAACGCAGGTCCCATCAGTGATCCAGACATATTCTAAGGCAGTATCACTTGATCATGGAGATAGTTGATCTCCAGGATGATCGAGGTTTGGAGAGTAGACTCAGAGGACAACACGGCGGATCCACTCATGAAGGCCTATTCCCAGAGAGAGACTTTTATGGGATGGTTGAGTATGAGATACTTCGACCACTGCTACAGATGGCCCTAGTGCAAGTGGGAGATTGTTAGTTATATGTATGCCCTAGAGGCCATTACTGTGCATAGGATGTATATTGTAGTGGATGCTAGGACATATATAGGGAGGACTTTCTTGCTCGACATGATAGTAAGCTATCTGGTTGCTCTTTACCTTAACGTGTGCACTGATTGTCTCTCTGTTACATGTTGGTAAAGCCCTTAGGATGTGTACTTGACTATCTGGACTATGATGCGGATCATACTAGTGGGGACATGGTAGTCCATAAGTACATCCTTCAAAGTCCCTAGTCGTGGGTGTATCGAGACGGGGCATCGATATACCAGAGTAGACTAGCGTGTACCTTCTCGACCCATACAGATGGGCGATGGATGATCCCATATCCATCGGTGTTTGACATCAGAGATGATATACGGGTGCTCAGTAGAGACTGGGTACACTCGACGGACTCGCCGAGAACTCCCAGATGGTATTATACCTCACGTCAGATGGCAGTTCTCTGGTGACAATGGTACAGAGTAGTCTGTTGACCCGAGATCGTCATAGAGTCTTGTGTGGTTCCCACTGTACTTTGATTTCCATCTTACCACGTCCAAGAGGGCGTGCAAAACGGTGGTTTTTGGGTACAGTCCCGAGTCACATGGAGGCAATGAGCGATAGGAGGGGATTCGTCTCTCCCGGTATAGGGAGTTGATGTTGCGCTGTGTTCGATTGGCTATAACAGGAAATCCCTGGCCAGGGTTGCTGAGATTTACTTGTAAGTGTTACCAATAGTTTCTCAAATTGTTATAGACCTCATATCGACACGACTTATCGAGCTATTGGGGTCTGACGTTTACCACCCCTAGGCAAGATATGCGACATATCAGACGATCAGACCGGACTGTACGGTAGTGTTACTGGTCGGATTCACTGGAGTGTGAGCGGGCTTGCTCGTCGATCTTCAGATCGCTCAATACCCGGGTGGCCGTTACGTTTAGCAGACCGCTTGCGGCTTGTGGGTGCTTGATATGATCATCATCTGCTGCCAGCATATTGACGAGTCTTTAGAGTCCTACACAGTGGTTTTCTGGCTCAAGCGAAACGAAATAGGAGCGCATATGAGATATGTGCGGGACCGAGAATAATGCGTGTATGTGATACCGTATTTCATTCTCGCGATCAATGTGTCGAATGGTTGTATGCGATATAACCTAGTTATCGATTCAAGCGTTGATTCGATAAGCCGATACATTGTATACTAGTCGGTTGTGTGCGACATGACCGGATCATTGAATCAAGTGTTGATTTAATGATTTAATGCATATTTATATATTTGATATATTACTTTGCATCAACTAGTATCGGTTGACTTTAAATGGATTTTCTCACTCGGGTGTGCGCATTGCATATGCGATATGATTTTGTGCACTTGTTTGTATCATGTTTGATGATGCAAGAATGCTAGGGTTTGTGTAATGAAGTAAACCTAAGTTAAATAAATAATTAGGGTTTTCTTTTATTCATTCATTTATCTTTTCATTTGGATTTAAAAGATAAATGAGAAAAAGAAAACAAAAGGGTTTCTTTCATGAAGCTAAGTGAAGCTTCATGAAGCTTTGACCAATCAAACCCTTTTGTCTTCATCTATTAAACCCTAACCATTTATTTAACTATGGTCAACTCTCTACACATTACTATAGTTTAATTATGATAAGAAATGATTATTCATATTCTATTCTATTATTCTTATCATAATATATCTTCTTCTTCTTCTTCATCTTCATGAAGAAAACCTTCACTTCATCAATGGTGAAGTGATAAAAAGAGTGAGAAATCCAAAACTAAAGTCTACCCACTTCCTATTTCTTCATCCTCTACCTCTTGCCAAGTAGTAGAGTGTGTTTTCTTCACAAGTTTCTTGACTTGGTGAAGTCGGAGCTTGATTTAGCGATGCCTCGACGTAGATCATCTTCGGCATTGACATCGACGACCTAGCTCGCTTATTCTCCGATGAAGTTGACGCTAGAGCCCAGATTCTTATTGGACAGCGGAGAGGACTTCGTTGCGGAGCTATGGAGGTGGAGCACCGGATCTACAAAGGTTGTATTTCCGTATTCCCTTAGTTAAGTGTTAACTAGTTCTTTTTCGCCTAGTTTTCTAGCAAACGATCTTGTTAGGGTTTGTAGGCACCGTTAAAATTTGAAAATGGCATGTTCGATGCCTTGTATAACCTCATTAGGGTGCCTAGGAACCTTTCAACCCCCAATACCGGGAGAGACGAACCCCTGAAGATCCGCTCACTGCCTCCATGTGGCTCGGGACTGTACCCAACTAAAACCTGTTTGCACGACTCCTTTGAGCCGTGGTAGGGTAGTAATCAAAGCACAGTGGGAACTCACACGAGACAAATGACGATCCTCAGGTCGATGAACTAACCTGTACACATGTCACCAGGGAACTGCTATCTGACGTCAGGTAAAATCCAACTAGCATGTTCCCGGCGAGTCCTGTCCGGTGTACTCATAACCCAATGAGCACCTGTATACATCTTAGGTGATCCAACTGACACCAGTGGCTTGTGAGACCGGCCACCGCCCCTCTTCGGGGTCTCGACTGTATACACTAGTCTACTCTGGAGAATCGATGCCCTGTCTCGAAACACCCACGACTAGGGACCTTTTAAGGATGTGCTTATAGACTCCAGCTCTCACTTATATGATCGCCCTCATACTGCTGGCAGTCAAGCAAGAATCCTAGGGGCTCTATCAACGTGCAATAGCGACCTGTCAGGTCACCTAAAGCAGTACACGATGATAAAGGTAAACCAGATAGCGTACTATCATCTCGAGTAAGACTGTCCTACCGGGATAGGTCCTCCCTCAATCATTGCAATCACGTGCCTGTGATCCAATAATTGACTCTGAGGGCACTATCTCCAACACTTCTTGATCTCGTCTAGTGCACCTTGTTATTTGTGATCCCAAACGAATGGAGTTCCCTTCTTCATCAGGTGGCTGTAAGGACGGCACTTGCCTGAAAGATTGGCGATAAATCGCCGGATGTATGCGATCTTCCCTTGGAGAGACCGCAACTGTTTGAGGGTTCTTGGCGGAGGCATTTCCATGATCGCCTTGATCTTAGATGGATCTATTTCGATACCCCGGTGTCGGATGATGAATCCCAGGAATTTACCTGAGGAGACTCCAAACGCGCATTTGAGGGGATTCATCTTCAAATTATATTGCCGAAGGCGTTGAAATAAAGTCTCAAGATGCTTTAAATGCTCTTCGTATGACATGCTCTTTACTACAAGGTCATCGATATAGCACTCGACGATGTCATGTATGAGGTCGTCGAAGATCTTTTTCATGGCCCTTTGATAGGTAGCGCCGGCGTTCTTTAGACCAAAGGGAATAACCCTGTAGCAGAATATACCCAACGGGGTCCGGAAAGCGGTGTACTTCTGGTCTTCGGGATGCATTTTTTTCTGATTGTATCCTGATGAACCGTCCATAAAGGATAAAACCTCATGAGTGGACTTGCTATCTATCATTAGCTCGGTTACCGGTACTGGGAAATCGTCCTTCGGGCAGGCTTTATTGAGATCCCTGAAATCCACGCATATGCGTACCGTCCTATTTTTCTTCATTACCGGGACGATGTTGGCGATCCAGTCGGGATATTGGAATTCTTGGATAAATCCAGAATCGATCAGCTTCTTGACTTCGGCGTTGATGCTCATTTCAAGCTCGAGTCGCATCCTTCTCGGCGCCTGCTTGACTGGCTTGATATCTGGGGATATTGCTAATTTATGCACAGCAATCTCCGGATCTAAACCTGGCATTCGGAGTAGTTCCACGTGAAGCAGTCTTTATGCCGCAGAAGCACATTCTTTAACGCGGCCACCCTTTCTTCAGAGAGCAGCTCGCTGACAAATGTCGGTCGTGGGTCATCTGCCGATCCCAACTCAATCTTCCTGAGGTTATCTGCCGTAGTATGTATACCGTCTTCCAGTTCTTTCGGGGCTGGCGGAAATTCTGAGATCACCTCATCATCGCCGTTCTCAAAGCACTGGGGAAGGTCATCCATGTTCTCGCGCTCTTCTTTTAATATCGTAATCGTATAACAGGTGCGAATCCGCTCCCAGGACCGAGGTGGATGCGGTTCTGCTCTTGCGGCCTTGGGTTCATGCTTTTGTGGCGGCCTTACCCTCCAGCCATTGGATAAAGCGAATCTGCCCCGTTGGTACTGGTCCTCGACCCAGTTCTTGAAGGTGAAGCAGTCTTCGGTAGGATGTCCTATGGTTCGGTGATAAGAGCAATAGCTCAAACGAGAAGCCTTGTTAGCTTGCTCAGGGTGTCTAGACTCCGGAAGCGCGATCATTTGATGTTTTAAAGAGAGCTTGAGTAACCTCTCCGTCCTGTCTCGGGGGAAGGAGTACGCTCGACTCATCTTCGCCATGAGGGACGAATCTGAGCCGTGCAGTACCCGTAACCCTTTAATCCTGCGTCGTTGTTGTCGGCTCCTTTTCCCACTTCTTAATTTATTTCCGTCTCCGCATTGGGCCTTTCGTACAACGGGTTGACAAAGATGAGCATCTTTGTCTTTTGGAGCCTGTTGAAATAGACGTTGCGTCCTGGCCTTCTCGTAGATGGCCATCTCACGGTTGTGGTCTTCCCGAGCTTTTTGACCCATTTTCCTGATAGGCTTGTCCGTTCGTTCTTCAAACGACGGACTCGGTGCTTCAATCGCGGGGTCTGGTTTTGATGAGGGGTTGGCATCTCCTGACGAGGCGTCCTCTTCTTCATCAAAGGTGTATATGGCGTAGCTACTGTGGGCCCGTTCCCGTTTTCCCTCTCTCGCGTATCCAAGCCCGAGTGTTTCCATTTTCCCGTTGGGCAATTTGCGTTGAGTTCCGGGGACATCCCAAATCTTGTTGTAGAACCGAGCCTGCCGAACAGTCTGTTTTAAGGGTATTCCCTGGCGCTTCAACAGCTTCTTTAATCCATTTGTATAGTATCTAGGCAGACGGATGGGTTGGAGCCTGTCAGGTGTAGCATCCGCGCCATGCCAGATCTCTTTCTCTACTTTCGACTCTGAGGATTGGTAGAATAGGATCACTTTCTCACCCCTTTGCCTGGGAGGGACGTAAAATGTTTGCAGGTCCTGCACATTATGAGCTTGCAGCGTGTCGAGATCCTTGTAGTGTTCTCGCGGTACCATGGTGATTTGCAAACTATGGTCACCGCCAGGGGGTGCTTGTATTGACAGCCGATTGGAGAACACAACATTAACTTCATCTTCTGAATCACTTCCGAAGACCAGTATGGGGGCGGGCGTCCCCGGGTTGTTGCGTTGAGATGGCCCTGCATAAACTATCTCTTCCTCTTCTTCGGTATCGCTCCCGAAAACAGGGATGGTGGCGGCGGTTTTGTTCTTCGGGTCGCGACACCTTTCTCTATCCTCGAAATCTGGCAAAAAGTATTTCGCATCTTCGTATTTGCGGACTTCGTTCACGGAAAATGGGTTCAACTCACCTGTCACAGTATACTCGAAACCATCTTTAAAGTACTTCATACACTGATGTTGTGTAGAAGGGATGATGTTGTACTCGTGTAGCCAAGGACGGCCGAGCAAGGCGTTGTAGCAAGTCTTGGCGTCGATGACATGGAATCTGATGTCCGTGATGAGAAGTCCAAAGCATAATGTTAGTATCACAGATCCGAGAGTCCGTGACGATTGTGAATCGAAACCGGAGATAGTAATTTTGTCACGAGCGAGGTGTTGCACACTCATGCAGATTTCCTTCAACACCCGAACATTAAGGAGATTGACGGAGGATCCATTATCCACTAGGATCTTGCCTATCTTGATATCATGGCAGTATCCGGAGACATATATGGGACGGTTGTGGTCGCACGTCCCGAGAAGGAGGTCTTCATCACCGAAAGTGATATCGGCCGTATGCACTTCCTCCAGTTCATTCTTCATCTTTTCAGTGGCGAGGAAGGCTTGGAATTGCTCAGGTTCTTGTAACGCCTTAATTAGTGAGTCTCGTGCTTCTTTTGATAATAGGAGGGCATCGAGAATGCTAAGCTGAGAAGGTAGCTTCCTTAGGTGCGCGAGGATGTTATAGTCCACCTTACCCTTCCTGGGAGGGTCTTTGGTAGTTAGTTCTTTCATGACTTGGTCATCTAAAGTGATATCCTCAGTGACCTTTTCCTTTCCCTTATCTTTTCTATTCGCGGGCCCGAGATTCTTTTCTGGGAGTGTGCGATTGCGCAGCTGAATGTTTTCGCAGGCTTCCGATTTCTCCTCTTTCCCTAAAACGGATTCTCTAAAGAGAGGGCCCAGAGCCATTTCTTCATCAGAGTCGCTCCCAAAGGTGAGAACTTGTGACCCCTCGGCGTGAGCCATATAACAGTTGCCAGTAGTTCTGTTGTGCCCTTCGACAATGCTTCTTTGCTCCCAACGGATCTTGCGCTTCATGCGCTTGACATGTTGCCGACGAGCAACATATCCTTGCCACCATATCTTAAAGGCGTCGCACTCCTCCGTGGGGTGTGAGAGTTTCCGATGATATGCGCAATAATCAGGGTGCCTCTCCGCCCCATCGTGCGTGTTTCCTTCCGAGGGTGGTAGCTTCATTCCCATCGACATGGCTTTGGCAAACCTTTTCCTCGTCTTGAATATCTTCTTGTCTACTTCGGATGCCTTTTGCTCTGGCAGGGGTAGTTCAACTCTTTCGTTCAGTCGCCCGCCTTTGGTTCCTTCTGACGTTGCCATCTCACGCTCCTGATCCGCTTTACTCTTTAGACGAATCTCGTCTAGAAAGGCATTGATCATTTCATTTGTTAGCCACGCACGCTCTGGTTCGGGCTCCGTCTCTAGCTTCTTAGTGTCAGGAGTTTTCTCATCGTCGGTAAACAAGTGGGAGATTACGTTACAACTTGCCACATACTCTTCGGATTCATCCGATGAGCTCTCTTCATCATCTCCCTCTTGAAAGATGTGGTTGAGGAACTCTCGCAGTGTGACAGGAGTTCGCGCCTTTTGATTGTATTCTTCCAGCGCGTCAATTTGCTTCTGCAAGTTCGTGTGCTCGTCTCCGGGCTTCTTGGATTTCTTCTTCTTTTTCTTCGAAGATTTTGACGGTTGGGCGTGAGTATTTGGGCCATTATCGCGAGTCTTCGTAGTTGGGCAGGGCTTCAACATCCCTTCTATAACTTGAGGTTCAAGAGGGTCCTCCCATCTGATCGCGGGGCACGCATGAAGTTCTCTCAGCATTCTTTTGGTTTTAGTTGATAGCACGACCTCCCATGGAGCTTCTTCAATAAAGGAGCAGGTTGCCCCCGGTGTATCTGCTTTCTTAGGAGTATGCGGCTGTGGTGGGTTCACCTTCCACTTTTCGGATAGTACAAATTTCCCCTGGAGGTATTGATCTTCAATCCATCCTTTGAAAACGAAGCAATTCTCAATCGGATGGCTTACCGTTTGATGGTAAGGGCAATAGTTGGGGTTATTCACCTCAATGGGTTGTGGCGATCGCCTTGGATTTGGCAAGTTTATAAGTCTGTTGCGTACTGCCAGCTCAAATAACCGTTTCGTCTTGTCCCGTGGGAACGAGTAGGGACGTTTCATCTTCTCATTATAATACCGACTTCTTTCTTCCAGTTGATCTGCCGGTTTCGGGGCGTTAGGTTGCTGTTGGGCATTCGCGACGAAGGTTGCCCTTCCTTTACCCTTGTCATTCCGAGGTTCCGACTTCGGGGGAGGTGGTCTATGACCCATCTGGTCCATCTGAGCCAACTTGTCGATTAAAGCCTGGAATGTGGTTGGCTTAAAGAACATTATAAACTGGGAGATAGTTGCGTGGGGGTCTAGGGTTCCCACGAACATGCCCACTGCGGGTGCTTCCTCAATGCGCTGCTCGCATCTCGACCACAAATTCCGCCAGCGTATAGCATACTGGACCCAGGTTTCGCCTGGTTTTACCCGGGCCTTAATCAATGCAGTTATTGGAGTGCGTTCGCTGGCACTTGCGAATCGCTGAGTGAACAACAGCTCCATTTCAGCGAACGTTTTGATAGAATCGTTCGGGAGTTCCGAATACCATTCGAATGCCGTTTCTGATAAGCTGCCCACGAACTGGCGAAGCAACAGTTTATCATCGCCGCCGGTGTTACCGCAGAGGGCCCGGAACTGGGCTACATGTTGATGGGGGTTGCCGGTCCCCTTATACACGTGAAATTTTGGTATCGTATAGCCTTGCGGGTATTTGATTTGGTCGTACCAGCTCGGATACGGCCGCCCCGTTTTTACGACTTGACCAGCTGCCTCAGTCGCATGGTGAACCCGGATTTGCTGGGCTATGTAGTCAACCAAGTCAGCCTTAGAGATTGCCTCCTCCTTGGCCGTTGATAGGGCTGGTGGTGGATTTGACGTCTCCCCTCGGTCGTCTTCAAGAACGATTGGGGGATCCTCGGCGGGTAAGTCCTGCTGGATCATCATGCCTATCATATCTTGGAAGAGAAGGCCCATACGTTGTATGTTGGCCGCTTGTTCAGCAGCCTCTTTGTCCTTTTTCTCCAGTATCCGGCGAAGAAATTCAGCGTCAGTTTCTTCCTCCTGGCGTGCGTCCGAGGACGTTCCTGGGCTTTCTTTTGGCCCGGTAAGTGCGACCATAGCATTCATCATTTCCTGAAGCTTTTGTTGCTGCTCCTGGGCTTTCGTCATGGATCGGGTAAGCGGTCGGTGGCCTGTAGAAGTGCGGCTTTCCTCCTTTCCAGAGGCCATGTAAACAGTGTGCACCACCATGCCCCCAGACTTAGGGCGTCTGGGCTCAGTGCTTTTAGCCGTCGTTGCATGTTGGGGGGTCTTCTCTGGCTTCCTCCTTTTATGAGCCATGGAGGTTGAGGGGGCCGTTGAGGTGGGCGTCCAGACATCCTTTCGGGGTTTAGCCTGGTGACCAGCCTCCGGTTGGATTTTCAGCTTCTTGTGCTGGCGGGAGAAGTTTGGATCGATGATCGAGTCTTGGGCCTGCCGCCAAACCTTATAGATTCTGGAAGACAGCCGTTGAGGAGATCGGGGCTGTTCTGATTCTATTTCCACAACCTTTTTTAATGAGGGAGGAGACCTCTTTAGCACTGCAATAGGGGAATTCCTTCGCACCTTATTTAGCATTTCGAAGCTGTTCCCAGTTGGAACAGCAGCATTAACTTCTGCCATCGGGGCTGATGGAGTCAACCCGGAGGGGGAGTTGCCCCCAGCCTTCCTCACTCGGCGCCAATGACGACGTCGAGCGTGTCGAGCGGACGGCGTTGGGTCAGCGGTAAGAATGGTTTCGTCTTGCCCCCTGTGTGGGTGGGGGGTCGCTGTTGGTGTTAGCCTATCGAAGACCGATGTCCTTTGGGCAGCAGGAGCGAGAGCTGAAGCCGTCAATCTTGTAAAGACCGACTTTTTGGCCGGAGAAGCCGCCTTGGCAATTTCGGGGGCAGGAGCGGCCACCTTCTTAGAAGCAGCCTCCTCTGAGATTGTAGGCCCCATGATGAGTTCGCAGGATTTCTGGTCCAATCAAGAGAAGACCGAGGCGTTGACGTTGGGCGACTCGTTGAGAGGAGCCGCGGCAGGGGTAAGACGATCAAAGACCGACTTCTTAAGAGCTTCCTTTGTCAGCACCGGCGCCGCGAAGCTTGATGGTGGGAGTATAGTCCCAAAGAACAATCCGGTAGTGGCTTGAGTTACCTGGTCCACCGGCATTGTGAACAATGAAGCAGCTTGGGGTCCATAGGCTATGCCTCCTGGTGAGGCAAAGCGTTGGTTGCAATTGCAGTTTGAGCAGTTGGAGAATTTCGCAGAAGTAGAAGCCATCGATCCTTTGCTTTCTGCAATAAGCAAGACGCCAATTCTTAGTATCTTGAAACCCAAGGGCAACTATTAGCGAACCGCGATTGGTTCGCGAATCACGACACACGAAGTGTGGAGTGGAAAGAGGAAGAGGTCCCACCGGGCGTGCCAGAATCTGTTCCCCTCCGAACGGTGGCCTGGACGCATGGCGTCCGTGCCTGAGGTTCGGGGCAGATGCTAATTGGTGCTATCCGTCCACCTCTCCGAAGATGCCAAGTCGATCTATGGCACCGTGTATCGAAGGTTTAGACGGATGCGGCCGATGTAGCAGACTTCGTCAGATTCCCCCTCGTTTGAGGGGTTTTTGATTGTGGGGACGCTCTTCCCTGCAGGCGCAAGCCCCTGCAGTTAATTACGCTACCGCATCGCGGTAACAACTTTCTCCTTCTCCAGATGGTCACTTCGTGTCGTGGGTGTTTCTTTCGTGTTTTATTGCCCGTGGATTGTTTACGGAGACTGAGTTATGTCGTCGCCCGTAGGGCGTGGACTAGTCCAAATCCGCGTTTATCTTTGATTTGGGTTTGGGGGTTTGGTTTGAGGATACGTTAGCCATACTTGAGGCTAAGATCAGCTCAAATGTTTGTTAAGGATACGTTAGTCTAGTTTAAGACTAAGATCAACTTAACGGGATCGTTTAGATCCGACAAAGGAGCATTTGGGCTCTATTGTTCCAGTTTAGGGACATAGTGGTCCATCGTATGTGTGGCCGTCGGGACCCGTCACCACTCTGACGACGTTGAAGGATTACAACGACGGATGTCAGAGGAGTTCAGAGATGTACCCTCGAGCCAGAGTTAATTGGGGGGATTCATAGTCCAGTCTGTTTGAAGGTTTAAGGATACGTTAGCCATCTGTAAGGCTAAGATCAACTTAAACGGGACCGTTTAGATCCGACAAAAGAGCACATAGGGCTCTATTGTTCTATTTTAAGGACATCGCGGTCCATGGGTAGTTTAAGGACATTGCGGTCCATGGGTAGTTTAAGGACGTTGCGGTCCATGGGTAGTTTAAGGACGTTGCGGTCCATGGGTAGTTTAAGGACGTTGCGGTCCATTGTTAGTTTTAAGACATCTCGGTCAAGGTAAAGGACGTCATAGTCCATGGGTTTAAGGACTCCACAGTCCGGTATGTGCTCTGGATGCTTCACACGGGTTCACTGCCGTGCTAGGCGAGGACCAGGCTCCGCTCTGGACGTTTTCCATGGGGTCAAAGAGTGACGTTATTCACGTTCCACGAAAACAGGAATTTTGCACTAGATGCTTCACACGGGTTCACTGCCGTGCTCGGCGAGGACTAGGCTCCGCTCTGGGCGTTTTCCGCGGGGTCAGAAAGTGACGTTATCCGCGTTCCACGTAACCAGGAATTTTGCATTAGACATGGGTTTAAGGACCCCACAGTCCATATCATGGGTGGTCGTTGGGACCCGTCACCTCTTTGAAGACATTGAGGGATTACAATGCCAAGTATCAAAGGAGTGAAGAGATGTACCCTAGAACCGGAATGGCTTAAGTAGTCCTTGGCCCAATTTGGGGTCAAGACCGATTAATTATGTTATGAGCCCATTAGTCCAGTTAATTACGAGTTGAAGACTCATGACCTAGCTCGAGCTAAGTCCTATCATGTCTGGAATATTGGCTTCTTGTTGGTCCATTGAAGGAGAGGCTTTGCCTCTATCCATTTAGCCAATTGGGCCAAAGCCTAGTGTTAAACACTACAGAGCAATCAGTGTTGAACACTGGGAATGAGGTTGACAAGTTAGTGTTTAACACTAAAAGATAATTGGTGTTAAACACCAGCAACAAGGCTTTCAAATGATCATAAACACTAAAACAGATCAGTGTTGAACACTGGCAATGGAGATCTCAGATTAGTGTTAAATATTAAGGTAATCAGTGTTGAACACTGCGAATAAAATTCTTTGATTAGTGTTGAACTCTAAGGCCCGCCAGTGTTTCAATACTGTATTCGAGAGTTCCAATTTAGTGTTAAACACTAAGGCAAGAGGGGTCACGTGGCAACACGTGAGAGCGCCCTCCCTTCATTTATTCTGCTGAGATTATCGCATCCTTCTGAGCATCACGTGCCATCACGTGACGGGCATTTAAATGCTTGTATGCTAAAGGTTCTGCCGAGGGTCACGTGGGTTACGTGGGGTGCTGCCTCAAAGGGGCTTTCTGTAGATCTCTTGGGGGGTCACGTGGTGACACGTGACCCTGCCTCTATGTTTAGATGATCTGTTAATCTTTTCCAGGAATTAAATTCCTCGTAGGGTTAAACCCTGACAGTAATTTCAGAGGAATTAAATTCCTACTTCCTTTTGAAGATTTATATTCTGAATAGAGTTAGACTCTGAATTTTCTGTAGGAATTAAATTCCTCATAAATATGAAGAACTGAATAGGGTTAGACCCTAATAAAAGCTTTTAAGGAAATTAAACTCCCATTTTAAAGAATTATGATTAAGGGAATTAAATTCCCGCTGTTTCAACAGAACTATGTTCTTAATTAGGGTTAAACCCTGTTTCTTTTTGCTCTGAAGGAATTAAATTCCCATAACACAGGGTCAAACCCTAGTTTTGTCTTAAAGGAATTAAATTCCTATAGTTCTGTGAAAATTAAATTCTCATGTTTCCATTCCCTCTCTATGTTTTGGATCTGCATGGCAGGATCTCGACCCATTGAGAATTAAATTCTCAACCTAAAGGGGAGATGTGCACTTTGCAGATCCTCCATCAAAGAGAGAAGAAATATGTTCTTCTGTTTTATATATCAGAGTTAAACTCTGTTGAGAATTCAATTCTCCCTCCTTCAAAAAGCCTTCCCTTTCTTACCTAGGGTTTTCCTTTGCAGAAGCTCCAAATTCCTCAAAGTAATCAAGGCTCTCTCCTTTTTTCTCCCTCTGTGTATATATCTCCCTTTTTTGTATCTCTTGGCTCCTATTTATAGGAGAAGCAGCCGAATAATTAGTTTTTGACGAATCTTCCTTGAGATATTTGATTTGCATCCATTATTCGTTCTGGACCTTTGGATTATTAAGTGAATTTTATTCACCATTGGATTTCAAATCCGGGGATTCTCCCTTGTTATTTCGGTTAGATTTAAAGGGGAAATCTTTCCAAACCCGAGATTTTCCCATAGATAGATGATATTTAATCACCTCTAAATCTTTAATTCGATCGGCTCCAGATAATCACTTTCCTATGGAAAGATTTGAATCTCCTTCAGAATTTAATTCTGTTAACAAAACGGGCTTTGAAAGCCGGTCACGTGTGACCTCGTGACCCCCTTGGAACGAGCCTTCCTCTTTCTTTTTGTTCTCTGTCTTCTGGTTGCTGTTTAGTCATCATGTGTCA
This sequence comes from Agapanthus africanus, assembly GCA_030015575.1. Classification (NCBI taxonomy): domain Eukaryota; kingdom Viridiplantae; phylum Streptophyta; class Magnoliopsida; order Asparagales; family Amaryllidaceae; genus Agapanthus; species Agapanthus africanus. The sequence goes on along the minus strand of JASDDO010000031.1, from coordinate 160,036,607 downwards.
ACACGTGACCATTGGTCACGTGTGAACACGTGACCCCTGTCGGGAGCCTCTTTCTTTGATTCAACTGGAGGACGAGTCTGCTGCTTTGAGCGTCACGTGCCAACACGTGACCTCTTCTGAAGCCTTTTCTTTGACTTGATCAGGGAACCAATGTGCCTTTTCCGCTGCTTTTATATGTCACGTGTCAACACGTGACTGCTGGTCACGTGTAAGCACGTGGCCCCCTTTCTGAAGCTGTTCCCCTAAGCTTTTCTGATTTTAAATCAGGAAACACGTGTGTCTAAGCCTTTTATCGAAAATTTTTGCAAAAAAGCTCCATAAAAAAACAAAAAAAATGAAATTTTTTTACAAAAACTTGCAACTTGTCGCTAAGAAAACCATTGCACGCCACTCACACCCACATTCTTTTTCTTCTCCTTTCTTACATCATGGGTACCCCACCACCCAAAACTCTAGCCGAACTTTGATACCCTCAACCAAACTTTGCTTCTTACGCGAATTGTTTTGGTCGAATTACGGACGACCCCTCCATGCCCAAAATTTCTTTGAAAGATCGAATAGAAGCGTATAGGAGAAACAGTTCGACTCTGTAATCCACTTTGTATCAACCATTTCAACCATCACCACCTTCTTACGTTGATATTCCTTTTTCGAGTCCTATTGTAACTCCGAAACCCATGTCTATAGCTGAACATATTGAACAATCTCGTAACCGATCTTTCACTCCTTTCAACACTTCCAATTCTTGGGATCAACAAGTCCATTCAACTTTTTATCCAAATGTTGATCCTACTCCTGTCCAACCATTCAATTCCTACCAGTCCTACCCGACTTTCACACCTTCCCTAGACATCGATTCTACACAACCATTTGGGAGTTTCACGTATCCAAACAACTTTGAATCTTTTGCTGGAACCCCTTCACAACCCATGTCTAATGTAGAACAGTCGTTGGAAGCGTACATTGTAGCGACAAACCAAATGATGAAGCGGTTGGACAGATCGAGAATTTGAGTGGAGAAAGTGAGTTAAATACCCTTCCAAATCAAACCTACCCATCACCCAATTGAATCCTGATTGATCGTTTCTTTGTGTGTCGGTTTAGAAAATGAATAGAAATCAAAATCAAAGAATTATTTGACCGCAATCAATAACGGTGTCGAAATGTAGCGCGTTAGTATGTGTGGATCGTCCATAGGGATTGTGCGATTCGTTCGTATTTGTTTTGCTTTGAATTGAAAATTTAATAGAAAAGAAAAGCAAACGATTCAAGATTTACACCAATGAATTTCAAGAATCAACTAGATCTAATCAAGAATCAAGAAAGCCTTAAAAATCAAGAATCAAGAAATGATAGAATTCCAATCGATTTAAGTTTCAAGAATTGAAGTGAAGCTCATATGAGTCGATTAGATCTTCGATGTGAAGAAGACTAGAAATTACTTTTTCTTATCCATTAACGAATTGATGCTAGGTCGATATCGATTTATCGAGGATTAAGGATCTTGCGAAGAACTAGGGTTCCTCATCTTATCCTTTGTCCTTTCGATGAATCACATTCACAAGATAGCTTCTAGGAAATCGAATGATCGATCGTTGATCTCTAGTTCCGTGCGAAAATAAACAAGAAAGCATTCACACCGAAACTAGATCATCGATCATTCAATTTTCAAGAATTTACAATCAATATAGAATTTACAATCATTATAGGATTTAAGAAAATTTTTAAAGATTCGTCAACATCATCATTCTACCGATCATCTCAACTCCTCCACGAGCGGAGTTTTACTCAAGCATCATCACAAAGAATACATTCAAGAATCGAAGTTGAATCATAATGCTTGAATTGAAAGATAAGCAAGTTAAAAGAATCTCACATTTATTTATTTAACAATTTGTTACACTTTGCTCAAAGAACTACAAGAATTTGAGAAGGGAACAAGATCGTCGAATTTGGCGTCGCTTCGGCTCCTTGAGTCGTGGATCGGCTTGGATCTCATGCTCCGATGAAGTCCGGCTTTGCTTCTAAAGGATGGTTGAAGGCTTGCTTTGCTTGAACTCAAAGAATCTTGAACTTTAGTTTCTTGATTGGATTAGGGTTAGGGCTACAAGATCTGTCACTCAACTTGTAGGAGGATTTTTGGGGAAGATGAAGAACAACCAACAACCTCTTCAAGTGAGGCCTAAGGTCCTTTTTATAGGTTTAGGAATGATTAGCTTCCTTAAGAAGCTTGGATTAGGTTAGCTTCCCTTGTAAGCTAGTTATTTAGGTAGAAGCCTCTAGAACTAGTTAGAAGGGTTTAGCTTCCACCTTAAGCTAGGAGATTAGGGGGAAGGTTCTAGGCTCTTAAGGTAGTTAGGGTGAAGCTTGTTTAGGAAGCTTGGACATCATTAGCTTTCAACCCAAGGTTTGCTGATCTGGCAGAAGCTTCGAGAGTGTTCTGGCAATTGCAGTAGCTTAAAGGAGTACTTGACTTGAGAGAAGAGGGCTAAGCTGAAGAAGTGCCGATGACGTGGCAATAAGGTCGCGGTTCCGCGGAGCAAGGTGGCTCCGGCCGCGGAACCGCGGCCATTTGGCTTCCTTAGAGCCTCATACTTCATCTGCTGCTTTCTGATGACATCTTGGTATTTTTATGATATAATGAATCCATGAATTCCTTCTCTATCATTTCCAGATTTCAAAATCCTTGAGTTGGCTTATTCTTTAACAGCATTTTGACAACTTTGGCCTTTCTCCTGGAATTTCTTGCACAGACTTCAAAACACATGTTGCGCCACACAAGAATGATGCGATGCCATGAAATACAGTCAATTTCCCTAGAAATGCCGGTTTTAGTGTATAACACATGCAATATGTTATTTTACGACTGTTTTGCTAATATGTGCAATATGAATACCGAACACTTCTAGATGAGTGCAAATGATAAGGAAATTGCCATGTTAAAAATGCAGTATTTTCGACTGATCAAATTCCCCCAGACTTATATACGATCGTCTCGAGCGAATTATTTTATTAAAAAGAGAAGGAGAATATAAAGAAAGAGAAAAACTAACCAGCACACTTTCGTAGGCAACACGATTGCACTGAGCACGTGCAATAAGCCTTTAAACCTCTAGGTGTACCTAGTAAGAGGAGTGTTGTCTCCTGAGGGTTTTCAGCGGATTGCACCCATAAAATCCAATAATAAAAGGAAGATCATGAATATTACATTTAAAGAAAATAATTGTAAAAGAAAAGCCTTGAAAATTAGGATTTCCAACTAAGCTAGCTTTTTGGTTGTCATGAGCCCTATCTTAATAGTCATGAAAAGATGTCAGAAATCACGTCCTCCCCCAATAAAACATCGTCTTATTCTTCATTCCTATCTTTCTTCCAAACATCGATCGTTTAACCCTGTGTGTGTGTAAAGACATTCCTACACCCGGAGAATTCAATTCAAGCTATCATACTCTTGCCCATTAGTCTCAGTACTTTTTAATTAATGAATATTTAGATGAAGTTGCTCACACACTTTCATGTGACCGTTAATATTTCTTAAGGTACTAACCGACCGATTACTCATGTGCTTGATTATTTGGTGTATTTTCCTCGTCTTGCAATACCTAAGGCTTAGCAGTGACTCCCAGACCAGTTGGCCTTAGGGCACTAGGTGAAGAGGCACCCTCGCTATATTTTTTTTGCTGCCTTGGCGATAACAAAACCAGTGTCCATTTTTCTCACCATTTTATATATTTTATTCATTTTTTTTTATTTCTTTCATACTTTGGCTTTAAGACAAGAGCATTTCAAGGTATCCTCTACTATCCCGGGCTTCAAGACGAGTGTAAGTGCGAATAGCAGGGTATCAACATTCAAAATGTTTGGCTTCCAGAATAGGAACTATTTTTCAGACTTATTTTTATCCTCAGATTAGTGACTTCTTTCATCTTACTAACCCTTGGGACAACGGCTCATAACTACTTATTACTAGTTCGTATAAGAAAACTTCTAATTTTCTTGGTTTTCTTAAATTTTTCAAATCTTTTGGATGTAATTTTTCACTATCTAAACTTCTATTATCTTATTTATGTATAAAAATGTTAAATATTAAATATTTTTATATTTTGAATTTTTTTTAAATTTTTATGGGTTTTGGAAATTTTTAAATTTTTATAGGTTTTTAAAGAAATGTTTTGTGCTTATGCAAATGATATGCAAATGATGCAAAAATAAGCACAAACCTCCCCCAAACTTGTTTTCAACAGTGTCCTCACTGTTGTGAACCGCTATATCTACAAAACCTGTAATCCTGGGAGGAATTTATTAGTGGGGGCAAAATATATAAGTGAAGATCCTCCCCCAAACTTATTCTTTTCACTCACCTCCATTCAAAAAAATGATGCAGTAAAATGCAGAACATGGAAGTGAGACGGAGGAATTTTAATCAAGATAAAATGGCTCCTGTAAGAACAAGAGCTCCTCCGTGGGGTCAGTGGAAAAATACGGCTTCAGTCTATGTCCATTCACTTTGAAAAATGTGATGTTTTTAACATTTTCTACCTCTACTGCCCCGTGCGGGTATACAGACCGCACAACAAAAGGTCCCTTCCACCGAGATCGAAGCTTACCCGCGTGAAGGTGTAGTCGTGAATCATAAAGAAGGACATGCTGACCTGGAGTAAATGTTTTCCTCAAAATGTTTTTATCATGAAAAACCTTAGTCCTATTCTTTATGATTACAACGTTATCATAAGCTTCATCGCGGAGTTCGATTAGCTCATTTAATTGCAGCTTCCGAAAGTTGCAGGCTTGGTGTAAGTCAAAGTTGATATCCTTAATAGCCCACAATGTTTTATGCTCAATCTCGACTGGCAAGTGACATGCCTTCCTAAACACTGACCTATATGGAGACATCCCTAGGTCGGTTTTAAATGCAGTTCGGAATGCCCAAAGAGCATCCGTCAGTTTGGTCGACCAATCTTTTCTATTCTTAGCAACAGTCTTCTCCAAGATTTGTTTGATCTGTCTATTCGAAATCTCAGCCTGCCTGCTCGTTTGGGGATGATAGGGTGTTGAAAGTCTGTGGTTGATTGTGTATTTCCGCCTCAAAGTCTCGAAAGACTTGTTGCAGAAATGTGTCCCGTTATCGCTAATGATAGCGCGTGGGTGTCTAAATCGCGAAAAGATATTTTCTTTTAAGAACTTAATGTCAACCTTCTTATCATTAGTGCGACATGGAATGGATTCAACCCACTTTGAGACGTAATCAACCGCAAGCAGTATGTACAAATTCCCAAAGGAGTTGGGAAAGGGACCCATAAAGTCAATGCCCCAAACATCGAAAATTTCAACCACTAAGATGGGTTGCTGAGGCATTTCATTTCTCCGGGAAATCCTACCCGTGTACTGACACTGTGTACAGGTTTTGTAATGATCAAATGCGTCCTTGAACAAGGTCGGCCAATAAAATCCGCATTGCAAAACCTTCTCCGCCATCTTTTTAGGACCGAAGTGACCCCCACAGGCCTGATCATGACTAAACGATAGAACACTCTTGAACTCCTCATTCGGGACACACCTGCGAATGATCTGATCATGACAATACTTAAACAAATATGGATCATCCCAGTAAAAGTGTTTTACTTGGGACAGAAAACGGTGTTTGTCCTGTTTTGACCAATCGCTGGGTATCAGTCCCGTGACAAGATAGTTCACAATATCCCTGAACCAAGGTTCATTGGATATGCTCAAGAGTTGTTCGTCCGGAAACGAATCATTGATCGGCAGGGTCACGGGTGAAGAAGAGATGCGTGAAAGCTGGTCAGCTACAACGTTTTCACATCCTTTCTTATCTTTGATAACAAGATCAAATTCTTGTAATAGAAGGATCCAACGTATTAGCCTACCTTTTGCATCTTTCTTCGCCAGAAGATGTTTCAAGGCAGAGTGGTCAGTGTACACAACTATTGGTGAGCCAATCAAGTAAGGCCTGAATTTTTCTAATGCAAATACAACTGCCAAAAGTTCTTTTTCGGTAGTTGTATAGTTAATTTGACCATCATTCAGGGTCTTACTTGCGTAATAGATCACGTGTGGCATCTTTTCAATGTGCTGTCCTAAGACTGCACCTACTGCAAAGTCTGATGCATCACACATAAGCTCAAAGGGGTAGTCCCAATTTGGAGACGATAGAACGGGGGCTGTAGTGAGGGAGTGTTTGAGTGAGTCAAATGCTGCCTCACAATCCGAGTCAAAGTGGAAGGTCGTATCCTTGGCCAAGAGAAGAGTTAAGGGTCTAGCAATTTTGCTAAAATCGTTAATGAATCTCCTATAAAAGCCCGCATGGCCAAGAAATGATCGGATATCCTTGACGCTTTTGGGATGAGGAAGGTTTTGAATGACATCTATCTTAGCTCTATCAACCTCAATGCCTTTCTGTGAAATAACATGTCCAAGCACAATTCCCTCTTGGACCATGAAATGGCATTTTTCCCAATTCAAGGTTAAATTCTTCTCTTTGCAACGAGTAAGAACTGCGTCAAGATTCGTTAGGTAGTCAGAAAAAGAGTCTCCGAAAATCGAGAAATCGTCCATAAAAATCTCCAAAAAATTCTCGACCATGTCAGAGAATATCCCCATCATACACCGCTGAAAGGTAGCGGGAGCATTGCATAACCCACAGGGCACGCGTCTATAAGCAAAGGTACCAAAAGGAAAAGTAAATGCGGTTTTATCTTGATCCTTTTTGGCTATGGGGACCTGATTATAGCCAGAGTATCCGTCCATAAAGCAATAATACTCACGTCCAGCTAAGCGTTCCAGCATCTGATCAATGAAAGGTAGAGGAAAGTGGTCTTTCCTCGTGGCGGTATTGAGTTTCCTGTAATCAATACATACACGCCACCCAGTTTGGGCGCGTGTCTGAATTAATTCATTTGCCTCATTGGTAATAACAGTGATGCCGGATTTCTTAGGGACGACATGTATTGGACTCACCCATTGGCTATCGGAGATTGGGTATATAATACCATTATCAAGGCATTTGACGATCTCTTTCATCATCGCTTCCTTCATGACGGGATTTAGCCGTCTCTGTGGTTCTCGGGTTGGTCTGGCATCATCCATCATATGTGTATGATGTTCTACAATCAAGGGACTAATCCCTTTGATGTCCGCCATAGTCTAACCAAACGCCTCCCTATTAGATCTCAATACCGATAAAAGTGCATTCTCTTGCTCTGATGCTAGAGAAGCGGATATGATAACCGGTAAAGACTCATTCTCATCTAAATATGCATATTTAAGATGAGAAGGTAAAATTTTGAGATCTAATGCTGGCGGAGAAATAATAGAAGGTGGGATCATCGAGTGATTTTCGGAGTCACAAAGAAGCTCATAGCCTGTGAAAGTAACAGACTCGGGTGGTGATAAATCAGGAGTGTCGGACTCAAGTGTGGGAAAGGTGTCCTCACTAAGATCATGTGTAAGATCAAACAGTGATGTGGTAGTGTTGTCGAGATCTGTAAAGCAAAGTTCCTCAACTCCGCAACTTTCGGGAGCAATCTCGTGGACTGAGCACACATCAAGGATATGAGCATAGGGTTCTGAGGGCTGACTTCCAACTTTGTAGATGTTCAGTTCAATGGTCATATTTCCAAAGGATAAGTTTATTGAACCATTTCTACAGTTAATGACAACATTGGAAGTGGCAAGGAATGTTCGACCCAAAATCACCGGAATTTGGCTCCGGAGGTTCGCTACAGGTTGTGTATTGAGTACAATGAAGTCCACAGGGAATACAAATTCCCCGACCTTTATCAACACATCCTCTAGTTCACCTCTAGGTTTGGTGATTGAACGGTCTGCTATTTGGAGAGTGCAGTGAGCTGGTTTCAACTCTCCAATCCCTAGCTGCTCATAGATAGAATATGGAAGTAGGTTAACACTTGCGCCAAGGTCTAAAAGAGCACGGTTTATGTTTTTACCCCTAATAGAAATCGATATCGTAGGACATCCTGGGTCTTTACGTTTCTTGGGTAGCTGTGGGATAAAAGCAATGCTAATGTTATTAGACATGAAGACCTTTTTCGGCACTTGAGTCTTCCTCTTCCTAGTGCACAAGTCCTTAAGAATTTTCGCATAAGCGGGGACTTGTTGAATAGCATCTAGGAGATGGATGTTGATGTTAACCTGTTTGAACATTTCCATAATTTTCTCCATATGTGGACTCGATTTGTTACCCCTTAACCGATTCGGGTAAGGAGCTTTAGCAATAAGCGCTGGGTCCATCATAGGAGAAGGAATTGGGGGTAGACGTGATCCCAAAAGAGGAGTGGGGATCGTCTGTGGAGAACTAGAAGAGCTGTCCTGAGGTGTCGAGCCTAGTGGGAAACAGAGAATAGGCTCGTGAGAAGGCGGTGGGGGTAGAAGAACAAGGATCAGAAGTAGAAGTGTGTGTGTGTGAGGAAAGGTCTCAGCCGGGGTGTTATTGATAGGATTTTCAATATCATCAATTTCTTCCCCAACATGGTTATTCAGCACTCTTCCTGATCTCAACGTTGTGACGACATTTACATTGTAATGCCCAGGATTTGGTAGTGGTTGAGACGGAAGTTTCCCTTTTTCTCTCGCACTCATTTCGGCTTTAAGTCATGCAATTTCAGATTCCATCGATCTGATACTCTCAGCTTGGGACGCTGAGTTTTTCTTTATCTCACTGACGGAAGATCTAACCTCAGCCGACACCTCTATGAAATTTGACAAGAGTGATTTCATGGTTTGAGTGAATTGAGAGAATTCGTCAGAACAGGTCATCTGCATAGGATTAGAAGGTGTAGGAAGATTGACCTGGTTTTGAAAATTTTGTGACTGGTAGGGGTGATGAGTGATTTGAAGTGGTTGCTGTTGTGGTGGAAGAGCCCTTTGGAAATTATTTTGGCTTGGAACCGTGTCTTGAGATTGTTGTTGTTGGTTCCAAGCAAAATTTGGGTGATTCCTCCAACCCTGATTGTACGTGGAAGAATATGGATCGTTTCTAGGTCTTTGAAATGCGGCATTGGTATGCTCGTGACCTTGAAACGGAGAGTTTAATGGACATTCTTCCGTTAAGTGAGAAGGATCAGAACAGCAGCCACATACAGTTTTGGGGAGCGACATCGGGTTTAGGGAGGCTGCTAAAAATTTGTGTTCCATAGCTTCGAGCTTCTTTTGCATTGCTGCCATCTTAGCTCGAATACCTATGGACACATCAATTTGGTGTACGCCACCCCTAGTCGATGATTGGGTTCTACTCTCCCACTGTAAGGATTTTTCAGCGAACTCTTCTAAAAATTTCCAACCTTCTCCATCATCCTTGGTCATAAAGGTGCCTTGACACATGTTTTCAAGGTTTTGTTTAGTGTTTGGGTTAATGCACTCATAAATGATTCGGCAAAGATCCCATCTCGGGATGCCGTGATGTGGACATTGAACCAAAAGATCCTTGAATCGTTCAAAGCATTTTGAGAATGGTTCAGTCGGAAGCTGGGTGAATTGATTTAGTTCTCTACGGATTCGAGCTGTTTTTTGCATAGGGTAGAATTTCTTAAGGAATGCCGCAACGAATTCTTCCCAATTCGTAATGGAATGTGCGGTAGTGTTATATAGCCACTTCTCGGCTATATCGCACAAGGTAAATGGAAGAAGTCGTAGACGCATAGCATCCACAGAAAGTTGTGACGTACCCATCATTGCGCATACGTTTTCAAATTTGGTAATAAAGACGTGTGCATCTTCAGTCTCGAGACTGTGGAATTTGGGTAGAAGGTTGATGTATTGGGGTTTAATCTCAAAATTATCCCCGTTGGCTGGTGGAATGGATAAGCAGGTCGAAAGAGGACCTCGCAAAGGATAGCACCTCTCTTGGAGAGAGATGCGGGGTGGATTCTACGCACCAACGGACGGCGGCAGATTAGTGGTAAAGAAATTCGATGGAGACGGATCCATCGATGTGGGTGTGGTGGTGAGTAAAGAAGAAGTAAATGGAGAAATACCGACTTCGAAGTCGATGGGAGGAACGCGGACTAAACGGGCACTAGAATCCCGTGTCCAGCCTATCTTGCACTAAAAAGGGTTAGTACAAGTGGCAGCGTGACTTATAATTAGGGGAAATGAATGAATGCGGTGTTTGTTTTGAAAAATGATACGGATTTTTTGAAAAAATGATGCAATCACAACAAATGCAATAAGCGACCCAAAAATCTAGTGGTCACCTAGGTCAAAGCTCTAGACCGCTCCTAACTACCAAAAGACAAGTCGCAGGATAAATCCTCCACTGCCTCTTTGTCTCTCCTGTGGCCAGGTAAGTGCCAGGTAAGTGGGAGGTTCTCCACTATATAAGTAGTGGGCCTAATTAAGTAACCACTAGCTTTCGACACACTTGCCTTAGACACCACAAAAGAAACGCGGATAAGTAATGAATTACCCACGGCCTTCTCTTGTCCTAAGTGAGCACGACGGTCCTTAGAGTCATCTCAAGATATTTTTTAGTCAATGAGGGTAAATGCGGATGCAAGTTCGTGATTTTTGGGGCTTAGGAAGGGTAATGAACTCCCCACCTAATCTGGATTTGGTCTTTGTCCCTTTATGTCCGTATTAATATGCAAACAACCACAAAACCAAAAACATGCACAATTTATTTTGCTTTTTGCGGCGCTGCGATTTTTTTGCAAAGAAACCTGCAGCAAACTGTTAATTGGAGCAGACAGAGAAGGAGATAAGAAAGTTTTAGAGGACCTGAGAGAAAATTGCACAGAGAGGCTCCTACCAAGGCGCGGAACCGCCGCAATTGATGGATTACATTGCGGGTGCGCGGCCGTATGTGATATTCACTGTACAAAATTTTTCCAGAGAGCTTCTGTTCAGCCCCTAAGTCCTCTGCAATATTCTGAAATTTTTTTCACTTGCTCCACAGCTTCCAGATTTCCTCGTAATCAATTCACAACAACACGTTTAGATTTTGCACGAATTTTGATCTCAAAATTGTAATGGAATAAATCTTTCAATTCAAATTTCAAATAAAGAACGAATTAGCGCACGATCCCCGGCAACGGCGCCATTTGATTGATCGTTTCTTTATGTGTCGGTTTAGAAAATGAATAGAAATCACAATCAAAGAATTATTTGACCGCAATCAATAACGGTGTCGAAATGTAGCGCGTTAGTAAGTGCGGATCGTCCACAGGAATTATGCGATTCGTTCGTATTTGTTTTGCTTTGAATTGAAAATTTAATAGAAAAGAAAAGCAAACGATTCAAGATTTATATCAATGAATTTCAAGAATCAACTAGATCTAATCAAGAATCAAGAAAGCGTTAAAAATCAAGAATCAAGAAATGATAGAATTCCAATCGATTTAAGTTTCAAGAATTGAAGTGAAGCTCGTAGGAGTCGATTAGATCTTAGATGTGAAGAAGACTAGAAATTACTTTTTCTTATCCATTAACGAATTGATGCTAGGTCGATGTCGATTTATCGAGGATTAAGGATCTTGCGAAGAACTAGGGTTCCTCATCTTATCCTTTGTCCTTTCGATGAATCATATTCACAAGATAGCTTCTAGGAAATCGAATGATCGATCGTTGATCTCTAGGTCCGTGCGAAAATAATCAAGAAAGCATTTCACACCGAAACAAGATCATTGATCATTCAATTTTCAAAAATTTACAATCATTATAGGATTTAAGAAAATGTTTAAAGATTCGTCAACATCATCATTCTACTGATCGTCTCGACTCCTCCACGAGCGGAGTTTTACTCAAGCATCATCACAAAGAATACATTCAAGAATCGAAGTTGAATCATAATGCTTGAATTGAAAGATTAGCAAGTTAAAAGAATCTCACCTTTATTTATTCAACAATTTGTTACACTTTGCTCAAAGAACTACAAGAATTTGAGAAGGGAACAAGATCGTCGAATTTGGTGTCGCTTCATCTCCTTGAGTCGCGGATCGGCTTGGATCTCATGCTCCGATGAAGTCCGGCTTCGCTTCTAAAGGATGGTTGAAGGCTTGCTTTGCTTGAACTCAAAGAATCTTGAACTTTGGTTTCTTTATTGGATTATGGTTAGGGATACAAGATGTGTCACTCAACTTCTAGGAGGATTTTTGGGGATGATGAAGAACAACCAACAACCTCTTCAAGTGAGGCCTAGGGTCCTTTTTATAGGTTTAGGAATGATTAGCTTCCTTAAGAAGCTTGGATTAGGTTAGCTTCCCTTGTAAGTTAGTTAGTTAGGTAGAAGCCTCTAGAACTAGTTAGTTAGGGTTTAGCTTCCACCTTAAGCTAGGAGGTTAGGGGAAAGGTTCTAGGCTCTTACGGTAGTTAGGGTGAAGCTTGTTTAGGAAGCTTGGAAATCATTAGCTTTCAACCCAAGGTTTGCTGATCTGGCAGAAGCTTCGAGAGTGTTCTGGCAATTGCAGTAGCTTAAAGAAGTACTTGACTTGAGAGAAGAGGGCTAAGCTGAAGAAGTGCCGATGACGTGGCAATAAGGCCGCGGTTCCGCGGCGCAAGGCGGCTCTGGCCGCAGAACCGCGGCCATTTGGCTTCCTTAGAGACTCATACTTCATCTGCTGCTTTCTGATGACATCTTGGTATTTTTATGATATAATGAATCCCTGAATTCCTTCTCTATCATTTCCATATTTCAAAATCCTTGAGTTGGCGTATTCTTTAACAATATTTTGACAACTTTGGCCTTTCTCCTGGAATTTCCTGCACAGACTTCAAAACACATGTTGCGCTACACAAGAATGATGCGATGCCATGAAATACAGTCAATTTCCATAGAAATGCCGGTTTTAGAGTATAACACATGCAATCTGTTATTTTACGACTGTTTTGCTAATATGTGCAATATGAATACCGAACACTTCTAGATGAGTGCAAATGATAGGGAAATTGCCATGTTAAAAATGCAGTATTTTCGACTGATCAAATCCCACAACTCCGGTTTTCAAACAAGTGTTCCAAATGATTCAGTTGAGGAAAAAACATTTAATGAGTTGTGCGACTTTGTAGTGCTTGATTTGCCAGATTGTGAAGAGTCCCTTTCGAGTGAAACCATCACCAATCCTTTTGACCTCTACACCTCCAATCTAGAACCTGAATTGGTAAATATCCGTGCTTTTGATGAGGTGTCAGAAAGAATTGATTTTCACTTGATTGAGGTTATAGACGCCGGGAATATTTTGGATGATGAACCCGTAGATTTGACTGAAATTTTATCTCCAATTCATCATCCGAGTCATTAAATGTTTCTCCCGAACTTCATATGCGTCTTGATTTTGATGATAATTGCATGGATGAGATAATTTTTGAGGAGAATTATGAGGATAGTATTGAGGATAGTATTAAGGATGACCCATTTTTGTTTGATGAGTCGGATTTTTTAATTCATCCTCCTGAACCTTTAACTGTTATACTTCCTAAATCACCCTCCCTCCTTTCCATCGTTCCGACCACACAAGAGATCACGCTTGAGGACTGTGAGCTTGAAAAATTTCTATTCGATTACAGCAGTTTGGACGCAACTAGTGCGTTCTTCCTTGAATCTAATACAGTTCTCACATCCGATAACGATTACGAGTGCTTCACTTTTTCGGATGATTTTGAAGACTCACCGCCCGAGTTTGAGTCCTTTGAATTTTCAGATGAGTTAGTTGAACCATCAGACTCGATTGCTTACAGTCATTTCGAACCATTGATGGAATCCTTCAAGTTCGAGACAGATTACTTAGGTGAGAATAAGACTATCCCTAAATCACTCCCTTTCATCCTTCCTATCGTTTCGACCACACAAAAATCCGTCGCGTTTCCATTTTCAATGGATGGTTTACCAAGTTCAACGTACCCATGTTTTCTTGCGAATCTTGAGGGATTTGACCTCATTTCTCGACGGGTTGATAAATTAGCACAATCGCTTTTAACCCATTGGTCATCACAAATTGTGCTAATTTATTCTTTCGAATTACGCCCTCAAGTTCGTACTACGCTTCTTTCTCTCTTCCGCCATTCTTCTCCGAATATACCGAGACCATATTCCACCCTTCTTCCCATACGGTCTCGTGTGTTTCTCAACTCCTTTCTCTACACTCCATTCTTCCACTAACCCAACCATTATAACGATAAATTTTTTGAATGGTTGGTGCTAACCTTTGGTCTGTGTAAGGCCTTGTATAGTTTGATTTTTTTCTCCTCCCTAACTCTGAACTTTAACGTTTAAACAGTGGAAACACTGTTTCACTTAAGTTTGGGGGGGACCCTTTTGTATATATATTTTGTTTTTCTTTTAACAATAATAAAAAAAAATTAAAAGGGGAGTGCCGACATTTTGACCCTCTTGGTACAGCATGACAGTGAGGACACTGTCAAGTTTAAGTTTGGGGGTGTGCTTGGTAAGCCTTCTTCCTTCGCATTCATGTGTATATTCTTGCATTTTCATACTTATTTTAAAATCCATAAAAATTGAAATTTTTGAAAAATTATAAAAATTAAAACATTCAATTTTGGCCTTAATTAACTTGAGTTTGACAAAAAGGTTAACTAGCTAGGAACAACTAGATCTTAGACTCCGTAAATTAAAAACCCTAAAAACAACATTTCTTAAAATTTAACGGTAGAAAATATATGTCTTTGTAGTTTATTTAGAAATAGGCAAATTTCGAGTTGACTTCTTGGGATAAGTTAAAACAAGGGAAAAGTATTGATATTTTTATTAAAGTATAAGTTTGAAAAATAATTCCCAAGCTTAAGTCCAAATTCTAAATATATATACCCTACAAATTGCACAAACACGAACTTTGAAACTTGGAATAGTAGAAGAGACCTTGAAATGCTCTTGTCTAAAGTCCTTAGTACGAAGAAAAATACAATAAAATACATGTGTGAATAAAGAAAAAAATGAACACTGGATTTTTTAATTACTTAAGGCTGCAAAAAAAATAGAAAAAATATTTAGCGAGGGTGCTTCATCACCTAGTGCCTTAGACCAACTGGTTTGGGGGTCACTGCTAAAGCCTTAGGTGTTACAAGACTAGGAATTACGCTTTAATGTGCATACACATTTTGTAATCGGTTGTTGATACCTCAAGAAGTATTAACGATCGCATGAAGGATGTGTGAGGGAAATTCATCTAAAAATTCACCAATTAAGAAGTGCTTTGGACAACGGACAAGAGTATGATTGCTTGATTTGAATTTCCAAGTGTAGGGGTGATATATACACACACGTAGGGGTATGTGATTGGGGTTTAGATAAGAGATAGGAATGAAAAATAGGACTTATATCTTTAATGGAGATGATAAAAATTCCTAAGTTGAGATGGAACCCTAGAAGGAAAGCTTAAAAGATGCCAAAAGCTAAGTAAATTCACAAGAATATATATAATCTTAAGTTAAATGATAAGGAATCGTGAAAATATGGGTGGATAATTTCTAAGTCGAAGATAATAGAATTTCTTGTTGGAAAACCTAATTGGAGAATAAAAGTCAATGGGCCTAATTGATAGGATTTTGTGGGTAGTATCCGCTGAAAACCCTCATGAGACAACACTCCTCCTACTAGGGACACCTAGAGATTTAACGACTTGTTGCACGAGCTCAGTGCAATCGCGTTTCCCTGCGAAAGTGAGGTTAGGTCTTTTACGAGAATAAAACTAGGTTTGCTCGAGGGCGAGCAAAAGATAAGTTTGGGGGTATTTGTTCATATCATAATTTTGCATTATTATATTCCCCATTCTTATTCATTTTACAAATAAACAGGTGCTTTTGATCCATGTCTGCTACATAGTTGCAGGTTACAGGTTCTCGGAATAAAAATAGTGAAAATGATGAAAAGACGATACAAAAGTAAGACTACGACCAACAAATGGAAAGATCTTGATCATGCCTACAATTTGAAGAATAAACGAAGATCAATGGACAATTTCACAAAGAACAAAGGCAGCGCAAGGTTCAAGACTTCGTCACGAAGCAACGGTAAAATTCCACTACAATATTTCACTGTGGAGATCTAGAAGCCAGTATGAGAAAACAACTGAAGAAAATAGAAGGAAAAATGCAACAGAAGAACACCTAGAAAAATGAGCTAATGAAGCCCCTACTCGGCCGCGGAACCGCGGCCAAACCTTGCTCTTGGCCACGGAACCGCGGCCAAACCTTGCTCTTGGCCGCGAATCCACGGCCGTGCTAAGCCCGTAACAGTGGACAAAATTTTGGCGGCTGGCGGTGCGTTGACTAGTTCTTTTTCTTAGGGGGTAAAATTGTAATAGCAGACGTCACTCGATTGTAACCCTAAGGTTTCTATGAATCTATAAATAGAAGCCCTGAAACCTTTTGTAGGTTATGCCTCTTCTTGTGCCTCTTTGTAAATCTCAAATTCAGATCTGTAAATTTCTGTAAAGAATGAAGAGTGCATCAAATTAAAGTAAGTTTTCAATTCTTGCCCTAGTTAATTTTATTATCTGCCCTAGTATAATTTTCTATTCTTGCCCTAGTTTAGATTTAATTCTCTGCCCTAGTTAATCAATTTAGAAATGTTTTTCAATTTCCTAATGAGTGAGTAGTCTCCTCGCTTGTTAGGGTTATATTTGGGGAAGGCTTGAGAGATGAAGATCTCTCACCTCTTTCTTGCCCATCACACGTTTTTATAGGACTCTATGCACACATGCACACACCGCTCCCTACGATACCCTATCCCACGAGGTAGCGGTGATACCGTAGTATAAAGGACCGGTTGAGCGTGTCTTCCATGGAGGTTAGGGTAAGGATTAAGAAAGGAAGGACAAGAACCTAGAGGAAGAAACACCGTTTCTTCCCGATGGTACTAATTTACTTTATTAATAATTACAATAACACCTAATAGATCTTAATATGGGCATAGAAAGCGGTGACGAATATTGACTTTCCAAACTTAACCAAAACCTAACCGTAGCAATATTTAGATAAACTTTAGTTTTTAGATTTATAATTAATCCGACACCAATCGGAATTAACTCGTTAGAACGATTAGAGAATACACAAAATCCCTGTGGACCAACCCGTACTCACCGGCTAGCTACCAAGCGACGCCGTTCTTGATTGCGGTTATAAATATTTTTGATTCATCTTTTAAAAAGCGCAAGCACGCTAAATCGCTAACAATCAATAATCCGGCTATATGACATATAACCGACTAATATAACATGTACCAATTCATCGAATCAACTCTTGATCCGATGACCCAGCTATATCACATATACCCGACCGATATCACATATCGCGAGAATAGAATACGGTATCTCATATCGTATTATTCTCGGTCCTGCACATATCACATATGTGCTCCTACTCCATTTTGCCCGAGCCAGGAAACCTCTGTGTAGGACTCTAAAGAATCGTCAATACGCCGGCAGTAGGTGATGATCATATCAAACACCCACAAGCTGCAAACGGTCAGCTAAACGTAACAGCCACCCAGGTATTGAGCGATCAGAAGATCAACAAGCAAGCTCCTACATTCTCCTATGAATCTAATCAGTAACACTACCGTACAGTCCGGTCTCTACGTCTAGTATGTCGCATATCAGGTCTAGGGGTGGTAAATGTTAGACCCCAGTAACCGATAAGTCATGTCGATGTGAGGCTCATAATAGGTCGAGAAACTACTGATAACTCTTACCAGTAGCACTCCATATCATCCCTGGCCAGGGACTTCCAGTTATAGCCAATCGAACACAACACAATATCAACTCCCTATACCAGGAGAGACGCAACCCCTCATATCGCTCATTGCCTCTATGTGATTCTGGACTGTACCCAAAAGCCACCGTTTTGCACGCCCTCTTGGATGTGGTAAGGTGGAAATAAAAGCACAGTGGGAATCACACAAGACTCTATGATGATCTCGGGTCTATAGACTAACCTGTACAAGTGTCACCGGAGAACTGCTATCTGACGATAGGTATAATACCATCTAGGAGTTCTCAGCGAGTCCGTTCAGTGTACCCAGTCTCCACTGAGCACCCGTACACCATCTTTGATGTCAAACACCGATGGATATGAGATCATCCATCGCCCATCATAAGGGTCAAGATGCGTATACGCTAGTCTACTCTGGAGTATCGATGCCCTGTCTCGATACTCCCTCGACTAGGAACATTTATAGGATGTACTCGTTGACTACCTTGGCCCCACCAGTATGATCTCATCATAGTCCTAGTAGTCAAGTACATATCCTAAAGGCTTTATCAACATGTGAGAGTAAGACAGTAAACCAATACAAGTCAACATGTTAAGACAAAGGGAAACCAGATAGCATACTATCATATCGAGCAAGAAAGTCCTCTCTATATATATCCAAGCATCCACTATAATATACATCATATGTACAACAATGGCCTCTAGGGCATATATATAACTAATAGGAGGTGTAGCAGACAACGAAGAAGAAGAAGAAGAAGTAGAGGAAGCAGAAGAAGGTGATGAAGATGATGACGGATCACAATGAGGAACAGAAGATGGGATACATGCTGGTAAACTGACAACCACACGTTTGGATGAGTCGTTGGGGTTGACAACCTTATTGTGAATCGTTCATCCTGATCTGAGGATGGTGATGACGTTCGCATTCTCAATATTATTCTGCTGAACAATATGAGCGTTGTTGTTTCTCTGCTCTCTTGGATTCATCACGGGTTGAGAGGGAAATGTTCCCTTTTCACGTTCATTAACAGCAGCAGCCAGTTGACTGATTTGGATTCCTAGTCTGGCTATCGCTTGAGTGTTAGCGCTATGCAACTGACCAGATGTTTGCATAAAAGTAGCCAGACTAGATGAAGTCTACGCAGAATTTTTTATCAAAGCTTCTAACCCTTTTTCAATGGATGACACCCTCTTGTCGTCTTGGGCGAACCCAGGGGGTGTAAAGGTTGGGTTGTGCTGATTAGGCTGTTGGGGATGGTTGGTTGAGTATCGCAATTTCTGGTTTTGAAAATTTGAATTTTGAAATTGTTGGAAATGTGGGTTTGAATTGTTGTTTTGAAAAGGTGCCTGATTCCAAGCAAAATTAAGATGATTCTTCTAACCAGGGTTGTACGTCTGTGCGAAGGGGTCGTTCTTGGGACACTGGTTTTAATACAGCGCATTAACGTTTTCATGTCCCTGGGACTCAACGAGAAACATACATTCTGTAAGGTTCTTAGGCACTATGTGAAGGTTCTATAAGGCATCAATCATGCCAAGTTTAAATTTTTAAAGTGCCAAAAAACCTAAGCAAGGATCTTAACTAGAGAATTAGGGTTATAAACTTAAAGCAAACAACTTTACTACCAAGTGAGAGGGATTACAACCTTTGTAGTTCGTTCTTTCGCTTCATAAGCTCCGAGTTGAGGTCCCTTCGCTGCGATCATCAAGTTCCCGGACTCTCGAGAGGCTCTATGAGGTGAATGATACATGTTGCTTGAAGTCTTCAAAATCCAAGATGATCTACCTTGAGGAAACAAAAGAAAACATCCTAATCTAAGTGGATAGAATAGATGAGAATGATGAAGTAGGAATTTTGCAATCTTTAGTTTTCTATTTCTCACATTCATTCATCACAAAAGAAAAATCAAGCAAGCTTTTTCAAGAGCAAGAAGAAGATGAAGTTTTTGTTGTGATGAAAATGAATTATTGTTGAGGTTAGAAAAGCAACCATGGGTTAAGCATGGCATGCTTAACCCTTGTAGAGAATAAACCATAAGGTAGGGTTAGGGTTGGGTTAATAAATATCAAGGAAAATATCTAAAGAGTGGACTTTGTCAACCATGACAAATATCTTACACAATTTAGAATTAACCCTAAACAAAACATTAACCCTAATCCAAACCCTAGCATGGTTTAATCTTAAAACCCTAGTTGCATTTGTAACCCTAACATGTTACAATATTATATATCACATATATAATATATAATGTAACAAAAGAAAATAATACAATTAACATATATCACATATATATCAATGTATTATCAAGTGAGAAAAAGAATCATTTAAGTAAGCTTATATTAGTTAATGTAATGTAATATATTACATATATAATTATACATTAAATTATCGAATCAACACTTGATCCGATAGTCCGGCTATTTTGCAAATAACCGACTAATATAACATGTATCATTTCATCGAATCAACACTTGATCCGATGACCCGGCTATATCACATATACCCGACCGATATCATATATCGCGAGAATCGAATACGGTATGACATACACGTATTATTCTCGGTCCCTCACATATCACATATATGCTTCTACTCCGTTTTGCCTAAGCCAGGAAACTTCTGTGTAGGACTCTAAAGAATGGTCAATACGCCGGCAGTAGGTGATGATCATATAAAACACGCACAAGCTGCAAGCGGTCAGCTAAACGTAACGGCCACCCAGGTATTGAGCGATCATAAGATCAACAAGCAAGCCTGTACATTCTCCTGTGAATCCAATCAGTGACACTACCTCATATGTCGCATATCCAGTCTAGGGATGGTAAACGTCAGACCCCAGTAACCGATAAGTCATGTTGATGTGAGGCTCATAACGGGTCGAGAAACTACTGATAACACTTACCAGTAGATCTCCATATCAGCCCTGTCCAGGGACTTCCAGTTATAGTCAATCGAACACTGCGCAACATCAACCCCCAATACCGGGAGAGACGAAACCCCTCCTATCGCTCATTGCCTCCATGTGATTCGGGACTGTACCCAAAAGCCACCGTTTTGCACGTTCTCATGAACGTGGTAAGGTGGAAATCAAAGAACAGTGGGAATCACAGAAGACTCTTTGACGATCTCGGGTCTACAGACTAACCTGTACTAGTGTCACCAGAGAACTGCTATCTGAAGATAGGTATAATACCATCAAGAAGTTCTCAGCGAATCGTTCAGTATACCCAGTCTCCACTGAGCACCCGTACACCTTCTCTGATGTCAAACACCAATGGATATGGGATCATCCATCGCCCATCATATGGGTCGAGAAGCGTATACGCTAGTCTACTCTGGAGTATCGATGCCCTGTCTCGATACTCCCTCGACTAGGAACAGTTATAGGATGTACTCTTGGACTACCCTGGCCCCACTAGTATGATCTGCATCATATTCCTAGTAGTCGAGTACATATCTTAAGGGCTTTATCAACATGTGAGAGCAAGACAGTAAACCAATACAAGTTAACATGTTAAGACAAAGAGAAACCGGATAGCATACTATCATGTCGAGCAAGAAAGTCCTCTTTATATATATCCAAGCATCCACCATAATATACATCATATGTACAACAATGGCCTCAACGGCATATACATAACTAACAATTTCCCACTTGCACTAAGGCCAGCTGTTGTAGTATCTCATAGCCAACATTCCAAAGAGTCTCTCAAATTGTATCTGGGGTATGGCCTTTATGAGTGGATCCGCAGTGTTGTCCTTCGTGTCAACTCTCCTGACCTCGATCTCTCGGCGATCAACTATCTCTCGGATCAGGTGATACCGCCTTAGAATATGTCTGGTGATACCGCCTCAGAATATGTCTGGATCTCTGATGGGACTTGGGTTCCTTGGCCAAAGCCACAGCTCCATTGTTATCACAATACAAAGGTATTGGATGCATAATGGACGGAACCACACCAAGTTCAGTGATGAACTTCTTCATCCAGATATCCTCTTTGGCAGTATCGTTGGCAGCAATGTATTCAGCCTCCATCGTCGAGTCTGCCACGGTTTCTTGCATGGAACTCTTCCAACAAACTGCCCCTCCATTTAGGGTAAAGACAAATCCCGAGTGCGACTTTGAGTCGTCCTTATCACTTTAGAAGCTCGAATCGGTAAAGGACTCCACCTGGAGTTCTCCATTACCATACACCAAGAATATCTCCTTAGTCCTTCTCAAGTACTTGAGAATGTTCTTCACAGCTGTCCAGTGACTCTCTCCTGGATCTGCTTGATACCTACTCACTACACTTAGTGAGTATGCTACATCAGGTCTGGTACATAGCATCGCGTACATGATAGAGCCTACTGCCGAAGCATAGGGTATCCCTTGCATGCGAGCTCCTTCCAAATCAGTCTTTGGAGAGATCTCTTTGGAGAGAGTGAGTCAAGAGATCGTGGGTAAATTCCCACGCTTGGATTCTTCCATACTAAACCTCTTTAGTATGGTGTCAATGTACCTGGATTGGGACAATCCCAGTATCCGCTTAGATATATCTCTATAGATCCTAATCCCCGAAATGCAGGAGGCATCACCAAGATCTTTCATTGAGAATCTTTGTGATAAGAAGAGCTTGATCGAGTGCAGCATAGGAACATCATTTCCTATCAAGAGTATGTCATCTACGTACAATACAAGGAAGACAACCTTACTCTCTTCCACCTTCTTATAAATACAAGGTTCATCTATGTTCTTGATAAAGTCAAACTCTTTGACTACCACATCAAAACAGATGTTCCAACTCCGCGATGCTTGTTTTAACCCGTAGATGGATTTAAGCAGCTTGCACATCTTTCTGCTGCTCCTACTATCTACGAAGCCCTCTGGTTGAGTCATGTACACGCACTCTTCCAAATCACCATTTAGAATGGCGGTCTTAATATCCATTTGCCAAATTTCGTAGTCATGGTATGCAGCAATGGTAAGTAAGATCCGGATGGACTTAAGCATAGCCACTGGAGAAAAGGTTTCGTCATAATCCACATCTGGTCGTTGACGAAAACCCTTTACAACAAGTCTAGCTTTGAAAGTCTCAACTTGTCCATCTACACCAAGTTTCTTCTTAAAGATCCATTTGCTCCCAATGGGTTTTACCCCTTCAGGAGCAACTTCCAAATTCCATACTTTGTTAGTGTACATGGATTCCATCTTAGATAGCATTGCATCCAGCCATTTCACAGAGTCCCCACTCATGATGGCCTGCTCGAAGCTAGTCGGGTCATCATCTTTTATGATGCAATCCTCGCTCCCACCATCAATGAGAAAACCATAGTATCTCTCTGGTGGATGAGGAATCCTACTAGATCAGCGGAGAGGCTGAGGTTCGTTGGGAACTACTGAATCCTCTGATTCCACCAAATCCTCTGTCGTAGTTTGTATAGCTAGAACTTCTTCCAGTTCTACCTCCTTGCCACTAATTTCCTTTGCAAAAAATTCCTTTTCTAAAAAGATGGCATGTCGAGAAACAAACACCTTTTATTCCTCAGTGTGGTATAGGATATACCCTTGTGAGTTTTTGGGATATCCTACAAACTTGCACATGACAGACCTTGCCTCGAGTTTGTCCGGATTGTGCCTTTTGATATAGGCCGGACAACCCCATATCTTAACATAATTAAGAGATGGTCTCTTCTCCTTCCATATCTCATCTAGAGTGGTAGTCACTGATTTGGTAGGAACCATATTCAATAGGTGTATGGCTGTCTCAAGCGCATACCCCGAGAAGGAAATAAGCAACTCAGCAGTGCTCATCATAGAGCGCACCATATCTAATAGGGCGCGGTTCTTCCGTTCCGATACACCATTGCGCTGTGGTGTATATGGAGGAGTAAGCTGAGAGAGAATCCCATTCTCTTTTAGATAGTCCAGGAACTCATTGCTCGAGTATTCTCCGCCTCGATCAGATCGAAGGATTATAATACTTTTACCCGTTTGGTTCTCGACTTCATGCTTATATTCTCTGAATTTCTCAAAAGCTTCAGACTTGTGTTTCAACATGAACACTTTTCCGTATCTTGAGAGATTTTCAGTGAATGTAATGAAGTACGAGACACCATTCCTGGTATGTGTAGACATGGGACCACATACATCACTATGTATCAGTCCCAAGAGTTCCGTAACTCTTTCTCCGTGTCTACTAAACAGAGTTTTGTTCATCTTGCGTTTGAGACATGACTGGCAAGCGTATGAAAATTCGAACATATTCAAATATCCATCCTTATGCAACTTAGCTAGTCGCGTCGCATTGATATGACCTAGTCTACAATGCCACAAGAAGGATTCGTTCATTTCTGAACTCTTCCTCTTGTTTATGTTTTGTACATTAAGAACCATGGTTTGATCTTGAACGTATATGCCATTATTTAACGAGCCCGATCCAATCAACTTTTGATTTAGGAATATGTTCATAACATTATCCTGTACTAAAAAATCATATCCTTCTTTACTCAATAAAGAAACTGATATAATATTGCATATCAAGGTCGGAATGTAATAGCATTCGTTCGGAATCATTGTATTATCATTTGGTAACACAAGGTGATATTTGCCAACTGCTTTGGCTACAACATTTTCACCATTACCTACTCTTATGGAATGATCACCCATTCCTAGTTCCCTACCTTTCTTAAGCCCATGTAACATATTACTTATGTGGGATCCCGATCCGGTATCTAATACCCAGGACGTAGAGTGAACTGAGAAACAATTCTCGATAACTAACACACCCGAAGAAGATGCATCTACATGCTTATTCTTTGTTTGGACGGCGTGAGAATCCGGATATTCTCCTATTTTTTGCTCGGACTTATAACGATTATAAGTTGGAGCGGGACCAACGTTCCCCTGCTCAGAATAACAAGCGGGTTCGGTCAATACATCCATATTATTATCTTGATTAAGGCCTGACATGGTCACTACCTGGAGAGAGAGAGAGAAGAAAACATTTTAGCGTATGCTCTTGAAAGATTAGATTGTTTATTATCTTATCTAATCAGGATGTCTCCCACTGTTTTCATCAAATCTTCCTTCAAACCCTAAAAGGTAATACTAGCCGGGATTAATCACACCTTACAAGTTCGCCAATCTTTCAGCCAGGTCAGTGTTGGTACTTTTAGGGAGGTTACCCGTGCTTTCGCACGGACCTAATTAAAATAAACCTCGTTTTCCCAGAGGCACAACCCCGTTAGCACTTTTCTAGACACCTACTTGATCGGCTAATTGTCATGTGTAAAACTCTCCCAGGAGTAACTCTTACTCGCAGTGGGTATCAGGATCGAACTATCTCATAGAAGGTATGCAATCTCATTGCAAATTTCAACACTTGAAATCCCCGATAATGCTTTTGCTTCTAACGTGCTATGACCTTGACGAAAGTCAACAAACCATAGTCCGCTAGTCAAGTTCAACCCGTACATTTCTTGATTGAATTAAACACACCCGCACGACCCTTAACGAAAGCCAACAAAGCCGTATGACTACCCTAATTCAATCGCATCATAAGCTGCAGATAAGCAGTAAGTAACTACCGCACACTACGCCATTACGATAGCCAATAAACGTAGCACTGATACTAAATATTACTTGTCTGAAATGTCGGAGGGCTACGCAGGTTTTTTAAAAAACCATGAGCGTAATGAACTTGATATCGTTGTAGAAACAAGGGATTTTGAAAAGGAGTGTTTTTGAGGCTTTTACCAGTTTTGCTAAAGAGGTCACTCCCGGTAAAGGGATCTCGACTATTTCATTATCGAATAAGGTGCAGGATATTTCACAAATACCACTATGCAAAGCAAGAACTATAGAAGCAATAAAAAACAAAACCGAGTGAGTTGTAGCATCTGCTAGTTTCGTTAAAGAGGTCACTCCTGGTGAAGGGATCTCAGCTCTTTCCTTATAGAATAAGGTGCTGGATATTTTACAAGGAATACCGCTATGCAAAGCAAAAACTAGAGCTACCCTTTTTATAAATTTGATTCTACAACATATTTTAGGTTTCTTTTCTTTCATTAATCTCATTAATTAATCCCATCATTAAATCTTCTTAAGCTTCACAGAAGAAACGAAAATACAAGGCACGCTTATGCCATCCGCATTCGCCACAATATTCTGTTATGCACCGTTAGGTTACTTAACTAACGACATACCGGGACGGGACTAGCGCGGGTGCAAAACATAGGCAACGTCTACTATATATCTCATATATAATAATAAAGTATTCGTCTCAGGCAGTAATATGATCTCATCACAGAACAGTGCAGCAAAAGATAACATATGAAATATTGGATATACTAGGAGGTCCGTGTTTTATAGTGAGCCTGTATAAAACACAGATTCCACGGTCGCGATGAATAGCCAAACGCATATCCCTAGACCCCTACGAGAGCGGCAAGCAACCCAACCAATTCTAGGGTTAGGAGACATGGTCTCGACTCCTCGAGATGTCCTCCCACTGGACCTTAGAACCCGGTTACTTATGCTCTCCTCCTTGGGTCTATCCTAATGCGGAAAAGTAAATAATATACAATGGTGACATCATCCTCAACCCGGAAGTACCCCAATAAAAGAATATTATAAACAATGAATTTTACATGAATGAAAATAAAAACCCCCATCTCACATAAAACCCCCGGCTATTCAAAACACGACGATCCAATATAATATATCACAACAATACATAACATCGCATGTCATCAATGTAAGTAAATATGCGTATCCAATTGTAGTTGACATATAGCACCGAAACCGGCGATACACCACATATTACACTTACGGTCGCAAAAAAATGTAAAACTGCAACATTTAGAATTGTAACTGCCTTTAGACAACACAAACCCAGGACATCAAATATCCAAGATTTTATGCCTAACAATGTAGAACTTGCATTTAGGTCTCACCCATGAAAACACTTTTCAAAATAAGTCAGATAATTCAACAAGATTTCCGATTACACCCGAGACCGAAATGTTAGATTTACACGCAACAAACAAATTTGTAGATTCCAATTATTGTATCTCATTACAGAAAGCTAGACGACGTTAAACAATTCGATCGAAGCAACGAATTTCCAAATTTCCCAGAGAGATCAACACTTAAGCAAAATTAAAAATTCCCAGAAGCATACCCCAGTACCTACGGACCTACAGTTGAAGGGCCCGACCCAAGACTCTTAAGTGGCGCCGCGGATCCATCGCCAAAACCATGTTTTAGCCGCGGATCCGCGGTCACTTAGACGAGTTAGGGTTTCGTTCTTCAAGTGTGTCCATAGAATTCCCTGCATGATTTTCTAACTATTTTTAACACGGAAAAATCCAACTTTTTGAAAAATTTCCTGAGAGGGGGTATAATTTGGGTTTTCGGGGTTCGATCGGACTTTTAACTTTGCCTACGCAATGCCTAATGCTCTAGCTAGTCTCTGATACCACTGTAAGGTTCTTAGGTGTTAGTGTATATGCCCTAGGGGCCATTATTGTATCATACTAGCTTGTATATTACTTAATGGAAGCTTGGGATATTCACAGTTATATATCAGTCTTGCTAAAAATGGTAGTATGCTACTTGGTTTGTTTCTACTTTAATATGTGCATATGTTTCTTGTAACGTATCATTTATATATATTAGTAGAGCCCATAACATCTTTGCTTGATTACCGGCGTTGTGATGGCAGTCACACTAGTGGGGGCTGGGTAGTCTATAAAGCAACATCTTATAAAGGTCCCTGGTCATTGGATTATCGAAACAGGGCATCGATATTCCGGAGTAGACTAGTGTGTACGCTTCTCATCCCAGTTGGGGAGATGGTTTGTCCCACAACCATCAGTACGTCGTACTGGAGATAGTATACAGGTGCTCGTTAGGTTACGGGTACACCGGACATGACTCGCAGGGGAACTGTTGGTTGGTATTATACCCGTCGTCAGTTAACAGTTCCCAGGTGACATGAGTACAGCATAGTCCACAGACTTGACACTCCTACTTCGCCTCGAGTGTGTCCCACTGTTCTTAGATTTCTACCCTACCACGGCTCAAAGGAGTCGTGCAAACAGGTAGCAGTTGGGTGCAGTCCCGAGCACTTGGAGGCCGTGGTGGTTAGACAGGATTCGTCTCTCTCGGTATTGGGAGTTGATATCGCGCTGTGTCAGAGAGCCATTACGCAAAGTCCCTGGCCAGGGCAAGCGAGATTTACTGGTAGGTTCCAGTAGTTTCTCAAGGTGTAATGGGCTACGCTCCGACACGACTTATACCGCTATTAGGGGACTGACGCTTGCCGCCCCTAGGCCCAATATGCGATAGTCTTAGATGAACAGACCGGACTGTACGGAGATTGTCACATCAGGCTCAGTAGGAGTTCGGATGGGTTTCCTCATCGGCCTTCTTATCGACATTTACTTGGGGACCGTTACGTACAGCTAGTGCCGCTTGCGGTCTATGGTTAAACCCACTGCCAGCGTAGTGTCGAGTCTTTAGAGTCCCATACAGAGTGTTTCCCTGCTCCAGGCGAAACGATATAGAGGTCGTATGGTTTTACGACAAGGGTTCGGACGCTTACGTGTTTAAACGCACGTACGACGTTCGGACAGTTTTTACTAGTCGGCTTTGGTTTAAGCTAGATTCTAGTATCGGGTTATAGGATTTATATAGTCTAAAGTTTTTCCGTGTTTTCACGGATAGGAGGGGCATTCTCGTAATTTGTCTGGAAACTTCTAGAAGCATGGTGACTTATGGGTTTAGGTGGCATTTACATTAAATGCATTTGTGACTCATTAGATGAATCATTCAAGTGAGTTAATGAAGCATTTATTGCTTAATGACTCACTTGATGATTCATTGCATATATTAAATGAAGCATGATGATAAATCATTTTAGATTTATTTATTTGATTTTCTTATGCTTCATAATATATTAGAAGTGAGAAGCTTTTTGATCATTATTCATGCTCACCTTCTCTCTCCTCAAGCTCACTCTCTTTTCAAACCCTAATCCTATCCCTCATGTGTTGAGATCAAGGATTAAATAGACTAATTAATCCATAACCTCACTCTATATCACCTAGGTGACTTTGATTAGCAACTAAAGAAACCTAGTTATCTCAAGTTAGAGATCAAGCTTGGAGTAGGAGCTCTCGGGTGGATCGTATTTGACTCGAGGAGGCCGTTGAGGTGCCGACGTTCTAAAGATCCTACGAGGAGTGGAGGACAACGATGAAGACCCGAAGGACAAGTAACGTGAGGTATAACTTCGAATCCGAGTAGTTAAACCTTTCGTAGTTTGCTAGCAATGGTTTAGATACGATCCGTGTGCTCAAGTCCGTGTTACGAAGCTTTGATAATAGTTTTTCATATATTCCGCATCCCCGCAAGCTCGTAGGGTGCGTGACATGGACTTACAGTGTTATCAGAGCCAACTAAACCTTTACTATCTTGTTAGCAACTAATTAGAACTTCGATCGTCGGAAAAACGCGAAAACAAAACCCCGGACCCTTTAAGTTTCTGTCAATTTTAAACGTGTTGGAAAAATTATTTGATGTGCCTGAAAATTAACAGCAGGGGATTATAAGAATTCTGGGAAAATACAAGGACCTAACTCGGCAAGTCGGCCGCGGATCCGCGTCCGAATGGTGCTTTTGGCCACGGATCCGCCGCGGAGTCAACCCCGAGCTGACTCGGATTTGCTCTGTAATTCATATTGTTTAGTGTTTTGTTTTCCAGTACATTCTGTTTCTGCCCAGATTACTTCCATGATGGCTTGCATTTGGGGCAGACACAGAAAAAGGTTTTCGATCGATGTTCTAAATTATTTGCTAATCGGGTTTTCATTTGTAATGTTTAATGTGTTCGTAAACCTCCCCTAACTGCTAGTATGTCGGTTGGCAGGGGGTTGCACATTTCTGTAATGATTCTACTGTTTGTGTATATGAACTGTATTAGATTGTTGTGATGATTAACCGGGGTTTGAGATGGGTTATTATATTCATTCATTCGATGTAATTGTAATATGTTGTAATATTATTTTGCGGGGCACATCCAGGTTGCGGTTGTAGCCACCGCTGTATTATTTCATTTTACTGTTTTTGCTCCTAGGATAGACCCAAGGTGGGGTACACAAACTACCGGGTACGTCGAAGTGTCTAGTGGCCTACTCACGTTGTTGAGGGAGACCGCTTCACTTTGGGTACTTGGCGGGTAGTTTGCCGTATCCGTAGGTTTAGGGTAGGGAAATGGCTATTCATCACAACTTTGTAATCCGTCTTTTGTTGCAGGCTCAAAGCAAACGCCGATTGCTTGCATATCCAATAATGTTCATCTGTGATCTGGATTGCCTATTATTGTGTCTGACGAATGTACAATATCTATATATGATAGCTATTAGACGTCACTTATATTTTGCACCCGCGCTAGCCCAGCCCCCGCTCTGTCGTTAGTTAAGTAACCTAACGGGTGATGACGGGACCCAGTGGCGAATGCGGATGACATAAGAGGAAGTGGTATTTTCGTTATTTTCTGCAATGATAGGATAAATGATGGGACACATTATAATACTGCAAAGAAAATAAACCAAAAATGAATCGTTGGAACAGTTTAAAAGAAACCACTCGGTTATTTTTAAAACAGAAGATATTTTTTAATTGCGGAGCTTTAACCACTCCTTTTAAAAGCTATCAGGTTCCTTCAGTTATATCAAGTTCACTACGTTCACGGTTTCACCAAAACCATTCGTAGCCCTCTGTCATTTCATTTGGGTATTCAGTAGTATTCAAGCTATGTATTTTGACCAACGCCAAGGCATAGTGTTTGGTAGCTGCTGGGTATTCATTTGTTGCATAGATAGATGAGTTAGTTTGGGACAGTCGTATTATCATTTGGCCAACGTCAGGGATATGTACGGATGGGTTCAAATTAACAAGGATAATGATGGGTAGAACTTGACATGTGACTTATGACATTTTGACCAACGCCAAGGTCATAAGAGCATGGGGCAAAAATTTATATCAGGAATTTCTAAAGAAACTGAAATTTTCAAAGAGATGCATACTATATGGAGTTTGATGAATGTTGGTAAGGATTCCTTCAGCATTATCATACGATGATATTTGGATCCCGATCCTACTGTGAGTACATGCTACTTATCAGGAGATTCGTCACTTAACGATCAATGCTATAAACCAAGTAGGTGTCGAGAAAGGTGTCAGCGGGGCTATGCCCCCAGAGAAAAGAGGTTATTTAATTAAGGAACTTCGCGAAAGCGTTGGAAAACCTCCCTTGAAGTATCGACACTGGCCTGGCTGAACGGTTAAGCAAGTATTGTACGGTGAGAATAGTCCTGACTAATTCTTCTTTTATGGTTTGAGGAAGGATTCGAGAAACAGTGGGAGCAATCCAGTTTAGATAAACTAAAAACCAATCTAAACTTGCAAGAGCATCATGTTAAAATGTTTTCTTCTCTTTCTCTCATTGCAGCGACCTTGTGACCATGACTAGGTTACATCTAGATAACAAATTGACTGAATCTGACTTATATGACTGGCAAAGGTCTTTCCAGATGTCCATTGCCTATGATAAGCTGGACCACCCTACTACTACTCAAGATCCCGCCATACCAGGTCCAGTTTCCATCGTCACGGATATGGATATCCGTCAAACAAGGGAAAAGGATAAAGTGAAAGCCAAGTGCCTCGTATTGGCTTCAGTTGATGGTGTATACCAGAAGCAGCACGAGAAGATGGACTCAGTTTCCATCTTTCTCCATAACAAATATTTATATGGAGAGCAATCTCGTATCGCGAGATATGAGACCTCGAACGAATTATTTCAAGCGAGATTGGCTGTCGGGTCATCTGTAGGAGACAACGTCCTTACAATGACTGGCTATATTGATGAGCTCCAGGACCTGGAGACTACGTTGCGAAACAGGTCATATGTTGACTTATTTCTACAGTCCCTACCCTCTACTTACACCCATAAAGTAGGAGGAATGGGAAGATCAAAAGTTTTGGGACTTGGTGTAGCTAAAGAGGGATGTTCCTATTGTTATGAGATTGGGCATTGACAGAAAGATTGCAGGGCTTTGGAAGCCAGTAACCAGGATACGAAGCATGTTGTGGCTTCGGCCTCAAGTGCGTTTGTTATTGAGAACTGTTTGTCAATTAACTCTACTTCCTGGGTACTAGATACCGGAGCAGGATATCATATCTGTAATTCATTACATGCTTTGAGAAACCGTAGAGTTATAAAGGTAGGTGATTTGTCTATCAGAGTTGCAAACGGAATGAGCGTGGATGCTGAATCCGTGGGAGAATATCGCCTAGGTTTGACAAGTGGACAGATATTGATTCTACGTAACTGTTTGTATGTACCTAGTTTGACTTATAATATCATATCAGTGTCCTTACTTTCAAGAGAGGGATATGATTTTACATTCGTAAGCGATGTAGTTCACATCCACCTAAATCAAGTTCTGATTGGGTCCGGTACATTAGATGACGGTATATACATAATGAGTCAAGCTCAGGTTTTCAATGTCCAGAACACACTTAAAAGAAAGTCTCCAGAAATAAATCAGGCTTTCTTATGGCATTGTAGACTAGGTCATATCAATGAAACACGATTAACTAAGTTACATAGAGAAGGATATTTGAATCCGTTCGAATATCAATCTTATGCTACTTGTGAATCTTGTCTCATGGGAAAGATGACAAAGACTCCGTTTACTGGATATGGAGTAAGGGCGAGCGAGCTCTTGGGACTCGTACACAATGACGTGTGCGGTCCAATGTCTACACATGCGAGAGGTGGTTTTTCCTATTTCATTACTTTTACGGATGATTACTCTAGGTACGGATTCGTTTTCTTAATGAAACATAAATCTGAGGCTTTTGAGAAATTCCAAGAGTATAAGAATGAAGTAGAAAACCAAACCGGCAAAAGTATCAAGACACTGAGATCTGATCGAGGTGGTGAATACTTAAGTACCGAGTTCCTAGGTTACCTAAAAGAGAAAGGAATTCTCTCTCAGCTTACTCCTCCGTACACTCCACAGCATAACGGTGTATCGGAGAGACGGAATCGAACCCTATTAGATATGGTACGTTCCATGATGAGTAATGCTGAGTTACCATGATCTTTCTGGGGTTATGCGCTAGAATCAGCGGCATATCTTCTGAATAGGGTTCCTACCAAGACTGTGCCTACCACCCCATATCAGATGTGGAGTGGGAAGAAACCCTATCTTCAGTATCTGAAGATTTGGGGATATCCAGCTTTTGTTAAAAAGCAGCATGCAGACAAGCTCGAGGCACGATCAGTACAGTGTAAGTTTGTGGGATATCCAAAGAACTCCAAGGGGTATCTATTCTATTACGCAGAGGAACAAAAGGTTTTTGTTTCTCGTAATACCCATTTTCTAGAACAGCAGGTTTTAGAAAAGGATACAAGTTGGAGCGAAATAGAACTGGAAGAAATTCCAGAACCACAAACTACAACTGAAAGTTTGGTAGAACCAGTAGTTCAAGAAGAACAGGACATTCCCGCACCCCTTCGCAGGAGTAGTAGGCCGTCCCATCCGCCTGAGAGATACTACGGTTTTCTCATAGATGGGGATAGAGAGGATTGCGCCATTGATGATGATGACCCTACTAGCTTCTAGCAAGCCATTCAGAGTGGCGACTCGGTAAAATGGCTGGATGCAATGCGGACCGAAATGGAGTCCATGTACACTAACAAAGTATGGACTTTGGACTTTGCTCCAGATGTGGTAAAACCCATAGGATGCAAGTGGATCTTCAAAAAGAAGATTAGTGTAGATAGACAGGTTGAAACCTATAAGGCTAGACTTGTTGCAAAGGGTTTCCGTCAAAGACCTGGTTTGGACTATGACAAAACCTTTTCTCCAGTGGCTATGCTCAAATCCATTCGAGTCCTTCTTGCTATTGCTGCTTTCCACGATTATGAGATCTGGCAGATGGACGTAAAGACGGCCTTTCTAAATGGTAATTTGGAAGAGTGTGTTTATATGGATCAGCCAGAGGGATTCATTCAGAGTGGGAGCAGCGGTAAAGTGTGCAAGTTGCTTAAGTCCATTTATGGACTAAAGCAGGCATCGCGGAGTCGGAACATCTGTTTTGATGATACTGTCAAAGAATTCAACTTTATCAAAAATCCAGATGAACCATGCATATACAGTAAGATTATAGGGAGAGTTGTTGTATTCCTCGTCTTGTACGTGGATGACATTCTCCTAATAGGAAATGACATTCCTATGCTACAGTCAGTCAAAAGATTCTTGTCACAGAAGTTCTCCATGAAGGACCTGGGTGATGCCACCTACATTCTGGGGATCCAGATCTATCGTGATAGATCAAAGAGGATGTTGGGACATTCGCAGTTCAGGTACATAGACACCATATTGAAAAGATTCAGTATGGAATATTCTAAGCGCGGTAACCTACCATCTAGTCACGGAATCACCCTCTCCAAAGAGATGTCTCCCAAGACTGATTTGGAAAGGGATCGCATGTCGATTATACCCTACGCTTCTGCGGTAGGCTCTATAATGTATGCGATGTTATGTACCAGACCAGATGTAGCATACGTATTGAGCGTTGTAAGCTGGTATCAGGCAAACCCAGGGGAGAAGCACTGGATAGCAGTAAAGAACATTCTCAAGTACCTGAGGAGGACTAAGGAGATGTTCTTGGTATATGGCGGAAAAGACCTCCAGATCGAGGCCTTTGCCGACTCCAGCTTTTAGAGTGACAAGGATGACTCCAAGTCCATGTCGGGTTATGTCTTTACCCTTAATGGAGGGGCGGTCTGTTGGAAGAGTTCCAAGCAGGAGACCGTTGCCGACTCAACGATAGAAGAGGAGTACATAGCTTCTTGCGATGCCGCAAAAGAAGCTGTCTGGATGAAGAAGTTCCTCACAGAACTTTAGGTGGTTCCTACTAGTGTTGGTCCAATACCTCTGTATTGCGACAACAACGGCGCTATAGCTTTAGCGAAGGAACCCAGGTCCCATCAGAAGTCCAGACACATCTTAAGGCGGTATCACCTGATCAGGGAGATCGTAGATCACCGAGAGATAGAGATAAAGAGAGTAGATACAGAGAATAACACTGCTGATCCATTCACAAAGGACATTCCTCAGACGCAGTTCGAGAGGCTATTCGAGATGATAGGTCTGCGATATGCCAGCACATGTCCCTAGTGCAAGTGGGAGATTGTTAGTGTATATGCCCTAGGGGACATTATTGTATCATACTAGCTTGTGTATTACTTAATGGAAGCTTAGGATATTCACAGTTATATATCAGTCTTGCTAAAAATGGTAGTATGCTACTTGGTTTGTTTCTACTTTAATATGTGCATATGTTTCTTATAACATATCATTTATACATATTAGTAGAGCCCATAGGATCTTTTCTTGATTACCAGCGTTGTGATGGCAGTCACACTAGTGGGGGCTGGGTAGTCTATAAAGCAACATCCTATAAAGGTCCCTGGTCGTTGGATTATCGAGACATGGCATCGATATTCCGGAGTAGACTAGTGTGTACGCTTCTCATCCCAGTTGGGGAGATGGTTTGTCCCACAACCATCAGTACGTCGTACTGGAGATAGTATACAGGTGCTCGTTAGGTTACGGGTACACCGGACAGGACTCGCAGGGGAACTGTTGGTTGGTATTATACTCGTCGTCAGTTAACAGTTCCCAGGTGACATGAGTACAGCATAGTCCGCAGACTTGACACTGCTACTTCGCCTCGAGTTTGTCCCACTGTTCTTAGATTGCTAATCTACCACGGCTCAAAGGAGTCGTGCAAACAGGTAGCAGTTGGGTGCAGTCCCAAGCACTTGGAGGCAGTGGCGGTTAGACAGGATTCGTCTCTCCCGGTATTGGGAGTTGATATCGCGCTGTGTCAGAGAGCCATTACGCAAAGTCCCTGGCCACGGCAAGCGAGATTTACTGGTAGGTTCCAGTAGTTTCTCAAGGTGTAATGGGCTACGCTCCGACACGACTTATACCGTTATTAGGGGACTGACGCTTTCATCCCCTAGGCCTGATATGCGATAGTCTTAGAAGAACAGACCGGACTGTACGGAGATTGTCACATCAGGCTCAGTAGGAGTTCGGATGGGTTTCCTCATCGGCTTTCTTATCGACATCTACCTGGGGACCGTTACGTACATCTAGTGTCGCTTGCGGTCTGTTGTTAAACCCACTGCCATCGTAGTGTCGAGTCTTTAGAGTCCCACACATAGTGTTTCCTTGCTCCAGGCGAAATGATATAGAGGTCGTATGGTTTTACGACAAGGGTTCGGACGCTTATGTGTTTAAACGCACGTACGACGTTCGGACAGTTTTTACTAGTCGTCTTTGGTTTAAGCCAGATTCTAGTATCGGGTTATAGGATTTATACAGTCTAAAGTTTTTCCGTGTTTTCACGGATAGGAAGGGCGTTCTCATAATTTGTCGGGAAGCTTCTAGAAGCATGGTGACTTGAGGGTTTAGGTGGTATTTACATTAAATGCATTTGTGACTCATTAGATGAATCATTCAAGTGAGTTAATGAAGCATTTATTGCTTAATGACTCACTTGATGATTCATTGCATATATTAAATGAAGCATGATGATAAATCATTTTAGATTTATTTATTTGATTTTCTTATGCTTCATAATATATTAGAAGTGAGAAGCTTTTTGATCATTATTCATGCTCACCTTCTCTCTCCTCAAGCTCACTCTCTCTTCAAACCCTAATCCTACCCCTCATGTGTTGAGATCAAGGATTATATAGACTAATTAATCCATAACCTCACTTTATATCACCTAGGTGACTTTGATTAGCAACTAAAGAAACCTAGTTATCTCAAGTTAGAGATCAAGCTTGGAGTAGGAGCTCTCGGGTGGATCGTCTTTGACTCGAGGAGGCCGTTGAGGTGCCGACGTTCTAAAGATCCTACAAGGAGTGGAGGACAGCGATGAAGACCCGAAGGACAAGTAACGTGAGGTATAACTTCGAATCCGAGTAGTTAAACCTTTCGTAGTTTGCTAGGAATGGTTTAGATACGATCTGTGTGCTCAAGTCCGTGTTATGAAGCTTTGATAATCGTTTTTCATATATTCCGCCTCTCCGCAAGCTCGTGGGGTGCTTGACATGGACTCACATTAGGCACTATGTGAAGGTTCTACAAGGTATCAATCATGCCAAGTTTAAATTTTTAAAGTGCCAAACAACCTAAGCAAGGATCTTAACTAGAGAATTAGGGTTATAAACTTAAAGCAAACAACTTTACAACTAAGTGAGAGGGATTATAACCTTTGAAGTCCGATCCTTCGCTTCATAAGCTCCGAGTTGTGATCCCTTCACTGTGATCATCAAGTTCCTGGACTCTCGAGAGGCTCCATG
The DNA here is from genome assembly GCA_030015575.1 of Agapanthus africanus. NCBI lineage: Eukaryota > Viridiplantae > Streptophyta > Magnoliopsida > Asparagales > Amaryllidaceae > Agapanthus > Agapanthus africanus. The sequence goes on along the minus strand of JASDDO010000031.1, from coordinate 159,999,458 downwards.
AGGTGAATGATGCAAGTTGCTTGAAGTCTTCGAAATCCAAGACGATCTACCTTGAGGAAACACAAACCCAAGCTCTTGCTTCACTAATGAAGTATTAGTGAAGCAAACACCCTAATCTAAGTGGCTAGAATAGATGAGGATGATGAAGTGGGAATTTTGCTCTCTTTAGTTTTCTATTTCTCACATTCATTCATCACAAAAGAAAAATCAAGCAAGCTTTTTCAAGGGCAAGAAGAAGATGAAGTTTTTGTTGTGATGAAAATGAATTATTGTTGAGGTTAGAAAAGCAACCATGAGTTAAGCATGGCATGCTTAACTCTTGTAGAGAATAAACCATAAGGTAGGGTTAATAAATATCAAGGAAAATATCTAAAGAGTGGACTATGTCAACCATGACAAATATCTCACACAATTTAGAATTAACCCAAAACAAAACATTAACCCTAATCCAAACCCTAGCATGGTTTAATCTCAAAACCCTAGTTGCATTTGTAACCCTAACATGTTATAATATTATATATCACATATATAATATATAATGTAACAAAAGAAAATAATACAATTAACATATATCAATTATATATCAATGTACTATCAAGTGACAAAAAAATCATTTAAGTGAGCTTATATTAGTTAATGTAATGCAATATATCACATATATAATTATAAATTAAATTATCGAATCAATACTTGATCCGATAGTCCGGCTATTTTGCAAATAACCGACTAATATAACATATATCATTTCATCGAATCAACACTTGATCCGATGACCCGGCTATATCACATATACCCGACCGATATCACATATCGCGAGAATCGAATACGGTATCACATACACGTATTATTCTTGGTCTCGCACATATCACATATGTGCTCCTACTCCATTTTGCCTGTGTAAGTCCACGTTGCCCACCCCGGTGCTTACGGGGAGGCAGAAAACGGAATAAACATCAGATTTTTATCATACTAGGCAACATTGACTAGACAAAGGAGGATCTTTGCTAAACAAAAACAAGCTAAAGCTAACTAGAAACTAGCTAAAGGTTAGAATGGTTATACCTAGGGCTTTATGTCCTTCTCTCCTTGCTCCTTGGAGTAGTAGAAAGGGATCACCTTTGTCGTTTTCTCACGTCGAAGAAGGATCCACCCGAAAGCCTCAACCTTTGGCTTCAACTCCAAGCTAGAAGTAACTAGTGCTAGAAGTGCTAATCCTAGAACCCTAGATGAGAGTAGAGATTACTATGGAATGGTTTTTCTCAAGCTCAAGTGTTTCTAAACACATGAGAGGGGAGAGCTTGAGGAAGAGGAAGAGCAAGAGAGAGAACGTAAATAATAGAATGAGAGAAAATATGAAGCATTCTCATATATATGTGTGAATTATTATAAATTGATAATTAGTGAGATAATTGTCATGGCTTAATCAAGACATGACCATTATCATTTCATTTTTAATGAAAATTGCAAGGATCAAAGAGCATCTTCCAAATGAAATGATGATGGTCAAAGTGTCCACCTAGGTCAACAAGTCAAGAATGTCAAATGGTCAACAACCATAACCATGCACAATTATATTAAACTAATATCAATTAACCATAATACACACATAAGAATTAGGGTTAATAAAATGACAATGGTCATTAACCCTAATCAAAGTCCTCTCCCTCTGTCTCAAGCAACTGTGCATACGCATCCGTATTCGTGATCCGAGGAACACGAATACAATGAGATGAAACCAATCCCAAATCATATACTAGGATCCGGCTTAAACCGAAGCCCGCTAGTATAAGCTGTCCGGACAGCAAACGTGCACAAGTGCGCGGATGTGAACGAACCCTGTCGCAAAACCATGCGACCTCTACTCATTTTTCCTAAAGGCAAATAGCTCTCTGTGTGGGACTCTAAAGACTCGACACTACGCTGGCAGTGGGTTTAACCACAGACCGCGAGCGGCACTAGCTGTACGTAACGGTCCCCAGGTAGATGCCGATAAGAAGACTGACGAGGTGACCCCATCTGAACTCCTACTGAGCCTGTATGTGACAGTCTCCGTACAGTCCGGTCTGTTCGTCTGATACATCGCATGGCGGGCCTAAGGGGACGGTGAATGTCAGTCCCCTAATAGCGGTACAAGTCGTGTCGGAGTGTAGCCCAGAACACCCTGAGATAACACTAGAAACCTTCCAGTATATCTCGCTTGCCCTGGCCAGGGACTACTTGTGTAATGGCTCTCCTGGACACAGCGCGATGTCAACCCCCAATACCGGGAGAGACGAATCCTGTCTAACCGTCACTGCCTCCAAGTGCTTCGGGACTGCACCCAAAAACTACCTGTTTGCACGACTCCTTTGAGCCGTGGTAGGGTAGTAATCAAATGCAGTGGGAACACACTCGAGGCGAAGTGACAGTGTCAAGTCAGCGGACTAAGCTGTACTCATGTCACCTGGGAACTGATAACTGACGATAGGTATAATACCAACCAACAGTTCCTGACGAGTCCTGTCCAGTGTACTCGTAACCTAACGAGCACCCGCATACTATCTCAAGTACGACGTATTGACGGCTGTGGGAAAGACCGTCTCCCACGCTGGGATGAGAAGCGCATACGCTAGTCTACTCCAGAGTATCGATGCCCTGTCTCGATAGTCCAACGACCAGGGACCTGTATAAGGATGTGCTTATGGATAACCCAGCCCCCACCAGTGTGAGCGCCATCACAACGCTGGTAATCAAGCAAAGATCCTAAGGGCTCTACTAATATGTATATCAGCGATATGCTAAAAGAAACACATGCACATATTAAAGCAGAGAAAAACCAAGTAGCATACAACCATTTCCAGCAAGATTGTATATACAACTGTGGATATCCCAAGCTTCCATCAAGTAATATGCAAACTAGTATGATACAGTAATGGCCTCTAGGGCATATACACTAACAGCCTGATCCAGGAAACCTCTGTGTAGGACTCTAAAGAATCGTCAATACGCTGGCAGTAGGTGATGAGTCTGTTAGTGTATATGACCTAGAGGCCATTACTGTATCATACTAGTATGTATATTACTTGATGGAAGCTTGGGATATTCACAGTTGTCTATACAATCTTGCTCGAAATGGTAGTATGCTACTTGGTTTGTCTCTGCTTTAATATATGCATGTGTTTCTTTTAGCATATCGCTTATATACATATTAGTATAGCCCTTAGGATCTTTGCTTGATTACCAGCGTTGTGTTGGCGCTCACACTCGTGGGGGCTGGGTAATCCATAAGCACATCCTTATACAGGTCCCTAGTCGTTGGACTATCGAGACAGGGCATCGATACTCCGGAGTAGACTAGCGTATGCGCTTCTCATCCCAGCGTGGGAGACGGTCTGTCCCACAACCGTCAGTACGTCGTACTTGAGATAGTATGCGGGTGCTCATTAGGTTACGAGTACACTGGACAGGACTCGTCGGGAACTGTTGGTTGGTATTATACCTATCGTCAGTTATCAGTTCCCAGGTGACAAGAGTACAGCTTAGTCCGCTGACTTGACAATGTCACTTCGCCTCGAGTGTGTTCCCACTGCACTTTGATTACTACCCTACCACGGCTCAAAGGAGTCGTGCAAACAGGTAGTTTTTGGGTGCAGTCCCGAAGCACTTGGAGGCAGTGACGGTTAGACAGGATTCGTCTCTCTCGGTATTGGGGGTTGACATCGCGCTGTGTTCAGGAGAGCCATTACACAAGTAGTCCCTGGCCAGGGCAAGCGAGATATACTGGTAGGTTTCCAGTGTTATCTCAGGGTGTTCTGGGCTACACTCCGACACGACTTGTACCGCTACTGGGGGACTGACGTTCACCGCCCCCCTAGACCCGCCATGCGATGTATCAGACGAACAGACCGGACTGTACGGAGACTGTCACATTCAAGCTCAGTAGGAGTTCAGATGGGGTTCACCTCGTCAGTCTTCTTATCGGCATCTACCTGGGGGCCGTTACGTACAGCTAGTGCCGTTTGCGGTATGTGGTTAAACCCACTGCCAGCGTAGTGTCGAGTCTTTAGAGTCCCACACAGAGAGCTATTCTCCTTTAGGCAAAATGAGTAGAGGTCGCATGGTTTTGCGACAGGGTTCGTTCGCATCCGCGCACTTCTGCACGTTTTCTGTCCGGACAGCTTATACTAGCGGGCTTTGGTTTAAGCCAGATCCTAGTATATGATTTGGGATTGGTTTTATCTCATTGTATTCGTGTTCCTCGGATTACGAATACGGGTGCGTATGCACAGTTGATTGAGACAAAGGGAGAGGACTTTTATTAGGGTTAACGATCATTGTCTTTTTGTTAACCCTAACGCTTATGTGTGTATTATGAATAATTGATATTAATTAAATATAATTATGCATGGTTAGGGTTGTTGACCTTTTGACCATTCTTGACTTGTTGACCTAGGTTGACACTTTGACCATCATCATTCCATATAAAAGATGCTCTTTGATCCTTGCAATTTGCATTAAATATGAAATGATAATGGTCATGTCTTGATTAAGCCATGACAATTATCTTGCTAATTATCAATTTACTTAATTCACACATATATGTGAGAATGGTTCTATTATTCTCTCATTCTATCATTTTGATTCTCTCTCAAGCTCTCCCTTCTCATGTGTTGAGAAACACTTGAGCTTGAGAAAAACCTCTCCTTGATAATCTCTACTCTCATCTAAGGTTCTAGGATTAGCACTTCTAGCACCTTAGTTACTTCTATCTTGAATTTTAAGCCAAAGGTTGAGGCTTTCGGGTGGATCCTTCTTCGACTAGAGAAGGCGACAAGGTGAGCACTTTCTTCCACTCCAAGGAGCAAGGAGAGAAGGACATAAAGCCCAAGGTATAACCTTTCTTCTATGTAACTAATTCCTGTTAGCTTTTAGTTAGTTTTTGTTTAGAAAAGATCCTCCTTAAGCTAGTCCATGTTACCTAGTTCGATTAAAATCTGATTTTTATTCCGTTTTCCGCCTCCCGCAAGTACCGGGGTGGGCAACGTGGACTTACAGTGGTATCAGAGACTAACTAAACATAAACTAGCTAGGTAGTAAAGTGTATGGAAGTTCGATCGGAAAAATCGCAAAACCAAAACATCAAAACCCTAATTTTCTGTTGATTTTTTTTTCTGCTCTAAAAATAAAAAATCATACTTCAAAAATCGTCTCAGGGTTTTTTAAAGAAGCACAACAAAAACGATCCAGTGAATCGCTCAAAGCGCGGCGGTTCCGCGGCAAAAGCATGCCTATTGCCGCGGAACCGCGGCCGTTTTGACTCGGTTCTGGACCGAGTTTGGTGATGTATTCTTCTGATGAGGTTTTGTGATTTTTAAGATGGTTTATTTCTGCCCTGATTTTCCAGAAAAGAAATTTGTATTTGGGGTGCCTATAAATCCGTATTTTTGATCGAACTTCACTACAATTTGACTATTGGTTATATCTGTGATGTTTATATGTATTGAACGTCTGCTAATCGCTATACGTCGATTAGTGGGGGTTATACATATCTGTGATCTGTGTTTGTTGATGGTATGTGTATATGAATGCGTTGGATTGTCGCGGGTGAATAGCCGGGGTGGATGTGAGATGAGTGTTTCTTTTTCTTTCATTCATGTAACATGTAAATTGATGTATTATTATTTGTTTGGCCGCATAACCGGGTCGGGGTTGTAGCCGTCATTGTATAATTCTTTTTACTGTTTTTGCTCCTAGGATAGACCTGTGGAGGGGGTGCACAAACTACCGGGTATCTCGAAGTGCCGAGTGGCCTACTCACTGTGTTGAGGGAGGTTGCTTCGCTTCGGGTACTTGGCGGGTAGTTTGCCGCACCCGTAGGGGTCTTGGGTGGGGTATTGGCTATTCACCGCGACCGTGTAATCCGCTTTTCGTTGCATGCTCGAACGGATTGCGGATTCCTAGTATATCCAATGTATTCATCTGTGATCTGTAATGTCTATCATTGCTATATATTTATATACTATAACTATTTAGGCGTTGCTTATGTTTTACAGCCGCGCTAGCCCAGCCCCCGCTCTGTCGTGTAAAACTTTGGATTTCCGTTTGATTGTCTTTCGTGATAATTAGTGATCGTACGTGTTATTATATATGTGTTCCTAGGATTATTAGTCATATTTAGTAGTGTTTGCATATTGGGAATTTTCTTGTGCTAGTGCACACATGCACACTTAGCCATTTTTGAGACTTAGGGTTTTGGTGACTTGTTAACCATTCTTTTGTGCATGGTTCTTTTTAGTTTTCCCCACCATTTATTCATATCTTAACCCCTTTTCACAAATTCAAATCCAATTAAACAATTAAGAGCATGGTGTTAGGTAAAGATGTTGACTTTTGACCCCATCTCCTTGCTCTTCTCTCTCTCTTCTACTCATTTCAGATTTCCTGCAGAATTCCAGCAGAGAAACCCCCATTTTCCTCCATATTCTCTTCTCTTTTCATTCCCCTTTGATCCATACACAAAACCCTATACTTATCAACTCATTTTCTTCACAAAACCTTAGGAAAAGTGAGCTTTTTGAGGTGTTTAAGGTAAATCTGCACACTAGAGGGAAAAGCTGAGACTTTTGGTGTTTCACAAGGCTCTTAGAAGGTATTAACTCATATTTGCACTTCTCTTCCTTAGACTTGTTGTATTCTTTAGTAAAAATCTAATTTTTGTGCATTTTTAGTGATATTAAAGGATATTTGTGATTCACATGTTAGATTAGGGTTTTGTTAGTTGTGTTAGCTCTATTAGGTGTTATTAGAGCTATCTTAGGCCAAGTTTTGTTCAGTTTGCACAAAAATACCCAAAAGATCCATTTTAGTGCAAAGTGTTGATTTTAACTTGAAATAAGGCCCTGTAGGATCTGCTGTTACCCGAGACATTTCAGAGTAAAACTAGATGTTACTGTAGCATGTTTGGGGGGTATAGAGTGCACACACCAAACCTGGGAGCCCAATTCCCAAGTGAGGCCGCCGAAATGTGCATTCTGGCCGCAAATTGCGGCCAGATGGGGGAGTATTGGGTTGGGGTTTGGGGTGTTGGTATCTGCTGCTATTTGGGTTGTTTTGGTATATATAGTTTTACAATATCTTTCCTGTAGCAAAATCTGGAGGTGATTACCTATTTTCCCGTATTTTTAGTCTTCGCGACACGTGTGATACGTGTTTGTGGGTTTTGGGTTGCTGCGTATCGTGACGCGTCGGAGTGGTTTCAGGAGCGTAACCACACGTTTTAGCGTATCGCGCACACGCGCGCTTGGTTGGCGACACGAGTTACTAGTTCGGCTTTAATGTTGCGTTTGTGTGACTTCAAGCTTACGTGTGATATATTGTGTAATTCTAGGTTCGCAGGCGAGTACGGCGGACGCCGCGCAGAAAGGGAAACGAGTTGTTGGCTATACCTAGCGAGAGACTACGGTGAGTAGATTTCACATCTACGGGGATATCGCCCGCATGGCGTTCTACGTCAGGGCTGATAGGACCTTATAGTTTCCTTTGTATACATTGACTATTCATGGCTACTATTTAGTGCATGCTGCATTCCCTGATATTTGGATATAAACTAGAATTGATAGAACACCGCACCATTACTAACGGTCCATGTTGCACGAGCACTATCCTGCATGTTACACACACACCGTTAGTAATTGCCATGACACTCACACTGTACTATATCACATCGGATCATCATATTGTAGTTCATCTATATGTGACTTGACATGCTATTCATACTTGATACCTATATGACATCGGATCATCATATTGTAGTTCATCTATATATGACTTGACATGCTATTCATACTTGATACCTATATCACATCGGATCATCATATTGTAGTTCATCTATATGTGACTTGACATGCTATTCATACTTGATACCTATATCACATCGGATCATCATATTGTAGTTCATCTATATGTGATTTGACATGCTATTCATACTTGATACCTATATCACATCGGATCATCATATTGTAGTTCATATATATGTGACTTGACATGCTATTCATACTTGATACCTATATCACATCGGATCATTATATTGTAGCTTATCTATATGCGACTTGACATGATATTTATATTGGACGAACATATCATATCGGATCATTGACTTGCATTTTGGTTTGGATTACATGTGATTTCTGGATTTGGGAACCGTGGGTATTGCAAATATGTAATCATTTAAAAAAACCGGTTCCCTTGATATGATATTTCGGTGCGTCCACCATGTGTTTTCTCGGTGCTAGAGTGATATATGTGAACCCTAATCGAGGAGCTGGTTGAGGCCGATTACGGATACATGGTGGACCCGGTATGGTACCCCGGGGCGAGAACGGTTTCGCTGTGCAGTAGACGGTGAGCCTGGCAGAGGGACTACTACCTACCGGTGATTGGTTGGACCTGACAGTTATCCGGAGGGTACTGATCAAAGTCTATAGATGGATGCGGGGTGATCCGTACTGCTGGGGCCGAGGGCCGATACCGCAGATGGAGCCCGTGGGTTGACCCGGACTGACGGGGCCCGATGAATGCGGATTTGTGTGTCGATGCTGGACACAAGTATTTATGATATTTAGGTGCCGATATTTGGCACTTGGGATTCTCAGAGACATACAGGATTTGAGGGCCGATGAGAGTGCCGGCGCCTGAGCTATTTGGGGGATCTGGGTGCATTGATGGACACCGATTATATATTCCACGTTGACATTCCGTGTAGATATTATATTGCCCCTGCTCAGCATTTACTATTATACCTCATCCTGTAGTTACATTACCTGATAGAGTACTTGCATTATTATTGCACATACTGCTTATCACATATTGATATCATCTGTTGGCATATGATAGAGTAGCGCAGTACGTGCATGCTCGCGATTACCTTTATATGTTATCTCTATTCACGAGTTGGCAACTCACCCCCGTTGTGCCACAGTGTTTGCAGGTTGCCCTTTGGAGTAGTAGCGGCAGGCTGCGGTTGCATCTTTTGACACAGATACCCCCATAGTTGGTGTACTAGCTCTTTTGCTGATAGGTGGGTTTTGTGCGGTATCTGTTTATCTTTCAGTATGTACATTGTTGTATCTAGTATTCTCCATCTACCATGTATGTATTTGACTTAGAGACAGTGTGAGGACGATGATGTATTATATTTGTATTCTGGTGTCGAGCTCGTTGTGAGCCGGCTGTACTTGCAGCTTATTCTATCTGTGATGTTCCCACTTGTGGATCTTGATCTTCGCTACGGCGTCGTATATTACTATCTTGGTGATTGTTTACTTAGATTTCTTATCATGTTAGTAAATGTTTTCCTTTAAAACTTGTAAAACTCTATACTTTCACTGGTTTGATTTCTGGGTTTTCAGTTCACTTAATTGCGTTACGCCTGTAGACGTTACATGGTTAAGTTGCCGGTCACGGGCCAAACTTCGGGTCGTGACATGTCGTTAGTTAAGTAACCTAACGGGTGATGACGGGGCCCCGTGGCGAATGCGAATGGCATAAGCGTACGTCATATTTTGGTTGTTTTCTGCAATGGTAGGATTAAATGATGGGACGCATTAAAAGAACTAATGCAAGAAAATAAACCAAGTAAAAGTCGTTTGGAACACTTTGAAAACCACTCGGTTCTTTTCAAAACTAAACTTTTAAATGCGGAGCTTGAACCACTCCTTTTAAAAGCTATCTCGTTCCATCGATTATATCAAGTTCACTACGTTCACGGTTTCGCCAAAACCATTCGTAGCCCTCCGTCATTCCACATGAATGGTCAAAAAGTATTCAAGCTATGTATTTTGGCCAAAGTCAAGGCATAGTGATTGGTAGCTATTGGGTATTCATGTGCAACATAGATAGATGCGTTGGTTTGGGACAGTCGTGCTGCCATTTTGGCCAAAGTCAAGGGTAGGTACGGGTGGGTCCAAATTAACCAGGAGAATGACGGGTAGAACTTGACATGTGACTTATGATATTTTGGCCAAAGTCAAGGTCATAAGAGCATGGGGCAAAAATCCACATCGGGAGTTTCATAAGCACTGAAACTTGCTAGCGCTGCATACCATTTGGAGTGTGATGATTCTGGTAGGATTCCTTCGGTTTTATCACGCGATGATATTTGGATCCCGATCCTACTGTGAGTATATGCTACTCCTCGGGAAAACTCTCACTTAACGATCAATGCTATAAACCTAGTAGGTGTCTAGAAAGGTGTTAGCGGGGCTACGCCCATAGGGAAAAGAGGTTACTTAATTAAGGAACTTCGCGAAAGCGTTGGAAAACCTCCCTCGAAGTACCGACACTGGCCTGGCTGAACGGTTAAGAAAGTATTGTACGGTGAGATTGATCCCGACTAATTCTTTCTTTACGGTTTGAGAAGGGATTCGAGAGACAGTGGGAGCCATCCTGTTTAGACAAACTAAAAACCACTCTAAAGTTGCAAGAGCATCATGCTAAAGTGTTTCTTTTCTCTCTCCTAATTGCAACGACCATTCAACATGAACGGACTTAAGTTTTTACTAGATAAAAACATACTGACAGGGCCAAACTACAAAGATTGGCTGAGGAATGTCAAGATGGCAATCACTTACGACAAGTTGGGGTATATCCTTACCACCAAAGCTCCCCCTGTCCCAGGTCCTACCTCCAGCGTCGCGGATGTAGAAATCCGTAAGACATGGGAGATAGATTGCGCGAAGGCCAAATGCCTCTACTTGCCTCGATGGACAACGAACATCAGAGGAGGCACGAGAATATGGACCTAGAGTCCATATTTCTTCATACAAAAGAACTGTATGGAGAGCAGTCTCGTATCGCAAGATACGAAGTGTCGAAGAAGCTATTTTTGGCAAGATTGGCCATCGGATCATCGGTAGCAGAACACGTGCTTAAGATGATTGGCTACATAGAGGAGCTCGCGGACCTCGGGACCACGTTGGAGAATGAACTCTACACTGATTTGATTCTCCGGTCCCTTCCTTGCACTCACGCCCAATTTATCCTTAACTTCAACATGCAAGGAAAGGAAGTTGAACTTTCCGAACTTCTGAACATGTTGAGGAGTGCTGAGGGCACCCTACAGAAAGGTAGGGAGACATCCACTTTGTTTGTAGGAGGATCTTCCTCTTCTAGGTCCAGGGCGAAAGCCAAGGGTAAGAAGAAGAATGCCCCCGCCAAACCAAGAGGCGGTGTCAGTAAAGTGGATACGAAGGGAAAAGGAAAGGCAACAAAGGTAGCGGGAAAGCTGGTGGGGAAGGAAGAATGCTTCTACTGTCATAGAAGTGGACACTGGAAACAGGATTGCAAGGCTTGGAAGGCCAAAACCCAGGATCTGAAGCGAGTTGCGGCTTCAGCTTCAGGTGTGTATGTTATTGAAAACTGTCTATCAATAAACTCTACTTCCTGGGTATTGGATACCGGATCAGGATCTCATATCTGTAATTCTTTGCATGCGTTGAGAAAGCGTAGAGTTTTGAAGGCAGGTGATATGACCCTCAGAGTTGCAAACGGAGTTAGTATGGATGCTGAGGCCGTGGGGGACTATCACCTGGGATTGTCGGATGGACACTTTTTGGTTTTACGTAGTTGTTATTTTGTACCAAATGCAACCTGTAATATCATATCTGTATCTTTATTATCTAAAGAAGGTTATGAATTTGCATTTGTAAGTAATGTAGCGAACATTCACCTTAATCAAGTTTTGATTGGGTCAGGTACATTAAACAACGGTATATACGTATTAAACCAACCACAGATTTTCAATGTCCAAAATACACACAAAAGAAAGTCTCCAGAAATCAATAAAACTTTCTTATGGCATTGTAGACTGGGTCACATCAATGAGAGAAGGTTGACTAAGTTACATACAGAAGGATATTTGGATCCGTTCGAATATCAATCGTATGCAACTTGTCAATCCTGTCTCAAAGGAAAGATGACAAAGACTTCGTTCACTGGACACGGAGTAAGAGCGAGCGAGCTCTTGGGACTCGTACACAGCGACGTGTGCGGTCCAATGTCTACACATGCACGAATCGGTTATTCTTACTTCATTACTTTTACGGATGACTTTTCAAGGTACGGATATGTCTTCTTAATGAAACATAAATCCGAGGCTTTTGAAAAATTCCAGAAAAATTCCAGGAATATAAGAATGAAGTAGAAAAATAAACAGGCAAAAATATCAAGGCACTGAGATCTGATCGAGGTGGTGAATACTTGAGTGCCGAGTTCCTAGGTTACATAAAAGAGAATGGAATTCTCTCTCAGCTTACTCCTCCATACACTCCGCAACATAACGGTGTATCGGAGAGACGGAACCGAACCCTATTGGATATGGTACGGTCCATGATGAGTAACCCTGAGTTGCCGCGATTGTTCTGGGGATATGCGCTATAATCAGCTGCATACCTTTTGAACCGAGTTCCAACTAAGACTGTGCCTACTACACCATATCAGATGTGGTGTGGGAAGAGACCCTATCTTAATCACATTAAGACTTGGGGATGTCCAGCTTTTGTCAAAAAGCAGCATGCGGACAAGCTCGAGGCACGCTCAGTACACTGCAAGTTTGTGGGATATCCAAAGAACTCCAAGGGATATTTCTTCTATTGCGAAGAGGAACAAAAGGTTTTTGTTTCTCGCCATGCCCACTTTCTAGAACACCAGTTCATAGAAAAAGAAATAAGTGGGAGGGCAATAGAACTGGAAGAAATTCCAGAACCACGAGCTATTACTAAAAGCTTAGTAGAACCAGAGGGTTCGAAAGATCAGGACATTCCCACGCCACTCCGCAGGAGTAGTAGGCAGTCTCATCCACCCGAGAGATACTACGGTTTTCTCATAGACGGGGATAGAGAGGATTGCATCATAGATTGTGATGAGCCTACTAGCTTCCAGAAAGCCATTCAGAGCATCGACTCGGTAAAATGGCTGGATGCAATGCGGACCGAAATAGAGTCCATGTACACCAACAAAGTATGGACGTTGGACATTGCTCTAGATGGGGTAAAACCCGTAGGATGCAAGTGGATCTTCAAAAGGAAGATTGGTGTAGATGGACATGTTGAGACCTATAAAGCTAGACTGGTTGCAAAGGGTTTTCGTCAGCGACCTGGTTTGGACTATGACGAAACCTTTTCTTCAGTAGCTTTGCTGAAATCCATTCGGATCCTTCTTGCCATTGCTGCCTTCTACGATTATGAAATTTGGCAGATGGACGTAAAGACCGCTTTTCTAAATGGACATTTAGAGGAGTGTGTCTATATGGACCAGCCAGAGGGTTTCATTCAGAGTGGGAGCAGCGGAAAGGTGTGCAAGTTGCTTAAGTCTATTTATGGACTAAAGCAGGCATCGCGGAGTTGGAACATCTGTTTTGATGAGACGGTCAAGGAATTTGGCTTTATCAAAAATCCAGATGAACCATGCATCTATTGTAGATTTGTAGCGAGAACTGTAGTATTCCTCGTTTTATACGTGGATGACATTCTCTTAATAGGAAATGACATTCCTATGCTACAATCTGTCAAGGGGTTCTTGTCACACAGGTTCTCCATGAAAGACCTGGGTGATGCCTTATACATTCTGGGGATCCGGATCTACCGTGACAGATCCAAGAGGATTTTAGGACTCTCACAGTCCAGGTACATCGACACCATACTGAAAAGATTCAGTATGGAAGATTCCAAGCGCGGTAATTTACCGGCTTGTCACGGGATCACCCTCTCCAAAGAGATGTCTCCCAAGACTGATTTGGAGAGGGATCGCATGTCTATTATACCCTACGCTTCTGCGGTAGGCTCTATAATGTATGCGATGTTGTGTACCAGACCAGATGTGGCTTATGCACTGAGTGTGGTAAGCAGGTATCAGTCAAACCCTGGGGAGAAACATTGGATAGCGGTAAAAAACATTCTTATGTACCTGAGAAGGACTAAGGAGATGTTCTTGGTGTATGGCGGAAAAGACCTCCAGATTGAGGCCTTCGCTGACTCCAGCTTCCAGAGTGACAAGGATGATTCCAAGTCCATGTCGTGTTTTGTCTTTACCCTCAATAGAGGGGCGGTGTGTTGGAAGAGCTCCAAACAGGAAATCGTTGCTGACTCGACTATGGAAGCGGAATACATCGCTGCATCTGATGCCGCAAAAGAAGCTGTCTGGATGAGGAAGTTCTTGAAAGAACTTCAGGTGGTTCCGTCCATTGTTGACCCAATACCTCTGTATTGCGACAACAACGGGGCTATAGCTTTAGCGAAGGAACCCAGGGCCCATCAGAAATCCAGACACATCTTGAGGCGGTATCACCTGATCAGGAAGATCGTGGATTGCCAGGAGATCGAGGTTCGGAGGGATGCTTCAGAAGATAACACTGCAGATCCATTCACGAAGGCCTTACCCCAGACTCAGTTCGAGCGGCTGATCGAGATGATCGGTCTTCGATACGCCAGTACATGGCCTTAGTGCAAGTGGGAGATTGTTAGTGTATATGCCCTAGAAGCCATTAATGTATCATACTAGTATGTATATTACTTGATGAAAGCTTGGGATATTCACAGTTGTATATACAATCTTGCTCAAAATGGTAGTATGCTACTTGGTTTGTCTCTGCTTTAATATGTGCATGTGTTTCTTTTATCATATCGCTTATATACATATTAGTAGAGCCCTTAGGATCTTTGCTTGATTACCAGCGTTGTGATGGCGCTCACACTCGTGGGGGCTGGGTAATCCATAAGCACATCCTTATACAGGTCCCTAGTCGTTGGACTATCGAGACAGGGCATCGATACTCCGGAGTAGACTAGCTTATGCGCTTCTCATCCCAGCGTGGGAGACGGTCTGTCCCACAACCGTCAGTACGTCGTACTTGAGATAGTATGCGGGTGCTCGTTAGGTTACGAGTACACTGGACAGGACTCGTCGGGAACTATTGGTTGGTATTATACCTATCGTCAGTTATCAGTTCCCAGGTGACATGAGTACAGCTTAGTCCGCTGACTTGACACTGTCACTTTACTTCGAGTGTGTTCCCACTGCACTTTGATTACTACCCTACCACGGCTCAAAGGAGTCGTGCAAACAGGTAGTTTTTGGGTCCAGTCCCGAAGCACTTGGAGGCAGTGACGGTTAGACAGGATTCGTCTCTCCTGGTATTGGGGGTTGACATCGTGCTGTGTCCAGGAAAGCTATTACACAAGTATTCCCTGGCCAGGGCAAGCGAGATATACTGGTAGGTTTCCAGTGTTATCTTAGGGTGTTCTGGGCTACACTCCGACACGACTTGTATCGCTATTAGGGGACTGACGTTCACCGCTCCCTAGGCCCGCCATGCGATGTATCAGACGGACAGACCGGACTGTACGGAGACTGTCACATTCAGGCTCAGTAGGAGTTCAGATGGGGTTCACCTCGTCAGTCTTCTTATCGGCATCTACCTAGGGACCGTTACGTACAGCTAGTGCCTCTTGCGGTCTGTGGTTAAACCCACTGCCAGCGTAGTGTCGAGTCTTTAGAGTCCCACACAGAGAGCTATTCGCCTTTAGGCAAAATGAGTAGAGGTCGCATGGTTTTGCAACAGGGTTCGTTCGCATCCGCGTACTTGTGCACGTTTTCTGTCCGGACAGCTTATACTAGCGGGTTTGGTTTAAGCCAGATCCTAGTATATGATTTGGGATTGGTTTTATCTCATTGTATTCGTGTTCCTCGGATCACGAATACGGGTGCGTATGCACAGTTGATTGAGACAGAGGGAGAGGACTTTGATTAGGGTTAATGACCATTGTCTTTTTGTTAACCCTAATGCTTATGTGTGTATTATGAATAATTGATATTAGTTAAATATAATTGTGCATGGTTAGGGTTGTTGACCTTTTGACCATTCTTGACTTGTTGACCTAGGTTGACACTTTGACCATCATCATTCCATATAAAAGATGCTCTTTGATCCTTGCAATTTGCATTAAATATGAAATGATAATGGTCATGTCTTGATTAAGCCATGACAATTATCTTGCTAATTATCAATTTACTTAATTCACACATATATGTGAGAATGGTTCTATTATTCTCTCATTCTATCATTTTGATTCTCTCTCAAGCTCTCCCTTCTCATGTGTTGAGAAACACTTGAGCTTGAGAAAAACCTCTCCTTGATAATCTCTACTCTCATCTAAGGTTCTTTGATTAGCACTTCTAGCACCTTAGTTACTTCTAGCTTGAAGTTGAAGCCAAAGGTTGAGGCTTTCGGGTGGATCCTTCTTCGACTAGAGAAGGCGACAAGGTGAGCACTTTCTTCCACTCCAAGGAGCAAGGAGAGAAGGACATAAAGCCCAAGGTATAACCTTTCTTCCATGTAGCTAATTCTAGTTAGCTTTTAGTTAGTTTTTGTTTAGCAAAGATCCTCCTTAAGCTAGTCCATGTTGCCTAGTTCGATAAAAATCCGATTTTTATTCCGTTTTCCGTCTCCCCGCAAGCACCGAGGTGGGCAACGTGGACTTACAGATCATACCAAAAACCCACAAGCTTCAAACGGTCAGCTAAACGTAACATCCACCCAGGTATTGAGCGATCATAAGATTAACAAGAAAGCCTGTACATTCTCCTGTGAATCCAATCAGTAACACTACCGTACAGTCCGGTCTCTTCGTCTGATATGTCGAATATCCAGTCTTGGGGTGATAAATGTCAGACCAAAGTAACCGATAAGTCGTGTCGATGTGAGGCTCATAACGGGTCGAGAAACTACTGATAACACTTACCAGTAGATCTCCATATCATCCCTGGCCAGGTACTTCCAGTTATAGCCAATCGAACACTGCGCAACATCAACCCCCAATACCGGGAGAGACGAAACCCTTCCTATCGCTCATTGTCTCCATGTGATTCAGGACTGTACCCAAAAGCCACTGTTTTGCACGTTCTCATGAACGTGGTAAGGTGGAAATCAAAGCACAGTGGGAATCAAACAAGACTCTATGACGATCTCGGGTCTACAAACTAACCTGTACCAGTGTCACCAGAGAACTGCTATCTGACGATAGGTATAATACCATCTAGGAGTTCTCAGCGAGTCCGTTCAGTGTACCCAGTCTTCACTGAGCACCCGTACACATTCTTTGATGTCAAACACCAATGGATATGGGATCATCCATCGTCCATCATATGGGTCGAGAAGCATATACGCTAGTCTAATCTGGAGTATCGATACCCTGTCTCGATACTCCCTCGACTAGGAACAGTTATAGGATGTACTCTTGGACTACCCTGGCCCCACTAGAATGATCTGCATCATAGTCCTAATAGTCGAGTACATATCCTAAGGGCTTTATCAACATGTGAGAGCAAGACCGTAAACCAATACAAGTCAACATGTTAAGACAAAGTGAAACTAAATAGCATACTATCACGTCGAGCAAGAAAGTCCTCTTTACATATATCCAAGCATCCACTATAATATACATCATATGTACAACAATGGCCTCTAGGGCATATACATAACTAACACATTCTTCCGTTATGTAGCTAGCATGCTGACAGTTAGTGCACAAAGTCGGAGAAATTTGATTGACCGGTAGCGGTGAATTTTTTCCCTCTAAAGCTTCCATTCGCCGTACAAGAGCGATGATTTTTGCTTCGGCAGCTATAGAGGTGTTAACTATGTGTACACCGCTCCTAGTCACAGATGGTTTCTCACTCACACTCTCCCACTGAATGGTCTTGTCAGCCAGTTCCTCTAAAAAGTTTCATGCGTCCTTAGCACCATAGTTCAGAAATTTGCACTGACACATGGACTCTAACATCATGCATGAACTGGAGTCTAAACCTTCATAGACAATCTGACATAACCTCCATTGTTCTAACCCGTGATCAGGACATTTGATTAAGATGTCTTTAAATCTTTCTAAGCATTTCCAAAAAATTTCACACTCTTTTTGTTTGAAATTGTGTAGTTCATTTCGAATTCGCACGGTTTTATGAATAGGGTAATTTTTTTTTAGAAAAACTTTTACAAAGTCGTCCTATGTCATGATTGATCTAGCCGGCAAACTGTTTAACCAACTTTTTGCATTGTCCTTAAGCGCAAAAGGAACGAATTTGAGCTTAACGACATCCTCGCCCACTCCGTGAATTTTCATCATAGCACACACTCCTTCAAATTCACTGATTAGAAGGTAAGCATCCTTGGACTCGAGTCCGTGGAATTTCGAGAGTAGTGGTATGAATTGCGGCTTGATTTCATAGTTGTTTGCCGCAATGGTGGGAAACACTATGCATGAAGGAAGGGATGAATGGTGTGGGTAGCATCTGTTCAGTAACGCCGCCTCCTGTTGCTCAATGATCGTTTGCTTCGTCATTGTCGGTGGTGTAGGAGAAGAAGTGTTAGTTATGTATATGCCCTAGAGGCCATTGTTGTACATATGATGTATATTATGATGGATGCTTTGATATATACAGAGAGGACTTTCTTGCTCATCATGATAGTATGCTATTTGGTTTCACTTTATCATAACATGTTGACTTGTATTAGTTTACTGTCTTTCTCTCACATGTTGATAAAGCCCTTAGGATCTGTACTCGACTACTGGGATTATGATGAGATCATACTAGTGGGGCCACGGTAGTCGATGAGTACATCCTATAAATGTTCCTAGTCGAGGGTATATCGAGACGGGGCATCGATACACCAGAGTAGACTAGCGTATACGCATCTTGACCCATATGATGGGCGATGGATGATCCCATATCCATCGATGTTTGACATCAAGGATGGTGCACGGGTGCTCAGTGGAGACTGGGTACACTGGACGGACTCGCCGAGAACTCCCAGATGGTGATATACTACACGTCAGATGGCAGTTCTCCGGTGACACTGGTACAGGGTAGTCTGTAGACCCGAGATCGTCATAGAGTCTTGTGTGATTCCCACTGTGCTTTGATTTCCACCTTACCACGTCCAAGAGGGCGTGCAAAACGGTGGCTTTTGGGTACTGTCCCGAATCACATGGAGGTAATGAGCGATAGGAGGGGATTCGTCTCTCCCGGTACAGGGAGTTGATGTTGTGCTGTGTTCGATTGGCTATAACTGGAAGCCCCTGGCCAAGGTTGATATAGAGATATACTGGTAAGTGTTACCAGTAGTTTCTCGACCTATTATGAGCCTCACATCGACACGACTTATCAGTTACTGGGGTCTGACGTATACCACCCCTAGACTTGATATGCGACATATCAGACGAACAGACAGGACTGTACGGGAGTGTTACTGATTGGATTCACTGGAGAACGGACATGTTAGCTTGTTGATCTTCTGATCGCTCAATACCTGGGTAGCTGTTACGTTTAGCTGACCGCTTGCAGCTTGTGGGTGTTTGATATGATCATCACCTGCTACCGGCGTATTGACGATTCTTTAGAGTCCTACACAGAGGTTTCTTGGCTCAGGCAAAATGGAGTAGAGGCACATATGTGATATGTGCAGGACCGAGGATAATGCGATATGAGATACCGTATTATATTCTAGCGTTATTTAGATATGAACCGGGACATCGGATCAAGTGTTGATTCGATGAATCGGTACATGATATATTAGTCGGTTATATTCGATATAGTCGGATCGTCGGATCAAGTGTTGATTCGATGATTTAATGTATAATGATATATATGATATATTGTATTACATTATCTAATATTGGCTCGTTTTATTATTTCATTTTCTTGCCGGATTAATACATTGATATATATATGCGATATATGTTAAATGTATTATTTTCTTTTGTTGCAAATATATAATATATATGTGATATATATTATTGTGACATGATATGATTTATTATGAAACATGTTTAAGGATGATAAAAAGGGATTAGGGTTTGATTAGGGTTAGCTCCTTGTTCATTCTAGAAGGATTCTCTTTTGTCAAGTATAAGATATTACGGTTGATATCATCTTATGACTCATTATCTAACCTAACCAAACCCTAGCTCTAGTTTATTCTCTATAAAGGTTAAGCCTCTCATCCTTGACCATGGTTTAATAATCAATCATATATTCTTTACAACTATTCATCACAAAAGGATTATCTTTTTGATTCATCATCTTCTTCTCTCTTTGCTTTGAGAAAGCTTACTAGAAATTCCTTTTGTGATGATTTCTTGTGAGAAATTGATATAAAAAATAGCATGAATACTACTCCATCATCCTCATCTAATCTAGCCCATTAGATTAGGGTGTTCACCTCATTAGAGTGAGAGAGCTTGAGCTATTACAACTTCGACGTAGATCATCGGAGAAAAGGAATACGACAAGCTATCATGGATCGTTCGAGTCGTGGAGCTTCTCTTGAGTCCGGGAGATCGTGGATTACGGCGAAGGGACTTCTACTCGGAGGTTGTGAAGTGAAGGAGCGGACTACAAAGGTTTTAATCCCTCACACTTAGTAGTAAAGATGTTTACTTGCATGTTAAACCCTAATAATCTATCAAAGATCCCGGCTTTGGGTTGTTCGGCACATCTAAAATTTTATTTGGGCATGTTTGATGCTTTATGAACCTTCACAAGAGTGCCTAGGAACCCTACAGTAGTATCAGAGCCAGGTTAGAGCATTAGGCGACGTGTTTACGAAGTTAAAACTCCGATCGAACCCGAACCGACAAAAATGAACCCCTCTCTGGACTTTTTCTAAAAACTGTGATTTTTCAGAATTAAAAATTCTTAAAATTACCACAGGAAAATATAAGCATTTACCTGAAACACGTGTCAATGATCCGTACCTTGTGCCGCGGAACCGCGGCAATACCTTGCTCCTGCCACGGCTCCGCGGCCGTACAGTCATGTTGTTGACTCGTTTTTCAATGGTTATAACCGTAGGTGATTATGTATTTTTCTGGGTATTTTTAACCTGGCTCAAGTGTTGAGTGTTCTGGGGTTTATTTTGTAATCGTTGATTCGATCAGAAAATTTAATTTTGTGATTATTTCCGGATATTTAGAAACTGTTAAAATGTTCGAACGGATATCATTAACTCACTTTTTCCCGGCACGAAAAACTTTCAAGTGTTGAATTTTTATCGGGTTTAAATCATTCGGAAAAATGTGCAAGTAACACGGTGGACCCTCTAGAAGACAACAAACCTTAAATCGATTATGTGACCGTCTTGAACTGCCTTTTGAACCTTCGGGTATGGGGCAGTACGGCGTGCCACATGTGAGGCGTTGGCTTGACCCTTCTAGGCTGGATCACTGGTACTGTGACATATTCTGGGATTGTTTGAACTCCGCTCAAGTGTTGAGCACTTTAGGAAATTTTGGGTATTTGATTATCTATTCGAAAAGTTTAATACTGTCTATTTATCTGGAATGTGATACAATATGTGGAATTCATAGAGTTAGGCATGAAATGCGAAGTATGTGATATTTCGGATTTACGATGTCTAAAGTGATTGTGGATTCCAAATATTGTAGTTTTACAATTTCTTTTCTGTGACCGTAAGTGTAGTATGTAGTTGTATTGCCGGCTTTCGTTGCTATATGACAACGACGATCAGTGTATGCATACTTACTTACGTTGATGATATGTGATATTATGTGTTGCTGTGATATGTTATATTGGATCGTCATGTTCTGAATAGCCGAGGTTTTATGTGAGATGAGGGTTTTTGTTTTCATTCATGTAAAATTCAATTGTATGTAATATTCTTTTATTGGGGCACTTCCGGGATGAGGTTGATGTCACCCTTGCATATTATTTACTTTTCCGCATTAGGTAGACCCAAGGAGGGGAGCACAAGTAACCGGGTTCTAGGGTCCAGTGGGAGGCCATCTCGAGGAGTCGAGACCGGGTCTCCTAACCCTAGAATTGGCAGTGTTACTTGCCGCTCTCGTAGGGGTCTAGGGATGTGGGTTTGGCTATTCATCGCGACCGTGAAATCCGTGTTTTATACTGGCTCGTATTGAAAACACGGACATCCTAGTATATCCAATATTTCATATATGTTCTTCTGCTGCAATGTTCTGTGATGAGATCATATTACTGCCTGAGACGAATGCTTATACTGTATATATATATATGCTGATATATAAATATTACTGCTTTGGTTTCTTCTGTGATGCTTAGGAAGCATAAGCTGATGGGATTTTTTATTAATGAGATTAATAAAAAGAAAAGAAACCTAAAAGATGTTGTAGAATCAAAACATTATAAAAAGGGTAGCTACAGTTTTGCTTTGCATAGCGGTATATATGATATACCCTGCACCTTATTCGATGAGGAAAGAGCCGAGATCCCTTCACCGGGAGTGACCTCTTTAGCAAAACTGGCAGATGCTACAAAACTCGGTTTGTCTTTTGATTGCTTTTAGAGTTTTGCTATGCACAGTGATATATATGATATATCCTGCACCTTATTCGATGAGGAAAGAGCCGAGATCCCTTCACCGGGAGTGACCTCTTTAGCAAAACTAATGAAAGCCTCAAAATCACTCCATTTTAAAATTTTACTTGATTCTACGACGATATCAAGTTCATTACGCAATAGGTTTTCAGAAAAACCTGTCGTAGCTCTCCGTCATTTCAGATAAAGACTATTTAGTATTCGTGCTGCGTTTGTTGACCTCTGTCAAGGCGTAGTGTGCGGTAGCTGAATAGTAATTATATGTAAAGCATGTGATGTGATTGGATTAGGGTAGTCGTACGACCTTGTTGACCTCTGTCAAGGGTCGTGCGAGTGGGTTTGATTCAATCAAGAAATGACGGGTTGAACTTGACTAGTGCACTATGGTTTGTTGACCTCTGTCAAGGTCATAGCACACTAGGTGCAAAATATTATCGGGAATTTCAAGTGTTGAAATTTGCAATGAGATTGCATACCTCCTGTGAGATAGTTGGATCCCGATACCCACTGCGAGTAAGAGTTACTCCTGGGAGAGTTTTACACAGGACAATTAGCCGATCAAGTAGGTGTCTAGAAAAGTGTTAACGGGGTTACGCCTCTGGGAAAATGAGGTTTACTTTAATTAGGTCCGTGCGAAAGCACGGGGAACCTCCCTCAAGTACCGACACTGATCTGGCTGAAAGATGGACGAAATTGTAAGGTGTAATTAATCCCGGCTAATCTTACCTTTTAGGGTTTGAAGGTGGATTTGATAAAAACAGTGGGAGACATCCTGATTAGATAAGATAATAACCAATCTAATCTTGCAAGAGCATACGCTAAAGTTTTTTCTTCTCTCTTTCTCCAGGTAGCGACCATGTCAGGCCATAATCAAGATAATAATATGGATGTATTGACTGAACCCGCTTATTATACTGAGCAGGGGAACGTTGGACCCGTTCTTTCTTATAAGAGTTATAAGACTGAACAGGAAACAGGAAAATATCTGGATTCTCACGCCGCCCAGAAGAACATGAATGTTGATGCATCTTCTTCAGGTGTGTTAGAACTGTTTCTCAGTTCACCCTACGTCCTGGGTATTAGATACCGGATCAGGATCCCATATATGTAAATTATTACATGGGCTACGAAAAGGTAGAGAACTGGGAAAAGGTGATCATTCCGTTCAAGTAGGAAACGGTGCAAGTATTGCAGCCAAAGCGGTTGGCGAATATCACCTAGTATTGCCAAGTCGTAATACACTGATTCTAAATGAGTGCTATTATATACCGAACATGATGTGCAACATTATATCAGTTTCTTTATTAAATAAAGAAGGATATAATTTTGTAGTAAAGGATAATGTTATGAACATATTCCTAGATCAAAAGTTGATTGCATCAGGCTCGTTACATAATGGCATATTCATTCTAAATCAGAATACAGTCCTGAATATACAAAACACACACAAGAGGAAAAGTTCAGATTTGAACGAATCCTTCTTGTGGCATTGTAGACTTGGTCATATCAATGCGACATTACTGGCTAAGTTACATAAAGATGGATATTTGAATCCGTTCGAATTATCATCTTATGATACTTGCCATTCATGTCTCAAAGGAAAAATGACCAAAGCTCCGTTTAGTGGACACGGAGAAAGAGTTACGGAACTCTTAGGACTGATACATAGTGATGTATGCGGTCCTATGTCTACGCATGCCAGGAACGGTTCTTCCTACTTCATTACATTCACTGACGATCTTTCTAGATTCGGACATGTGTTCCTAATGAAACACAAGTCTGAAGCTTTTGAGAAATTCAGAGAATATAAGCACGAAGTAGAAAAACAAACGGGAAAAAGTATTAAGATCCTTCGATCTGATCGAGGAGGAGAATACTTAAGCAATGAATTCCTAGATTATCTAAAAGAGAATGTGATTCTCTCTCAGCTTACTCCTCCTTATACATCACAGCACAATGGTGTATCGGAGCGGAGAAATCACACCCTATTAGATATGGTGCGCTCTATGATGAGTACAGCTGAGTTACCTATTTCCTTTTGGGGGTATGCGCTTGAGACAGCAGCATACCTATTG
Organism: Agapanthus africanus; assembly: GCA_030015575.1. Taxonomy (NCBI): domain Eukaryota; kingdom Viridiplantae; phylum Streptophyta; class Magnoliopsida; order Asparagales; family Amaryllidaceae; genus Agapanthus; species Agapanthus africanus. The sequence continues at coordinate 159,974,982 of JASDDO010000031.1, read as the reverse complement.
AATCATGTTCCAACTAAATCTGTACCTACTACACCATATGAGATATGGAGTGGGAAGAGACCATGTCTTAAACGAGTTAAGATATGGGGTTGTCTGGCCTATGTCAAAAGGCAAAATCCAGACAAACTCGAGGCACAGTCAGTTCTATGTAAGTTTGTGGGATATCCTAAACATTCAAATGGATATTTTTTCTACCACAGTGAACAACAAAAGGTGTTTATTGTTCAACATGCCACCTTTTTAGAAAAGGAATTTCTTGCAAAAAGAGATTAGTGGCTCTGAGGTAGAACTGGAAGAAGTTCCAACAACACAAACTGTAACTGAAGATTTAGTGGAACCAGAGGATTCGGTAGTACCCGACGAACCCCAGCCTCTCCGCCGATCTAGCAGGGTTTCTCATCCACCTGAGAGATACTACGGTTTTCTCATTGATGGTGGAAGCGAGGATTGCATCATGGAAGATGATGACCCAACTAGTTTCGAGCAGGCCATCACGAGTGGTGACTCTGTGAAATGGCTGGATGCAATGCGATCTGAGATGGAATCTATGTACACCAATAAAGTATGGACTTTAGAAAATGCTCCTGAAAGGGTAAAACCCATTGGGAGCAAGTGGATTGTTAAAAAGAAATTTGGTGTAGATGGAAAAGTTGAGACTTTCAAAGCTAGACTTGTAGCAAAGGGTTTTTGTCAACGACCAGGTGTGGATTTTGACGAAACCTTTTCTCCAGTGGCTATGCTTAAGTCCATCCGGATCTTACTTGCCATTGCTGCATACCATGACTACGAAATCTGGTAAATGGATGTTAAGACCGCCTTTCTAAACGGTGATTTAGAAGAGTGCGTGTACATGACTCAGCCAGAAGGCTTCGTAGATAGTGGGAGCAGCGGAAAGGTGTGCAAGCTGCTTAAATCCATTTATGGGTTGAAGCAAGCATCGCGGAGTTGGAACATCTGTTTTGATGTTGTAGTCAAAGAGTTTGACTTCATCAAAAATATAGATGAACCTTGTATCTATAAAAAGGTGGTAGAGAGTAAGGTTGTCTTCCTCGTATCGTATGTGGATGACATACTCTTGATAGGAAATGATATTCCTATGCTGCAATCAATCAAGCTCTACTTATCACAAAGATTCTCAATGAAAGATCTAGGTGATGCCTCCTGTATATTGGGGATTAGGATCTATAGAGATAGATCCAAAAGGATACTGGGATTGTCCCAATCCAGGTACGTTGACACCATACTAAAGAGGTTTAGTATGGAAGAATCCAAGCGTGGGAACCAACCCACGATCTCTGGACTCACTCTCTCCAAAGAGATGTCTCCCAAGACTGATTTTGAGAGAGCTCGCATGCAAGGGATACCCTATGCTTCGGCAGTAGGCTCTATCATGTATGCGATGCTATGTACCAGACCCGATGTAGCATACTCACTAAGTGTAGTGAGTCAGTATCAAGCAGATCCTGGGGAGAGTCACTGGACAGCTGTGAAGAACATTCTCAAGTACTTGCGAAGGACTAGAGACATGTTCTTGGTGTATGGTAACGGAGAACTCCGGGTGGAGTCCTTTACCGATTCCAGCTTCCAAAGTGATAAGGACGACTCTAAGTCGTACTCGGGTTTTGTCTTTACCCTCAATGGAGGGGGCGGTATGTTGGAAGAGTTCCAAACAGGATACCGTTGCAGACTCGACGATGGAGGCTGAATACATCGCTGCCAACGATGCTGCCAAAGAGGCTGTCTGGGTTAAGAAGTTCATTAGTGAACTTGGTGTGGTTCCATCCATTGAGCATCCAATACCTTTATATTGCGATAACAATGGAGCTGTGGCTTTGGCCAAGGAACCCAGATCCCAACAGAAGTCCAGACATATTCTGAGGCGGTATCACTTGATCAGGGTGATAGTTGATCGCCGGGAGATCGAGGTCAGGAGAGTAGATACGAAGGATAACACTGCGGATCCACTCAGGAAGGCCATTCCCCAGATACAGTTTGAGAGATTATTCGGGATGCTAGGTATGAGATACTACAGCAGCTGGCCTTAGTGCAAGTAGGAGATTGTTAGTTATGTATATGCCCTAAAGGCCATTGTTGTACATATGATGTATATTATGATGGATGCTTTGATATATTCAGAGAGGACTTTCTTGCTCATCATGATAGTATGCTATTTGGTTTCACTTTATCTTAACATGTTGACTTGTATTAGTTTACTGTCTTTCTCTCACATGTTGATAAAGCCCTTAGGATCTGTACTCGACTACTGGGATTATGATGAGATCATACTAGTGGGGCCACGGTAGTCGATGAGTACATCCTATAAATGTTCCTAGTCGAGGGTATATCGAGACGGGGCATCGATACACCAGCGTAGACTAGCGTATACGCATCTTGACCCATATGATGGGAGATGGATGATCCCATATCCATCGGTGTTTGACATCAAGGATGGTGTACGGGTGCTCAGTGGAGACTGGGTACACTGGACGGACTCGCCGAGAACTCCCAGATGGTGATATACCATATGTCAGATGGCAGTTCTCCGGTGACACTGGTACAGGGTAGTCTGTAGACCCGAGATTGTCATAGAGTCTTGTGCGATTCCCACCGTGCTTTGATTTCCACCTTACCACGTCCAAGAGGGCGTGCAAAATGGTGGATTTTGGGTACAGTCCTGAATCACATGGAGGCAATGAGCGATAGGAGGGGATTCGTCTCTCCCGGTACAGGGATTCGATGTTGTGCTGTGTTCGATTGGCTATAACTGGAAGTCCCTGGCCAGGGCTGATATAGAGATATACTGGTAAGTGTTACCAGTAGTTTCTCGACCTGTTATGAGCCTCACATCGACACAACTTATCGGTTACTGGGGTTTGACGTATACCACCCCTAGACTTGATATGCGACATATCAGACGAACAGACAGGACTGTACGGGAGTGTTACTGATTGGATTCACAGGAGAACGGACAAGCTAGCTTGTTGATCTTCTGATCGCTTAATACCTGGGTGGCTGTTACGTTTAGCCTCACATCGATACGACTTATCGGTTACTTATGAGCCTCACATCGACACGACTTATCGATTACTGGGGTCTGACGTATACCACCCCTAGACTTGATATGCGACATATCAGACGAACAGACATGACTGTACGGGAGTGTTACTGATTGGATTCACAGGAAAACGGACAGGCTAGCTTGTTGATCTTCTGATCGCTCAATACCTGGATGGCTGTTATGTTTAGCTGACCGCTTGCAGCTTGTGGGTGTTTGATATGATCATCACCTGCTACCGGCGTATTGACGATTCTTTAGAGTCCTACACAGAGGTTTCTTGGCTCAGGCAAAACGGAGTAGAGGCACATATGTGATATGTGCAGGACCGAGGATAATGCGATATGAGATACCGTATTATATTCTCGCGATATTTAGATATGAACTGGGACATCGGATCAAGTGTTGATTCGATGAATCGGTACATGATATATTAGTCGGTTATATTCGATATAGCCGGATCGTCGGATCAAGTATTGATTCGATGATTTAATGTATAATGATATATATGATATATTGTATTACATTATCTAATATTGGCTCGCTTTATTATTTCATTTTCTCACCGGATTAATACATTGATATATATGCGATATATGTTAAATGTATTATTTTCTTTTGTTGCAAATATATAATATATATGTGATATATATTATTGTGACATGATATGATTTATTATGAAACATGTTTAAGGATGATAAAAAGGGATTAGGGTTTGATTAGGGTTAGCTTCTTCTTGTTCATTCTAGAAGGATTCTCTTTTGTCAAGTATAAGATATTATGGTTGATATTATCTTATGACTCATTATCTAACCTAACCAAACCCTAGCTCTAGTTTATTCTCTACAAAGGTTAAGCCTCTCATCCATGACCATGGTTTAATAATCAATCATATATTCTTTACAACTATTCATCACAAAAGGATTATCTTTTTGATTCATCATCTTCTTCTCTCTTTGCTTTGAGAAAGCTTACTAGAAATTCCTTTTGTGATGATTTCTTGTGAGAAATTGATATAAAAAGATAGCATAAATACTACTCCATCATCTTCATCTAATCTAGCCCATTAGACTAGGGTGTTCACCTCATTAGAGTGAGAGAGCTTGAGCTATTGCAACTTCGACATAGATCATCGGAGAAAAGGAATATGAAAAGCTATCATGGATCGTTCGAGTCGTGGAGCCTCTCTTGAGTCTGGGAGATCGTGGATTACGGCGTAGGGACTTCTACTCGAAGCTTGTGAAGCGAAGGAGCGGACTACAAAGGTTGTAATCCCTCACACTTAGTAGTAAAGATGTTTACTTGCATGTTAAACCCTAATAATCTAGCAAAGATCCCGGCTTTGTGTTGTTCGGCACATCTAAAATTTTATTTGGGCATGTTTGATGGTTTATGAACCTTCATAAGAGTGCCCAGGAACCCTACAAGAAGGTGAGGGTGAAAGAAGTGTAGGATCGGACGGCTCGGATGAGGCAGAAGATAAAAAGGTCTCGGAAGGTTCCGAGGAATCAGAAGGTGTAGAAGAGTCGGAAGATACAGTCACAAACCGGACTAATCGAGATTGTGAATCTCTAGTCCAAGCTGACATGCACTATCCGGAAGTGGTAGGGAAAGACTGAGGAAATGGAGGGAAAATGTGTTGTTTACTAAAATATTCACAACAAATATCACAAAAAAAAGTATAACAAGAACACAAACAAGACACACTGCACACACCTAAACAGTCTAGGGTTACCTAGGTCAACTAGACCTGCTCAAAAAACTTGCTTTGTGAAGTAAAAATGTACTACGAAACGGGCCCAAGATAGACTGATCGAGAAGCCAGGTAAGTGTAGAGAAGAAGGGAGGTTTTCCCTTGCTTTCGCGAGATTCCTTAATTCGAATAACCTTCTTTCTTTCGGCAGTTGCGCCTTTCACACTTTCCTAGACACTTCTTGAATATTGTACCGATGGGCGGTATTCGAAATACACTTAACTTTCTCTATTGAGCGCGAAGTCCTTAGAGGCTGGAAGTCTAATTTCTTTTAATGTTAATGTGGGTGTGAAAAATGCACGTTCTTTGTGGTTTGTGGGCCACGGAGAAAAGTGATGAAATCCCTTACCGTATCTTGTTGGGGTTCTTTGCCCTTAAGTCCGTATTAAATTTATGCAATGCGCAAACAATAAAATTTGTTCAAATCATCAATCAATCGTTTTTATGTTATAATCGGCGCGCTGCAAAAAAAATACGGTTATTTTTCTTTGGCACTTGTGCAGCGAAGTTTGCAAAAGAAATCCTACAGAAAATTGACGTATTGGAGCATCGGATTTGAGGAGAAGGTGTTAGGAAATGTGCGTACCTTAAATTCTTGATTTTTAGAAACTCCCGTTGACTTGATCCGTGATTGCTTGAGTATTCGCTTGCGTGGATCGATCTACCCGGTTCTTTGGCACTGTTAACTTCTTAACGCATTGTTCCTAAATTCTGCTCTTAGCTCTGCACTTTGTCACGACCCGGAAATGGCACGTGACTGGCACTTGAATCATATGAAGTCTATAGGGATCCATCTAATCCAAGTAAGCCAAAAACCCAGAAATCTAAAACCATTTTTAGGTAAGAAGAACTTATTTTAAAATGAGTGGTTTTAATAGCATAAGCCGAATTATGCGTTTTTAAAATATCAAGTCTTTTCTGAAAATCTCGGCAGAGTTTCCTTTGTAAATACTGTCCCCGAACGGGGTACAACATGATAAAAGCATATATAATGATAAAAGGCATCCCCAAGCGGGAGCTAGCTCTTCGTCAATCGACGGCCACAACCACGCAAGCAATATAATATACAACGCCGAAGGGCGAAGATCAAAGCTCAAAAGGAAGCTCAAAACATCAGTGAAAACCATAATAATACAACACGCGACTCTAAGGTCGAAATAATATACAACTGGTCTCTAAGTCTGAATAAATATACAATTTTGGTTGATGGAGTTTCTAGATACAACAGAATAAAATAAGTACAATGGTGGTCACGATACAAGTGAACCCACCTACCAAAGCAAATCACTCGGAAAGGAAGGAGTGTTCCAACAAAGCCGTAGAGAAACCTGTACGGCAAAAACCTGCAAGAAACTGTGGCACAACGGGGGTGAGTTGCCAACTCGTGAGTAGAAAACATCACCGAGCAGAAATCGTATCTATGACACAAACCTAGGTCAATACGATCAATATATATAACCTCAAAATGATAAGTCTGAAGCATAAAATAGGTGGCAAGGGTAAACGTCTATATATAAGTGTAATCCCAGTGCTCGTGTCAGTGCCTCAGGCAGCAATATATCATATGTATGAGGTATGAATGTAATGTAATGAAATGAGTGAGACAACTATTTTCTATTTTTAATGAGATATCTTTATGTATATAAATCGAGTAACATCAATGAAATCAAATGAGAAATCCGTGTCAAGCATCGACACAAAACATAAATCCCAATATCTCAATATCTCAGGCTCTGGCTGCCCGGACTGACCTGTATCATCAAATCTCAATATCTCAGTGTCTCAAATCTCAAATCTCAATATCTCAAATCTCAAATATCAATATCTCAGGCATCCGTATCATCTGCGGGACCAGCCCACGGGCTCCGGCAGAACGGATCAGCCTATAACCATCTCATGACTCCTGTCGGTATCCTCCGAATAACTGCCAGGTCCAAATGCTATCACCGGTAGGCAGTCTGTCCCTGCCAGGCTCATCACCCACCATGAAAATCAATCTTTCCCCAGGGTACCATAACGGGTCTACCATGTACCCGAGACGGTTCCTACGTCTCCTCGAATCGGGTCTCGAAATCCATCTCATAACCGAGAAAACATCATGGTGGACAATACTCATCATATCAAGGAAAACCACATTTTTCTCTTTAAAATAACACATCAGTTTATAAAACTTTCACATGAAGTTTCCAAATCCAGAAAATCTCATGAAAATCCGAAATCCAATCATCAATAGAAAGTAAACAGTGAATAATAATACGCATGCGGTAGCAAGTAATAACTGCAACGTCTAATCTAGCATATAAAGACGAGTACACTAATACCATGTCGAACTATCAGTTAACAAGCAATGTCAATGAGTAATATTCTCTAAAGTGTACGTGACATGGCAATTACGGATGATGATGTGTGTGAGCCGGCAAGTAAGTGTATGCGGAACATACGCATCATTGGTAATGATGCTGGTGTCCTGACAGCATGATTTTAATATTAACATATGAAAACACAATATAGGCATGCAATGCGATGCGAGCAGCAAGAATATGCGGGAACTGAATATCAAATACAATGATAACGAATCTGCATATGTCTAATTATGAGTCGTACAATTTGCCATTTAAAATAACACGAATCGTGGTGTTTTGAAAATAAGGGCTACGGTGTTTTTAAGAAAATGTACGTCCTTTGAAATATCCGTAGAATCCCTTAGCCTGTCTTTAAAATACTCACAATTCGTTAGTTTTTGAAATAGGTATGACTCGAGTCTAATCTACCATTTACAAGTAAACTGCAGGGCTAAACTAAAAGGCTGATCGAAAGGTAAGGAAACCTCCTAACATCTGAGTCGATATATATATATATATATATATATATATATATATAACAGTCGGTGATCCCGCCTCAGTAGTATCCCATACGATATAATATATATAACATGACATCCTCAAGTCAAGAGTGCGGATCTATCATCAATACAGCTCGTATGGTAAATCCGTCGTACGACATCCCAAATCTGGGTACGGGTCAAATGTCACATCTATCACATTATTCATCTGGTATCCTCTTTATCAAATATCATGATCCGGGATACTAATCTACGTCTAGTACAATACTGATACCATATATGTATATGCATGCGTGTGTATGAAAACACCACGTCGAAAGGACCTGCTAAAACATCATATCGTATCTCAAATACGAACCATGTCACATCACCGATCTCACGGCCTCAAGCCCAATCTCATCGACTCATCTGCAATCCCAAGTACTATCCTCATAATCCGTGTATACACACACACACACAGTCCCATACCCATGTGTGTGTGTATATATATATATACATATCCTCATATACGCACAGGTAAAAGAATGAGTGTATGCAAGTGTGTGTGCGTGTGTGGGTGTAACAACTACTCTAGGGTTTCGCAAGTAACACTACTAATCCATGAACACATAACCATATCCTGAATATCCATGTCTCATATAAAAGATATCATATATATATAGTATGTATACACACACACACACACACATACATCGAACTGCGGGGGTGCTATACGCCATCCACCCGACTTCCCCCGTAGATATATATCTACTCACCTTGACCTTCGTTTGCCGATGCCGACGTCGCCACGCGCTTGTTCGTCGTCTCGAAGTCCACATGGGGTACCTACACATCATAGCGTATCGTATCACATTAAAATCCAAATCGAAACCAAAACAACCCGCGGAACTCACATAGGTCAAAACCTATCGCCTCGTATGCAAAACATGACCAAACCTCCCTAGTCGTTGATGTACAAACATCTAACAAATAAACGCAAATCCAAGTATCAAAACATATCATTTAGAATACGGAAAACATGTCCAAAAAGCATACTAAAGTGCTTCCAGATTTTGATTAATGTTAAAACAATGTTCCAAAACAACACTAGGGTGATATATATGGTGTACATGACCTACTGAAGCAACCAGGACCCCTGACTCAACAATGTGGCCGGACCCCTACCCTCAAATTCCGGCCACCTCGGCCCTGGTAGGGAGTTGGGGTGTCGTGTTTGTAGGGTGGTCTCCTGGTAGTCAATCTAAGCTCCTGAAGTTGTTTGCTAGTCTTAAAAATAACCCAGGTCATCCCAGATTTCCCTGCACGCTCCAATACCTCACAAACCGTCATGAATAGTTCTGTAAATCCGTATTTCCAGTAAATTGAGTTTGGTTTTAGTTTTAAATACAAGGGGGGAGGTTTGTAGACACCACTAGGCCTCAATTTCACAATCACAACTCAAATCAAACCCTAATTCCCAACTTGGAATATCAAAGTTTACTAAACTTTGCTAAATCGATAATAAACTTGAAAAGAGGCTAAAGCAATATAAATACTACACTATTTGTGAAGGGATTAGCTCAATTGACACTCATGAATCCTCTACAGCGCCAAAACTCAAACTTTCTTGGTCCAAAGGGTTGCTTGTGAGCTTGTGCACAAAATTTGTGAAGTGGGAGTGGGGTTTTGGGTTTGTTTTGGAGATGAAGTGAGGTGATATATGGAGGGGGAGGTGAGGGAAGCAGCACATGAGGAAATGGGGGGAGAAAATGATGAAGGAAGAAGATAGGAACAAGTGGGCATGGCTCTCTCTTGACCCCTCACTTTCTCTCACATGCCCATACCTCATTATTCTATCATTCCCTTTTGTTTTGTTTTGTTTTCTTCTCTTTGCAATAGTAAACCCATAACAAATAACCATACACCCAAAAATCATGTAGGAAAAATATAACAAGTGTTAAAATGACATGTGCATGTCATGTGCACAAAACACGTTTAGTGCCCGATTAGCGATTTTTAATCGCGATTAGCGAAAAATTAGTGTATAATAAATCGTAAAATTTCATAATTTTCTTAAATCACATAAAGTGCCCTCTTTTTAGTAATTTCCATAATTTTCCAATTTCCCCCCAATTTATCGGTATTTAATTATACCGCCTTATTAAAATATTCAATATTTTATTATTAAATTATAAAACTTCTCAAAAATAATATTTTATTTTTCTGAAATGTTACAGCACCATCGTAGTTCGTATTTCCGTCGAAATCTGGAATTGTTGGAAAAATACGATATTTAGTGCACATTACGATATCTATGGCCAAAGTTCTGTAAATACATAATTATCAAATTTTGTATATAAAAATGGATTAATAACAGAAATATAGAGAAGTAACAGAAGAATTGGGGCAAAATACCACAGTGAGGCCGCAAATTGCGGCCAAAATGGTTAAATTTGCGGCCAAGTTGTGGTATTTTTGCTCCAATTTCTTAGTGTATTCTTTCAGTTCTATTAGTGTCCCCTTTGTATATGCAAAATATTTTGATAACAATCATATCAACAAAAGAGCAAAAACACAGAGAGCAAAAATGTCGTATGTGTTGTTTTTGGTCTTTTTTTAAAAAGATTTTTGTTTGTTTTATAAAAACTATATACATAGATAACTCAAAATAACTTCGTGGTGTTGCCACTCCCCGACAACGGCGCCAAAAACCTGTTCGAAACTCACGGTGTCGTGCTTTTTATCGAGTTTTGTTTTAATTAAGATATGTCGGTTTTTTTGGTGAAAATAGTGCACGATGTGAGTCTTGAGTTCTAAAAATACCGCAAGTGAACGATGCGTTGAAGCAAGCCAGTAAGCACGGGTCGAACCACAAGGAGTGGATATCATGATATCAATTTGAGTTATGAAACAAAGGGTTGGAAAATGGGTGTTTGTTACGTTTTTACAATACTTAAAAGAAGAAAGGTTTTGTTTTAGGGAAAACTTAGGCTATGGTTTAGTATGAGTGAAATACGACATTTACCTCCAACTCTCTGTTTTGATTCAAGGTTCATTTTTTTAGTTTCCATTTGAATTGCGAAAACATGCTGCATCCATCCGAAACATGCGTCGGGTTAGAATATGATATCAAGGTTAAATAAAACGGAGACTAAAAAGAATGAGATTGAGAATGAAATGAAAAATGGAGTTAGTTAAGTGAAGTTAGCAAGTATAGAATATATGCTTGTATGCTATATATCCTATCTAGCTAGTTGCGACACTTAACATAATTACGTATTCATTTCAACTTCAATTCATAATATAGCAACAATAAAATGTAAAGAAGGAATAGAATATATGTTAAAGGTTGATTTGCAACCATTCAAAACGATATATCCTATCAAGCAAAACATTGCACAATTAAGAAAAGAAGTGAAAAATGCAAGAATCAAAAAAGAGGGGTTGGAAGTAAAGTTATTCCACAACCTACCTCACCATAGCCCAAGAGCAACTATTCACACATCATCATAGAAATAGCACAACCAAATAATAAAAAGAAATAACAATGAAATAGAGAAAAGACACATCAGAATTAAACTTGAATGTAATGAAGATTTTATTGCAATGGTTCAAATACAAGTAAATGAATTCAACTACCAAAATCTAATCTTGCAAGCTCAAAGATAGAGATTGCAAGACCAGAGGAAGGCAAAGAACTCAGTCTAATCCCAAGAGCTACAAGAAATTTATCAAAATAGTTATAAGTAATGCAAAAGTTCTACCCCTGGCCTCATGAACTGATCTGCTATTTATAGAGAATCCAAAATCAAAAGTTGCATATGACAATAGACTGAAAAGACCACCAGAGACCCACCATATTTGAACGAACCAAAATGGCACCAACTTGGCCGCAAATTGCGGCCAAAATGAATATATTTGCGGCCTCAGTTTGGGGAGTGGGGCCATCTTTGGTCTGTGAACTTCTGGTCTCTTGGGCATCTCTCTACAGTTGCAATTTGTTGTAATTTGCACATGGGTGAAATCTGAGGTGATGAGCAGAGAAGAAGTGAGATCAAGTTACAAAGTTTCATATCACATCAATACTTTAGCATCTAATGCACATCACTCTACTTGCACAACTCATCATTGTTGTGTGCCAAGGCAGCCCCCCTAGGTTCATGCATCCAAAAATTCACACCTGTATGTGTTGGACCATTTCAAAAATTCTTTTTGTACACACACTTTATTTGTTGCAAACTCTTTTAAATCTTGATCTGTATTCTGTCCCGTTTGCAGTTCCAGCTAAAAGCCCGTCTTCTTGTGCATGTTGTGTACAAATTTCAGTGTTTCCGTCTGCGTACATGTAATCTGTATAAATGAGCAGACAAAGATTAAATAGCACTGTTTATTGACAAAATGATAAAAATTGGCGGTGTTATAATGTAAAAAATCGTGCCGAACAAATAACTTTACAGTTTAAGTCAAAGGCCGAATCTTAATCAAAACACGCCAAATTAGTTGAAACTATAAACTATTTTAACACAGTTTATATTTTACTAATCTGTGCAATATTTCCATATGTAAGTGCATCATACGTGCTTAATATGCTAAATTGGGGAGATACATATTCTTCCTTGACATACGTGCACGACGCGTACACCCACATTATATGTGATAAAATAACTATTAATATTATATGTGCATGACATATGTATTAAATTAAGAAAACAATCATATCGATATAAGGTTGACCTTCTATATGTATTGTCCTTCGATATCCAATCTTATCTAGACATATCTGATATATAAGCCCATTATACATATATGATCATGGCAATATTTTTATTGTTCATATCATAGTTCATATATCATGACATATCTGCTTGTTCATGTCATGATTCATAAGCCATGACTAATATTTTGGATGTTCATGTCATGGCATATCAACTTGTTCATGTCATTGTTGGGTTATGCAAGCGCCTCGGCCATCAAACTGTGTCCATTGCGGAACAAAAATTTTCAAAAGCCGGCGCTAGAACAACCCGATAATCCGGATCGACCCATAAGCCATAGATAACAAAACATGCATGGGAGCAAAACTAAAGGGTTAGAGTGATTATACCGAACGATCCATGTCCTTCGGTCTTGAAACATCATCCCAAGCTCCTAGAGGCTTCCCTGATCAAGCTTGATCTCCGGTCTCCCTCCATCGAATATGATCCACCGGAGAGTCTATGAATCGAGCTCCAACCTCATATATGAGGTAACTAGAATACCTAGATTGCTACACTAGAGACCGTAGAAGAAGTAGAGAGTGATGAAAGATTAATTTGTCTCAAGACACCCAAGGTTTCTCAACACATGAGAGGGTTTAAATGGAGGAAGAAGAAGATGCCATGAGGATGAGAGTGTTGTAGGAGAGAAAAATAATGGCTTGAATGATTTTTGTGTGTTGTGAGAATTAATAAATGGAGCCATCCAAAAATATCTAGAGTCAACTAAAATATCTCAAGTCAACAAAATTCTCACAACAAACAAAAACTCTAAGCATGCTTAGAATAGTAACCATGGGTCACTAATAAGCCATGCTACCAAAAATGCAATAAACACCTTAATAACCTTTTAATCCAAAAAGGTCTAAACCATAATGAGGTGTAATCTTCTAAAAGTAATCTTGTAAGAAATTACAAGAATACCCCTCATCCATATATACATACCCGCATCCGTATTCCGAAGAATACGAATACAACGAGACGAAAATAATCCAACAATATAATACCAGGATCCAGCTTAAACTAAAGCCCACTAGTATTATCCGTTCGAACATCATCCGTGCACAAGTACACGTATGTGATCGATCCCTGCCGTAAAACCATACGACTTCTACACCGTTTCACCCGAAGCAGGGAAACCCTCTGTGTGGGACTCTAAAGACTCGTCAATACGTTGGCAGTGAGTTTAACCACAAGCACGTCAGCGACACTAGCTGTACATAACGACTACCCAGGTATTGAGCGAAAGGGAAGCCGACGAGCAAACTCATCCTGAAACCCTACCAAGCCTGACAGTGACAATATCCGTACAGTACGGTCCATTCATCTATGAATATCTCATATCGAGTCTAGGGGGTGGATAAAGTCAGACCCCTAATAACATGACATTTAGTGTCGGTATGAAGCCTATCACCCACTGAGAAACTACTGATCCGAATCAGTAATTCTCGACTACCTTGGCCAAGGATTTCTGGTGATGGACACCCGTGCACAACGCGACATCTACCCCCAATACCAGGAGAGACGAATCCTCTGACGATCTGCTCACTGCCTCCATATGGTTAGGGACTGTACCCAACTAAAACCTGTTTGCACGACTCCTTTGAGCCGTGGTAGGGTAGTAATCAAAGCACAGTGGGAACCCACATGAGAAAAATGACGATCTCAGGTCGATAGACTAACCTGTACACATGTCACCAGGGAACCGCTATCTGACAATAGGTATAATACCAACTAGCATTTCCCGGTGAGTCCGTCCAGTGTACTCATAACCCAATGAGCACATGTATACTATCTTAGGTGAACAAATTGACACCAATGGCTTGTGAGAGACCGGACACCGCCCTGTTAGTTATATGTATGCCCTAGAGGCCATTACTGTACATTGGATGTATATTGTAGTGGATTCTGGGACATATATAGGTAGGACTTTCTTGCTCGACATGATAGTACGCTATCTTGTTGCTCTTTATCTTAACATGTATACTTTCTATCTTTCTGTTACATGTTGATAAAGTCCTTAGGATGTGTACTCGACTTCCAGGACTATGATGCAGATCATACTAGTGGGGCCTGGGTAGCCAATGAGTACATCCTTCATTGTTCCTAGTCGTGGGAATGTCGAGACGGGGCATCGACATTCCAGAGTAGACTAGCGCATATCTTCTCGACCCATGCGATGGGCGATGGATGATCCCATATCCATTGGTGTTTGACATCGAAGATGGTATGCGGGTGCTCAGTGGAGACTGGGTACACTGAACGGACTCGCCGAGAACTCCCAGATGGTATTATACCTCACGTCAGATGGCAGTTCTCTGGTGACACTGGTACAGCTTAGTCTGTTGACCCGAGATCGTCATAGAGTCTTGTGTGTCTCCCACTGTGCTTTGATTTCCACCCTACCACGGCTCTACTGAGTTGTGCAAACAGGTGGTTTTTGGGTACAGTCCCGATTCACATGGAGGCAATGAGCGATAGGAGGGGATTCGTCTCTCCCGGTATTGGGGGTTGATGTTGTGCTATGCTCGACTGGCCATAACAGGAAATCCCTGGCCAGGGTTGCAGTGATATACTGGTAAGAGTTATCAGTAGTTTCATGAATGTTATGGACCTTACGTCGGCATGAGTTATCGAGCTATTGGGGTCAGACGTTTACCACCCCTAGGCGAGATATGCGACATATCAGACGAACAGACCGGACTGTACGGTAGTGTTACTGGTTGGATTCACTGGAGTGTGAGCGGGCTTGCTCGTCGATCTTCTGATCGCTCAATACCCGGGTGGCCGTTACGTTTAGCAGACCGCTTGCGGCTTGTGGGTGTTTGATATGATCATCATGTGCTGCCGGCGTATTGACGAGTCTTTAGAGTCCTACACAGAGGTTTCCTGGCTCAAGCAAAACGAAATAGTAGCGCATATGAGATATGTGCGGGACCGAGAATAATACGTGTATGTGATACCGTATTCTATTCTCGCGATGAATGTATCGAATGGTTGTATGCGATATAACCTAGTTATCGATTCAAGAGTTGATTCGATAAGCCGATACATTGTATACTAGTCGGTTGTGTGCGACATGACCGGATCATTGAATCAAATGTTGATTTGATGATTTAATGCATAATTATATATTTGATATATTACTTTGCATTAACTAGTATAGGTTCACTTTAAATGGATTTTCTCGCTCGGGTGTGGGCATTGCATATGCGATATGATTTTGTGCACATGCTTGTATCATGTTTGATGATACATGCCTTTTTAATTAAGTGTATAGAATTAAACCTTGGTTAATGGAATGGTTAGGGTTTACTATTTGCTTATTCATTTTATTCAATTATTTATTAATCTTTTTCTTATTGGAAAAAGGAAATGAAATGATAAAATGGTGGCATTTCTTTTGTTCATTCATGAAGCTTCATGAATGCTTTGACTTGATGACCATTTTGTTTTTAGCTTAACCCTAACCATTGCATTAAAACATGATTAGTTCTCTACACTTAACTATGGTCATGTTATGATAAGGATTGATTATTCTTTTCTTTTTTGAATTAACTTATCATAACATAATTCTTCTTCTTCTTCCTTTCTTCACTTGAAGAAAGCAAGCTCCATCAATGGTGATTGATAGAAATGAGTGAGAAATCCAATTCTAAAGTCTATCCACTTCCTATTTCTTCATCCTCTACCTCTTGCCAAGTAGTAGAGTGTGTTTTCTTCACAAGTTTCTTGACTTGGTGAAGTCGGAGCTTGATTTAGCGATACCTCGACGTAGATCATCTTCGGCATGGACATCGACGACCTAGCTCGCCATTTCTCCGACGAAGCCGACGCTAGAGCCCGGGAATTAATTTGGACAGCGAGGGGTCTTCGTTGCGGAGCTATGGAGGTGGAGCACCGGATCTACAAAGGTTGTAGTCACTTTCCTTTAGATACATTTCCATTTACTTTCTTGTTTCGCCTAGATATCTAGTAAACGATCCGTATTAGGTTTGTGGGCACCCATAAAATTTGATTTGTGCATGTTTGATCACTTGTGAGACCTCACTAGGGTGCCTAGGAACCCTACAGTGGTATCAGAGCCTAGCTAGAGCCTTAGGCGAAGTCCCGACGGAGTTAGAAGTCCGATCGACCCAAAACCCGACTTTGAAAATGCTCTCTGGACTTTTCTGTAAAATGAGGATTTTTTGGAATTAAAAATATGCAGAAATATCAGCAGGTAATCCTAAGAATCACTGTGAAATTCGGCAGCATGATTCCTCTACATTGCGGCGGAACCGCGGCACAAGCATAGCTTGTGCGGCGGTTCCGCGGCTAATTTGTCCCATCATCTGTTTTAATTTTCACAGTAACTCCTAGTTTTTAGTGCTGGTCTTCCTGGGTATATTTTAATATTTATTCCAGAGTTTTATTTTCTGGGTTGATTTGGGGACTCGGTGTATTCGATCGGACTGTCTAATTTTTGTCGGTGTGCTTTTCCGGGTATTTTAGAATATGTTAAAAAGTTCGACCGGATATAAATACCCACTTTTTCCCCTGCCGGGAAATTTCCAATTGTTGGATTTTTCCGTAGTTTAACGACGTTCTATGTAGTGCAAGTAACGCGATGGACCCTCTAGAAGACAACAAACCTTAACTCGATTATGTGACCGTCTTGAACTGCCCTTTGAACCTTCGGGTTTGGGGCAGTACGGCGTGCCACATTTAAGGCGTTGGCTTGACCCTTCTACGGCTGGACCGTTGGTACTGAGGCATGAACTGAATATTGTTAGACTTATTTCATGTGTTGAGCTGTATCGGGAAAACTTAGGTGTTCGATTGTTCGATCGAAAAGTTTAGCATTTTCTATTTATCCGGAATGTGATACAATAATTGGAATTCACAAGTAGTTATGAGATAACTGAATGAATGTTATAAATCTAGCGGTTTAGTCTCACTTGATCGGTTGCCACGGAATTTTGATGTGATCAAAAGTCCGTCGCAATCACGTAGCGTACGCGGATACTCGCCGGGTAAACTTAATAGACAGCCTCACTCCATTGCCCCGACCAAGTGACTGTAGGAGAACCCCGTCGCCGAAAGCATCCGGTCGGGTGCTCGCGGCAGCGGTGTTCCGCCTTGGTGCACTTCGTCGACGGTATCGGGGGTGCGGCCGCCTACTAAAGTTTGCGACGAGCATTCGATCAGAATGTCGGGAATCCTGTTGAATTGCCCGACTCGATATTGAAAAGTGTTTTCGATTTTGAGACTAAAATGCGGGGTTTATAATTGTTAGGCATGCGATGTCTAAGGAATTCATTTGATTGGGCATGCGATGTCAAAAGAGGTTGCGGATTCCAACTGTTGTAGTTTTAAACTTTCTTTTCTGTGACCGTAAGTGTAATATGTGATGTCGCCGGTTTCGTTGCTATATGTCAACGACAATTGGGATGCGCATATTTACTTACGTTGATGACATGTGATGTTATGTGTTGCTGGATATGTCATATTGGATCGTCGTGTTTGAATAGCCGGGGGTTTTTATGTGAGATGAGTGTTTTTTCATTTTCATTCATGTAAAAACTTGTATGTAATATTCTTTTATTGGGGCACTTCCAGGTTGCGGAAGTTGTCACCCATTGTATATTATTTACTTTTCTGCACTAGGATAGACCCAAGGAGGGGAGCACAAGTAACCGGGTTCTGGGGTCCAGTGGGAGACCAACTCGAGGAGTCGAGTCCGGGTCTCCTAACCCTAGAATTGGTAGGGTTGCTTGCCGCTCTCGTAGGGGTCTTGGGGTGTGGGATTGACTATTCATCACGACCGTGGAATCCGTGTTTTATACTGGCTCGTATTGAAAACACGGACGTCCTACTATATCCAATATTTCATATGTTTTTTCTGCTGTGTTTTATCTGTGATGTGATCATATGATGTTCTGTGACAGGTATTATATATAGTATATATGATATATTATATAGACGTTGCTTATGTTTTACACCCACGCTAGCCCTGCCTCGCTCTGGCGTTAGTTACCTAACCTAACGGCGCAGACGGGACATCGAGGCGAATGCGGATGGCATAAGCGTACGTTATATTTATCTGTGATGTTTAGGTGGAATTAAATGATGGGATATTCATTAATGAGATTAATGAAAGAAAATAAACCTAATTGATGTTGTGGAATCGAATTTCAAAATGAAAACAGGTAGCTACAGTTCCTGCTTTGCATCGCGGTGTTCCTTGTAGAACATCCTGCACCTTATTCGATAGGGAAAGGACCGAGATCCCTTCACCGGGAGTGACTCCTTTAGCAATAACTGGCAGATGCTACAACCCTCGGTTTGTCTTTGATCGCTTCTATAGTTTACGCTTTGCACAGTGATATATATGATATATCCCGCACCTCATTCGACGAGGAAAGGGCCGACGATCCCTTCACCGGGAGTGACCCCCTTTAGCAAAACTAGAAAAGCTTCAAAAACTTTCCATTTAAAAACCATTTGATTCTGCAACGAGATCAAGTTCAAAGCGTTAAAGGTTTTCACAAAAACCAGCCGCAACCCTCCGTCATTTTAGGAAGTAGAGTACTTAGTATTCGTGCTGTGTTTGTTGACCATAGTCAAGGCACAGTGTACGGTAGCTAAGTGATGTCTTCCTACACCGCATATGATGCGATTAGTTAGGACAGTCGCGTGACTTTGTTGACCTTAGTTATGGGTCATGTGAGTGGGTCTGATTAATCACGAAATGACGGGTAGAACTTGACTAGTACTTATGATTTGTTGACCATAGTTAAGGTCATAAGTGCTAGGGGTAAAAACCTTAATCGAGAGTTTCAAGTGTTGGAATTTGCAATGAGATTGCATACCTTCTATGTGATAGTTGGATCCCGATACCCACTGCGAGTAATTGTTACTCCTGGGAGAGTTTTTGCACTTTGCAATTAGCTGATCAAGTAGGTGTCTAGAAAGGTGTCAACGGGGTTAGCCTCTGGAAAAACGAGGTTTACTGTAATTAGGTCCGTGCGAAAGCACGGGGAACTTCCCTCAAAGTACCGACACTGGCCTGGCTGAAAGATTGGCGAACTTGTAGAGTGTAATTAATCCCGGCTAGTCTTTCCTTTTAGGGTTTGAAGGAAGATTTGATAAAAACAGTGGGAGCCATCCTGATTAGATAAAATATATAACCAATCTGATCTTGCAAGAGCGCACGCAGAGTGTTTTCTTCTCTCTCTCTCTCCAGGTAGCGACCATATCATGCCTTAATCAAGATAATAATATGGATGTATTGACCGAACCCGCTTGTTATACTGAGCTGGGGAACGTTGGTCCCGCTCCGACTTATAATTTTTATAAGACCGAGCAGGAAATAGGGGAATACCAGAATTCCTTTGCCACCCAAACGAAGAAAGTGCATATGATGCATCTTCTTCGGGTGTGTTCGTTAAACAGAACTGTTTCTCAGTATCCTCTGTATCTTGGGTATATGATACCGGATCAGGATCCCAGATATGTAATATGTTACATAGGGCTACAAAAAAGTAGAAAAACTGAGAACGGGTGATAAGTTTCATGAGGCAGAAAATGGGGCAAGTGTTGCAGCCAAGTCTGTTGGTCACTGTCACCCTGTATTACCAATACATTGATTCTGAACAAATGCTATTAGATACCGAACCTGATATACAAAATCATATCAGTCTCTTTATTAGTAAAGAAATGATATAATTTTGTATTGCTGGATAATGTTTTGAACATTTCCTATATCAAAAGTTGATCGGTTCAGGCACGTTATCTAAAAGCATTGAAGTTCTAAATCAAACGACAGTTCCTAGTATACAGAACACACACAAGAGGAAGAGTTCAGAAATGAACGAATCCTTCTTGAGGCATTGTAGACTAGGTCACATCAATGCGACCTGACTGGCTGAAGTTACATTTTAGATGCATATTTAAATCAATTTGAATTTACATCTTGTGAAACTTGCCAGTCATGTCACAAAGATTAGATGACCATAGCTCTGTTTATTAGAAACAGAGAAAGAGTTAGTAAACTCTTGGGACTGTTACATGATGATGTATGTAAAGTCTCCTGTCTACACATGCCAGGACTGGTTCTTTATACTTCATTATATTCTCTGATAATCTCTCAAAATTCAGTCATATGTTCCGGTTGAGACATAAGTCCGAACCTTTTGAGATATTCACAGAATATAAGTTAGAAGTAGAGAACCAAAATACGGGTATAAGTATTATGTCCTATGATAAGATCAGGGAGGAGAATACTTGTGCATAGAATTCCTGGACTATTCTAAAGGAGAATGAGATTCTCTCTCAGTGTTACTCCTCTGAATACACCACAGCACAACGGTGTATCAGGGCGGAGCAATTGCACAATATTAGATATTGTGTGCTCTATGATGAGTATTACTGAGTTACCTATTTCCTTTTTGGGGTTATGCACTTGAGAAGCTGCATACATATTGAATTAGGCTTGAATCAAGTCAGTGCCTACCACTCCATATGAGATATGGTATGGGAAGAGCCCATGTCTTAATCTAGTTAAGATTTGGGGTTGTCCGGCCTATGTTTAAAGCAAAATCCGGACAAGATCGAGGCAGGATCAGTTCTGTAGAACAGGAAAGGTTCCAGCTATACAAAACTGCAGTTGATGATTTGACAGAACCAAAGGATTCTATAGTTCCCGACGAACCTCAGCCTCTCCGCCGATCTAGTAGGGTTCCTCATCCGCCTGAGAGATACCTCGGTTTCTCGATGACAGTGGGAGCGAGGAATGCATCATAAGATGATGACCCAACTAGTTTCGAGCAGGCCATCGAGAGTAGGGACTCTGTAAGAATGGCTGGATGCTTAGCGATCTGAGATGGAATACATGTACACCAGCAAAGTATGGACTTTAGCTGCTATATCTGAAGGGTTAAATCCCCATCAGAAGCAAGTATATCTTGAGAAGATTACTTGGTGTAGATGGAAAAGTTGAGACTTTCAAAGCTAGACTTGTTAAAGGTTTTCGTCATCGACCAGGCGTGGATAATGATGAAACTTTTTTTCCAGTAGCTATGCTTAAGTCTATCCAGATCCTACTTGCCACGGCTACATACCATGACTGCGATATCTGGTGGTTGGGTGCCATGACTACTTTTCTAAATACTGATTTAGAAGAGAACGTCTATAAGAACACAGCCAGAGGTCTTCGTAAACAGTGGGAGCAGCGGAAACGTGTGCAAGTTGCTTTACATAATGAAGCAGGCATCGCGGAGTTGGAACGTCTGTTTTGATGTGATAGTCAAAGTGTTTGACTTTATCAAAATGGTAGACGAACCTTGTATATACAAAAGGGTAGTAAAGAGTAAGGTGGTCATCTTCGTATTGTACGTAGACAACATACTCTTGATAGGAAAAGAGTTTCCTATACTACGATCGGCCAATCTCCTATTATCACTAGGATTCTCCAAATAGGATCAAAGTGATACCTCCTAAATCCTGAGTTTTCATCTATGAGATAGATGTAATTGGATGCTAGGATTCTCACTAGATGTAGTGAGATGGTATCAATCGATCCTGGGGAGAATCACTGGAAACGTTCCAGGGTGATAAAGACGACTGAATGTCAGTCACGGGCATTGTCTTTACCCTCAGTAAAGGGACGGTATGTTGGAAGAGTTCCAAGCTAGATATCGTGGTAAACTAGACGATAAAGGCTGGTAACATCGCTATTGAAGATACTACCAAAGAGGCAGTTTGGGTGTATATTGGTTCATAAGATGAACTAGGTTCCTGCCATTGTATGACAATGGAAGTGTGGCTTAGGCCCTGGAACCCTGGTCCCATCAGTGACCCAGACATATTCTGAGGAAGCATCACCTGATCATGGAGATAGTTGATCTCCAGGTTGATCGAGGTTAGGAGAGTAGACTCAGAGGACAACACGGCGGATCCACTCACGAAGGCCTTTTCCCAGAGAGAGACTCATATGGGATGGTTGAGTATTAGATACTGCGACCACTGCTACAGATGGCCCTAGTGCAAGTGGGAGATTGTTAGTTATATGTATGCCATAGAGGCCATTACTGTACATTGGATGTATATTGTAGTGGATGCTGGGACATATATAGGTAGGACTTTCTTGCTCGACATGATAGTACGCTATCTTGTTGCTCTTTATCTTAACATGTATACTTTCTATCTCTCTGTTACATGTTGATAAAGCTCTTAGGATGTGTACTCGACTTTTAGGACTATGATGCAGATCATACTAGTGGGGCCTGGGTAGCCAATGAGTACATCCTTCATTGTTCCTAGTCGTGGGAATGTCGAGACGGGGCATCGATATTCCAGAGTAGACTAGCGCATATCTTCTCGACCCATGCGATGGGCGATGGATGTTCCCATATCCATTGGTGTTTGACATCGAAGATGGTATGCGGGTGCTCAGTGGAGACTGGGTACACTGAACGGACTCGCCGAGAACTCCCAGATGGTATTATACCTCACGTCAGATGGTAGTTCTCTGGTGACACTGGTACAGCTTAGTCTGTTGACCCGAGATCGTCATAGAGTCTTGTGTGTCTCCCACTGTGCTTTGATTTCCACCCTACCACGGCTCTACTGAGTTGTGCAAACAGGTGGTTTTTGGGTACAGTCCCGATTCACATGGAGGCAATGAGCGATAGGAGGGGATTCGTCTCTCCCGGTATTGGGGGTTGATGTTGTGCTATGCTCGACTGGCCATAACAGGAAATCCCTGCCCAGGGTTGCAGTGATATACTGGTAAGAGTTATCAGTAGTTTCACGAATGTTATGGAGCTTACGTCGGCATGACTTATCGAGCTATTGGGGTCTGACGTTTACCATCCCTAGGTGAGATATGCGACATATCAGACGAACAGACTGGACTGTACGGTAGTGTTACTGGTTGGATTCACTGGAGTGTGAGCGGGCTTGCTCGTCGATCTTCTGATCGCTCAATACCCGGGTGGTCGTTACGTTTAGCAGACCGCTTGCGGCTTGTGGGTGTTTGATATGATCATCATCTGCTGCCGGCGTATTGACGAGTCTTTAGAGTCCTACACAGAGGTTTCCTGGCTCAAGCGAAACGAAATAGGAGCGCATATGAGATATGTGCGGGACCGAGATAATGCGTGTATGTGATACCGTATTCTATTCTCGCGATGAATGTATCGAATGGTTGTATGCGATATAACCTAGTTATCGATTCAAGCGTTGATTCGATAAGCCGATACATTGTATACTAGTCGGTTGTGTGCGACATGACCGGATCATTGAATCAAATGTTGATTTGATGATTTAATGCATAATTATATATTTGATATATTACTTTGCATTAACTAGTATCGGTTCACTTTAAATGGATTTTCTCGCTCGGGTGTGCGCATTGCATATGCGATATGATTTTGTGCACATGCTTGTATCATGTTTGATGATGCATGCCTTTTTAATTAAGTGTATAGAATTAAACCTTGGTTAATGGAATGGTTAGGGTTTACTATTTGCTTATTCATTTTATTCATTTATTTATTAATCTTTTTCTTATTGGAAAAAGGAAATGAAATGATAAAATGGTGGCATTTCTTTTGTTCATTCATGAAGCTTCATGAATGCTTTGACTTGATGACCATTTTGTTTTTAGCTTAACCCTAACCATTGCATTAAACCATGATTAGTTCTCTACACTTAACTATGGTCATGTTATGATAAGGATTGATTATTCTTTTCTTTTTTGAATTAACTTATCATAACATAATTCTTCTTCTTCTTCCTTTCTTCACTTGAAGAAAGCAAGCTCCATCAATGGTGATTGATAGAAATGAGTGAGAAATCCAATTCTAAAGTCTACCCACTTCCTATTTCTTCATCCTCTACCTCTTGCCAAGTAGTAGAGTGTGTTTTCTGCACAAGTTTCTTGACTTGGTGAAGTCGGAGCTTGATTTAGCGATGCCTCGACGTAGATCATCTTCGGCATGGACATCGACGACCTAGCTCGCCATTTCTCCGACGAAGCCGACGCTAGAGCCCGGGAATTAATTTGGACAGCGAGGGGTCTTTGTTGCGGAGCTATGGAGGTGGAGTACCGGATCTACAAAGGTTGTAGTCACTTTCCTTTAGATACATTTCCATTTACTTGCTTGTTTCGCCTAGATATCTAGTAAACGATCCGTATTAGGGTTTGTGGGCACCCGTAAAATTTGATTTGTGCATGTTTGATCACTTGTGAGACCTCACTAGGGTGCCTAGGAACCCTACACGCCCCTCGTCGGGGTCTCGATCAGTATACACTAGTCTACTCTGGAGTATCGATGCCCAGTCTCGAAACTCTCACGACTAGGGACATTTAAGGATGTTCCTATAGACCACCAAGCTCCCACATATATGATTGCCATCATAATGCTGGTAGTCAAGCAAGAATCCTATGGGCTCTATCAACATGTAATAGTGATCTGTAAGGCCACCTAATGCTTTACATGATGATAAAGACAAACCATATAACATACTATCATCTCAAGTAAGACTGTTCTACCGGTATAGGTCCTCCCTCAATCATCATAATCACCTGCCTACGCCTATGATAATTGCCTTGAGGGCACTATAGCCAACAATATCCCAACTTAAGGCTAATTACTGCGGTGTCGCATACTCACAGCCCCTGTGATACCGAACACCCAACTCCTCTACTAATCAGTCTCGCAAAGCTTGTTTGTGAAACTATTGTGTTCGAGAAATAGCCTCAATGAGTGGATCTGCTGCAATGTTTTTTTTTTCTGTATCTCTCTATATCTCAACTTCGCGGAGAAAGCTATCTCCCGAAATGAGCAATACCTGTCTTAGAATATGTCTGGATATCTGATGGACCCAGTTCACAAATGAACTCCAAATCCAGCAAATTTCTTAGACTGTATCATCCACTGAATTTAATCAGTATCCTGCGCCATGCCTTCCTCAGTATCCTCTTGGACCATCTGTCCAATATACTGTCCCTCAAAAGAAGGAAAACTAAAACTCTGATAATCACTCTGTCATCCATGCCACCTTGGAAGCCTGGAGTGATAACCGTCTCTCGAAGAAGACTGCCATTACCATATCCCAAGAATATCCACTTATGTTCTTAACTGCTTCCCAACGTTTCTCCAGGATTGGATTAATATATAAACTTATTGCAGCTAGAGCAAAAATAATATCTGGTGAGGTACTTGACATCTCATGATTGACTCAATTGCCTAAGTAAGTGATATGCCAATAATGCAAATCTCTCTCCTCTTTAGTCAGTAAGACATCCTTTAGAGAGGGTAACTCCATTACCTGCAGGTACAGCACCATGCTTGGAGTCCTCCATTCTAAAACACCTTTAGAATAGTGTCAAAGTACCCAAATTGGGAAACTTCCCAAATCTAAATCTAAAATCATAGATCTAGTAACCAGAATGCCTAATATTATATCCATATCCTATGTAGAGAAATAACTGTGTGACAACCACAATATAACCGATCGTAGTATAGGAATTTCACTTCCTATCAAGTGCATGTCATCAAAATACCAGGACATCACACCTTACTACCTTCTTAGCAGATCCATCTCCTTTTCTAATGAGTTCAAAGCCAATGACTGTCACATCAAAAATAGATGATCTATCTCCGATGTATCTGCTTTAGTCTATAAATAGATACAAGCTACTTGTCCATTATACTTCCGCTGTTCCCACTGACTACAACAACCCTCTGGCAGAGTCATATACACGTGCACTTCTAAAGCTAGTTTAGAACGACGTTATACTCATCCTCCTGCCGGGTCTCATAGTCTAGAACAGCAGCAATGGCAAGTCTGGGTAAACAAGAACCTCCCTGTCACCTTCTCTAAGAAGACCGAAGTGTTGGAGATAGTGCCCTCAGAGTCAATTATTGGATCACAGGCACGTGATTGCAATGATTGAGGGAGGACCTATCCCAGTAGGACAGTCTTACTCAAGATGATAGTATGCTATCTGGTTTACCTTTATCATCGTGTACTGCTTTAGGTGACCTTACGAGTCGCTATTCCATGTTGATAGAGCCCCTAGGATTCTTGCTTGACTACCAGCAGTATGAGGGCGATCATATAAGTGAGAGCTGGAGTCTATAAGCACATCCTTAAAAGGTCCCTAGTCGTGGGAGTTTCGAGACAGGGTATCGATTCTCCAGAGTAGACTAGTGTATACAGTCGAGACCCCGACGAGGGGCGGTGGCCGGTCTCATAAGCCACTGGTGTCAGTTGGTTCACCTAAGATGTATACAGGTGCTCATTGGGTTATGAGTACACCGGACAGGACTCGCCGGGAATATGCTAGTTGGTCTTATACCTGACGTCAGATAGCAGTTCCCTGGTGACATGTGTACAGGTTAGTTCATCGACCTGGGGATCGTCATTTGTCTCGTGTGAGTTCCCACTGTACTTTGATTACTACCCTACCACGCTCAAAGGAGACGTGCAAACAGGTTTTAGTTGGGTACAGTCCCGAGCCACATGGAGGCAGTGAGCGGATCTTCAGGGGTTCGTCTCTTCCGGTATTGGGGGTGAGGTCGCGCTGTGTCTAGGAGAGCCATTACACAAAGCCCTCGGCCGAGGCAGGAGATTTACTGGTAGGTATTCCAGTAGTATCTCAGGGTGTTCTGGGCTACACTCCGACATGACTTGTACCGCTTTTGGGGGTCTGACTTTTACCAACCCCCTAGGCCCGCCATGCGATGCTCATAGACGAACGGACCGGACTGTATGGATATTGTCACTGACAGGCTCAGTAGGGTGTCAGGATGAGTTCGCTCATCAACGTCCCTTTCGGTCAATAGCTGGTGGCCCGTCATGTATGGCTAATACCTCTGACGTGCTAGTGGTTAAATCCACAGCCATAGTATTGACGAGTCTTTAGAGTCCACCACACATTCAGTTACTCAAGCTTTTGGGCGAAACGCTGTAGAGGTCGTATGGAGATATGGCAGGGTTTGATCAGATACCTGCGGTATTGCACGGATCAGGATCGGACGGATATTACTAGCCGGCTTTGGTTCAAGCCGGATCCTAGTATAGTACAGTGTAGATTTTGTCTCTTTGCATTTGTATCCGGTCGGAATACAGATGTGGGTGTGTATACACAATATTTGGGTTTTTCCTGTAATTTATTACGGGTCCATTTTTCTGGAGTTGCCAGTTTGCATTCCGTTCCGGCCGGTTTTCCTTTGATCCTTCCCGGCCGGACTTTTCCGATGGAAGGGGTTATTTGCAATTGCAAATAACTTATTGAGGAGGGGTTTTATGCAGTTGTGGCTTCATGATATGATTATCATCATGAGATGCTTTATCCACCTTTTCCTTTGCATTAATTGAGATTAGAGTTGGATTTGACTTGGTGTGACTTTGTTATCATTGCCTTTTGGATGTGGTCACCCTCTACCTTTTACTACGATCACCTCCCTTCATGGTTGATGTTTTTTTTTCCTCCACCATTTTTGATGAGGAGAGGATGAGAGAGTTGTTTTTCTTGTGGTGAGATTTTATTCATCTCATTCTTCATGCTTGCAAAATGATACACCTTCATCCTCTCCAAAATTCTTTCTCTCCTCCATCATCTTTACGGCAACTTCATAAGCCCAAAAGAGACAACCATTCTACACTTGTCTACAGCAAATCTTGGACGCGTCGGCTAGCCAACATCGCGTCCGAGTTGCCTCGGTATAGAGGTGGGAGCCCTTAAAAGAAGCAGGCGACGTGGTGCCCTTCCGGTGAGGAGGTGGAGACCGGACATTCCGCGGGAGATCGGGACGACGGCGAGAAGACCGGAGGGCACGGATCGCTCGGTATATCTCTCTTCCCTATCTTGTAGTTAGCTAGGACTAGTTAATGGCCCGATCCGGGTTTTTAGTGCACGGTGGTGCCGGTTCAAGAAAATTTAAAGTTAGCCATCGTTTCCGCATTTGGCCTCGGGATGGAGGCCGGGGCGCCGCCGTGCACTTACACGAAGTACTTCTCGGGTACCTGAGGTTACCCACCATATCTGCGGAGTGGCTAATGGAATGTCAATACCAATTGAATCTTTAGGTTTTATTAAATTTTCAGTAATCGTTTATGGTTCTGGAATCACTTCCAGTTCTACCATACTCCCACTTATGATTTCTGAAAAGAATCCATTTTACAAAAATTGTGGCGAGTGAAGAACAATATATCTATTGATCTTCCAGATGGTAGAAAGTTAACCCTCGACATAGCCCAGGATAACCCACAAATAGCCATTACTGAAACGTGTCTTGAGTTTATCCAGAGTCTGGTTTTAAGTATAAGCCGGACAACTCCATATACCTTAACATCGTTAAGATATGAACCATTCTATATACAATATAGAAACAGATGCACTAATTTAATTGGAACCAGATTCAAATCATGCAACTGTCTCCAGTGCATATCAACTAAGTGGAATGAGGCCAAGCATCATTACTCATCTAGGAGTGCATCCACATATGAGTAACCTGAAAGAGAAGCAAGTTCTAAAAACCATTACTATCAATGGAATACCAAACACAAGTATCTACATCTTCGATCATCTTGAAGAATCCTGATACTTGAAACATATGGTTCTCCACTTTATTCTTGTACCTATAACTTCTCAAAACTTGGACCCTGTGTTTCATCGAAATACTTGTCTAAAATTGGAGAAGTCACAAGTAAACAGAATATACTACGAGTATCAACCCCTTTGTCCTAATGGACACCGGACAACATACAATACTTTATATAAGTCCCCTGAGTTAAATAACTCAAACCCTGTGAGTCGTAAGTTGAAAACGGTACCGTTGTTAAGAAGAATTACACCGTTGTTGAATACTCCTTACCTAACTATCAACTGTTATAGGTAAATGTCATATACATAATTTCAAAAAATTATATCTCTCTTTATAAAATAAACGTATAGATATATCAGTTTGAAACTGGTGCATAACTACGGATATTCAAAACCAAAAATTTGTCGTTAGGAAAAACCCAGGCGATTTCCTCAGATATCACCAATTACAATGAATTCCGATATAATGAGGATATAATCACCTAATTCCCATTATTATACTCCCACTCATCATCTATAACACTATACAGATGTGAGAATCAAATTTGGTAAATACATACCCTGGAGTAATAATCTAATTGGGAAATCAGTTTTCAATTAACAACTCACAGTGAAACTGAAACATGAAAATGGTTCGAAGGGGTATACAGGTATTCCTAGTAATGCCTCTTCCACTATCCATATTCATGACTGTAACCGTATATTTTCTTGCCATCTTTCCAATCCTTTTATTTGTCTTTAATCATTACCTTCTGTACACCACACTTAGGATAATTGATTTCTTCCTTCCCTACCTTTCGGCACCAGCCTAAGGTTTAGAAGACTATCCAATAAGCGTAATAGGTGTACCCTCCTTATCCTAGGAGCCCTCGCAATCTGAGAGAAGGTAAAGATAAAAGGCAACTGAATAATCCTTATTCTTTTTCTCCTGAACCAAAATCCTTCCTCGAACTGGAACAAGTTCCTTCGAGTTCGTGTAAGTCCACGGTAGCGCCCCGGCCGTCTAACAGACGCCAAATGAGGAACAAAAACTTTTACAACTGGCGCTATCGCGTACTATAACCCGGATCTTCCATTAAAGCTATACTAACAAACTACAAACTGGGTAGAAATGTTATACCGAACGATTCGAGTCCTTCTGTCTTCAACCATCATCCCACGCTTTTATGCGGCTGCTCCGATCTCCTGAATCTCCAGTCTTCTCGTCCAGGTGGCACCACGTCGACGGATCTTTAAACGGGCTCCCGCCTCTGAACCGAGGCAACTCGATCTTCAAGTTTGCTAAATGAAATGACCAAGATTGATGTAGAGAATGAGTAGAACACTTTGTCTCGTTACGTCCAAAACTATAGACGAACGGTTAATGAAGTTGCCTTTTGGATTCAAATGAAATGAGAAATGAATATATGAAATTTCCATGAAGCCAAAACTTGTATCCTTTTCAAATCCACAACCATAATCCCTATCAAGAGGGGGACGGCCACATATAGGAGAAAAGGGGGGTGAGTGTAGGAGGAGGGAGGGGGTGACCACAACATTAATGAAAGAATGAGCCATTTTAACCTTGTCACCAAAAACCATTAATTAACTAATGAATTATCTAACCTAGTCACCATACATTAATTGCACAATTAATGCACTAATGAGTCACTAGCCACCTCATCATCCTATTCACCATCTAGAAGCTTCCACACTCATCTCAAGAAAGGATAAATCCGTCTTTGACCAAATGTTAAAGACGGGCAATAGAAAACTGGAAACTGGAAACTGGCAATTTCCAAAAGCGATCCCGAAACGAATTTCAGGATAACCCCGTAACAGTATAAACATACCAGCATTTATATTACGACTGAATACAAATGAAACTGAGACAAAGATATTATATCTACACAGTATAATACTCGGATCCGGCTTAAACCAAAGCCTACCAGTATTATCTGCCCGAAATATGACACGTGCGTAAACGCACGTGCATTTTCCGAACCCTGCCATAAAACCATATGACCTCTACAACGTTTCTCCCGAACTTGGGAAACTATCTGTGGGGGACTCTAATGACTCATCAACACACTGGCACTGGGTATAACCACTAGCACGTCAGAGGTACGAGTTGTACGTAACGGTTGCCTATGTATTGATTGGAAGGGAAGCTGACGAGCGAACTCATCCAGAAACCCTACTGAGCCTAACAGTGACAATATACATACAGTTTGGTCCATTCGTCTATGAGTATCGCATATCTGCCTGGGGGGCTGGTTACGTCAGACCCCCATTAGCGGTATAAGTCGTGTCAGAGAGTAGCCCAGAACACCCTGAGATAGTACTGGAGTACCTACCAGTAAATCATTGCAATCACGTACTTGCGATCCAATAATTGACTTTGAGGGCACTATTTCCAACAATCTCCCACTTGCACTTAAGGCTAATTATTGCGATGTCACATACTCACAGGCTGTGTGATACTGAACATCCAACTCCTCTACTAATCAGTTTCACAAAGCTCGTTTGTAAAACTATTGTGTTTGAGAAATAGCCTCAGTGAGTGGATCCGCCCTGATGTTTCTTTCTATGTCTCTCTTAATCTCAAGTTCGCGGAGAAAGCCATCTCCCGAATCGAGTAATACCTGTCTTAGAATATGTCTGGATATCTGATGAGACCTAGTTCATAAATGAACTCCAAATCCAAATTTCTTAGACTGTATCGATAACTGAACCTAATCAGTATCCAGCACCAAGCCTCCCACAGTATCCTCTTAGACCACCTATCCATAATACTGTCCCTCGTCAGAGGGAAAACTATAACTCTGACAATCACTCTGTCATCTATATCACCTTTGAAGCCTGGAATGATAACCGTCTCCCGAAGGAGGCTGCCGTCATCAAATCCATAGAACATGTACTTATGTTCTAAAACCGCTTCCTTATGTTTCTTCAGGATTGGATTAATATAAACTTATCGCATCTAGTGCAAAAACAACATCTGGTGTAGTACTTGACATCTCACGATTGACTCAATTGCCTAAGCAAGTGATCTGCCAATCATGCATATCCCTCTCCCTTTTAGTCTGTAAGACACCTTTAGAGAGGGTGACTCCATCACTTGCAGGTACACCACCATGCCAGGAGTCATCTATTCTAAAATAATATTAGAATACTGTCAAAGTACCCACATTGGGAAACTACCCAAATCTAGATCTAATACCATAAATCTAGAAACCAGAATGTCAGATATTATATCCATATCCTTTGTGAAGAAACAACTGTGTGACGACCAAAGTACAACCGATCATAGTATAAGAATTTTACTTCCTACTCTGTGTATGTTATCCAAATACCAGGACATCACACCCTACTACCTTCTCAACAGATTCATCCTCTATTCTGATGAAGAAAAACCCATGACTATTACATCAAAATTAGATAATCTTATCTCCGCTATATCTGCTCAAGCCTATAAATAGACATAAGCTACTTGTCCACTATGCTTCCGCTGCCCCCACTGACCACAACAACCCTCTGGCAGAATATATAAACGTGTACTTCTAAAACTAGTTTAGAACGACGTTATACATATCCTCCTGCCGGGTCTCATAGTCTGGAACAACAGTAGTGTCAAGTCTGGGTAAACAAGAACCTCCCTGTCACCGTCCTTGAGGCTATCGGAGTACCTCTCGGGTGTCTAAGGTTACCCACCATATCTATGGATTGGCTATTGGAATGTCAAACCTGATTGAATATATAGGTCCAATTAAATTTTTCGTAATCGTTTACGGTTCTGGAATCACTTCCAGTTCTACCATACTCCTACTACTGTTTTATGAAAAAATTCATTTTACTAAAACTGTGGTGAGTCAAGAACAATATCACTATTGACCAGATGGTAAAAAATCAACCCTCGTCAAAGCCAGGGTCAACCCACAAACTGCCATTACAGAAACGTGCCTTGAGTTATCCAGAGTCTAGTTTTAAGCATAAGCCGGACAACTCCCCGTATCTTAACATCGTTAAGATATGAACCATTCTATATACCATATAGAAATAGAGGCACTAATTTAACTGGAACCAGATTCTAATCATGCAACTGTCTCTAGTGCATATCAACTTAATGGAGAGAGGCTAATCAGCATTACTCAACTTAGGAATACATCTAATTATGAGTAACCTGAAAGAGAAACAAGTCTTTCAAAACCATTACTATCAACTGAATACCAATCACAAGAATCTACATCTTCGATTTCTTTGAAGAATCCAGATACTTGCGACACCTGGTTCTCTACTTTATTCCTATACCCACAACTTCTCAAAACTTAGACATTGTATTTCTACGAAACACTTGTCTAAAAACTAGAGAAGTCATAAGTAAACAGAACATAGTATGATGACCTACCCCTTTGTCCTGACGGACACTGGACAACATACAATACTCTGTATAAGTCCACTGAGTTGAATAACTCAAAACCTGTGCATCGTAGGTTGAAAAACTGTACCCAGGCGATTTCCTCAAATAGCATCAATTACAACGAATTCCGATATAATGAGGATGATCACCTAATTCCCAATAACTTACTCCCACTCATCATCTGTAAAACTATACAGATATGAGAATGAAACCTGGTAAATACATACCTTGGAATAAGTATCTAATCGGGAAATCAGTTTTCCATTAACAATGCACTGAAACATAAAAATGTTTCGTAGGGGTATCCTGGTATTCTTAGTAATGCCTCTTCCTTAATCCAATTCATGACTTTAACCGTATATTTCATTGTCATCTCTCCAAATCCCTTTATTTTGTCTTTATTCATTACCTTCTGTACACCATCGTTAGGCTAAATGGTTTTCTTATTTTCCTACCGTTCGGCACCTGCCTATGGTTTGGAAGAAGACTATCAGTAAGAATAATAGGTGTACTCTCCTAATCCTAGGAGTACTCGCAACTTGAGAGAAGGTGATGATAAAAAACAACTGAATAATACCTTATTCTATTAAAGGTGAAATAGGAGTGGCGATGAAGTACGCGGTTTGGTCGTGAATGATAACAGTCGCAATTTACTTTGCCCTCTTTCTAATCCCTTTATCTTGTCTTTACATATTACCTTCTGCACACCCTACTTAGGCTAATTGGTTTTCTTCATTCCCTACCTTTCGGCACCTGCCTATGATTTGGAATAAGACTATCCAATAAGCGTAATAGGTGTACCCTCCTAAACCAAGGATCCCTCACAACCTGAGAGAAGGTGATAATAAAAGACAACTGAATAAACCAATTCAATTTCCCCTGAACCTGGATCCATCCTCGAAGAAGTCCTTCGGGTTCGTATATAACCATACGATGGATCTATCCAATGGAAGTGGATGTCCGTAGTAATACGGGGTGTTCTGAGAAATGCAAAGGGTAAAAGAAGAAGCGACAATGACTTATGCAACTCGGACAATCCATAAGCCAGTATTTTAAGAAGGTTCGGTCAACATGGTCACTGAGCCATAGTCTAGGGTCGGTCAATGGTCGCTGCCAAAGAAAGAGAGAAAAGAAACACTCTGCGTGCACTCTAACCTAGATCAGAATGGTTATCAATTTATCTAATCAGGAAACCTCCCACTGTACCGTCAAATTCTCCTCCAAACCTAAAAGAAGAATATATCGGGATCACCCGAAGAGTAAACCAACTCATCAGTGGGAATCGGGATCCAACTCTCATCGCATGATAACTCGATGGAAGCCACTCAAGTTATCAAACTCCAGAAGGTATGCGCATGCCTGACAAGTTTTCTGTATGTTTGAAACTCCCGATATATATTTTTGCCCCATGCTCTTATGACCTTGACTAAGGGCCAAAAATCTCATAATTCACATGTCAAGTTCTATCCATCATTATCCAGGTCAATTTGAACCCACCCGTACATACTCTTGACTAAGGGCCAAAAACAGTAATACGACTGTCCCAAACCAATGCATCTATCTATGCAACATGTGAACACCCCAGCAGCTACCAATCACTATGTTTTGAATAAGGGCCAAATATACATAGCTTGAATACTACTGACCATCCATAAGAAATGACGGAGGGCTACGGCTGGTTTTTGGCGAAAAACCTTTAACGTAATGAACTTGATCTCGTTGAAGGAACCTGATAGCTTTTTATAAAGATATAGTGGTGAAAACCTTTTGCTAAAGAGGTCACCCCGGTGAAGGGATCTCGGCTCTTTCCTCGTGGAATGAGGTGCAGGATATTCTAACTGAATACCTCTATGCAAAGCAACCTGTAATCGACTATAGTGAAGTTATTACCCTGACGTAAACTTCTGCCCAAGGGGTCACTCCCGGTGAAGGGATCTCGGCCCTTGCCTCGTCGAATGAGGTGCAGGATATTCCAACTGAATACCGCTATGCAAAACAAAAGGAAACATCTTTGTAATAACACCTTTTAAAATTTGTTCCAACAACATCAAATATAGGTTTGTTTTATCCTTGCATTAATAAGAATCAATGCAGTCCCATCAATCAATCACACAAGAAAAGAACGAAAATATAATGTACGTATATGCCATCCGCATTCGCCTCTGGGTCCCGTCATCACCCGTTAGGTTACTTAACTAACGACAGAGCGGGGACTGGACTAGCGCTTGTGTAAAACATATACAACATCTAATAGTATATATACCAATATACAGTAATCGCTCCAGGCGTGATAATATGCAACATTACAGAAAAGTAATAAGCATCACAGAACAATACAGATAAGCTGGGATCCCTGGGTTTCACAGAGCTGCTATTGAAACCCAACGTTTCCCTGGTCGTGTGGATAGCCTGTGCAATGAAACCTAGACCCCTACGGGTGCGGCTAGTTACCCGCCAAAACCTGAAGCGAGGCAGCCCCCTACACCAAAATGAATGGACCACCCGGCACTTCACGGAATCCGGTAACTTGAGCACCCCTCTTTAGGTCAACCTGTACCCCCTACGAGTGCGGCGAATAGTCTGCCAATTCTAGAGTGAGGCCCCTCTGCCTCTCAAAGAAATGAGATACGGACCCGTTGCCCTCCAAAACCCGGCTATCTGTGCACTCCTTCGCGGGGTAAACCTAGTACAGAAATAAAAATATGTGCAACGGGTACATCGAACTCAGGCCGGTTGTGTCCCAAAAAGAATATTATACAAACAGGAAGTGACGACAGTCCACATGTTCGACGCTTTCCCCACAATATCAAATGTACAAATAAATCCATAACAGCACTACCATTGCACACTGCTATTCACCACGACAAATCCGCAACATCACAGCACAACACAGAACATCAACACGAATGTCACGTTCGCAAACCCGTCTAAAAGAACTATAACAATTAGACGCAATTTACCGCTCCAATGACATTCCCGGTCGGAGATATAATGTAAGTACTGTAAACTAACACGTTTAAATTTCGATCGACCAAATATTCCAAAGTGGGCCCCACAAACATCTGCTGTACAGTAACAAAAACTGGGCCCAAAAGTGTTAGTGTATATGCCCTAGAGGCCATTACTGTATCATACTAGTTTGTATATTACTTAATGGAAGTTTGGGATATTCACCTTGTATAAACAATCTTGCTCAATATAGTAGTATGCTACTTGGTTTGTTTCTACTTCAATGTGTACATGTGTTTATTCTAGTATATCACCTATACACATTAGTGGAGCCCTTAGGATCTTTGATTGATTACCAGCGTTGTGATGGCAGTCACACTAGTGGGGGCTGGGTAATCTATAAGCACATACTTATACAGGTCCCTAGTCGCAGGACTATCGAGACATGGCATCGATACTCCGGAGTAGACAAGCGTATGAGCTTCTCATCCCAGTGTGGGAGATGGTCTGTCCCACAGCCATCAATACGTCGTACTGGAGATAGTATACGGGTGCTCGTTAGGTTACGAGTACACTGGACAGGACTCGTCGGGAACTGACCGGTTGGTATTATACCTATCGTCAGTTGTCAGTTCCCAGGTGACATGAGTACAGCTTAGTCCGCTGACTTGACACTGTCATTTCGCCTCAAGTGTGTTCCCACTGTATTTTGATTACTACCCTACCACGGCTCAAAGGAGTCGTGCAAACAGGTAGTGGTTGGGTACAGTCCCGAAGCACTTGGAGGCAGTGACGGTTAGACAGGATTCGTCTCTCCTGGTATTGGGGGTTGACATCGCGCTGTGTCTAGGAGAGCCATTACACGAGTAGTCCCTGGCCAGGGCAATTGAGATATACTGGTAGGTTTCCAGTGTTATCTCATGGTGTTTTGGGCTTCACTCCGACACGACTTGTACCGCTATTAGGGGACTGACGTTTACCGCCCCCCTAGGCCCGCCATGGGATGTATCAGACGAACAGACCGGACTGTACGGAGACTGTCACATTCAGAATCAGTAGGAGTTCAGATGGGGTTCACCTCGTCAGTCTTCTTATCGGCATCTACCTGGGGACCGTTATGTAAGTCTACGCTAGCGCCCCGGCCGTCTACAGACGCCAAATGCGGAACAAAAACTTTTAAACTGGCGCTATCGTATACTTTCACCCGGATCTTCCATTATTGCTAAACTAACAAACTGTAAAGAGTGTAGAAAGGTTATACCGAACGATCCGAGTCCTTCGTTCTTCAACCATCATCCCACGCTCCGTTGCGGCTGCTCCGATCTCGTCGATCTCCGATATCATCGTCGAGGTGGCACCACGTCGACGATTCTTTAAACGGGCTCCCGCCACTGACTTGAGGCAACTCGGTCGTCAAGTTTGCTAAAAGAGACGACCAAGAATGATGTAGAGAATGAGTAGATGACTTTGTCTCACTTCGTCCAAGTCCGTAGACGATCGGTTAATGAAGTTGCCGAGGGAATCGGGTGATGGAATGAAATGAGCTGTGAATTCCATACACCCCAAAATCTATCATAATCTTTTAACAAATGAAAACCATCAAGTGAGAGAGCGTGTGAGGAGAGAGAGGGGTCCGGCCTCTTATATGGAGGAGGAGGTGATCGTAGGAGAAAGAGGGTGACCACAAGGAAAATATCATGTGTGAACACATGAAAATATCAAGCAAAAATATCTTAAGGAAAACAAAACCTCATTGAAATCAAAGCATGAGTCATTAACCTTGTCACCAAATTCTAGAACCTTCTAGAAGCATGACTCACTCTCATCCAAGAAAAGATAAATCCGTCTTTATCCGAATGTTAAAAGACGGCTGATAGAAAACGGGAAACTGGCAACTTCCAAAAGTGATCCTGAAATGACTTTTAGGATAACCCCGTAACTGTATAAATATACCCGCATTTGTATTACGACCGAATACAAATGCAACTGAGACAAAGATATTATATCTACTCAATATAATACTTGGATCCGGCTTAAACCAAAGCCGACCAGTATTATCTGCCCGAAAAATAACACGTGCGTAAACGCACGTGCATTTTCCGAACCCTGCCATAAAACCATACGTCCACTACAACGTTTCGCCCGAACTTGGGAAACTGTCAGTGGGGGACTCTAATGACTCGTCAGTATCCTGGCAGTGGGTTTAACCACAAACCGTCAGCGGCACTAGCAATGCGTAACGGCTGCCCATGGACTGACCTCAAGGGAGGCCGATGAGCGAACTCATCCGGAAACCCTACCGAGCCTAACAGTGACAATGTATATACAGTCTGGTCCGTTCGTCTATGAGTATCGCATATCTGCCTAGGGGGCTAGCAACGTCAGACCCCCAATAGCAGTATAAGTCGTGTCGGAGTGAAGCCCAATAACCCCCTGAGATACTACTGGAGTACCTACCAGTAAATCTCCTGCCATGGCCATGGACTTTTTGTAATGGCTCTCCTAGACACAACACGACCTCGCCCCCAATCCCGGGAGAGACGAATCCCCTGCTGATCCGCTCACGTGCCTCCATATGGCTCGGGACTGTACCCAAAAGCTACCTGTTTGCACGACTCCTTTGAGCCGTGGTAGGTAGAAATCAAAGCACAGTGGGAACTCACACGAGACAAATGACGACCTCACGTCGATGAACTAACCTGTACACATGTCACCAGGGAACTGCTATCTGACGATATGTATAATACCAACTAGCAGGTTCCCGGCGAGTCCTGTCCGGTGTACTCATAACCCAATGAGCACCTGTATACATCTTAGGTGATCCAACTGACACCAGTGGCTTGTGAGACCGGCCACTCCCCCTCGTCGGGGTCTCGACTGTACACACTAGTCTACTCCGGAGTATCGATGCCCTGTCTCGAAACTCCCACGACTAGGGACCACAATTAAGGATATGCATATAAACCACCCAACTCTCACGTATATGATCGCCATCATACTGTTGGTGGTAAAGCAAGATCCTAAGGGCTCTATCAAAGTGTAACATGTAATCAGTCACCTGAATATGTACACGACTGATAAAGGCAAACCAGATAGCATACTATCATCTTGAGTAAGACTGTCCTACCGGTATAGGTCCTCCGCAATCATTGCAATCACGTACCTGCGATCCAATAATTGACTCTGAGGGTACTATCTCCAACAATCTCCCACTTTCACTCAAGGCTAATTATTGCAATGTCGACTACTCACAGCCCGTGTGAAACCGAACATCCAACTCCTCTACTAATCAGTTTCACAAAGCCCGTTTGTAAAACTATTGTGTTCGAGAAATAGCCTAAGCGAGTGGTTCCGCCTAGATGTTTCTTTCTATATCTCTCTTAATCTCAAATTCGCGGAGAAATCCATCTCCCGAAACGAGTAATATCTGTCTTAGAATATGTCTCGATATCTGATGGGACCTAGTTCATAACTGAACTCCAAATCCAAACTTCTTAGACTGTATCGATCACTAAACCTAATCAGTATCCGGCACCATGCCACCCACAGTATCCTCTTGGACCACCTGTCTATAATACTGTCCCTCGTCAGAGGGAAAACTGTAACTCTGACAATCACTCTGTCATCCATGTCACCTTTGAAGCCTGGAATGATAATCATCTCCCGAAGGAGGCTGCCGTCATCAAATCCGTAGAACATGTACTTATGTTTCTCCAGGATTGGATTAATACAAACTCATTGCATCTAGTGCAAAAACAACATCTGGTGTGGTACTTGACATCTCATGATTGACTCAATTGCCTAAGCAAGTGATTTGCCAATCATGCACATCCCTCTCCGCTTTAGTCTGTAAGACATCTTTAGAGAGGGTGACTCCATCACCTGCAGGTACACCACCATGCTAGGAGTCATCTATTCTAAAAACCATTAGAATACTGTCAAAGTACCCACATTGGGAAACTACCCAATTCCAGATCTAAACCATAGATCTAGAAACCAGAATGTCAAATATTATATTCATATCCTGTCTGGAGAAACAACTGTGTGACGACCATAGTACAACCGATCGTAGTATAGGAATTTTACTTCCCACTCTGTGTATGTCATCCAGATACCATGACATCACACCCTACTACCTTCTTAACTGATCCATCCCTTATTCTGATTGAAGTCAAAACCCTGTCATATCAAAATTAGATGATCTATCTCCGCTATAACTGCTCTAGTCTATAAATAGACATAAGCTACTTGCCCACTATGCTTCCGATGCTCCCACTGACTACGACAACCCTCCTACTGGGTCTCATAGCCTGGAACAACAGTAGTGTCAAGTCTGGGTAGATAAGAACCTCCCTGTCACCGTCCTTGAGGCTACCGAAGTACCTCTCGGGTGTCTGAGGTTACCCACCATATCTGCCGAGTGGCTATTGGAATGTCCAACCTGATTGAATATATAGGTCCTATTAAATTTTCCATAATCGTTCGCGGTTCTGGAATCGCTTCCGGTTCTACCATACTCCCACTACTGTTTTCTGAAAAAGATCCATTTTACTAAAACTGTGGCGAGTCAAGAACAATATCACTATTGATCTTCCAAATGGTAGAATATCAACCATCGTCATAGCCAGGGTCAACCCACAAACAGCCATTACAGAAACGTGCCCTGATTTATCCAGAGTCTGGTTTTAAGCATAAGCTGGACAACTTCCCGTACCTTAACATCTTTTAAGGTACGATCTATTCTATATTCAATATAGAAACTTTGGCACTTATTTAATTGGAACTAGATTCAAATCATGCAGCTGTCTCCAGTGCATATCAACTTAATGGAAAGAGGCTAATCAGCATTACTCAACTTAGGAATCCATCCAATTATGAGTAACCTGAAAGAGAAAACTCGTTTCTCAAAACCATCACTATGATCTGAATACCAATCACAAGAATCTACATCTTCGATCTCTTTGAAGAATCCCGATACTTGTGACACCTGGTTCTCTACTTTATTCTTATACCCACAACTTCTCAAAACTTAGACCTTGTATTTCTACGAAACACTTGTCTAAATATTAGAGAAGTTATAAGTAAACAGAACATAGTACGAGGACCTACCCCTTTGTCCTGATGGACACTTGGACAACATACAATACTCTGTATAAGTCCGCTGAGTTAAACAACTCAAAACCTGTGCGTCGTAGGTTGAAAACTGTACCGTGGCGATTTCCTCAAATATCACCAATTACAACGAATTCCGATATAATGAGGATAATCACCTAATTCCCAATAACTTACTCCCACTCATCATCTGTAAAACCATACAGATATGAGAATGAAACCTGGTAAATACATACCCTTGGAGTAAGTGTCTAATCGGGAAAACAATTTTTCTTTTAACAATGCACTGAAACATGAAAATGTTTCGTAGGGGTATCCTGGTATTCATAGCAATGCCTCTTCCATAATCCAATTCATGACTTCAACCATATATTTTATTGCCATCTCTCCAAATCCCTTTATTTTTCTTTAGTCGTTACCTTCTGTACACCATCGTTAGGCTAAATGGTTTTCTTCCTTCCCTACCGTTCGGCACCAGCCTATGGTTTGGAAGAAGACTATCCAGTAAGCATAATAGGTGTACCCTGCTAAACCAAGGAGTACTCGCATCTCGAGAGAAGGTGATGATAAAAGACAACTGAATAATACCTTATTCTTTTAAAGGTGAAATAGGAGTGGCGATGAAGTACGCGGTTTTGGTCGTGAATGATATCAGTCGCAATTTACTTTGCCCTCTTTCTAATCCCTTTATTTTGTCTTTACATATTACCTTCTGCACACCCTACTTAGGCTAATTGGTTTTCTTCATTCCCTACCTTTCGGCTCCAGCCTATGGTTTGGAATAAGACTATCCAATAAGCGTAATAGGTGTACTCTCCAAAACCAAGGAGCCCTCGCAACCTGAGAGAAGGTGATAATAAAAGACAACTGAATAAACCAATTCTATTTCTCCTGAACCTGGATCCATCCTCGAAGAAGTCCCTTCGAGTTCGTATATAACCATACGATGGATCTATCCAATGGAAGTGGATATCCGTAGTAATACGGGTGTTCTGAGAAATGCAAAGGGTAAAAGAAGGAGTGGCAATGACTTATGCAACACAGACAATCCAAAAAGCCAGTATTTTAAGAAGGTTCGGTCAACCTGGTCACCGAGTCATAGTCTAGGGTCGGTCAAAGGTCGCTGCCAAAGAGAGAGAGAAAAGAAACACTCTGTGTGCACTCTAACCTAGATCAGAATGGTTATCACTTTATCTAATCCGGAAACCTCCCACTGTCCTGTCAAATTCTCC
The DNA here is from genome assembly GCA_030015575.1 of Agapanthus africanus. Lineage (NCBI taxonomy): Eukaryota > Viridiplantae > Streptophyta > Magnoliopsida > Asparagales > Amaryllidaceae > Agapanthus > Agapanthus africanus. The sequence goes on along the minus strand of JASDDO010000031.1, from coordinate 159,932,304 downwards.
TCCAAACCAGAAAGAAGAATCAATCGGGATCACCCGAAGAGTAAACCAACTCATCAGTGGGAATCGGGATCCAACTCTCATCGCATGATAACGTGATGGAATGCATCCACGTTACTCATACTCCAGAAGGTATGCGCATACTTGGCAAGTTTCAGTTTCTTTAGAAACTCCCGATATGATTTTTGCCCCATGCTCTTATAACCTTGGCGTTGTTCAAAATGTCATAAGTCACATGCCAAGTTCTACCCGTCACAATCTTGTCAATTTGAACCCACCCGCACATGCCCTTGACGTTGGCCAAAATGGCAGAACGACTGTCCCAAACTAACTCATCTATCTATGCAACAATTGAATACCCAGCAGCTACCAAACACTATGCCTTGGCGTTGGTCAAAATACATAGCTTGAATACTACTGAATACCCAAAAGAAGTGACGGAGGGCTACGGCTGGTTTTTGGCGAAAAACCTTTAACGTAGTGAACTTGATATCGCTGAAGGAACCTGATAGCTTTTTTAAAATATAGTAGCGAAAACCTTTTGCTAAAGAGGTCACTCCCGGTAAAGGGATCTCGGCTCTTTCCTCGTGGAATGAGGTGCAGGATATTCCACTGAATACCGCTATGCAAAGCAACTTGTAATCGACTATAGTGAAGTTATTACGCTGACGCAAACTTCTGCCCAAGGGGTCAGTCCCGGTGAAGGGATATCGGCCCTTGCCCCGTCGAATGAGGTGCAGGATATTCCACTGAATACCGCTATGCATAACAAAAGAAAACGTCTTTGCAATAACACTTTTTAAATTTGTTCCAACAACTGTAAACAGGTTTGTTATCCTTTGCATTGATCAGAATCAACGCAGTACCATCAATTAATCACACCAGAAAAGAACGAAAATAAAATGTACGTATATGCCATCTGCATTCGTCACTGGGTCCCGTCATCACTCGTTAGGTTACTTAAATAACGACAGAGCGGGGACTGGACTAGCGCGGGTGTTAAACATATACAACATCTAATAGTATATAAACCAATATACAATAATCGCTCCAGGCGTGATAGTATGCAACATTACAGAAAAGTAATAAGCATCACAGAACAATACAGATAATCTGGGATCCCCGAGTTTCACAGAGCCGCTGCTGAAACTCGACGTTCCCCTGTCGTGCGGATAGCCTGTGCAATGAAACCTAGACCCCTACGAGTGCGGCAAGTTACCCGCCAAAACCTGAAGCGAGGCAGCCCCCTACAGCATAGTGAATGGACCACCCAGCACTTCACGAAATTCGTTAATCTTGGGCACCCCTCCTTGGGTCAACCTGTACCCCCTACGAGTGCGGCGAATAGTCTGCCAATTTTAGAGTGGGGCCCCTCCGCCTCTCAAAGCCATGAGATGCGGACCCATTGCCCTCCAGAACCCAGCTATCCGTGCACTCCGTCGCGGGGTAAAACCTAGTACAGTAATGAAAAATAGTACAACAGGTACATCGACCGCAACCTAGTCGTGCCCCAAAAGAATATTATACAACAGGCAGTGACGGCAGTCCACAAGTTGGACCTCGCCCCGCAATATCAAATGTACAAATAAACTCAAACTGTACTACCATTGCACACTGCTATCCACCACGACAAATCCGCAACATCACAGCACAACACAGAACATCAACGCGAATGTCACGTTCGCAAACCCGTCTAAAAGAACTATAGCAATCAGACGCGGTTTACCGATCAAATGACATTCCCGGTCGAAGATATAATGTAAGCACTGTAAACTAACGTGTTTAAATTTCGATCGATAAAATATCACAAAGTGGGCCCCACGCAAATCTGTAGAACAATAACAAAACCTGCGCCCAAACGATATATACCAAAAACCCCAATTTCCAAAGGAGAACACACTGTACAAATTTGGGAGCATGATCTCACCAAGTGGCCGCGGATGCGCGGCCAAACCATGGGTTTGGCCGCGTTTCCACGGCGTCTTGGTGGAATCACGAGCCTAAATTTTGTCGGTGTTCTTAGAAAAGCCTGCTGAATTTTCTGTGATGTGTAAAATTAATTTTGGAACCCTTTTAAAATCGACAGAAACTGTCAAGCTTGGATTTTGCAGTTTTTGATTTCCGGTTCGATCGATATTTTAAACGCGTTAGCACAAGTTAGTATAGCAAAATGGTGAGGCTCTGATACCACTGTAAGTCTACGCTAGCGCCCTGGCCGTCTACAGACGCCAAATGCGGAACAAAAACTTTTACACTAGCGCTATCGTATACTTTCACCCGGATCTTCCATTATTGCTAAACTAACAAACTGTAAAGAGTGTAGAAAGGTTATACCGAACAATCCGAGTCCTTCGTTCTTCAACCATCATCCCACGCTCCGTTGCGGCTGCTCCGATCTCGTCGATCTCCGATATCCTCGTCGAGGTGGCACCACGTCGACGATTCTTTAAACGGGCTCCCGCCTCTGACTTGAGGCAACTCGGTCGTCAAGTTTGCTAAAAGAGACGACCAAGAATGATGTAGAGAATGAGTAGATGACTTTGTCTTACTTCGTCCAAGTCCGTGGACGATCGGTTAATGAAGTTGCCGAGGGAATCGGGTGATGGAATGAAATGAGCTGTGAATTCCATACACCCCAAAATCTATCATAATCTTTTAACAAATGAAAACCATCAAGTGAGAGAGCGTGTGAGGAGAGAGAGGGGGCCGACCTCTTATATGGAGGAGGAGGTGATCGTAGGAGAAATAGGGTGACCACAAGGAAAATATCATGTGTGAACACATGAAAATATCAAGCACAAATATCTTAAGGAAAACAAAACCTCATTGAAATCAAAGCATGAGTCATTAACCTTGTCACCAAATTCTAGAACCTTCTAGAAGCATGACTCACTCTCATCCAAGAAAAGATAAATCCGTCTTTAACCGAATGTTAAAAGACGGCTGATAGAAAACTGGAAACTGGCAACTTCCAAAAGTGATCCTGAAACGACTTTCAGGATAACCCCGTAACTGTATAAATATACCCGCATTTGTATTACGACTGAATACAAATGCAACCGAGACAAAGATATTATACCTACTCAATATAATACTCGGATCCGGCTTAAAATGTTAGACTGAATACAAATGCCTCGTAGACCCTTGTGCGCGTGCCTAGCAACCCCTACACCATACACCTCCTGATGGACTTGGCTTAGTAGATGTTAGACCAGACACGAGTCATACCTCTTTCAAAACTAACGAATCGGGAGTATCTTAAGGACAAATAAAGGGATAATACAGGTATTTTCAAAAGACGTATCTATTCTTAAAAACACCGCAACCCTTATTTTACTAAAAACCCCGATTCGTCTTATTTCAAATGGCACCACTGCATGACATGTACATATTGGTGTAGATTCTTCACTGCTGCATTGATCATTCGATTCCGCATCGCATTGCATGTGTTTATTTCTATATTGCAATCATGCTGTTAGGACACCCGCACTATTATCGATGATGCATATGTTCCACGTACACTTGCTTGCCGGCTCACACACTTCATCATCGATAATTGCCATGTCACTACACAGTAGTATTATTGCATCAGGATATGACCTTGTATGTGCATACCACTATTATATGTTGCATGATATACTGTTATGCTTACATTTCTTTTACATGTCGCATACATCATGCTTTCTGATTATACGCATTGAGATATGTTGTTTCCTTGATATTTCGGGATTTGGGAACCGTGGGTAATTCAAAGAGAATATGTAATTGTTTTAAAAACTCGGTTACCCTTGATATGATATTTCGGTGCGTCCACCATGTGTTTTCTCGGTGCTGAGAGCGACATGTGAAACCCGACTCGAGGAGGCGGATGAGGCTGATTGCGGGTACATGGTGGACCCGGTATGGTTCCCCGAGGCAAGAAATGTTTTTCGTGGAGTAGACGATGAGCCTGGCAGGGTGGCGAGTACCTACCGGTGATTGGTTGGACCTGGCGCTTATCCGGAGGATACCGACCATAGTCGATAGATGGACATGGGTTGACCCGTGCTGCCGGGGCCGAGGGCCGATACCGTAGACGGAGCCCCATATGGACGAGGATTTACGTGCTGATGCTAGGCACAGGTTTCATGATGTTTCCATGATTTTGATTATATCCTCACATTTACATGCATGATCCATATTGTCATTTGGGTGACAGGTGGACGGGATCCACATTTATACAGACTAGTATTACATTGATCATACTTCATTTGTATATATAACAGGGTATGAGGGCGCTGTTATATATACCCTTACACCAATATTAGTGGAATGGGACGCTAATATATGTGTATCGATATTCATTTTTATACTTCATCATATTTACTTCATGCAGACATACCTTATGTTTATGACATGTTATTACCTGAGACATTGACACGAGTTTTTGGCACTACCTACATGTTTAGATGTTACCTTTGTAAGTCTACGCTAGCGCCCCGGCAGTCTACAGACGCCAAATGCGGAACAAAAACTTTTAAACTGGCGCTATCGTATACTTTAACCCAGATCTTCCATTATTGCTAAACTAACAAACTGTAAAGAGTGTAGGAAGATTGTACCGAACGATCCGAGTCCTTCGTTCTTCAACCATCATCCCACGCTCCGTTGCGGCTGCTCCGATCTCTTCGATCTCCGATCTCCTCGTCGAGGTGGCACCACATGATCGATTCTTTAAACGGGCTCCCGCCTCTGACTCGAGGCAACTCGATCGTCAAGTTTGCTAAAAGAGACGACCAAGAATGATGTAGAGAATGAGTAGATGACTTTGTCTCACTTCGTCCAAATCCGTGGACGATCGGTTAATGAAGTTGCCGAAGGAATCGGGTGATGGAATGAAATGGACTGTGAAATTCCATACACCGATAAAACCTATCATAATCTTTTCTAGCAAATGAAAACTCAAGTGAGAGAGTGAATGAGAGAGGAGGCCTTTCATTCATATATGAAGGGGGAGGGTGAGTGTAGGAAGAGATAAGGAGGTGACCATAAACCACCATCCTTATCATAATATGAACACATGAAAATATCAACATAAAGATCTTAACCAAAACAAGAATGTAATGAAACCAAAGCATGAGTCACTTAGCCTTGTCACAAATTCTAGAACCTTCTAGAACCTTCTAGAAGCACGACTCACTCTCATCCAAGAAAAGATAAATCCGCCTTTAACCAAATGTTAAAAGACGGCTGATAGAAAACTGGAAACTGGCAACTTCCAAAAGTGATCCTGAAACGACTTTCAGGAAAACCCCGAAACTGTATAAATATACCCGCATTTGTATTACGACCGAATACAAATGCAACTGAGACAAAGATATTATACCTACTCAATATAATACTCGGATCCGGCTTAAACCAAAACCGACCAGTATTATCTGCCCGAAAAATAACACGTGCGTAAACGCACGTGCATTTTCCGAACCCTGCCATAAAACCATACGGCCTCTACAACGTTTCGCCCGAACTTGGGAAACTGTCTGTGGGGGACTCTAATGACTCGTCAGTACCCTGGCAGAGGGTTTAACCACAAACCGTCAGCGGCACTAGCAATGCCTAACGGCTGCCCATGGACTGACCTCAAGGGAGGCCGATGAGCGAACTCATCCGGAAACCCTACTGAGCCTAACATTGACAATGTATATACAGTCCGGTCCGTTCGTCTATGAGTATCGCATATCTGCCTAAGGGGCTAGCAACGTCAGACCCCCAATAGCAGTATAAGTCGTGTCGGAGTGAAGCCCAATAACACCCTGAGATACTACTGGAGTACCTACCAGTAAATCTCCTGCCATGGCCATGGACTTTGTGTAATGGCTCTCTTAGACACAGCACGACCTCGCCCCCAATACCGGGAGAGACGAATCCCCTGCCGATCCGCTCACGTGCCTCCATATGGCTCGGGACTGTACCCAAAAGCTACCTGTTTGCACGACTCCTTTGAGCCGTGGTAGGTAGAAATCAAAGCACAGTGGGAACTCACACGAGACAAATGACGACCTCAGGTCGATGAACTAACTTGTACACATGTCACCAGGGAACTGCTATCTGACGATATGTATAATACCAACTAGCAGGTTCCCGGCGAGTCCTGTCCGGTGTACTCATAACCCAATGAGCACCTGTATACATCTTAGGTGATCCAACTGACACCAGTGGCTTGTGAGACCGGCCACCGTCCCTCGTCGGGGTCTCGACTGTACACAATAGTCTACTCCGGAGTATCGATGCCCTGTCTCGAAACTCCCACGACTAGAGACCACAATTAAGGATATGCATATAAACCACCCAACTCTCACGTATATGATCGCCATCATACTGTTGGTGGTAAAGCAAGATCCTAAGGGCTCTATCAAAGTGTAACATGTAATCAGTCACCTGAACATGTACACGACCGATAAAGGCAAACCAGATAGCATACTATCATCTTGAGTAAGACTGTCCTACCGGTTTAGGTCCTCCGCAATCATTGCAATCACGTACCTGCGATCCAATATTTGACTCTGAGGGCACTATCTCCAACACGTTACGCACAGCTAGTGCCGCTTGCGGTCTGTGGTTAAACCCACTGCCAGCGTAGTGTCGAGTCTTTAGAGTCCCACACAGAGCGCTATTCGCCATTGGGCAAAACAGAGTAGAGGTCGCATGGTTTTGCGACAGGGTTGTTCTCATCCGCGCACTTGTGCACGTTTGGAGTCCGGACGGATATTACTAGAGGGCTCTGGTTTGAGCCAGATACTAGTATATGTTTTGGGGTTAGTTTTATCTTATTGTGTTCATGTTCCTCGGAATAAGAATGCTTGTGTGTATGCACAGTTGGTTGATGCGGAGGAAGAGGATTTTCATTAGGGTTTCAGAACGGGTGTGTATGCACAGTTGACAGTCGTCTTTTTCCAAACCCTAATGAATTTATGATATATCAATTAATAATATTAATTAAATGAAATTGTGTCATGGTTGGGTTTGTTGACTTGTTGACCAAGGTTGACTTGTTGACCATGGTTGAAACTTTGACTATCATCATTACATATCAAAGATGCTCTTTGATTCTAGCAAAACCATTTAATATGTGTAATGATAATTATCATTCCAAACCATCCATCAACTATTTCATTTAGATTATTATTATTAATTTGATAATTCATTTCATATTATGTTATGGTTGTAAAAAAGAGTTTCATTCTATCATAACACTTCTCTCTCCTCTCTTCTTCTTCCTCCTCCTCTAGTTCACGGAGACTCACTCTCATGTGATGAGAAACCCTCTCCTTGAGATAAGAACACCCCAAAACCACTCTCTACTCACTCTAGGGTTAGTGGTCTAGCAGGCCAAAGACCCTAGTTCTCTCAAAGTTCGAGAAAGGAGCCCGAAGGTTGAACCCTTAGGTGTATCCATCTTTGACGGAAGAAGGCGACGACGAAAGCACCATCCAAGCTCTACAAAGGTTTCAAGAAGAAGGAGTTCAAGAAAGTAAGGTATAACCCCCTAACCGAGTAGTTAACAACTCCTAGTTAGGTTGTTAGTTAGATGTTTAACAAAGATCCGGTTTTGAGTCCATGTTACCACCTCTAGAAAATTGTTTTTCACCAAATTCCGCATGCCCGAAAGTACCGGGAGAGGTAGCATGGACTTACAGCGGTATCAGAGCCTAGTTAAACTCTATCTAACATGTTAGCAAAGTAGCTAGAAGATCGATCAAAGAAAAGTCGCAAAACGAACCCAAAAATGTCAAGTTTCTGCCGATTTTTATTCTGTTCAAAAGTTGATAAATTTCATCTTAAAAATCGGCTCAGGCTTTTTATGGAATAACCACCAAATTTGGTCCCACGAACCGTTCAAAACGCCGCGGAAACGCGGCGGGAGCACGCTCCCGCCGCGGTTCCGCGGCCGAGTTGACTCGGCCGTGGTCCAACTTTGGTGCAGTGTATTTCTAGGGCTGTTTTGGGATTTTTGGAATATGTATTTTCTGCCCAGATTATCCAGAACGAAAATTTTGTATTTGGGGCCTATAAATCCGTATTTTTGATCGAACTTCTAAAATACTTAAGCTGACGGGTTTTTCTGTGATGTGATATTTGTATTGAACGTCTGCTAATCGCTATATGTCGATTAGTGGGGGTTATACAAATCTGTGATCTGTAATGTCATTGGAATGTGTATATGAATTCATTGGATTGTCGCGGGTGAATAGCCGGGGGTTGTGAGACGAGAGTTTTCTTTTCTTTCAATTCATGTAAATTTGTAAATTGATTTAATAATTATTTGTATGGCCGCACAACCGGGTCGGGGTTGTAGCCGTCATTGTATAATTTCTTTTTACTGTTTTTGCTCCTAGGATAGACCCATGGAGGGGGTATACAAACTACCGGGTATGCCGAAGTGCCGAGTGGCCTACTCACGGGGTTGAGGGAGGTTGCTTCGCTTCGGGTACTTGGCGGGTAGTTTGCCGCACCCGTAGGGGTCTTGGGTGGGGTATTGGCTATTCACCACGACCGTGTAATCTGCTTTTCGTTACAGGCTCGTACGGATTGCGGGTTCCTAGTATATCCAATGTGTTCATCTGTGATCTGAAATGTCTATCATTGCAATATATCTATATATGATATTATTTAGGGGTTGCTTATGTTTTACAGCCGCGCTAGCCCAGCCCCCGCTCTGTCGTTAGTTAAGTAACCTAACGGGTAATGACGGGGCCCCGTGGCGAATGCGAATGGCATAAGCGTACGTCATATTTTGGTTGTTTTCTGCAATGGTAGGATTAAATGATGGGACACATTAAAAGAACTAATACAAGAATATCACGCATTAAAAGAACTAATGCAAGAAAATAAACCAAGTAAAAGTCGTTGGAACACTTTCGAAAAACCACTCGGTTCTTTTCAAAACTAACTTTTAAATGCGGAGTTTGAGCCACTCCTTTTAAAAGCTATCTCATTCCATCGATCATATCAAGTTCACTACGTTCACGGTTTTGCCAAAACCATCCGTAGCCCTCCATCATTTCAGTTAAATATTCGGTAGTATTCAAGCTATGTATTTTGACCTCACGCCAAGGCATAGTGATTGGTAGCTGCCGGATATTTATCTGTTGCATAGATAGAATGCATTGGTTTGAGACAGTCGTACTACCATTTTGGCCTACGTCAAGGGTATGTACGGGTGGGTTCAAAATAACGTGGATAATGATGGGAAGAACTTGACATGTGACTTATGACATTTTGACCTCACGCCAAGGTCATAAGAGCATGGGGCAAAAATCCACATCGGGAGTTTCAAAAGAAATGAAACTTGCTAGTGTTGCATACCATTTGGAGTGTGATGATTCTGGTAGGATTCCTTCAGTTTTGTCACGCGATGATATTTGGATCCCGATCCTACTGTGAGTATATGCTACTCCTCGGGAAATTTCTCACTTAACGATCAATGCTATAAACCTAGTAGGTGTCTAGAAAGGTGTTAGCGGGGCTACGCCCCCAGGGAAAGGAGGTTCTTAAATTAAGGAACTTCGCGAAAGCGTTGGAAAACCTCCCTAGAAGTACCGACACCAGCCTGGCCGAACGGTTAAGAAAGTATTGTACGGTGAGATTGATCCTGACTAATTCTTCCTTTTTGGTTTGAGGAGGGATTCGAGAAACAGTGGGAGCCATCCTGTTTAGAAAAACTAAAAACCACTCTAAACTTGCAAGAGCATCATGCTGAGTGTTTCTTCTTCTTTCTCCTAATTGCAGCGACCAATCGACATGACTGGACTTAAGTTACTTCTAGATAAAAACATCCCGACAGGGCCAAACTACAAAGATTGGCTCAGGAATGTCAAAATGGCAATCACTTACGATAAGCTGGGGTATCTTCTTACCACCAAAGCTCCCCCTGTCCCAGGTCCCACCTCCAGTGTCGCGGATAAGGAAATCCGTAAGACTTGGGAGATTGATAGCGTGAAGGCCAAGTGCTTCGTACTTGCCTTGATGGACAAAGAACATCAGAGGTGGCACGAGAATATGGACCTTGAATCCATATTTCTCCATACAAAAGAACTGTATGGAGAGCAGTCTCGTATCGCAAGATACGAAGTGTCGAAGAAGTTATTTTCGGCAAGGTTGGCCATCGGATCATCGGTAGCGGAACACGTGCTTAAGATGATTGGCTTCATTGAGGAGCTCGCGGAACTTGGGACCACGTTAGAGAACGAGTTCTATACGGACTTGATTCTCCAGTCCCTTCCTTCCACTTACGCCCAGTTTATCCTGAACTTCAACTTATAATAAAAAGAAGTTGAACTTTCAGAATTCCTCAACATGCTGAGGAGTGCAGAGGGCACCCTACAGAAAGGTAGGAAAACATCCACTTTGTTTGTAGGAGGATCTTCCTCTTCTAGGTCCAAGGCGAAAGCCAAGGGAAAGAAGAAGAAAGCCTTCGCCAAACCAAGGGGCGGTGTTAGTAAAGTGGATACGAAGGGAAAAGCAAAAGCAACAAAGAAAGCGGGGTAGCTTGTGGATAAAGAACAATGCTTCTATTGTCATAAGAAGGGTCACTGGAAGAATGATTGCAGGGCTTGGAAAGCCAGGACACAGGAATTGAAGCAGGTTGCGGCTTCAGCTTCAGGTGTGTATATTATTGAAAACTGTCTTTCAATAAACTCTACTTCCTGGGTATTGGATACCGGATCAGGATCTCATATCTGTAATTCTTTGCAGGCGTTGAGAAACCGTAGGGTTTTGAAGGCAGGTGACATGACCCTCAGAGTTGCAAACGGAGCTAGCATGGATGCTAAGGCCGTGGGGGACTATCACCTGGGAATGTCAGATGGACATGTTTTGGTTTTGCGTAATTTCTTTTTTGTGCCCAACGCAACTTGTAATATCATTTCTGTATCTTTAGTTTCTAAAGAAAGTTATGAATTTGCGTTTGTAAGTAATGTTGTAAACATTCACCTTAATCAAGTTTTGATTGGGTCAGGTACACTGAGCAATGGTATATACGTATTAAACCAGCCACAGATTTTCAATGTCCAGAATACACACAAAAGAAAGTCTCCGGGAATAAATCAGACTTTCTTATGGCATTGTAGACTAGGTCACATCAATGAGAGAAGGTTGACGAAGTTACATACAGAAGGATATTTGAATCCGTTCGAATATCAATCGTATGCCACTTGTCAATCCTGTCTCAAAGGAAAGATGACAAAGACTCCATTCACTGGACACGGAGTAAGAGCGAGCGAGCTCTTGGGACTCGTACACAGCGACGTGTGCGGTCCAATGTCTACACATGCGCGAAGTGGTTATTCTTACTTCATTACTTTTACAGATGACTTCTCAAGGTACGGTTATGTCTTCTTAATGAAACATAAGTCCGAAGCCTTTGGAAAGTTCCAGGAATATAAGAATGAAGTAGAAAATCAAACCGGCAAAAGTATCAAGATTCTAAGATCGGATCGAGGTGGAGAATACTTAAGTGCCGAGTTCCTGGATTATTTAAAAGAGAACGGAATTCTCTCTCAGCTTACTCCTCCATACACTCCGCAACATAACGGTGTATCGGAGAGACGGAACCGAACCCTATTGGATATGGTACGGTCCATGATGAGTAACGCTGAGTTATCGCGATCATTCTGGGGGTATGCGCTAGAATCAGCTGCATACCTTTTGAACCGAGTTCCGACTAAGACTGTGCCTACCACACCATATGAAATATGGAGTGGGAAGAAACCCTATCTTCAATATCTGAAAATCTGGGGATGTCCGGCTTTTGTCAAAAAGCAGCATGCAGACAAGCTCGAGGCACGCTCAGTACTGTGCAAGTTTGTGGGATACCCAAAGAATTCCAGGGGGTATCTCTTCTATTACGCAGAGGAACAAAAGATCATTGTTTCTCGTAATGCCCATTTTCTGGAACACCAGTTCTTAGAAAAGGAAACAAGTGGGAGCGAAATAGAACTGGAAGAAATTCCAGAACCACAGACTATTACTGAAAGCTTAGTGGAACCAGATGGTTCAAAAGAACAGGACATTCCTATGCCGCTCCGCAGGAGTAGTAGGCAGTCTCATTCGCCCGAGTGATACTACGGTTTTCTCATAGACGGGGATAGAGAGGATTGCATCATAGATTATGATGAGCCTACTAGTTTCCAGCAAGCCGTTCAGAGCGTCGACTCGGTAAAATGGCTGGATGCAATGCGGACCGAAGTGGAGTCCATGTACACCAACAAAGTATGGACGTTGGACGTTGCTCCAGACGGGGTAAAACCCGTAGGATGCAAATGGATCTTCAAAAGGAAGATTGGTGTAGATGGACAGGTTGAGACCTATAAAGCTAGACTGGTTGCAAAGGGTTTTCGTCAAAGACCTGGTTTGGACTATGACGAGACCTTTTCTCCAGTAGCTATGCTGAAATCCATTCGGATCCTTCTTGCCATTGCTGCCTTCCACGATTATGAGATTTGGCAGATGGACGTAAAGACAGCTTTTCTAAATGGAAATTTAGAGGAGTGTGTCTATATGGACCAACCAGAGGGTTTCATTCAGAGTGGGAGCAGCGGAAAGGTGTGCAAGTTGCTTAAGTCCATTTACGGACTAAAGCAGGCATCGCGGAGTTGGAACATCTGTTTTGATGAGACGGTCAAGGAATTTGGCTTTATCAAAAATCCAGATGAACCATGCATCTATAGTAGATTTGTAGCGAGAACTGTAGTATTCCTCGTTTTATACGTGGATGACATTCTCTTAATAGGAAATAACATTCCTATGCTACAATCTGTCAAGGGGTTCTTGTCACACAGGTTCTCCATGAAAGACCTGGGTGATGCCTCATACATCCTGGGGATCCGGATCCATCGTGATAGATCCAAGAGGATATTAGGACTTTCACAGTCCAGGTACATCGACACCATACTGAAAAGATTCAGTATGGAAGATTCCAAGCGCGGTAACCTACCGGCTTGTCACGGGATCACCCTCTCTAAAGAGATGTCTCCCAAGACTGATTTGGAGAGGGATCACTTGTCTATTATACCCTACGCTTCTGCGGTAGGCTCTATAATGTATGCGATGTTGTGTACCAGACCGGATGTAGCTTATGCACTGAGTGTAGTAAGCCGGTATCAGTCAAACCCTGGGGAGAAACACTGGATAGCGGTAAAGAACATTCTCAAGTACCTGAGAAGGACTAAGGAGATGTTCTTGGTGTATGGTGAAAAAGACCTCAAGATCGAGGCCTTTGCTGACTCCAGCTTCTAGAGTGACAAGGATGATTCCAAGTCCATGTCGGGTTTTGTCTTTACCCTCAATGGAGGGGCGGTTTGTTGGAAGAGTTCCAAACAGGAAACCGTTGCAGACTCGACGATGGAAGCGGAATACATCGCTGCATCTGATGCCGCAAAAGAAGTTGTCTGGATAAGCAAGTTCTTGAAAGAACTTCAGGTGGTTCCGTCCATTGTTGATCCAATACCTCTGTATTGCGACAACAACGGGGTTATAGCTTTAGCGAAGGAACCCAGGTCCCATCAGAGATCCAGACACATCTTGTGGCGGTATCACCTAATCAGGGAGATCGTGGATCGCCAGGAGATCGAGGTTCGAAGGGTCGCTTCAGAAGATAACACAGCAGATCCATTCACCAAGGCCTTGCCCCAGACTCGGTTCGAGCGGCTGATCGAGATGATAGGTCTTCGATACGCCAGAACATGGCCTTAGTGCAAGTGGGAGATTGTTAGTGTATATGCCCTAGAGGCCATTACTGTATCATACTAGTTTGTATATTACTTAATGGAAGCTTGGGATATTCACCTTGTATAAACAATCTTGCTCAATATAGTAGTATGCTACTTGGTTTGTTTCTACTTCAATGTGTACACGTGTTTATTCTAGTATATCACCTATACACATTAGTGGAGCCCTTAGGATCTTTGCTTGATTACCAGCGTTGTGATGGCAGTCACACTAGTGGGGGCTGGGTAATCTATAAGCACATCCTTATATAGGTCCCTAGTCGCAGGACTATCGAGACAGGGCATCGATACTCCAGAGTAGACTAGCGTATGTGCTTCTCATCCCAGTGTGGGAGATGGTCTGTCCCACAGCCATCAGTACGTCGTACTGGAGATAGTATACGGGTGCTCGTTAGGTTACGAGTACACTGGACAGGACTCGTCGGGAACTGACCGGTTGGTATTATACCTATCGTCAGTTGTCAGTTCCTAGGTGACATGAGTACAGCTTAGTTCGCTGACTTGACACTGTCACTTCGCCTCGAGTGTGTTCCCACTGTATTTTGATTACTACCCTACCACGGCTCAAAGGAGTCATGCAAAGAGGTAGTGGTTGGGTACAGTCCCGAAGCACTTGGAGGCGGTGACGGTTAGACAGGATTCGTCTCTCCCGGTATTGGGGGTTGACATCGCGCTGTGTCTAGGAGAGCCATTACACGAGTAGTCCCTGGCCAGGGCAATCGAGATATACTGGTAGGTTTCCAGTGTTATCTCAGGGTGTTTTGGGCTTCACTCCGACACGACTTGTACCGCTATTAGGGGACTGATGTTTACCGCCCTCTAGGCCCGCCATGCGATGTATCAGACGAACAGACCGGACTGTACGGAGACTGTCACATTCAAACTCGGTAGGAGTTCAGATGAGGTTCACCTCGTCAGTCTTCTTATCGGCATCTACCTGGGGACCGTTACGCACAGCTAGTACCGCTTGCGGTCTGTGGTTAAACCCACTGCCAGCGTAGTGTCAAGTCTTTAGAGTCCCACACAGAGGGCTATTCGCCATTGGTCAAAACAGAGTAGAGGTCGCATGGTTTTGCGACAGGGTTCGTTCTCATCCGCGCACTTGTGCACGTTTGGAGTCCGGACGGATATTACTAGCGGGCTCTGGTTTGAGCCAGATACTAGTATATGTTTTGGGGTTAGTTTTATCTCATTGTGTTCATGTTCCTCGGAACAAGAATGCGGGTGTGTATGCACAGTTGGTTGAGGCGGAGGAATAGGATTTTCATTAGGGTTTCGGAACGGGTATGTATGCACAGTTGACAGTCGTCTTTTTCCAAACCCTAATAAATTTATGATATATCAATTAATAATATTAATTAAATGAAATTGTGTCATGGTTGTGTTTGTTGACTTGTTGACCAAGGTTGACTTGTTGACCATGGTTGAAAGTTTGACTATCATCATTACATATCAAAGATACTCTTTGATTCTAGCAAAACCATTTAATGTGTGTAATGATAATTGTCATTCCAAACCATCCATCAACTATTTCATTTAGATTATTATTATTAATTTGATAATTCATTTCATATTATGTTATGGTTGTAAAAAAGAGTTTCATTCTATCATAACACTTCTCTCTCCTCTCTTCTTCTTCCTCCTCCTCTAGTTCACGGAGACTCACTCTCATGTGTTGAGAAACCCTCTCCTTGAGATAAGAACACCCCAAAACCACTCTCTACTCACTCTAGGGTTAGTGGTCTAGCAGGCCAAAGACCCTAGTTCTCTCAAAGTTCGAGAAAGGAGCCCGAAGGTTGAACCCTTAGGTGTATCCATCTTTGACGGAAGAAGGCGACGACGAAAGCACCATCCAAGCTCTACAAAGGTTTCAAGAAGAAGGAGTTCAAGAAAGTAAGGTATAACCCCCTAACCGAGTAGTTAACAACTCCTAGTTAGGTTGTTAGTTAGATGTTTAACAAAGATCCGGTTTTGAGTCCATGTTACCACCTCTAGAAAATTGTTTTTCACCAAATTCAGCATTCCCGAAAGTACCGGGAGAGGTAGCATGGACTTACAAAAAGAAATATACCAAAAACCACAATTTCAATTGAAGAACTC
This sequence comes from Agapanthus africanus, assembly GCA_030015575.1. Taxonomy (NCBI): domain Eukaryota; kingdom Viridiplantae; phylum Streptophyta; class Magnoliopsida; order Asparagales; family Amaryllidaceae; genus Agapanthus; species Agapanthus africanus. The sequence continues at coordinate 159,916,441 of JASDDO010000031.1, read as the reverse complement.
ACTGGAAAAATTTGGTCCACTGTTGCCACATACTGGTCGCGGTTCCGCGGTCAAACCCTAGCTTTGACCGCGGATCCGCGGCGGTACTGTGGTAACACGTGCCCAAATTTCACCGTAATGCTTCAAAAACCCAGCTCAATTTTCTGTGATATGCAAAATAATTTTTAGACCCTTTAAAAAATCGACGGAAACTTTGAACAGAAAAACTGTAGTTTTTGAAATTTCGCTCGATCGATATTTTAAACGTGTTAGCACAAGTTAGTAAAGCTTAATGGTGAGGCTCTGATACCACTGTAAGTCCACGGTAGCACCCCGTCCGTCAAACAGACGCCAAAGGCGGAACAAAAACTTTTACAACTGGCGCTATCGCGTACTATAACCCGGATCTGCCATTAAAGCTAAACTAACAAACTACAAATTGGGTAGAAATGTTATACCGAACGATCCGAGTCCTTTGGGCTTCAACCATTATCCCAGCTTGTTGCGGCTGCTCCGATCTCCTGAATCTCCAGTTTTCTCGTCCAGGTGGCACCACGTCGACGGATCTTTAAACGGGCTCCCGCCTCTGAACCGAGGCAACTCGATCATCAAGTTTTCTAAAAGAGATGACCAAGATTGATGTAGAGAATGAGTAGAACACTTTGTCTCGTTACGTCCAAAACTATGGACGAACGGTTAATGAAGTTGCCTTTTGGATTAAAATGAAATGAGAAATGAATATCTGAAATTTCTATGAAGCCAAAACTTGTATCTTTTTCAAATCCACAACCATAATCCCTATCAAGAGGGGGCCGGCCACATATAGGAGCAAAGGGGGGTGAGTGTAGGAGGAGGGAGGGGGTGACCACAACATTAATGAAAGAATGAGTCATTTTAACCTTGTCACAAAAAACCATTAATGAACTAATGAATCATCTAACCTAGTCACCATACATTAATTGCACAATTAATGCACTAATGAGTCACTAGCCACCTCATCATCCTAGTCACCATCTAGAAGCTTCCATACTCATCTCAAGAAAGGATAAATCCGTCATTAACCAAATGTTAAAGACGGGCGATAGAAAACTGGAAACGGGAAACTGGCAACTTCCAAAAGAGATCCCGAAACGAATTTCAGGATAACCCCATAACAGTATAAACATACCCGCATTTGTATTACGACTGAATACAAATGCAACTGAGACAAAGATATTATATCTACACAGTATAATACTCGGATCCGGCTTAAACCAAAGCCTACCAGTATTATCTGCCCGAAATATGACACGTGCGTAAACGAACGTGCATTTTCCGAACCCTGCCATAAAACCATATGGCCTCTACAACGTTTCGCCCGAACTTGGGAAACTATCTGTGGGGGACTCTAATCACTCATCAACACACTGGCACTGGGTATAACCACTAGCACGTCAGAGGTACGAGCTGTACGTAACGGTTGCCTATGTATTGATTGGAAGGGAAGCTGACGAGCGAACTCATCCAGAAACCCTACTGAGCTTAACAGTGACAATATACATACAATCCGGTCCGTTCGTCTATGAGTATCGCATATCTGCCTAGGGGGCTGGTTACGTCAGACCCCCATTAGCGGTATAAGTCGTGTCAGAGAGTAGCCCAGAACACCCTGAGATACTACTGGAGTACCTACCAGTAAATCTCTTGCCTCGGCCGAGGGCTTTGTGTAATGGCTTTCCTAGTTATATGTATTCCGTAGAGGCCATTACTATACATAGGATGTATATTGTATTGGATGCTTGGACATATATAGGGATGACTTTCTTGCTCGATATGATAGTATGCTATCTGGTTACCCTTTACCTTAACGTGTACACTGATTGTCTCTCTGTTACATATTGGTAAAGCCCTTAGGATGTGTACTTGACTACCTGGACTATGATGCGGATCATACTAGTGGGGACTTGGTAGTCCATAAGTGCATCCTTCAAAGTCCCTAGTCGTGGGTGTATCGAGACGGGGCATCGATATACCAGAGTAGACTAGCGTGTAGCTTCTCGACCCATATAGATGGGCGATGGATGATCCCATATCCATTGGTGTTTGACATTAGAGATAATATACGGGTGCTCAGTGGAGACTGGGTACACTGGACGGACTCACCGAGAACTCCCAGATGGTATTATACCTCACGTCAGATGGCAGTTCTCTGGTGACACTGGTATAGAGTAGTCTGTTGACCTGAGATCGTCATAGAGTCTTGTGTGATTCCCACTGTGCTTTGATCTCCACCTTACCATGTCCAAGAGGGCATGCAAAACGGTGGTTTTTGGGTACAGTCCCGAATCACATGGAGGCAATGAGCGATAGGAGGGGATTCGTCTCTCCCGGTATAGGGAGTTGATGTTGCGCTGTGCTCGATTGGCTATAACCGGAAATCCCCGGCCAGGGTTGCTGAGATTTACCGGTAAGTGTTAACAGTAGTTTCTCGAACTTTTATAGACCATATCGACATGACTTATCGAGCTAATGAGGTCTGACGTTTACCCCCCCTAGGCGAGATATGCGACATATCAGACGAACAGACCGGACTGTACGGTAAGTGTTACTGGTTGGATTCACAGGAGTGTGAGCGGGATTGCTCGTTGATCTTCTGATCGCTCAATACCCGGGTGGCCGTTACGTTTAGCAGACCGCTTGCGGCTTGTGGGTGTTTGATATGATCATCACCTACTGCCGGCGTATTGACGAGTCTTTAGAGTCCTACACAGAGGTTTCCTGGCTCAAGCGAAACGAAATAGGAGCGCATATGAGATATGTGCGGGACCGAGAATAATATCAGTATGTGATATTGTATTTTATTCTCGCGATTTGTTACATTGATCGGTTATATGCGATATAGCCGGGTTATCGGATCAAGTGTTGATTCGTTAAGTTATTACTATTGATATTAGTCGGTTATATGCGATATGACCGGATCGTTAAATCAAGTATTGATTTAATGATTTAATGTATAATTATATATTTGATATATTAATTTACATTAACTAGTATTGGTTCACTTAAGATTATTTTCTCACTAGTTTGTGCACATTGTATATATGATATATTTTTTTGTGCACTTGTTTGTATTATGTTTGATGATACATGCAAACTTGGGTGTGTGTTTACATTAAACTATGATTAGGTTAATGGTTAAGGGTTTGATTTGTTTTATTTATTTTACTTATTCATTTTGGCAAAATATAACATGGTGGCTTTCTTTGTTTGATACTTGAAGCTTCTTGAAGCTTTGAAAAGTCTAGCCATTTTGTCTTTTGCCTTAACCCTAACCATTTAACTAAACCCTAGTTTATTCTCTACACTTAACCATGGTTGCAATATGATAAGGGTCACTTGATTTTCTATTTTAGTTAATTCATTTTTCCATTTTCTTTCTTCTTCTTCTTTTTGAAGAAGAAAGAAAACCCTTGCTAGAAATTATCAAGTGATGAATCCAAGGGAGAAATCCAAATCCAAAGTGAACCCACTTCGTATTTCTTCATCCTCTACCACTTGCCATGTAGTATAGGGTGTTTTATTCACAATTTTCATGACTTGGTAAATATGGAGCTCGAGTTAGAGTTGCCTCGACGTAGATCATCTTCGGCATCGAAGTCAACGACCTAGCCCGATCTTTTCTCCGATGAAACCACCGCGAGAGTCCAGGATTCCGATGGTTGCAGCGGAGGGACGTCATCACGGAGCCAAGGAAGTGGAGGACCGGATCTACAAAGGTTGTATTTCCATACACTTAGCAATAAAGTTGTTTATTTGCATGTTTCGCCTTTGCCTCTAGTTAACGATCTAGCATTAGGGTTTCTCGGCACTCGGAAAATTTGATTTTGCCATGGTTGATCAGTTGTGGAACCTCTTGGGTGTGCCTAGGAACCCTACAGTGGTATCAGAGCCTAGCTAGAGTTTTAGGCGAAGTGTAGACGAAGTTAGAGATCCGATCGAACCCCGAAACCCCGATCAAAACCCTTCTCTATACATTTTTTCAAACTGTGGATTTTTGTGAATTAAAAATGCTCAGAAAATTAATCAAGAATATCTAAGAATTACTGTGAAGTACGGACCCCTAACTCAAAAATTTGACCGCGGAACCGCGGCCAAACCATGGGTTTGGCGGAGGTTCCGCGGTCCAAATTGTGAATTAGTCCCTCAAAATTCACATATTTATTTTTATGTCCTTTCTTGGCATTTTTTTCTGGGAATTTTTTAAATCCACTTAAGTGTTGAGTTTTCTAGGGTTTTATTGGGGACTCGTTAATTCGATCAGATAATTTAACTTCGTTTATGTTTTTTTGGATATTTTAGAAACTGTTAAAAAGTTTGACCAGATATAAATACCCATTTTTTCCCCTGCCGGGAAATTTCCAAGTGTTGGATTTTTCCGTAGTTTAATAACGTTCTAAGTAGTGCAAGTAACGTGATGGACCCTCTAGAAGACAACAAACCTTAACTCGATTATGTGACCGTCTTGAACTGCCCTTTGAACCTTAGGGTTTGGGGCAGTACGGCGTGCCACATGTGAGGCGTTGGCTTAACCTTTCTACGGCTGGACCGTTGGTACTGTGGCATGAAGTGAATGTTTTTAAACTTATTTCATGTGTTGAGCTGTTTCGGGAAAACTTAGGTGTTTGATTGTTCGATCGGAAAGTTTAACATTTTCTGTTTATCTGGAATGTGCTACAATATTTGGAATTCACAAGTAGTTATGAGATAACTAATATGAATGTTATAAACATAGCACTTTAGTCTCACTTGATCGGTTGCCACGGAATTTTGATGCGATCAAAAGTCCGTCGCAATCACGTAGCGTACGCGGATACTCGCCGAATAAACTTAATAGACAGCTACATCCCTTAGCCCCGACCAAGTGACTGTCGGAGAACCCCGTCGCCGAAAGCATCCGTTCGGGTGCTCGCGGTAGCGGTGTTCCGCCTTGGTGCACTTCGTCGACGGTATCGGGGGTGCGGCCGTCTACTAAAGTTTGCGACGAGCATTCGATCAGAATATCAGGAATCCTGTTGAATTGCCCGACTTGATATTGAAAAGTGTTTTCGATAATGAAACTAAAATGCGGGGTTTATAATTGTTAGGCATGCGATGTCTAAGGAATTCATTTGGTTTGGCATGCGATGTCTATGCAGTTTGCGGATTCCAACTGTTGTAGTTTTACACTTTCTTTTCTGCTACCGTAAGTGTAATATATGATATCGCCGGTTTCGTTTCTATATGTCAACGACAATTGGGATGGGCATATTTACTTACGTTGATGACATGTGATGTTATGTGTTGCTGGATATGTTATATTGGATGGTCGCGTTATGATTAGCCGAGTTTTTTTTTATGTGAGATGGGTGTTTTTCATTTTCATTCATGTAAAAAACTTGTATGTAATATTCTTTTATTGGGGCACTTCCAGGTTGCGGAAGATGTCACCATTTGTATATTATTTACATTTCCGCACTAGGATAGACCCAAGGAGGAGGGCACAAGTAACCGGGTTCTGGAGTCCAGTGGGAGACCAACTCGAGAAGTCGAGTCCGGGTCTCCTAACTCTAGAATTGGTGGAGTTTCTTGCCGCTCTCGTAGGGGTCTAGGGGTGTGGGTTTGGCTATTCATCACGACCGTGGAATCCGTGTTTTATATTGGCTCGTATTAAAAACACGGACGTCCTAGTATATCCAATGTTTCATATGTTTATTCTGCTGCGATATCTGTGATGTGATCATTTGATGTTCTGTGATAAATACTGTATATAGTATATATGATATATTATATAGACGTTACTTATATTTTACACCCGTGCTAGCCCTGCCCCGCTCTGCCGTTAGTTACCTAACCTAACGGTGCACGAGGGGACATCGAGGCTGTAACGTTTCAAAAATAATAAAATATTATTTTTGGGAATTTTTATAATTTAATATTTTTTTTAATGAATATTTTAATATTCTGGTATAATTAAATACAAATAAATGGGGAAAAATTATGGAAAATTCTAAAATAGGGTATTTTATGGAATTATGCCATTTTTAAGTTTTTATGATTAGTTATATGCTAATTTAGTGCTAATCGCGATTAAAAATCGCTAATCGGGTTTTTGGAATTTTTGTGCAAAAATGTGCACATATCATTTTCCACACTTGTTACACTTGTTATATGTTTTGGGTACATGGTTGCTTAGGGTTCACCATGGTGGGAGAAGGAAAAGAAAAGAAAAGATAAAGGTCTCATGATGAGAGAGAGAGAGACCAAGTCAACCCCCACTTTTTGAACCATACTCCCATCATTTTCTCACACCCATTTCTCTATCCCCTCTCCTTGAGTTGCTGCTGCTCCTGCTCCTCCCTCATCTCCCTCCCCTTCACTCCATAGACCCCTCTTATTTCCTTCACCAAAACCCCATTCCCACTTCACAAAAAGTGTTCCCGAGCTCACTAGCTACACATTGAACCTAGCAAGATTGGATTTGGAAGACCTTGAGCAACTCAAGAATTTTCTTGAGTTGCCAAAGGAGGTAAATTCTGGACCTATTAGACTAGTATTTCATTTCTTGTGCATCAATTCTAGTTTCATGTTGATATGGTGTCGTTTGGTGGATTTGTGAAACTTCAAGTTAGGGTTTATGTGAGATATGAAATTAAAGATGAAATTGAGGATGGTGGTGACCTTAGAACCCCTGGTGTGATGTTATTTTGGATCAAACTAGAGACTAGAACACAAAATACGGATTTATGAGATGATGTCGGAGAAAAACTGTGAATCTGTGATCGTATTTGGGAATCTGCTATCACCCCGAGACCCCTAAAATAAAATTGAGTTGACAGTGACATGTGCAGGCATTAAGGAAGCTAACCCCAGAACCCTAGCCCCTATTTCCCTTTCCCGGCCTCAAATTTAAGCCAATTGGCCACAATTTGCGGCCCGACCAGCACCAAAATATCTCGTTTTTGTTCCAGAGCTCCTACATGTGTAGTTTAGACCCCTGGCATGTATAGATTTGTCTAATTTGACCTAGGGTGAAATCTGGAGCCTATTTCCTTAGTTGCTGTTTTGGATTCGTGTTTCTGTATTCCGTATTTCAAATTCTAAATTTGCTTATGGTGTTTTACCTCGACTACTTGGCGTTTATACGATGATATCGAGGGTTGTTGATGGTTTTGGAGGCATACCCATAGGTTCCAACCTATAGGCCCCATAGCGTATGGTTTTGGCTTTCGTGTGTCGTTTTAGCTTTGGTTTGGTTTTGATACGCATTTGCGATACGTTAATGTGTAGGTACCCCATGGAGACTTCAGGATGACAAGCAAACGCGTGGCGACGTCGACAGATAAAGAAGCAAGGTGAGTAGATTATATCTACGGGGAAAGTCGGGTGGATGGCGTATAGCACCCCCGCAGTCCGTAGTTGGTATACCTTATATGTATATATTATTTATGATAGTATAGTGTAGTGGATTATTTAAGATGTGATATCATGTGATAGGGTTAGAAGTAATCTAGAGTATTTCCTAGTTGCGAACCCTAGGATAGGTTTACACCCACACGCACACATGTTGATTCGCTATACTTATACTGTGATAATGATGGATAGTGAATGACTTTGGAGATGAGTCGATGATATTGGGTTTTGTGCCACGAGATCGGTGATTTGATATGATTCGTATTTGGGATACGACATGTGATCTCTAGCGGGCGTTTGGACGTGTGTTTACACACGCCGTCATATTGATGGTGTCAGTTGTACTAGACTTAGATCAGTACCCTAGATTATGTGATATAATGATGAGGATACCAAATAATTGATGAGTTGATTGTGATATCGACCCGTGCCCAGCTATTGGGATGTCGTACGAGCTTTATATTGATGATAGATCCGCACTCATGACTCGAGGATGTCAGATGATATACTGTATCGTACGCGATACTATTGAGGCGGGATCACCGACTATTATATATATATCGACTCAGATTTAGGTGGTTTCCATATGTTAGTTATATGTATGCCATAGAGGCCATTACTGTACATACGATGTATATTGTAATGGATGCTTGGACATATATAGGGAGGACATTCTTGCTCGACATGATAGTATGCTATCTGGTTATACTTTATCTTAACATGTACTCTGATTGTCTCTATATTACATGTTGATAAAGCTCTTAGGATATGTGCTCGACTACTGGGACTATGATGAGATCATACTAGTGGGGCCACGGTAGTCGACGAGTATATCCTATAACTGTTCCTAGTCGAGGGTGTATCGAGACAGGGCATCGATGCACCAGAGTAGACTAGCGTATACGCATCTTGACCCATATGATGGGCGATGGATGATCCCATATCCATCGGTGTTTGACATCAAGGATGGTGTACGGGTGCTCAGTGGAGACTGGGTACACTGGACGGACTCGCCGAGAACTCCCAGATGGTATTATACCTTATGTCAGATGGCAGTTCTCCGGTGACACTGGTACAGAGTAGTCTGTTGACCCGATATCGTCATAGAGTCTTGTGTGATTCCCACTGTGCTTTGATTTCCATCATACCACGTCCAAGAGGGCGTGCAAAAAGGTGGCTTTTGGGTACAGTCCCGAATCACATGGAGGCAATGAGCGATAGGAGGGGATTCGTCTCTCCCGGTATAGGGAGTTGATGTTGTGCTGTGTTCGATTGGATATAACCGGAAATCCCTGGCCAGGGTTGCTGAGATTTACTGGTAAGTGTTATCAGTAGTTTCTCGAACTGTTATAGACCTCATATTGACACGACTTATCGAGCTACTGGGGTCTGACGTTTACCACCCCTAGGCGAGATATGCGACATATCAGACGACGAGACCGGACTGTACGGGAGTGTTACTGTTTGTATTCACAGGAGAATGTACAGGCTTGCTTGTTGATCTTCTTAGCGCTCAATACCTGGGTAGCTGTTACGTTTAGCTGACCGCTTGCAGCTTGTGGGTGTTTGATATGATCATCACCTACTGCCGGCGTATTGACGATTCTTTAGAGTCCTACACAGAGGTTTCTTGGCTCAGGCGAAACGGAGTAAGGGCACATATGTGATATGTGCGGGACCGAGGATAATGCGATATGAGATACCGTATTCTATTCTCGCGATATATGATATCTGCCGGGTCATCGGATTAAGTGTTGATTCGATGAATCGGTACGGATAAATACTAGTCGGTTATATGCGATATAGCCGGATTGTCGGATCAAGTGTTGATTCGATAATTTAATGTATAATAATATATATGATATATTAAATACATTAACTAATATTAGCTCACTAAAAGATTCTTTTTCTCACTCGGGTAATACATTGATATATATGCGATATATGTTAATTGTATTATTTTATTTGGTTACAATAAATATTATATATATGATATATAATATTGTAACATGATATGATAACTAATGAAACATGTTTAGTAAAGATTAATCAAGATTAGGGTTTGATTTGGGTTAATGACTTCTAGTAGATTCTAGAAGGTTTTCTTTTTTGTTTTGGAAAAGATATTTTCAAGTGACTCATTCTTAACTCAACCCAAACCCTAGCCCTTGGTTAATTCTCTACAATGGTTAAGTCAACCATGGTTGCATTATTCATCATATTAATCCTTTCATTATTCATCACAAAAGAAAATGGATCACTATTCTTCTTCTTCCTTGAGTTCTTCATGCAAAGCTTTCTTGTTTTGATATTTTTGATGAATAAATATGAGAAAAAGATAAATAAAGAGAGCAAAAATCCTACTTCATCATCCTCATCTTCCCTTGCCCTTTAGATGAGAGTGTTCACTCAATTTAAGTGAGTGTTAGCTTGTGTTAATGAAACTTCAAGGTAGATCATCTTTGTATCGAAGATCGGAAGCAAGACTGCATCTTTCTCTTCGTGGAACCTCTCGAGAGTCCGGAACCCGATGATCGCAGCGAAGGGACCACAACACGGAGCTTATGAAGTGAAGGACCGGATCTACAAAGGTTGTAATCCCTCTCACTTAGTGTTAAACTGTTTAACATGTTAGTTTTCGCCTAATCTCTAGTTTAAAGATCCGCCTTCGAGTTGTTCGGCATGGCTAAAATTTTAATCGGGCATGGTTGATGCCTCGTAGACCCTTGTGCACGTGCCTAGCAACCCCTACATTGGTATCAGAGCCAAGCTAGTGCTTTAGGCGAAGTCTAGACGAAGTTTAAAGTCCGATCGAACCCGGAAAACCCGATATACCCTAGTTTCTGGAAATTTTTCAAAACTGTGATTTTTTTCATATTAAAAATACCCAGAAAATTCAGCAGGGTATTTTAGGAATTACTGTGAAAGCCGACCCCCTAAATCGTCCAAAGCACCGCGGAACCGCGGCCAAAACCTGGTATTGGCGGCGGTTCCGCGGCAAGAAGGAAGGATTGAGGGATAGGGTTTGCACAGTAACCTCCGTAGCTAATTCTTGATTCTTCTGGGCATTTTTAATTATACTCAAGTGTTGGGTTTTCTGGGGTGTATTGGGGACTCGTTCTTTCGATCGGATATTTTAACTTTGTTTAGTTTGTCCGGATAATTTTTAGAAACTGTTAAAAAGTTCGAACGGATATCAATAACTCACTTTTTCCCCTGTCGAAATTTTTTTCAAAAGTTGGATTTTTTCTCGAGTTTAAGAATGTTCTAAGTCGTGCAAGTAACGCGGTGGACCCTCTAGAAGACAACAAACCTTAACTCGATTATGTGACCGTCTTGAACTGCCTTTTGAACCTTAGGGTTTGGGGCAGTATGGCGTGCCACATGTGAGGCGTTGGCTTGACCCTTCTACGGCTGGACCATTGGTACTGTGGCATGTGATGGATGTTTTTAAACTGATTTCAAGTGTTGAGATAAATTGGGGAAATCTTTGGTGTTTGATTATTCGATCAGAAAGTTTAACATTGTCTATTTATCTGGAATGTGATACAATATTTGGAATCCACAGATAGTTATGAGATAACTAATTTGAATATTGTAAATCTAGCAGTTTAGTCCCAAATGATCGGTTGCCATGGAATTTTGATGTGATCAAAAGTCCATCGCAATCACGTAGCGTACGCGGATACTCGCCGGATAAACTTAATAGATAGCTACTCCCCATAGCCCCGACCAAGTGACTGTAGGAGAACCCCGTCGCCAAAAGCATCCGTTCGGGTGCTTGCGGCAGCGGTGTTCCGCCTTAGTGCACTTTGTCGACGGCATCCGGGGGTGTGGCCATCTACTAAAGTTTTGCGACGAGCATTCGATCAGGATGTCGGGAATCTTGTTGAATTCCCTGACTTGACATTGAAAAGAGTTTTCGATAATGAGACTAAAATGCGGGGTTTATAAATGTTAGGCATGCGATGTCTAAGTAAATCATTTGGTTAGGCATGCGATATCTAAAGAGGTTGCGGATTCCAACTGTTGTAGTTTTACACTTTCTTTTCTGTGACCGTAAGCGTAGTATGTGGTGTATCGCCGGCTTCGTTTCTATACATCAACGACAATCGGGATACGCATACTTGCTTACGTTGATGATATGAGATATTATGTGTTGCTGTGATATGTTGTATTGGATCGTCGCGTTTGAATAGCCGGGGGTTTTATGTGAGATGAGAGTTTTTTCTTTTTCATTCATGTAAAATTCATTTGTATGTAATATTCTTTTATTGGGGCACTTCCAGGTTGCGGAAGATTTCACCCTTGTATATTATTTACTTTTCCGCATTAGGTAGACCCAAGGCGGGGAGCACAAGTAACCGGGTTCTAGGGTCCAGTGGGAGACCATCTTGAGGAGTTGAGACCGGGTCTCCTAACCCTAGAATTGGCAGTGTTACTTGCCGCTCTCATAGGGGTCTAGGGATGTGGGTTTGGCTATTCATCGCGACCGTGGAATCCGTGTTTTATACAGGCTCGTATTGAAAACACAGACGTCCTAGTATATCCAATATTTCATATATGTTTCTTCTGCTGCAATGTTATGTGATGAGATCATATTACTGCCTGAGACGAATGTTTATATTATATATATGAGATATATGTTATATTGCAGATTTCGTTTCACATCTGATGCTTGTGAAGCATAACAAAATGGGACTTCATTAATGAGATTAATGAAAATAAAAGAAACCTAAGATGTTGTAGAAACTTGTTTAATAAAAACTGGTAGCTCTAGTTCTTGCTTTGCATAGCGGTGTTCCTTATAGAACATCCAACACCTTATTCGATAAGGAAAGGACTGAGATCCCTTCACCGGGAGTGACTCCTTTAGCAATAACTGGCAGATGCTACAAACTCGGTTTGTCTTTTGATTGCTTCTATAGTTCTTGCTTTGCATAGTGGTGTATATACCCTGCACCTTATTCGATGGGGAAAGGGCCGACGATCCCTTCACCGGGAGTGACCCCTTTAGCAAAACTAGAAAAGCCTCAAAAACACTTCATTTAAAATCACTCGATTCTACAACGATATCAAGTTCATTACGCAAAGGGTTTTCTTAAAACCTGTCGTAGCCCTCCGTCATTTCAGATAAGTCCTACTTAGTATTCGTGCTACGTTTGTTGACCTCCGTCAAGGCGTAGTGTGCAGTAGCTGACTAGTATTTATCTTCTTATGCATATGATGCAGATTGGATTAGGGTAGTCGTACGGCTTTGTTGACCTCCGTCAAGGGTCATGCGGGTGGGTTTAATTCAATCAGGAAATGACGGGTTGAACTTGACTAGTAGCCTATGGTTTGTTGACCTCCGTCAAGGTCATAGGACGCTAGGGGTAAAATATTATTGGGAGTTTCAAGTGTTGAAATTTGCAAAGAGATTGCATACCTTCTATGAGATAGTTGGATCCCGATACCCGCTGCGAGTAAGAGATACTCCTGGGAGAGTTTTACACATTACAATTAGCCGATCAAGTAGGTGTCTAGGAAGGTGTCAACGGGGTTACGCCTCTGGGAAAACGAGGTTTACTTTAATTAGGTTCGTGCGAAAGCACGGGGGACCTCCCTCAAAGTACCGACACTGGCATGGCTGAAAGATTGGCGAACTTGTAGCGCGTAATTAATCCCGGCTAGTCTTTCCTTTTAGGGTTTGAAAGAAGATTTGACTAAAACAGTGGGAGACAACCTGATTAGATATATTAGATAACCAATCTAATCTTGCAAGAGCATACGCTGAGTATTTTCTTCTCTCTCTCTCCAGGTAGCGACCATATCACGCCGTAATCAAGATAATAATACAGATGAATTGACCGAACCCGCTTGTTATACTGAGCTGGGGAACGTTGGTCCCGCTCCAACTTATAATTGTTATAAGACAGAGCAGGAAATAAGGGAATACCAGATTTCCCGTGCCGCCCAAACGAAGAAAGTGCATACTGATGCATCATCTTCGGGTGTGTTCATTACAGAGAACTGTTTCTCAGTATCCTTTACGTCCTGGGTATGTGATACCGCATCAGGATCCCGCATATGTAATTTGTTACATGGGCTACAGAAAGGTAGAGAACTGAGAACGAGTGATAAGTTTCATGAGACAGAAAACGGTGCAAGTGTTGCAGCCAAGTCTGTTGGTCACTATCACCCTGTATTACCAGAATACATTGATTCTGAGCGAATGTTATTAGATACCGAACCTGATATACAACATCATATCAGTCTCTTTATTTAATTAAGAAAGGATATAATTTTGTATTGTTGGATAATGTTTTGAACATTTCCTATATCAAGAGTTGATCGGTTCAGGCACGTTATCTAAAAGCATTGACGTTCTAAATCAAACTACAGTTCTTAGTATGCAGAACACACACAAGAGGAAGAGTTCAGAAATGAACGAATCCTTCTTGAGGTATTGTAGACTAGGTCATATCAATGCGACCCGACTAGCTGAAGTTACATTAAGATGCATATTTAAATTTGTTTGAATTTACATCTTGTGAAACTTGCTGGTCATGTCACAGAGATAAGATGACCATAGCACTGTTTATTGGAAACAGAGAAAGAGTTAGTGAACTCTTGGGATTGATACATGATGATGTATGAAAGTCCCCTGTCTACACATGCCAAGACTGGTTTTTTGTACTTCATTACATTCTCTGATAATCTCTCAAGATTCAGACATATGTTTCTGTTGAAACACAAGTCCGAAGCTTTTGAGATATTCACAGAATATAAGTTAGAAGTAGAGAACCAAAATACAGGTATAAGTATTATGTCCTTTGATGAGATCAAGGAGGAGAATACTTGAGCACGGAATTCCTGGACTATTCTAAAGGAGAATGAGATTCTCTCTCAGCATTACTCCTTCTTATACACCACAACACGTCGGTGTATCGGGGCGGAGTACACCCTATTTGATATGGTGTGCTCTATGATGAGTACTACTGAGTTTCCTATTTCCTTTTGGGTGTTATGCGCTTGAGAAGCTGCATACCTATTGAATAGGGTTCAAATCGAATCGGTTGTCTACCACTTCATATGTGATATGAAAGGGAAGAGCCCATATCTTAAGTTTGTTAAGATTTGGGGTTGTCCGGCCTATGTCTAAAAGCAAAATCCGGACAAGCTCGAGGCATGGTCTGTTATGTAGAACTGGAAATGTTCCAGCCATACAAACTGCAGCTGATGATTTGGTACAACCAAAGGATTCAATAGTTTCCAACGTACCTCAGCCTCTCCGCCGATCTAGTAGGGTTCCTCACCCACCTGAGAGATACTTCGGTTTCTCTATGACATGTTGGTGATAGTGCCCTCAGAGTCAATTATTACATCACAGGCACGTGATTGCAATGATTGAGGGAGGACCTATCCCGAGAGGACAGTCTTACTCGAGATGATAGTATGCTATCTGGTTTACCTTTATCATCGTGCACTGCTTTAAGTGACCTGACATGTCGCTATTGCACGTTGATAGAGCCCCTAGGATTCTTGCTTGACTACCGGCAGTATGAGGGCGATCATATACGTGGGAGCTGGTAGTCTATAAGCACATCCTTAAAAGGTCCCTAGTCGTAGGAGTTTCGAGACAGGGCATCGATACTCCAGAGTAGACTAGTGTATACAGTCGAGACCCCGACGAGGAGCGGTGGCCGGTCTCACAAGCCATTGGTGTCAGTTGGATCACCTAAGATGTATACAGGTGCTCATTGGGTTATGAGTACACCGGACAGGACTCGCCGGGAACATGCTAGTTGGCCTTATACCTGACGTCAGATAGCAGTTCCCAGGTGACATGTGTACAGGTTAGTTCATCGACCTGGGGATCGTCATTTGTCTCGTGTGAGTTCCCACTGTGCTTTGATTACTACCCTACCACGGCTCAAAGGAGTCGTGCAAACAGGTTTTAGTTGGGTACAGTCCCGAGCCACATGGAGGCAGTGAGCGGATCTTCAGGGGTTCGTCTCTCCCGGTATTGGGGGTGAGGTCGCGCTGTGTCTAGGAGAGCCAGAACATGAAAAGTCCTTGGCCAAGGCAGGAGATTTACTGGTAGGTATTCCAGTAGTATCTCAGGGTGTTCTGGGCTACACTCCGACACGACTTGTACCGCTTTTGGGGGTCTGACTTTTACCAACCCCCTAGGCCCGACATGCGATACTCATAGACGAACGGACCGGACTGTACGGATATTGTCACTGACAGGCTCAGTAGGGTGTCAGGATGAGTTCACTCATCGACGTCCCTTTTAGTCAATAGCTGGTGGCCCGTCACGTATTGGCTTATACCTCTGACGTGCTAGTGGTTAAATCCGCAGCCATAGTATTGACGAGTCTTTAGAGTCCACCACACTTTCAGTTACTCAAGCTTTCGGGCGAAACGCTGTAGAGGCCGTATGGAGATATGGCAGGGTCCGATCAGATACGTGCGGTATTGCACGGATCAGGATCAGACGGTTTTGTACTAGTGGCCGTATGGTTATATGGCAGCGTTCGATCAGATACGTGCGGTATTGCACGGATCAGGATCGGACGGATATTACTAGCCGGCTTTGGTTTAAGCCGGATCCTAGTATAGTACAGTGTAGATTTTGTCTCTTTGCATTTGTATCCGGACGGAATACAGATGCGGGTGTGTATGCACAGTATCGGGGTTTTCCTGTAATTTATTACGGGACCAGTTTTCTGGAGTTGCCAGTTTGCATTCCGTTCCGGCCGGTTTTCCTTTGTTCTTTCCCGGCCGGACTTTTCCGATGGAGGGGGTTATTTGCAAGTTTGCAAATAACACATTGTGGAGGATTTTCTTGTAAATGTATTTATTATGAAAGCATCTTTTGATACCATTCTCATCACTTGCTTTTTCTTGATTAGAGGTGATTTGAGGTTGATTTGAGTTTGTAATGATGGTGTTTAAGATATGGTCACTCTCTCTCTTTTCCTACACTCACCTCCCTCTTGCTTTCATATTCTTTTTCCTCCACCATTTTATTCTCTCTTGATGGAAAAAGTTTTTCATGGTTGAAGAGAGAAGAAGGAGAGAGCTTCATCTTTGAGAGAGTAGCATTCTTGATCTCATTTTTGATGCTAGAAAAATGCAAGCACCATTTTTCTTACCTTGATTCCTCCATCATCTTCAAATGGCAACAACCCCAAAGTGAGACATGCATTCTACACTACACTTCCTACAGCATATCTTGGACGCGTCGGCTAGCCTACTTCTCGCCCGAGTTGCCTCGGTATTGAGGTGGGAGCCCGTAAAAGATGCAGGCGATGTGGTGCCCTTCCGGCGAAGAGGCGACAACGAGGAGATGACGGACGAAGCATCCGCGGGAGATCGGAGTGGAGACGAAGACCGAAGGACTCGGATCATTCGGTATATCTCTTCCCTTCCTCTTGTTAGCTTAGACTTGTTAATGGTTACGATCCGGGGTTTAGTGCGCGGTGGTGCCGGTTTGCTAAGTCCGCAAAATTAAAGTTTATCACCGTTTCCGCATTTGGCCGTCGGATTGACGGCCGGGGCGCCGCCGTGCACTTACAGTGGTATCAGAGCCTCGCCATTAACTTCGTCTAGCTTCGTTTGATGTGTTTGCATTTTCGATCGACCAAAAATTCCAAAAACCCAATATTACCTCACATCAGTTTTCTGTTGAATTTTTTCTTGCTCCAAAAATTTTTCAGGTGGTCTCAGAATGATGTGCAGGGAGTTCTAAGAACTCTGGGAAAAGTCGACACAGTGATCTCTCACCCAGAGCGCGGAACCGCGGCCATAGCCCACTATTGGGCCGCGGTTCCGCCGCAGTATAGAGAGATCAATGGGCCAACCTTTTCCAGTGGGCTTCAGGGGAGTAATTAGGGGTTTTGGAATATTAAAATTGGGCCAATTATTTCTGTGAGTGCTGCAGTATTGGTTTGGGGCCGACTTGTTTTTTTTGGTCAATCGGAAAATTTTAAACACATTTTTCACAGTATTTACATTATATCTGCGACCGTGAATGTCACTTGATCGGTAAATCCGGTCTAACTGCTATAGCCCGGTTAGACGGATTTGCGAACGTGACTTTCACGTTGATGTTCTGTGTTTATGTTGTGATGTTGCGGATCGGTCGTGGGGATAGCCTGGTTGCAATGCTAGTACAGTTGTGGTTGTATTTTGTACATTTGATATTGCGGGGTGAGCGTCCGACATGTGGACTGCCGTCACTGCCTGATTGTATTATTCTTTTGGGGCACGACCTGGTTGCGGTCGATGTACCCGGTGTATGTATATTTTACTTTCTGTACTAGGATTACCCCGCGGAGGAGTGCACGGATAACCGGGTTCTGGAAGGCAACAAGCCCGCATCTCATGGCATTGGGACGGAGGGGGCTTCACTCTAGAATTGGCGGGCTATTCGCCGCACTCGTATGGGGTACAGGTTGACCCAGGAGGGGTGCCCAAGTTGCCGGATTCCGTGGAGTGCCGGGTGGTCCATTCACGTCGCTGAAGGGGGCTGCCTCGCTTCAGGTTTTGGCGGGTGACTTGCCGCGCCCGTAGGGGTCTAGGATTTCATTGCACAGGCTATCCACACGACTAGATGAACGTCGGGTTTCAGTAGTGGCTCTGTGAAACCCGGGGATCCCAGATATCTGTATTGTTCTGTGATGCTGTACATTTCTGTGATGTTGCATTTCTTTTCACGCCTTGAGCGAAATATAATATATTGGTATATATATTAGTAGATGTTGTATATGTTTTTCATCCGCGCTAGTCCAGTCCCCGCTCTGTCGTTAGTTAGCTAACCTAACGGGTGATGACGGGACCCAGTGGCGAATGCGGATGGCATATACGTACGTCAGTATATTTTCGTTCTTTGTGGTGTGATTAATTGATGGGACTGCGTTGATTCGAATCAATGCAAGTTAAACAAACCTAATCTGATGTTGTTGGAACACTTTTCAAAAAGCTGTTATTGCAAGGACGTTCACTTTTGTTTTGCATCGTGGTATTCATTTGGAATATCCTGCTCCTCAGTCGACGAGGCAAGGGCCGAGATCCCTTCACCGGGAGTGACCCCTTGGACAAAAGTTTGCGTCAGGGCATTGACTTCACTATAGCCGATTACTTTTGCTTTGCATCGTGGTATTCATTTGGGATATCCTGCACCCCATTCTACGGGGAAAGAGCCGAGATCCCTTCACCGGGAGTGACCTCTTTAGTAAAGGTTTTCGTCACTATATTTTCTAAAAAGCTATCAGTTCCTTCAACGATATCAAGTTCATTACGTTAAAGGTTTTCGCCAGAAACCATTCGTAGCCCTCCGTCGTTTCATATGGGTAGTCAATAGTATTCAAGCTGTGTTTGTTGGCCAAAGTCAAGGCACAGTGTTTGGTAGCTGTTGGTTATTCATATGCAGCATAGATAGATGCGTTGGTTTGGGGCAGTCGTATAGCCTTGTTGGCCAAAGTCAAGGGCTTGTACGGGTGGGCTCAAATTAACCTGGAGAATGACGGGCAGAACTTGACATGTGACTTATGATTTGTTGGCCAAAGTCAAGGTCATAAGAGCATGGGGTAAAAATCACATCGGGAGTTTCAAAACAACTGAAACTTGCCAGATATGCGCATACCTTCTGGAGTGGGATACCGTGAGCGGATTCCGTCACGTTGTCATGCGATGATAGTTGGATCCCGATTCCCACTGATGAGTTGGTTTACTCCTCGGGTGACCCCGACTAATTCTTCTTTCAGGTTTGGAGGAGAATTTGAGGTACAGTGGGAGGTTTCCTGATTAGAAAAAGTGATAACCATTCTGATCTAGGATAGAGTGCACGCTGAGTGTTTCTTTTCTCTCTCTCTCTCTGGCAGCGACCTTTGACCCAATCCTAGACTATGAATCAGTGACCAAGTTGACCGAACCTACTTAACACTGGCTTTTGGATTGTCAAAGTTGCAGACCTCATTGCCACTCCTACTTTTACCCTTTTCTCCGGGACACCCCGTATTACTACGAACGTCCACTTCCATTGGACAAAACCATCGTATGGTTATATACGAACTCGAAGGAATTTATTCGAGGATGGTTTCCGGTTCTGGAGAAAACGGATAGGTCTATTCAGTTGTCTTTTCTTTTCACCTTCTCTCAGTCTGCGAGTACTCCTTGGTTTAGGAGTAGTACACATATTACGCAAATTGGATAGTTTTCTTCCAAACCATAGGCTGGTGCCGACCGGTAGGGAAAGAAGAAAACCAGTTAGCCTAAACGGTGTACAGAAGGTATTAAGTTCAGACAAAGCAAGGGATTAGTAAGAGGGCAAAGTAAGTTGCGACTGCTATTCACGACCAAACCAAGTATTTCTTCGCCAATCCCAAATCACCTTTGTATTTCTCCAGGACACTCCGTATCACTACGAAGATCCCATTTTATTGGATAATCCATCGTATGGTTATATACGAACTCGAAAGGAACTCGTTCCAGTTCGGGGATGGATCCTGGTCCAGGAGAAATAGGAATAAAGTACATTCAGGTGTCTTTTATCTTCACCTTCTCTCGCGTTGCGAGTGCTCCTAGGATTAGGACAGTACACCCTATATGCTTTTTGGATAGTCTTCTTCCAAACCATAGGCTGGTGCCGAACGGTAGGGAAGGAAGAAAACCATTTGGCCTAAAGGGGTGTACAGAAGGTAATGACTAAAGACATATAAAGGGATTTGGAGAGGTGGCAAAGAATTATACGGTTATAGTTATGAATCTGGATAATGGAAGAGGCATTACTAGGAATACCAGGATACCCCATCGGAACATTTCAATGTTTCAGGTTCGCTGTGTACTGTTAAAAGAAAACTGATTTCCCGATTGGACACTTGCTCCAGGGTATGTATTTACCAGGTTTGATTCTCACATCTGTATGGTTTTACAGATGATGAGTGGGAGTAAGTTATTGGGAATTGGGTGATCATCCTCATTATATCGGAATTCGTTGTAATTGGCGATATTTGAGGATGCCACCTGCGTTGTTTGCCGGTCGGCAAATATTTGGTTTTGAATATCCGCTGTTGTGCACCAATTTCAAATTGATATATCTGTACGTCTATTTTTATAGAGTAAGATATACCTTTTGATATTATGTCGATGACATTTACCTATATCAGTGGAAGGTTAGGTAAGGATCATTGAACAGCGGTGTAATTCTTCTTAACCAAAAGTACAGTTTTCAACCTACGACACACAGTGAATGAGTCACTAGACTCAAGGGACTTATACAGAGTATTGTATGTTGTCCAGGGTCCATCAGGACAGAGTGGTTGGTCCTCGTACTGTATTCTGTTTACTTATGACTTCTCTAGTTCTTAGACAGGTGTTTCGTAGAAACACAGGGTCGAAGTTTTGAGAAGTTATAGGTATAAGAATAAAGTAGAGAACCAGGTGTTGCAAGTATCGGGATTCTTCAAAGTGATCGAAGATGTAGATACTTGTACATGGTATTCAGTTGATAGTAATGGTTAAGAGAACTTGCTTCTCTTTCGGGTTACTCATAATGGAAGTATTCCTAAGTTGAGTAACACTGATCGGCCTCTCTCCATTTAGTTGACATGCACTGGAGATAGCTGCATGATTTGAATCTGGTTCAATTAAATCAGTGCCTCTGGTTCTATATTGGATATAGTACAGTTCATATCTTAACATTGTTAAGGTACGGGGAGTTGTCCGGCTTATGATTAAAACCAGACTCTGGATAACTCAAGGCACGTTTCTGTAATGGCTGTTTATGGGTTAACCCAGGCTATGACAAGGGTTGACTTTCTACCATCTGGGAGATCAATAGAAATATTGTTCAAGACTCGCCACAGTTTTATTAAAAATGGATTTTTCAGAAAACAGTAGTGGGAGTATGGTAGAACTGGAAGTGATTCCAGAACCGCAAACGATTACTGAAGATTTGATAAGGAACCTAAAGATTCTATCTGGTTTGACATTCCATTGGCCACTCCGCAGATAAGGTGAGTAACTTCAGGCACCCGAGAGGTACTTCGGTAGCCTCAAGGACGGTGACAGAGAAGTTCTTGTATACCCACACTTGCCATTGTTGTTGTTCTAGGCTGCGAGACCCGGCAGGAGGATGAGTATAGCGTCGTTCTAAACTTGCTTTAGAAGTGCACGTCTGTATGACTCTGCCAGAGGGTTGTCGTAGTCAGTGGGAACAGCGGAAGCATTGGTAGACATCAGGCTTATGTCTATTTATAGACTAAAGCAGATATAGCGGAGATAGATCATCTATTTCTGATGTGACAGTCATGGGTTTGACTTCATCAGAATAGGGGATGGATCTGTTGAGAAGGTAGTAGGAAGTGATATTCCTATACTACGATCGGTTATACTTTGGTCGTCACACAGTGTTTTCTCCACACAGGACTTGGATATTATATCAGACATTTTGGTTACTAGATCTAAGTTTTTAGATCTAGATTTGGGTGGTTTCCCAATTTGGGTACTTTGACCGCATTCTAAGAGTATTTAGAATGGACGACTCCTGGCACGGTAGTATACCTGCAGGTAATGGAGTCACCCTCTTTAAAGGTGTCTTATGGACTGAAGTAGAGAGGGATGCGCATGATTGACAGATCACTTGCTTAGGCAATTGAGTCAATCATAAGATGTCAAGTACCACACCAGATGTTGTTCTTGCAGTAGGTGCAATAAGTTGATATTGATCCAATCCTGGAGAAACAGTCGGAAGCAGTTTTAGAACATAAGTGGATGTTCTAGGGATATGATAACGACTGCCTCCTTTAGGAGACGGATATCATTCCAGGCCTCCAAGGTGACATGGACGACAAGGAGGTTGTCAGAGTTATAGTTTTCCTTCTGACGAGGGGCAGTATTTTGGACAGGTGATCCAAAGCAATACTGAGGGTGGCATGGCGCAGGATACTGATTAAGTTCAGTTGACGATACAGTCTAAGAAGTTTGGATTTGGAGTTCATTTATGAGCTACGTCCCATAAGACATCCAGACATTCTAAGACAGGTATTGCTCATTTCGGGAGATGGCTTTCTCCGCGAACTTGAGATAGAGAGAGACATAGAAAGAAACATCAGAGCGGATCCACTCACTGAGGCTATTCTTCGAACGCAATAGTTTCGCAAACGGGATTTGTGAGACTGACAAGTAGAGGAGTTGGGTGTTCGGTATCACACGGGTTGTGAGTATGCGACATCGCAATAATTAGCCTTGAGTGAAAGTGGGAGATTGTTGGTGATAGTGCCCTCAGAGTCAATTATTACATCACAGGCACGTGATTGAAATGATTGAGGGAGGACTTATCCCGGGAGGACAGTCTTACTCGAGATGATAGTATGCTATCTGGTTTACCTTTATCATCGTGCACTGCTTTAAGTGACCTGACATGTCGCTATTGCACGTTGATAGAGCCCCTAGGATTCTTGCTTGACTACCGGCAGTATGAGGGCGATCATATACATGGGAGCTGGTAGTCTATAAGCACATCCTTAAAAGGTCCCTAGTCGTAGGAGTTTCGAGACAGGGCATCGATACTCCAGAGTAGACTAGTGTATACAGTCGAGACCCCGACGAGGGGCGGTGGCCGGTCTCACAAGCCATTGGTGTCAGTTGGATCACCTAAGATGTATACAGGTGCTCATTGGGTTATGAGTACACCGGACAGGACTCGCCGGGAACATGCTAGTTGGTCTTATACCTGACGTCAGATAGCAGTTCCCAGGTGACATGTGTACAGGTTAGTTCATCGACCTGGGGATCGTCATTTGTCTCGTGTGAGTTCCCACTGTGCTTTGATTACTACCCAACCACGGCTCAAAGGAGTCGTGCAAACAGGTTTTAGTTGGGTACAGTCCCGAGCCATATGGAGGCAGTGAGCGGATCTTCAGGGGTTCGTCTCTCCCGGTATTGGGGGTGAGGTCGCGCTGTGTCTAGGAGAGCCAGAACATGAAAAGTCCTTGGCCAAGGCAGGAGATTTACTGGTAGGTATTCCAGGAGTATCTCAGGGTGTTCTGGGCTACACTCCGACACGACTTGTACCGCTTTTGGGGGTCTGACTTTTACCAACCCCCTAGGCCCGACATGCGATGCTCATAGACGAACGGACCGGACTATACGGATATTGTCACTGACAGGCTCAGTAGGGTGTCAGGATGAGTTCACTCATCGACGTCCCTTTTAGTCAATAGCTGGTGGCCCGTCACGTATTGGCTTATACCTCTGACGTGCTAGTGGTTAAATCCACAGCCATAGTATTGACGAGTCTTTAGAGTCCACCACACTTTCAGTTACTCAAGCTTTCGGGCGAAACGCTGTAGAGGCCGTATGGAGATATGGCAGGGTCCGATCAGATACGTGCGGTATTGCACGGATCAGGATCGGACGGTTTTGTACTAGTGGCTGTATGGTTATATGGCAGCGTTCGATCAGATACGTGCGGTATTGCACGGATCAGGATCGAACGGATATTACTAGCCGGCTTTGGTTTAAGCCGGATCCTAGTATAGTACAGTGTAGATTTTGTCTCTTTGCATTTGTATCCGGACGGAATACAGATGCGGGTGTGTATGCACAGTATCGGGGTTTTCCTGTAATTTATTACGGGACCAGTTTTCTGGAGTTGCCAGCTTGCATTCCGTTCCGGCCGGTTTTCCTTTGTTCTTTCCCGGCCGGACTTTTCCGATGGAGGGGGTTATTTGCAAGTTTGCAAATAACACATTGTGGAGGATTTTCTTGTAAATGTATTTATTATGAAAGCATCTTTTGATACCATTCTCATCACTTGCTTTTTCTTGATTAGAGGTGATTTGAGGTTGATTTGAGTTTGTAATGATGGTGTTTAGGATATGGTCACTCTCTCTTTTCCTACACTCACCTCCCTCTTGCTTTCATATTCTTTTTCCTCCACCATTTTATTCTCTCTTGATGG
This sequence comes from Agapanthus africanus, assembly GCA_030015575.1. Taxonomy (NCBI): domain Eukaryota; kingdom Viridiplantae; phylum Streptophyta; class Magnoliopsida; order Asparagales; family Amaryllidaceae; genus Agapanthus; species Agapanthus africanus. The sequence continues at coordinate 159,892,080 of JASDDO010000031.1, read as the reverse complement.
AAAAAGTTTTTCATGGTTGAAGAGAGAAGAAGGAGACAGCTTCATCTTTGAGTGAGTAGCATTCTTGATCTCATTTTTGATGCTAGAAAAATGCAAGCACCATTTTTCTTACCTTGATTCCTCCATCATCTTCAAATGGCAACAACCCCAAAGTGAGACATGCATTCTACACTACACTTCCTACAGCATATCTTGGACGCGTCGGCTAGCCTACTTCGCGCCCGAGTTGCCTCGATATTGAGGTGGGAGCCCGTAAAAGATGTAGGCGATGTGGTGCCCTTCCGGCGAAGAGGCGACAACGAGGAGATGACGGACGAAGCATCCGCGGGAGATCGGAGTGGAGACAAAGACCGAAGGACTCGGATCATTCGGTATATCTCTTCCCTTCCTCTTGTTAGCTTAGACTTGTTAATGGTTACGATCCGGGGTTTAGTGCGCGGTGGTGCCGGTTTGCTAAGTCCGCAAAATTAAAGTTTATCACCGTTTCCGCATTTGGCCGTCGGATTGACGGCCGGGGCGCCGCCGTGCACTTACATGACAGTGGGGCGAGGATTTCATCATGAGATGATGACCCAACTAGTTTCGAGCTGGCCATCAGGAGTGAGACACTGTAAGAATGGCTGGATGCTTATCGATCTAAGATGGAATCCTTATACACCAACAAAGTATGGACTTTGGTTGCTTTATCTGAAGGGTTAAATCCCCATCAGGAGCGAGTATATCTTGAGAAGATTACTTGGTGTACATGGAAAAGTTGAGACTTTCAAAGCTATGCTTAAGTCCATCCAGATCCTACTTGCCATGGCCACATACCATGACTACGATATCTGGTGGTCGGGTGTCATGACTGCTTTTCTAAATGATGATTTGGAAGAGAGCGTCTATAAGTACACAGCCAGAGGGCTTCGTAGACAGCGGGAGCAGTGGAAACGTGAGCAAGATGTTTTTGATGATAAAAACAGGCATCGCGGAGTTGGAACATCTGTTTTGATGTGGTAGTCAAAAAGTTTGACTTTATCAAAATGGTAGATGAACCTTGTATATACAAAAAGGTAGTAGGGAGTATGGTGGTGATCCTCGTAGAGTACGTGGATGACATACTCTTGATAGGGAAGGAGTTTCCTATGCTACGCTCGGTCAATCTCCGCTTATCACAAGGATTCTCCATATAGGAACAAAGTGATACTTCCAAAATCCTGGGTTTTGGATCTATGAGATAGATCTAATTGGATGTTAGGATACTCACTAGTTTTAGTGAGATGGTATCAATCAATCCTGAGGAGAATCACTGGAAAGGTACCAGAGTGATAAGGACGACTGAATGTCAGTCGCAGGCATTGTCTTTACCCTCAGTGGAGGGACGGTATGTTAGAAGAATTCCAAACTAGATACCGTGACATACTAGACGATTAAAGGCAAGATACATCGTTACCAAGGATGCTACCAAAGAGGCAGTCTGTATACATATTAGTTCATGAGATGAACTTCGTTCCTACCATTGTGTGACAATGGAGTTGTGGCTTTAGCCAAGGAACTACCATCCCATCAGAAATCCAGATATAATTCTTAGGCAGTATCACCTGATCATGGAGATGGTTGATCTCCAGGGAGATCGAGGTTAGGAGAGTAGACACAGAGGACGACAGCGCGGATCCATTCACAAAGTCCTTTTTCCCAGTAGAGACTTTTATGGGATAGTTGAGTATGAGATACTTCAACCACAGCTAATTGTTGGGTATGTGATACCACAACAGATGGCCCTAGTGCAAGTGGGAGATTGTTAGTTATAAGTATGCCCTAGAGGCCATTACTGTACATACGATGTATATTGTAATGGATTCTTGGACATATATAGGGAGGACATTCTTGCTCGACATGATAATATGCTATCTGGTTATACTTTATCTTAACATGTACTCTGATTGTCTCTATATTACATGTTTATAAAGCCCTTAGGATATGTACTCGACTACTGGGACTATGATGAGATCATACTAGTGGGGCCACGGTAGTCGACGAGTATATCCTATAACTGTTCCTAGTCGAGAGTGTATCGAGACAGGGCATCGATGCACCAGAGTAGACTAGCGTATACGCATCTTGGCCCATATGATGGGCGATGGATGATCACATATCCATCGGTGTTTGACATCAAGGATGGTGTACGGGTGCTCAGTGGAGACTGGGTACACTGGACGGACTCACCGAGAACTCCCAGATGGTATTATACCTCACGTCAGATGGCAGTTCTCCGGTGACACTGGTACAGAGTAGTCTGTTGACCCGATATCGTCATAGAGTCTTGTGTGATTCCCACTGTGATTTGATTTCCATCATACCACGTCCAAGAGGGCGTGAAAAAAGGTGGCTTTTGGGTACAGTCCCGAATCACATGGAGGCAATGAGCGATAGGAGGGGATTCGTCTCTCCCGGTATAGGGAGTTGATGTTGTGCTGTGTTCGATTGGCTATAACCGGAAATCCCTGGCCAGGGTTGCTGAGATTTACTGGTAAGTGTTATCAGTAGTTTCTCGAACTGTTATAGATCTCATATCGACACGACTTATCGAGCTACTGGGGTCTGACGTTTACCACCCCTAGGCGAGATATGCGACATATCAGACGACGAGACCAGACTGTACGGGAGTATTACTGTTTGGATTCACAGGAGAATGTACAGGCTTGCTTGTTGATCTTCTGAGCACTCAATACCTGGGTAGCTGTTACGTTTAGCTGACCGCTTGCAGTTTGTGGGTGTTTGATATGATCATCACCTACTGCCGGCGTATTGACGATTCTTTAGAGTCCTACATAGAGGTTTCTTGGATCAGGCGAAACGGAGTAGGGGAACATTTGTGATATGTGCGGGACAGAGGATAATGCGATATGAGATGCCGTATTCTATTCTCGCAATATATGATATCAGCCGGGTCATCGGATCAAGTGTTGATTCGATGAATCGGTACGGATAAATACTAGTCGGTTATATGCGATATAGCCGGATTGTCGGATCAAGTGTTGATTCGATAATTTAATGTATAATAATATATATGATATATTAAATTACATTAACTAATATTAGCTCACTAAAAGATTCTTTTTCTCACTCGGGTAATACATTGATATATATGCGATATATGTTAATTGTATTATTTTATTTGGTTACAATAAATATTATATATGTGATATATAATATTGTAACATGATATGATAACTAATTCAACATGTTTAGTAAAGATTAATCAAGATTAGGGTTTGATTTGGGTTAATGACTTCTAGTAGATTCTAGAAGGTTTTCTTTTTTGTTTTGGAAAAGATATTTTCAAGTGACTCATTCTTAACTCAACCCAAACCCTAGCCCTTGGTTAATTCTCTACAATGGTTAAGTCAACCATGGTTGCATTATTCATCATATTAATCCTTTGATTATTCATCACAAAAGAAAATGGATCACTATTCTTCTTCTTCCTTGAGTTCTTCATGCAAAGCTTTCTTGTTTTGATATTTGTGATGAATAAATATGAGAAAAAGATAAATAAAGAGAGCAAAAACCCTACTTCATCATCCTCATCTTCCCTTGCCCTTTAGATGAGAGTGTTCACTCAATTTAAGTGAGTGTTAGCTGGTGTTAATGAAACTTCAAGGTAGATCATCTTTGTATCGAAGATCGGAAGCAAGACTGCATCTTTCTCTTCGTGGAACCTCTCGAGAGTCCGGAACCCGATGATCGCAGCGAAGGGACCACAACACGGAGCTTATGAAGTGAAGGACCGGATCTACAAAGGTTGTAATCCCTCTCACTTAGTTTTAAACTGTTTAACATGTTAGTTTTCGCCTAATCTCTAGTTTAAAGATCCGCCTTCGAGTTGTTCGGCACGGCTAAAATTTTAATCGGGCATGGTTGATGCCTCGTAGACCCTTGTGCGCGTGCCTAGCAACCCCTACACCATACACCTCCTGATGGACTTGGCTTAGTAGATGTTAGACCAGACCCGAGTCATACCTCTTTCAAAACTAACGAATCGGGAGTATCTTAAGGACAAATAAAGGGATAATACGGGTATTTTCAAAAGACGTATCTATTCTTAAAAACACCGCAACCCTTATTTTACTAAAAACCCCGATTCGTCTTATTTCAAATGGCACCACTACATGACATGTACATATTGGTGTAGATTCTTCACTGCTGCATTGATCATTCGATTCCGCATCGCATTGCATGTGTTTATTTCTATATTGCAATCATGCTGTTAGGACACCCGCACTATTATCGATGATGCATATGTTCCACGTACACTTGCTTGCCGGCTCACACATTTCATCATCGATAATTGCCATGTCACTACACAGTAGTATTATTGCATCAGGATATGACCTTGTATGTGCATACCACTATTATATGTTGCATGATATACTGTTATGCTTACATTTCTTTTACATGTCGCATACATCATGCTTTTTGATTATACGCATTGAGATATGTTGTTTCCTTGATATTTCGGGATTTGGGAACCGTGGGTAATTCAAAGAGAATATGTAATTGTTTTAAAAACTCGGTTACCCTTGATATGATATTTCGGTGCGTCCACCATGTGTTTTCTCGGTGCTGAGAGCGACATGTGAAACCCGACTCGAGGAGGCGGATGAGGCCGATTGCGGGTACATGGTGGACCCGGTATGGTTCCCCGGGGCAAGAAATGTTTTTCGTAGAGTAGACGATGAGCCTGGCAGGGTGGCGAGTACCTACCGGTGATTGGTTGGACCTGGCGCTTATCCGGAGGATACCGACCATAGTCGATAGATGGACATGGGTTGACCCGTGCTGCCGGGGCCGAGGGCCGATACCGCAGACGGAGCCCCATATGGACGAGGATTTACGTGCCGATGCTAGGCACAGGTTTCATGATGTTTCCATGATTTTGATTATATCCTCACATTTACATGCATGATCCATATTGTCATTTGGGTGACAGGTGGACGGGATCCACATTTATACAGACTAGTATTACATTGATCATACTTCATTTGTATATATAACAGGGTATGAGGGCGCTGTTATATATACCCTTACACCAATATTAGTGGAATGGGACGCTAATATATGTGTATCGATATTCATTTTTATACTTCATCATATTTACTTCATGCAGACATACCTTATGTTTATGACATGTTATTACCTGAGACATTGACACGAGTTTTTGGCACTACCTACATGTTTAGATGTTACCTTTGTAAGTCTACGCTAGCGCCCCGGCAGTCTACAGACGCCAAATGCGGAACAAAAACTTTTAAACTGGCGCTATCGTATACTTTAACCCGGATCTGCCATTATTGCTAAACTAACAAACTGTAAAGAGTGTAGGAAGATTATACCGAACGATCCGAGTCCTTCGTTCTTCAACCATCATCCCACGCTCCGTTGCGGCTGCTCCGATCTCTTCGATCTCCGATCTCCTCGTTGAGGTGGCACCACATGATCGATTCTTTAAATGGGCTCCCGCCTCTGACTCGAGGCAACTCGATCGTCAAGTTTGCTAAAAGAGACGACCAAGAATGATGTAGAGAATGAGTAGATGACTTTGTCTCACTTCGTCCAAATCCGTGGACGATCGGTTAATGAAGTTGCCGAAGGAATCGGGTGATGGAATGAAATGGACTGTGAAATTCCATACACCGATAAAACCTATCATAATCTTTTCTAGCAAATGAAAACTCAAGTGAGAGAGTGAATGAGAGAGGAGGCCTTTCATTCATATATGAAGGAGGAGGGTGAGTGTAGGAGGAGATAAGGAGGTGACCATAAACCACCATCCTTATCATAATATGAACACATGAAAATATCAACATAAAGATCTTAACCAAAACAAGAATGTAATGAAACCAAAGCATGAGTCACTTAGCCTTGTCACAAATTCTAGAACCTTCTAGAACCTTCTAGAAGCACGACTCACTCTCATCCAAGAAAAGATAAATCCGCCTTTAACCAAATGTTAAAAGACGGCTGATAGAAAACTGGAAACTGGCAACTTCCAAAAGTGATCCTGAAACGACTTTCAGGAAAACCCCGAAACTGTATAAATATACCCGCATTTGTATTACGACCGAATACAAATGCAACTGAGACAAAGATATTATACCTACTCAATATAATACTCGGATCCAGCTTAAACCAAAGCCGACCAGTATTATCTGCCCGAAAAATAACACGTGCGTAAACGCACGTGCATTTTCCGAACCCTGCCATAAAACCATACGGCCTCTACAACGTTTCACCCGAACTTGGGAAACTGTCTGTGGGGGACTCTAATGACTCGTCAGTACCCTGGCAGTGGGTTTAACCACAAACCGTCAGCGGCACTAGCAATGCGTAACGGCTGCCCATGGACTGACCTCAAGGGAGACCGATGAGTGCACTCAAGGAAGGCCGATGAGCGAACTCATCCAGAAACCCTACTGAGCCTAACAGTGACAATGTATATACAGTCCGGTCCGTTCGTCTATGAGTATCGCATATCCGCCTAGGGGGCTAGTAACGTCAGACCCCCAAAAGCAGTATAAGTCGTGTCGGAGTATAGCCCAATAACACCCTGAGATACTACTGGAGTACCTACCAGTAAATCTCCTGCCATGGCCATGGACTTTGTGTAATGGCTCTCCTAGACACTGCACGACCTCGCCCCCAATACCGGGAGAGACGAATCCCCTGCCGATCCGCTCACGTGCCTCCATATGGCTCGGGACTGTACCCAAAAGCTACCTGTTTGCACGACTCCTTTGAGCCGTGGTAGTGTAGAAATCAAAGCACAGTGGGAACTCACACGAGACAAATGACGACCTCAGGTCGATGAACTAACCTGTATACATGTCACCAGGGAACTGCTATCTGACGGTAGATATAATACTAACTAGCAGATTCCCGGCGAGTCCTGTCCGGTGTACTCATAACCCAATGAGCACCTGTATACATCTTAGGTGATCCAACTGACACCAGTGGCTTGTGAGACCGGCCACCGCCCCTCGTCGGGGTCTCGACTGTACACACTAGTCTACTCCGGAGTATCGATGCCCTGTTTCGAAACTCCCACGACTAGGGACCACAATTAAGGATATGCATATAAACTACCCAACTCTCACGTATATGATCGCCATCATACTGTTGGTAGTAAAGCAAGATCCTAAGGGCTCTATCAAAGTGTAACATGCAATCAGTCACCTGAACATGTACACGACTGATAAAGGCAAACCAGATAGCATACTATCATCTCGAGTAAGACTGTCCTACCGGGATAGGTCCTCCGCAATCATTGCAATCACGTACCTGCGATCCAATAATTGACTATGAGGGCACTATCTCCAACAATCTCCCACTTTCACTCAAGGCTAATATTGCGATGTCGACTACTCACAGCCCGTATGAAACCGAACATCCAACTCCTCTACTAATCAGTTTCACAAAGCCCGTTTGTAAAACTATTGTGTTCGAGAAATAGCCTCAGTGAGTGGATCCGCCTAGAAGTATCTTTCTATATCTCTCTTAATCTCAAGTTCGCGGAGAATTCCATCTCCCGAATTGAGTAGTACCTGTCTTAGAACATGTCTGGATATCTGATGGGACCTTAGTTCATAAATGAACTCCAAATCCAAACTTCTTAGACTGTATCGATCACTGAACCTAATCAGTATCGGGCACCATGCCACCCACAGTATCCTCTTGAACCACCTGTCCATAATACTGTCCCTCTTCGTCAGAGGGAAAAACTATAACTCTGACAATCACTCTGTCAACCATGTCACCTTTGAAGCCTGGAATGATAATCGTCCCCCGAAGGAGGCTGCCGTCATCAAATCCGTAGAACATGCACTTATGTTCTGAAACTGCTTCCTTATGTTTCTCCAGGATTGGATTAATACAAACTTATTGCATCTAGTGCAAAAACAATATTTGGTGTGGTACTTGACATCTCATGATTGACTCAATTGCCTAAGCAAGTGATCTGCCAATCATGCACATCCCTCTCCCCTTTAGTCTGTAAGACACCTTTAGAGAGGGTGACTCCATCACCTGCAGGTACACCACCATGCTAGGAGTCAACTATTCCAAAAACCATTAGAATATCTGTCAAAGTACCCACATTGGGAAACTACCCAAATCCAGATCTAAAACCATAGATCTAGAAACCAGAATGTTAAATATTATATCCATATCCTGTCTGGAGAAACAACTATGTGACGACCACAGTACAATCGATCGTAGTATAGGAATTTTACTTCCTACTCTGTGTATGTCATCCAGATACCATGACATCACACCCTACTACCTTCTTAACTGATCCATCCCCTATTCTGATTGAAGTCAAACCCATGACTGTCACATCAAAAAATAGATGATCTATCTCCGCTATAACTGCTCAAGTCTATAAATAGATATAAGCATCTTGCCCACTATGCTTCCGTTGCTCCCACTGACTACGACAACCCTCCTACCGGGTCTCATAACCTGGAACAACAGTAGTGTCAAGTCTGGGTAGATAAGAACCTCCCTGTCACCATCCTTGAGGCTACCGAAGTACCTCTCGGGTGTCTGAGGTTACCTACCATATCTGCGGAGTGGCTATTGGAATGTCAAACCTGATTGAATGTATAGGTCCTATTAAATTTTCCGTAATCGTTTGCGGTTCTGGAATCACTTCCAGTTCTACCATACTCCCACTACTGTTTTCTGAAAAAGATCCATTTTTACTAAAACTGTGGCGAGTCAAGAACAATATCACTATTGATCTTCCAAATGGTAGAATATCAACCCTCGTCATAGCTAGGGTCAACCCACAAACAGCCATTACAGAAACGTGCCCTGAGTTATCCAGAGTCTGGTTTTAAGCATAAGCTGGACAACTCCCCGTACCTTAATATCTTTTAAGGTACGATCCATTCTATATCCAATACAGAAACTTTGGCACTTATTTAATTGGAACCATATTCAAATCATGCAGCTGTCTCCAGTGCATATCAACTTAATGGAAAGAGGCTAATCAGCATTACTCAACTTAGGAATCCATCCAATTATGAGTAACCTGAAAGAGAAACACGTTTCTCAAAACCATCACTATCATCTGAATACCAATCACAAGAATCTACATCTTCGATCTCTTTGAAGAATCCCGATACTTGTGACACCTGGTTCTCTACTTTATTCTTATACCCACAACTTCTCAAAACTTAGACCTTGTATTTCTACGAAACACTCGTCTAAATACTAGAGAAGTTATAAGTAAACAGAACATGGTACGAGGACCTACCCCTTTGTCCTGATGGACACTTGGACAACATACAATACTCTGTATAAGTCCGCTGAGTTAAACAACTCAAAACCTGTGCGTCGTAGGTAGAAAACTGTACCCTGGCGATTTCCTCAAATATCACCAATTACAACGAATTCCGATATAATGAGGATGATTACCTAATTCCCAATATCTTACTCCCACTCATCATCTGTAAAACCATACAGATATGAGAATGAAACCTGGTAAATACATACCCTTGGAGTAAGTGTCTAATCGGGAAAACAGTTTTTCCTTTAACAATGCACTGAAACATGAAAATGTTTCGTAGGGGTATCTTGGTATTCATAGCAATGCCTCTTCCATAATCCAATTCATGACTTTAACCGTATATTTTATTTCCATCTCTCCAAATCCCTTTATTTGTCTTTAGTCGTTACCTTCTGTACACCATCGTTAGGCTAAATGGTTTTCTTCCTTCCCTACCGTTCGGCACCAGCCTATGGTTTGGAAGAAGACTATCCAGTAAGCATAATAGGTGTACCCTCCTAAACCAAGGAGTACTCGCATCTCGAGAGAAGGTGACGATAAAAGACAACTGAATAATACCTTATTCTTTTTAAAGGTGAAATAGGAGCGGCGATGAAGTACGCGGTTTTGGTCGTGAATGATATTAGTCGCAATTTACTTTGCCCTCTTTCTAATCCCTTTATTTTGTCTTTACATATTACCTTCTGCACACCCTACTTAGGCTAATTGGTTTTCTTCATTCCCTACCTTTCGGCACCAGCCTATGGTTTGGAAGAAGACTATCCAATAAGCGTAATAGGTGTACTCTCCTAAACCAAGGAGCTCTCGCAACCTGAGAGAAAGTGATAATAAAAGACAACTGAATAAACCAATTCTATTTCTCCTGAACCTGGATCCATCCTCGAAGAAGTCCCTTCGAGTTCGTATATAACCATACGATGGCTCTATCCAATGGAAGTGGATATCCGTAGTAATACGGGTGTTCTGAGAAATTCAAAGGGTAAAAGAAGGAGTGGCAATGACTTATGCAACTCAGACAATCCAAAAGCCAGTATTTTAAGAAGGTTCGGTCAACCTGGTCACTGAGTCATAGTCTAGGGTCGGTCAAAGGTCGCTGCCAAAAAGAGAGAGAGAAAAGAAACACTCTGCGTGCACTCTAACCTAGATCAGAATGGTCATCATTTTATCTAATCCGGAAACCTCCCACTGTCCTGTCAAATTCTCCTCCAAACCTAAAGAAGAATCAATCGGGATCACCCGAAGAGTAAACCAACTCATCAGTGGGAATCGGGATCCAACTCTCATCGCATGATAACGTGATGGAATGCATCCACGTTACTCATACTCCAGAAGGTATGCGCATACTTGGCAAGTTTCAGTTTCTTTAGAAACTCCCGATATGATTTTTGCCCCATGCTCTTATAACCTTGGCGTTGGTCAAAATGTCATAAGTCACATGCCAAGTTCTACCCGTCACTATCTTGCCAATTTGAACCCACCCGCACATGCCCTTGACGTTGGCCAAAAATGGCAGAACGACTGTCCCAAACTAACTCATCTATCTATGCAACAATTGAATACCCAGCAGCTACCAAACACTATGCCTTGGCGTTGGTCAAAATACATAGCTTGAATACTACTGAATATCCAAAAGAAGTGACGGAGGGCTACGGCTGGTTTTTGGCGAAAAACCTTTAGCGTAGTGAACTTGATATCGCTGAAGGAACCTGATAGCCTTTTAAAATATAGTGGCGAAAACCTTTTTCTAAAGAGGTCACTCCCGGTAAAGGGATCTCGGCTCTTTCCTCCTGGAATGAGGTGCAGGATATTCCACTGAATACCGCTATGCAAAGCAACTTGTAATCGACTATAGTAAAGTTATTACCCTGACGCAAACTTTTGCCCAAGGGGTCGGTCCCGGTGAAGGGATATCAACCCTTGCCCCGTCGAATGAGGTGAAGGATATTCCACTGAATACCGCTATGCATAACAAAAGGAAACGTCTTTGTAACAACACTTTTTAAATTTGTTCCAACAACTGTAAACAGGTTTGTTTAACTTTGCATTGATCAGAATCAACGCAGTCCCATCAATTAATCACACCAGAAAAGAACGAAAATAAAATGTACGTATATGCCATCCGCATTCGTCACTGGGTCCCGCCATCACCCGTTAGGTTACTTAACTAACGACAGAGCGGGGACTGGACTAGCGCGGGTGTAAAACATATACAACATCTAATAGTATATAAACCAATATACATAATCGCTCCAGGCGTGATAGTATGCAACATTACAGAAAAGTAATAAGCATCACAGAACAATACAGATAATCTGGGATCCCCGAGTTTCACAGAGCCGCTGCTGAAACTCGACGTTCCCCTATCATGTGGATAGCCTGTGCAATGAAACCTAGACCTCTACGGGTGCGGCAAGTTACCCGCCAAAACCTGAAGCGAGGCAGTCCCCCACAGCATAGTGAATAGAACACCCTGCACTTCACGGAATCCGGTAAATTGAGCACCTCTCCTTGGGTCAACCTGTACCCCCTACGAGTGCGGCGAATAGTCTGCCAATTTTAGAGTGGGGCCCCTCTGCCTCCCAAAGCCATGAGATGCGGACCCGTTGCCCTCCAGAACCCGGCTATCCGTGCACTCCGTCTCGGGGCAAAACCTAGTACAGTAATGAAAAATAGTACAATAGGTACATCGACCGCAACCTGGTCGTGCCCCAAAAGAATATTATACAACAGGCAGTGACGGCAGTCCACAAGTTGGACGCTCGCCCCGCAATATCAAATGTACAAATAAACACAAACTGTACTACCATTGCACACTGCTATTCACCACGACAAATCCGCAACATCACAGCACAACACAGAACATCAACGCGAATGTCACGTTCGCAAACCCGTCTAAAAGAACTATAGCAATCGGACGCGGTTTACCGATCAAATGACATTCCCGGTCGGAGATATAATATAAGCACTGTAAACTAACGTGTTTAAATTTCGATCGACCAAATATCAAAAAAATGGGCCCCACGACTTACTGGTGAACAGTAACAAAACCTGGGCCAAAACGATATTTACCAAAAAGCCCAATTTCCAACAGAGAAACTACTGTAGAATTTTGACCAACTGATTCGACTTTACTGCGGCGGATCCGCGGCCAAACCCACGCTTGGGCCGCGGATCCGCGGCTGAACAGTCGATTCACTTAGACGAATTTCTCCAGTATTCCTAAAAAACCCTGCACAGATTTTTAAGACATGTAGAATTCATTTTTGACACCGTTTAAAAACAACAGAAACTGTCGGGCAAGAAAATTGTGTTTTTCGATTTTCGATTCGATCGATATTTTAAACGCGTTAGCACAAGTTAGCATAGCAAAATGGTGAGGCTCTGATACCACTGTAAGTCTACGCTAGCGCCCCGGCAGTCTACAGACGCCAAATGCGGAACAAAAACTTTTAAACTGGCGCTATCGTATACTTTAACCCGGATCTGCCATTATTGCTAAACTAACAAACTGTAAAGAGTGTAGGAAGATTGTACCGAACGATCCGAGTCCTTCGTTCTTCAACCATCATCCCACGCTCCGTTGCGGCTGCTCCGATCTCGTCGATCTCCGATCTCCTCGTCGAGGTGGCACCACATGATCGATTCTTTAAACGGGCTCCCGCCTCTGACTCGAGGCAACTCGATTGTCAAGTTTGCTAAAAGAGATGACCAAGAATGATGTAGAGAATGAGTAGATGACTTTGTCTCACTTCGTCCAAATCCGTGGACGATCGGTTAATGAAGTTGCCGAAGGAATCGGGTGATGGAATGAAATGGACTGTGAAATTCCATACACCGATAAAACCTATCATAATCTTTTCTAGCAAATGAAAACTCAAGTGAGAGAGTGAATGAGAGAGGAGGCCTTTCATTCATATATGAAGGAGGAGGGTGAGTGTAGGAGGAGATAAGGAGGTGACCATAAACCACCATCCTTATCATAATATGAACACATGAAAATATCAACATAAAGATCTTAACCAAAACAAGAATGTAATGAAACCAAAGCATGAGTCACTTAGCCTTGTCACAAATTCTAGAACCTTCTAGAACCTTCTAGAAGCACGACTCACTCTCATCCAAGAAAAGATAAATCCGCCTTTAACCAAATGTTAAAAGACGGCTGATAGAAAACTGGAAACTGACAACTTCCAAAAGTGATCCTGAAACGACTTTCAGGAAAACCCCGAAACTGTATAAATATACCCGCATTTGTATTACGACCGAATACAAATGCAACTGAGACAAAGATATTATACCTACTCAATATAATACTCGGATCCGGCTTAAACCAAAGCCGACCAGTATTATCTGCCCGAAAAATAACACGTGCGTAAACGCACGTGCATTTTCCGAACCCTGCCATAAAACCATACGGCCTCTACAACGTTTCGCCCGAACTTGGGAAACTGTCTGTGGGGGACTCTAATGACTCGTCAGTACCCTGGCAGTGGGTTTAACCACAAACCGTCAGCGGCACTAGCAATGCGTAACGGCTGCCCATGGACTGACCTCAAGGGAGACCGATGAGTGCACTCAAGGGAGGCTGATGAGCGAACTCATCCAGAAACCCTACTGAGCCTAACAGTGACAATGTATATACAGTCCGGTCCGTTCGTCTATGAGTATCGCATATCCGCCTAGGGGGCTAGTAACGTCAGACCCCCAAAAGCAGTATAAGTCGTGTCGGAGTATAGCCCAATAACACCCTGAGATACTACTGGAGTACCTACCAGTAAATCTCCTGCCATGGCCATGGACTTTGTGTAATGGCTCTCCTAGACACTGCACGACCTCGCCCCCAATACCGGGAGAGACGAATCCCCTGCCGATCCGCTCACGTGCCTCCATATGGCTCAGGACTGTACCCAAAAGCTACCTGTTTGCATGACTCCTTTGAGCCGTGGTAGGGTAGAAATCAAAGCACAGTGGGAACTCACACGAGACAAATGACGACCTCAGGTCGATGAACTAACCTGTACACATGTCACCAGGGAACTGCTATCTGACGGTAGATATAATACTAACTAGCAGATTCCCGGCGAGTCCTGTCCGGTGTACTCATAACCCAATGAGCACATGTATACATCTTAGGTGATCCAACTGACACGAGTGGCTTGTGAGACCGGCCACCGCCCCTCGTCGGGGTCTCGACTGTACACACTAGTCTACTCCGGAGTATCGATGCCCTGTCTCGAAACTCCCACGACTAGGGACCACAATTAAGGATATGCATATAAACTACCCAACTCTCACGTATATGATCGCCATCATATTGTTGGTAGTAAAGCAAGATCCTAAGGGCTCTATCAAAGTGTAACATGCAATCAGTCACCAGAACATGTACACGACTGATAAAGGCAAACCAGATAGCATACTATCATCTCGAGTAAGACTGTTCTACCGGGATAGGTCCTCCGCAATCATTGCAATCACGTACCTGCGATCCAATAATTGACTATGAGGGCACTATCTCCAACAACCTTGCCTCCTTAGCATGCTTCAGGTTTATTCTTTGACGTTTTTATCTGATTGTATTGACCTAGGATTATGTCATGCATTCGGTTTCTGTTTGTAGATATTCTCTATTCACGAGTTGGCAACTCACCCCCGTTGTGCCACAGTTCTTGCAGGTTTTGCCGTACAGGTTCCATAGCAGCATTTCTGGCACACTACTTCCTTGCGGGTGAATTACATTTGGTAGGTGGGTTCTTTTGCGTCAAGGACCACCATTGTACTTGTCTTATTCCTTTGTATCTAGAATTCCATCAACCAAAACTTGTATCTTGTTTCAGACTTAGACACTAGTGATGTATTATTTCGACCTTAGAGTCGTGCTTAGTAGTATTACGGTTTTCATGCTTATTGAGTTTCTTTTGGATTTGACCCTCGCCATTCGGCGTTGTATATTATATTGTTTGTGTGGTTGTGACCGTCGATTGACGAAGAGCTAGCTCCCGCTTGGGGATGCCTTTTATCATTGCATATATATTGTTCTTGTTGTACCCCGTTCGGGGCCAGTATTTACAAAAGAAACTCTGCCGAAATTTTTAGAAAAGACTTTACATTTTTTTTAAATACATATTCGGCTTAGTTATTTAAAAACCTTGACTTCAAACATGTTTTTCTTCACTTCTTTACACTAGTTTTCTTTATTTACTCTTAAAATGGTTTTAGATTTCTGGGCTTTTGGCTTACTTGGATCAGATGGAGTCCTATAGACTTCATATGGTTCAAGGGCCAGTCACGTGCTCTTTCGGGTCGTGACAGAGGCGAATGCGGATGGCATAAGTGTACGTCGTATTTATCTTTGATGTTTATGTAACTTAAATGATGGGACTTCATTAATATGATTAATGAAAGAAAAGAAACTTAAAAGATGTTGTGGAATCGAATTTTCAAAAACAGGAAGCTACAGTTCTTGCTTTGCATCGCGGTGTTCCTTGTAGAACATCCTGCACCTTATTCGATAAGGAAAGGACCGAGATCCCTTCACCGGGAGTGACTCCTTTAGCAATAACTGGCAGATGCTACAACCCTCGGTTTGTATTTTGATTGCTTCTATAGTTTTTGCTTTGTACAGTGATGTATGGGATATATTCTGCACCTCATTCGACGAGGAAAGGGCCGACGATCCCTTCACCGGGAGTGACCCCTTTAGCAAAACTAGAAAAGCCTAAAAAACACTCCATTTTAAAATCATTTGATTCTACAACGATATCAAGTTCATTACGTAATAGGTTTTCAGAAAAACCTGTCGTAGCCCTCCGTCATTTCAGATAAGTCCTACTTAGTATTCGTGCTACGTTTGTTGACCTCCGTCAAGGCGTAGTGTGCGGTAGCTAACTAGTATTTATCTGCTTATGCATATGATGCAGATTGGGTTAGGGTAGTCGTACGGACTTGTTGACCTCCGTCAAGGGCCGTGCGGGTGGGTTTGATTCAATCAAGAAATGACGGGTTGAACTTGACTAGTAGCCTATGGTTTGTTGACCTCCGTCAAGGTCATAGGGTGCTGGAGGCAAAATTATCGGGAATTTCAAGTGTTGAAATTTGCAATGAGATTGCATACCTTCTATGAGATAGTTGGATCCTGATACCCGCTGCGAGTAATTGTTACTCCTGGGAGAGTTTTACACATTACAATTAGCCGATCAAGTAGGTGTCTAGAAAGGTGTCAACGGGGTTGCGCCTCTGGGAAAACGAGGTTTACTGTAATTAGGTCCGTGCGAAAGCACGGGGAACCTCCCTCAAAGTACCGACACTGGCCTGGTTGAAAGATTGGCGAACTTGTAATTTGTAATTAATCCCGGCTAGTCTTTCCTTTTAGGGTTTGAAGGAATATTTGATAAAAACAGTTGGAGCCATCCTGATTAGATAAAATTATAACCAATCTGATCTTGCAAGAGCGCACGCCGAGTGTTTTCTTCTCTCTCTCTCTAGGTAGCGACCATATCACGCCTTAATCAAGATAATAAAACAGATATATTGACCGAACCCGCTTGTTATACTGAGCTGGGGAACGTTGGTCCCGCTCCAACTTATAATTGTTATAAGACCGAGCAGGAATTAGGGATTACCAGAATTCCCGTGCCGCCCAAACGAAGAGAGTGCATATTGATGCATCATCTTCGGGTATGTTCATTACAGAGAACTGTTTCTCAAATGTCCTTTACGTCCTGGGTATATGATACCGCATCAGGATCCCGCATATGTAATCTGTTACATGGTCTACAGATAGGTAAAGAACTGAGAACGGGTGATAAGTTTCATGAAGCAGAAAACGGTGCAAGTGTTGCAGCCAAGTCTGTTGGTCACTGTCACCCTGTATTACCAGAATACATTGATTCTGAACAAATGTTATTAGATACCGAACCTGATATACGAAATCATATCAGTCTCTTTATTTAGGTAAAGAAGGATATAATTTTGTATTGTTGGATAATGTTTTGAACATTTCCTAAATCAAGAGTTGATCGGTTCAGGCACATTATCTAAAAACACTAACGTTCTAAATCAAACTACAGTTCATAGTATACAGAACACACACAAGAGGAAGAGTTCAGAAATGAACGGGTCCTTCTTGAGGTATTGTAGACTAGGTCATATCAATGCGACCCGACTAGCTAAGTTGCACATAGATGCATATTTAAATCTGTTTGAATTTACATCCTGTGAAAACTTGCAGGTCATGTCACAAAGATAAGATGACCACAGCTCTGTTTATTGGAAGCAGAGAAAGAGTTAGTGAACTCTTGGGATGATACATGTTGATGTATGAAGGTCCCCTGTCTACAAATGCCAAGACCTGTTCTTTGTACTTCATTACATTCTCTGATGATCTCTCAAGATTCAGATATATGTTCCTGTTGAAACACAAGTCCGAACCTTTTGAGATATTCACAGAATATAAGTTTGAAGTAGAGAACCATAAACAGGTAAAAGTATTATGTCCTTTGATGTGATCAAGGAGGAGAATACTTGAGCACGGAATTCCTGGACTATTCTAAAGGAGAATGAGATTCTCTCTCAGCATTACTCCTCCGTATACACCATAGCACGATGGTATATCGGGGCGGAGCAATTGCACCCTATGTGATATGGTGTGCTCTATGATGAGTACTACTGAGTTTCCAATTTCCTTTTGAGAGTTATGCGCTTGAGAAGATGCATACCTATTGAATAGGGTTCCAATCAAATCAGTTTCCTACCACTTCATATGTGATATGGAAAGGGAAGAGTCCATATCTTAAGTTTGTTAAGATTTAGGGTTGTCCGGCCTATGTCTAAAAGCAAAATCCGGACAAGCTCAAGGCAAGGTCAGTTATGTAGAACTGGAAAGGTTCCAGCTATACAAACTACAGCTGATGATTTGGTAGAACCAAAGGATTCAATAGAATCTAACGAACCTCGGCCTCTCCGCCGATCTAGTAGGGTTCCTCACCCACCTGAGAGATATTTTGGTTTATCTATGACGGTGGGAGCGAGGATTGCATCATGAGATGATGACCCAACTAGTTTCGAGCTGGCCATCAGGAGTGGGACTCTGTAAGAATGGCTGGATGTTTATCGATCTGAGATGGAATCCTTATACACCAACAAAGTATGGACTTTGGTTGCTATATCAGAAGGGTTAAATTCCCATCAGGAGCAAGTATATCTTGAGAAGATTACTTGGTGTACATGGAAAAGTTGAGACATTCAAAGCTAGATTCGTTAAAGGTTTGCATCATAGACAAGTTGTGGCTAACGATGAAACCTTTTCTGGGGCCTATGCTTAAGTTCATCCAGATCCTACTTGCTACGGCTACATACCATGACTACGATATCTGGCGGTTGGGTGTCTTGACTGCTTTTCTAAATAAAGATTTAGAAGAGGTAGTTTATAAGTACACAGCCAGAGGGCTTCGTAGACAGTGGGAGCAGCGGAAACGTGTGCAAGATGTTTTATATGATAAAGAAGGCATCGCGGAGTTGGAACGTCTGTTTTGATGTAGTAGTCAAAGAGTTTGACTTCATCAAAATGGTAGATGAACCTTGTATATACAAAAAGGTAGTAGGGAGTATGGTGGTGATCCTCGTAGAGTACGTGGATGACATACTCTTGTTATGGAAGGAGTTTCCTATGCTACGCTCGGTCAATCTCCGCTTATCACAATGATTCTCCATATAGGATGAAAGCGATACCTACTAAATCCTAGGTTTTGGATCTATGAGATAGATCTAATTGGATATTAGGATACTCACTAGTTGTAGTGAGATGGTATCAATTGTTCTTAGGGAGAATCACTGGAAAGGTTCCAGGGTGATAAGGATCACTGAATGTCAGTCGCAGGCATTGTCTTTACCCTCAGTAGAGGGACGGTATGTTGGAAGAGTTCCAAGCTAGATACTGTGGCATACTAGACGATAAAGGCTGGATACATCGCTACTTGAGATGCTACCAAAGAGGCAGTCTGGGTGTATATTAGTTCATGAGATGAACTTCGTTCCTCCCATTGTGTGACAATGGAGTTGTGGCTTATGCCAAGGAACGCCCGTCCCATCAGTGATCCAGACATATTCTAAGGCAGTATCACCTGATCGTGGAGATAGTTGATCTCCAGGGGATTAAGGTTACGAGAGTAGATTCTGAGGACAACACGGCGGATCCACTCACTAAAGGCCTTTTCCCAGAGAAAGACTTTTATGGGATGGTTGAGTATGAGATACTTCAACCACTGCTATCAGATGGCCCTAGTGCAAGTGGGAGATTGTTAGTTATATGTATGCCCTAGAGGCCATTAATATACATATGATGTATATTGTAGTGGATGCTTGGACATATATAGGGATGACTTTCTTTCTCGATATGATAGTATGCTATCTGGTTACCCTTTACCTTAACGTGTACACTGATTGTCTCTCTGTTACATGTTGGTAAAGCCCTTAGGATGTGTACTTGACTACCTGGACTATGATGTGGATCATACTAGTGGGGACATGGTAGTCCATAAGTACATCCTTCAAAGTCCCTAGTCATGGGTGTATCGAGATGGGGCATCGATATACCAGAGTAGACTAGCGTGTAGCTTCTCGACCCATATAGATGGGCAATGGATGATCCCATATCCATTGGTGTTTGACATCAGAGATAATATACGGGTGCTCAGTGGAGACTGGGTATACTGGACGGACTCGTCGAGAACTCCCAGATGGTATTATACCTCACGTCAGATGGCAGTTCTCTGGTGACACTGGTACAGAGTAGTCTGTTGACCCGAGATCGTCATAGAGTCTTGTGAGATTCCCACTGTGCTTTGATCTCCACCTTACCATGTCCAAGAGGGCGTGCAAAACGGTGGTTTTTGGGTACAGTCCCGAATCACATGGAGGCAATGAACGATAGGAGGGGATTCGTCTCTCCCGGTATAGGGAGTTGATGTTGCGCTGTGTTCGATTGGCTATAACCGAAAATCCCTGGCCATGGTTGCTGAGATTTACTGGTAAGTGTTACCAGTAGTTTCTCGAACTGTTATAGACCTCATATCGACATGACTTATCGAGCTAATGGGGTCTGACGTTTTCCACCCCTAGGCGAGATATGCAACATATCAGACAAACAGACCGGACTGTACGGTAAGTGTTACTGGTTGGATTCACAGGAGTGTGAGCGGGCTTGCTCGTTGATCTTCTGATCGCTCAATACCCGGGTGGCCGATTGTTAGTTATATGTATGCCCTAGAGGCCATTACTGTACATAGGATGTATATTGTAGTGGATGCTCGGACATATATAGGGAGGACTTTCTTGCTCGACATGATAGTATGCTATCTGGTTACTCTTTACCTTAACGTGTATACCGATTGTCTCTCTGTTACATGTTGGTAAATCCCTTAGGATGTGTACTTGACTACCTGGACTATGATGCGGATCATACCAGTGGGGACATGGTAGTCCATAAGTACATCCTTCAAAGTCCCTAGTCGTGGGTGTATCGAGACGGGGCATCGAAATACCAGAGTAGACTAGCGTATACATTCTCGACCCATACAGATGGGCGATGGATGATCCCATATCCATTGGTGTTTGACATCAGAGATGATATACGGGTGCTCAGTAGAGACTGGGTACACTGGACGGACTCGCCGAGAACTCCCAGATGGTATTATACCTTACGTCAGATGGCAGTTCTCAGGTGACACTGGTATAGAGTAGTCTGTTGACCCGAGATCGTCATAGAGTCTTGTGTGGTTCCCGCTGTGCTTTGATTTCCACCTTACCACGTCCAAGAGGGCATGCAAAACGGTGGTTTTTGGGTACATTCCCGAATCACATGGAGGCAATGAGCGATAGGAGGGGATTCGTCTCTCCCGGTATAGGGAGTTGATGTTGCGCTGTGTTCGATTGGCTATAACCGGAAATCCCTGGCCAGGGTTGCTGAGATATACTGGTAAGTGTTACCAGTAGTTTCTCGAACTGTTATAGACCTCATATCGACACGATTTATCGAGCTATTGGGGTCTGACGTTTACCACCCCTAGGCGAGATATGCGACATATCAGACGACGAGACCGGACTGTACGGTAAGTGTTACTGGTTGGATTCACAGGAGTATGAGCGGGCTTGCTCGTCGATCTTCTGATCGCTCAATACCCGGGTGGCCGTTACGTTTGGCAGACCGCTTGCGGCTTGTGGGTGTTTGATATGATCATCACCCGCTGCCGGCGTATTGACGAGTCTTTAGAGTCCTACACAGAGGTTTCCTGGCTCAAGCGAAACGAAATAGGAGCGCATATGAGATATGTGCGGGACCGAGAATAATGCGTGTATGTGATACCGTATTCTATTCTCGCGATGAATGTATCGATTGGTTGTATGCGATATAACCTAGTTATCGAATCAAAGGGTTGATTCGATAAGCCGATACATTGGATGTTAGTCGGTTGTATGCGATATGACCGGATCGTTAAATTAAGTGTTGATTTAATGATTTAATGCATAATTATATATTTGATATATTACTTTGCATTAACTAGTATTGGTTCACTTTAAATGGATTTTCTCACTTGATGTGCACATTGTATATGTGATATACTTTTGTACACTTGTTTGTATCATGTTTGATGATACAAGCTCACTTGTGTTTGTGTAAAGTTTAAACCTTGGTTAAGTAAATGGTTAGGGTTTTGTTTAATTTATTTATTCATTTATTGATTTTTTTATTTCATTTTGGCAAAAGGAAAATGGTGGCTAATTTTGTTTCTTTGTTGAAGCTTCATGAAGCTTTGAAAAAGTCCACCATTTTTGTTTCATGCCTAACCTAACCATTCACCTAACTATAGTTTTATCTCTACACATTACCATGGTTGGTTTATGATAAGATTTCTATTATTTTCTATTTTAAAGATAACTTATCATATTCAATCATCTTCTTCCTCTTCTTCTTCTTCATGAAGAAACCTTGCTCTATCAATGGCAACTTGAGCAAATGAGTGAGAAATCCAATTCTAAAGTGAACCCACTTCCTATTTCTTCATCCTCTACCTCTTGCCAAGTGGTAGAGTGTGTTTTCTTCAGAAGTTTCATGACTTGGTGAAGTTGGAGCTTGATCTAGTGATGCCTCGACGTAGATCTTCTTCGGCATCGACGTCGACGACCTAGCCCGCCAATTTCTCCGATGAAGCCGATGCTAGAGTCTTGGATTCGATTTGGACAGCGGAGAGGACTTCATCGCGGAGCTATGGAGGTGGATGACCGGATCTACAAAGGTTGTATTTTCGTTCTTTTAGTTAAAGTAGTTAACTAGTTTCTTTTGTCGCCTAATCTCTAGTCAACGATCCGTATTAAGGTTTCTCGGCACCCGTAAAATTTTGAAATTGGCATGGTTGATGCCTTGCGAGACCTCGTTAGTGTGCCTAGGAACCCTACAGTGGTATCAGAGCCTAGCTAGAGCCTTAGTCGAAGCGTAGACGGAGTTTGAAGTCCGATCGAATCAAAACCCTAACCCGAATATGCTCTCTGGACTTTTTCTAAAAACTGGTTTTTTTCCAGATTAAAAATTTCTAAAAAATTCAGCAGGGTCTTATTAGAATTACTGTGAAATCCGTGGGGCTAATTCTTCAAAAGTGCGGCGGAACCGCGGCAGAAGCCTGGCTTCTACGGCGGTTCCGCGGCCATTTGATGACGTCACCCTTCCTATTTTGCACAGTAATTCCTCTTTCACAGTGCTGAGTTTTATGGGAATTTTTAATATTTATTCAAGAGTTGAATTTTCTGGGTTGTTTTGGGGATTCGATGATTCGATCGGATTATCAGATTTTATCTATGTGGATTACGGATAATTTTTGAATATGTTAAAAAGTTCGACCGGATATAAATACCCACTTTTTCCCCTGTTGGGGAATTTCCAAGTGTTGGATTTTTTCGTGGTTTAAAGACGTTCTAAGTAGTGCAAGTAACGCGATGGACCCTCTAGAAGACAACAAACCTTAACTCGATTATGTGACCGTCTTGAACTGCCCTTTGAACCTTCGGGTTTGGGGCAGTACGGCGTGCCACATGTGAGGCGTTGGCTTGACCCTTCTACGGCTGGACCGTTGGTACTGAGGCACGAACTGAATGTTTTTAGACTTGTTTCATGTGTTGATCTGTATCGGGAAAACTTGGGTGTTTGAATGTTCGATCGGAAAGTTTAACATTTTCTAATTATCTGGAATGGGATACAAT
This sequence comes from Agapanthus africanus, assembly GCA_030015575.1. NCBI lineage: Eukaryota > Viridiplantae > Streptophyta > Magnoliopsida > Asparagales > Amaryllidaceae > Agapanthus > Agapanthus africanus. The sequence continues at coordinate 159,868,502 of JASDDO010000031.1, read as the reverse complement.
ACTTGGAATCTACAAGTAGTTATGAGATAACTGAATGAATGTTATAAACATAGCACTTTAGTCTTACTTGATCAGTTGCCACGGAATTTTGATGTGATCAAAAGTCCGTCGCAATCACGTAGCGTACGCGGATACTCGCCGATAAACTTAATAGACAGCCTCACTCCATAGCCCTGACCAAGTGACTGTAGGAGAACCCCGTCACCGAAAGCATCCGTTCGGGGTGCTCGCGGCAGCGGTGTTCCGCCTTGGTGCACTTCGTCGACGGCGTCGGGGGTGCGGCCGCCTACTGAAGTTTGCGACGAGTATTCGATCAAAATTGTTGGGAATCTTGTTGAATTGCCCGACTTGGTATTGAAAAGTGTTTTCGATTTTGAGACTAAAATGCGGGGTTTATAATTATTAGGCATGCGATGTCTAAGTAATTCATTTGGTCAGGCATGCGATGTCTGAGGTGGTTGCGGATTCCAACTGTTGTAGTTTTACACTTTCTTTTCTGTGACCGTAAGTGTAATATGTGATATCGCCGGTTTCGTTGCTATATGTCAACGACAATTGGGATGCGCATATTTACTTACGTTGATGACATGTGATGTTATGTGTTGCTGGATATGTTATATTGGATCGTCGTGTTTGAATAGCCGGGGGGTTTTTATGTGAGATGAGTGTTTTTCATTTTCATTCATGTAAAAACTGTATGTAATATTCTTTTATTGGGGCACTTCCAGGTTGCGGAAGTTGTCACCCTTTGTATATTATTTACTTTTCCGCACTAGGATAGACCCAAGGAGGAGGGCACAAGTAACCAGGTTCTGGAGTCCAGTGGGAGACCAACTCGAGGAGTCGAATCCGGGTCTCCTAACTCTAGAATTGGTAGGGTTGCTTGCCGCTCTCGTAGGGGTCTAGGGGTGTGGGATTGGCTATTCATCACGACCGTGGAATCCGTGTTTTATACTGGCTCGTATTGAAAACACGGACGTCCTAGTATATCCAATATTTCATATGTTTCTTCTGCTGCGATATCTGTGATGTGATCATGTGATGTTCTGTGATAGATACAGTATATAATATATATGATATATTATATAGACGTTACTTATGTTTTACACCCGTGCTAGCCCTGCCCCGCTCGGCCTTTAGTTACCTAACCTAACGGTGCATGAGGGGACATCGAGACGAATGCGGATGGCATAAGTGTACGTCGTATTTATCTGTGATGTTTAGGTAACTTAAATGATGGGACTTCATTAATTTGATTAATGAAAGAAAAAGAAACCTCAGATGTTGTGGAATCGAATTTCAAAATAAAACAGGTAGCTACAGTTCTTTCTTTGCACAGTGGTATATATGGTATATCCTGCACCTTATTCGATAAGGAAAGGACCGAGATCCCTTCACCGGGAGTGACTCCTTTAGCAATAACTGGAAGATGCTACAACTCTCGGTTTGTCTTTTGATTGTTTCTATAGTTTCTGCTTTGCACAGTGATATATATGATATATCCCGCACCTCATTCGACGAGGAAAGGACCGACGATCCCTTCACCGGGAGTGACTCCTTTAGCAAAACTAGAAAAGCATCAAAAACACTCCATTTCAAAATTCATTCGATCCTACAACGATATCAAGTTCATTACGCAATAGGTTTTTAGAAAAACCTGTCGTAGCCCTCCGTCATTTCAGATAAGTCCTACTTAGTATTCGTGCTACATTTGTTGACCTCCGTCAAGGCGTAGTGTGCGGTAGCTAACTAGTATTTATCTACTTATGCATATGATGCAGGTTGGGTTAGGGTAGTCGTACGGCCTTGTTGACCTCCGTCAAGGGTCGTGCGGGTGGGTTTAATTCGATCAAGAAATGACGGGATGAACTTGACTAGTAGCCTATGGTTTGTTGACCTCCGTCAAGGTCAGAGGGTGCTAGGGGCAAAATTATCGGGAATTTCAAGTGTTGAAATTTGCAATGAGATTGCATACCTTCTATGAGATAGTTGGATCCCGATACCCACTGCGAGTAAGAGTTACTCCTGGGAGAGTTTTACACATTACAATTAGCCGATCAAGCAGGTGTCTAGAAAGGTGTTAACGAGGTTACGCCTCTGGGAAAACGAGGTTTACATTAATTAGGTTCGTGCGAAAGCACGGGGCACCTCCCTCAAAGTACCGACACTGGCCTGGCTGAAAGATTGGCGAAATTATAGAGTGTAATTAATCCCGTCTAGTCTTTCCTTTTAGGGTTTGAAGGAAGATTTGATAAAAACAGTGGGAGCCATCCTGATTAGATAAAATAATAACCAATCTATTCTTGCAAGAGCACACGCTGAGTGTTTTCTTCTCTCTCTCTCCAGGTAGCGACCATGTCACGCCTTAATCAAGATAATAATACGGAATATTGACCGAACCCGCTTGTTTTACTGAGCTGGGGAACGTTGGTCCCGCTCCAACTTATAATAGTTATAAGACAGAGCAGGAAATATGGGAATACCAAGATTCCCATGCCGCCCAAACGAAGAGAATGCATGCTGATGCATCATCTTCGGGTGTGTTCATTATACAGAACTGTTTCTCAATGTCCTTTACGTCCTGGGTATATGATACCGGATCAGGATCCCAGATATGTAATCTGTTACATAGGGCTACAGAAAGGTAAAGAACTGAGAACGGGTGATAAGTTTCATGAGGCAGAAAACGGGGCAAGAGTTGAAGCCAAGTCTGTCGGTCACTGTCACCCTGTATTACCAGTACATTGATTCTGAACAAATGCTATTAGATACCGAACCTGAGATACAAAATCATATCAGTCTCTTTATTAGTAAAGAAATGATAAAATTTTGTATTGATGGATAATGTTTTGAACATTTCCTATATCAAAAGTTGATCGGTTCAGGCACGTTATCTAAAAGCATTGATGTTCTAAATCAAACTACAGTTCTTAGTATAAAGAACACACACAAGAGGAAGAGTTCAGAAATGAACGGATCCTTCTTGAGGTATTGTAGACTAGGTCATATCAATGCGACCCGACTAGCTAAGTTACATAAAGATGCATATTTAAACTAGTTTGAATTTACATCTTGTAAAACTTGCCAGTCATGTCACAGAGATAAAATGACCATAGCTCTGTTTATTGGAAACAGAGAAAGAGTTAGTGAACTCTTGGGATGATACATGTTGATGTATGTAGGTCCCCTGTCTACACATGCCACGACCGGTTCTTTCTACTTCATTACATTCTCTGATAATCTCTCGAGATTCAGACATATGTTCCTGTTGAAACACAAGTCCGAACCTTTTGAGATATTCACAGAATATAAGTTAGAAGTAGAGAACCAAAATACGGGTATAAGTATTATGTCCTTTGATGTGATCGAGGAGGAGAATACTTGTGCATGGAAATCCTGGACTATTCTAAAGGAGAATGAGATTCTCTCTCAGAATTACTCCTCCGTATATACCATAGCACGATGGTATATCGGGGCGGAGCAGATACACTCTATTTGATATGGTGTGCTCTATGATGAGTACTACTGAGTTGCCTTTTTCCTTTTGGGAGTTATGCACTTGAGAAGCTGCATACCTATTGAATAGGGTTCCAATCAAATCAGTTACCTACCATTTCATATGTGACATGGAAAGGGAAGAGTCCATATCTTAAGTTTGTTAAGATTTGGGGTTGTCCAGCCTATCTCTGAAAAGCAAAATCCAGACAAGCTCGAGGCAAGGTCTGTTATGTAGAATTGGAAATGTTCCAGCTATACAAACTGCAGCTGATGATTTGATAGAACCAAAGGATTCAGTAGATTCCAACGAACCTCAGCCTCTCCGCCGATCTAGTAGGGTTCCTCACCCACCTGAGAGATACTTCGGTTTCTCTATGACAGTGGGAGTGAGGAATGCATCATGAGATGATGACCCAACTAGTTTCGAGCTAGCCATCAAGAGTGGGACTCTGTAAGAATGGCTGGATGCTTAGTGATCTGAGATGGAATCCTTATACACCAACAAAGTATGGACTTTAGTTGCTATATCTGAAGGGATAAATCCCCATGAGGAGCAAGTATATCTTGAGAAGATTACTTGGTGTAGATGGAAAAGTTGAGACTTTCAAAGCTAGACTTGTTAAAAGTTTGCATCATTTACCAGGCGTGGATTATGATGAAACCTTTTTCAAGTAGCTATGCTTAAGTCCATCCAGATCCTACTTGCCACGGCTACATACCATGACTACGATATCTGGCGGTTAGGTGCCATGACTGCTTTTCTAAATGATGTTTTAGAAGAGTGCGTCTATAAGTACACAGCCAGAGGTCCTCGTAGACAGTGGGAGCAGCGGAAACGTGTGCAAGATGTTTTATATGATAAAGCAGGCATCGCGGAGTTGGAACGTCTGTTTTGATGTAGTAGTCAAAGAGTTTGACTTCATCAAAATGGTAGATGAAACTTGTATAAACAAAAAGGTAGTAGGGAGCATGGTGGTGATCATCGTAGAGTACGTGGATGACATACTCTTGATAAGAAAGCAGTTTCCTATGCTACGCTCGGTCAATCTCCTCTTATCACATAGATTCTCCATATAGGATCAAAGTAATACGTACTAAATCCTAGGTTTTGGATCTATGAGATAGATCTAATTGGATATTAGGACACTCACTAGTTGTAGTGAGAATGTATCAGTTGATCCTGGGGAGAATCACTGGAAAGATTCCAGGGTGATAAAGACGACTGAATGTCAGTCACAGGCATTGTCTTTACCCTCAGTAAAGGGACGGTATGTTGGAAGAGTTCCAAGCTAGATACCGTGGCATAATAGACGATAAAGGCTGGATACATCGCTACTTAAGATGCTACCAAAGAGGCAGTTTGGGTGTATGTTTGTTCATGAGATGAACTTGGTTCCTACCATTGTGTGACAATGGACGTGTGGCTTTGGCCCAGGAACCCCGTTCCCATCAGTGACCCAGACGTATTCTGAGGCAGCATCACCGGATCATGGAGATAGTCGATCTCCAGGGTGATCAAGACTAGGAGAGCAGACTCAGAAGATAACACGGCGGATCCACTCACGAAGGGCCTATTCCCAGAGAGAGACTTTTATGGGATGGTTGAGTATGAGATACTGCAACCACTGCTACAGATGGCCCTAGTGCAAGTGGGAGATTGTTAGTTATATGTATGCCCTAGAGGCCATTACTGTACATAGGATGTATATTGTAGTGGATGCTCGGACATATATAGGGAGGACTTTCTTGCTCGACATGATAGTATGCTATCTAGTTACTCTTTACCTTAACGTGTATACTGATTGTCTCTCTGTTACATGTTGGTAAAGCCCTTAGGATGTGTACTTGACTACCTGGACTATAATGCGGATCATACCAGTGGGGACATGGTAGTCCATAAGTACATCCTTCAAAGTCCCTAGTCGTGGGTGTATCGAGACGGGGCATCGATATACCAGAGTAGACTAGCGTATACCTTCTCGACCCATACAGATGGGCGATGGATGATCCCATATCCATTGGTGTTTGACATCAGAGATGATATACGGGTGCTCAGTATAGACTGGGTACACTGGACGGACTCGCCGAGAACTCCCAGATGGTATTATACCTTACGTCAGATGGCAGTTCTCAGGTGACAATGGTACAAAGTAGTCTGTTGACCCGAGATCGTCATAGAGTCTTGTATGGTTCCCACTGTGCTTTGATTTCCACCTTACCACGTCCAAGAGGGCGTGCAAAACGGTGGTTTCTGGGTACAGTCCCGAATCACATGGAGGCAATGAGCGATAGGAGGGGATTCGTCTCTCCCGGTATAGGGAGTTGATGTTGCGCTGTGTTCGATTGGCTATAACCGGAAATCCCTGGCCAGGGTTGCTGAGATATACTGGTAAGTGTTACCAGTAGTTTCTCGAACTGTTATAGACCTCATATCGACACGACTTATCGAGCTATTGGGGTCTGACGTTTACCACCCCTAGGCGAGATATGCGACATATCAGACGACGAGACCGGACTGTACGGTAAGTGTTACTGGTTGGATTCACAGGAGTATGAGCGGGCTTGCTCGTCGATCTTCTGATCGCTCAATACCCGGGTGGCCGTTACGTTTGGCAGACCGCTTGCGGCTTGTGGGTGTTTGATATGATCATCACCTGCTGCCGGCGTATTGACGAGTCTTTAGAGTCCTACATAGAGGTTTCCTGGCTCAAGAGAAACGAAATAGGAGCGCATATGAGATATGTGCGGGACCGAGAATAATGCGTGTATGTGATACCGTATTCTATTCTCACGATGAATGTATCGATTGGTTGTATGCGATATAACCTAGTTATCGAATCAAAGGGTTGATTCGATAAGCCGATACATTGGATGTTAGTCGGTTGTATGCGATATGACCGGATCGTTAAATCAAGTGTTGATTTAATGATTTAATGCATAATTATATATTTGATATATTACTTTGCATTAACTAGTATTGGTTCACTTTAAATGGATTTTCTCACTTGATGTGCACATTGTATATGTGATATACTTTTGTATACTTGTTTGTATCATGTTTGATGATACAAGCTCACTTGTGTTTGTGTAAAGTTTAAACCTTGGTTAAGTAAATGGTTAGGGTTTTGTTTAATTTATTTATTCATTTATTGATTTGTTTATTTCATTTTGGCAAAAGGAAAATGGTGGCTAATTTTGTTTCTTTGTTAAAGCTTCATGAAGCTTTGAAAAAGTCCACCATTTTTGTTTCATGCCTAACCTAACCATTCACCTAACTATAGTTTGCTCTCTACACATTACCATGGTTGGTTTATGATAAGATTTCTATTATTTTCTATTTTAAAGATAACTTATCATATTCAATCATCTTCTTCCTCTTCTTCTTCTTCATGAAGAAACCTTGCTCCATCAATGGCAACTTGAGCAAATGAGTGAGAAATCCAATTCTAAAGTGAACCCACTTCCTATTTCTTCATCCTCTACCTCTTGACAAGTAGTAGAGTGTGTTTTCTTCACAAGTTTCATGACTTGGTGAAGTTGGAGCTTGATCTAGTGATACCTCGACGTAGATCTTCTTCGGCATCGACGTCGACGACCTAGCCCGCCCATTTCTCCGATGAAGCCGATGCTAGAGTCTTGGATTCGATTTGGACAGCGAAGAGGACTTCATCGCGGAGCTATGGAGGTGGAGGACCGGATCTACAAAGGTTGTATTTCCGTTCTTTTAGTTAAAGTAGTTAACTAGTTTCTTTTGTCGCTTAATCTCTAGTCAACGATCCGTATTAGGGTTTCTCGGCACCCGTAAAATTTTGAAATTGGCATGGTTGATGCCTTGTGAGACCTCGTTAGTGTGCCTAGGAACCCTACACCGTTACATTTAGAAGACCGCTTGCGGCTTGTGGGTGTTTGATATGATCATCACCTGCTGCCGGCGTATTGACGAGTCTTTAGAGTCCTACACAGAGGTTTCCTGGCTCAAGCGAAACGAAATAGGAGCGCATATGAGATATGTGCGGGACAGAGAATAATACCAGTATGTGATACTGTATTCGATTCTCGCGATTTGTGACATTGATCGGTTATATGCGATATAGCCGGGTTATCGGATCAAGTGTTGATTCAATAAGTTGTTACTATTGATATTAGTAGGTTATATGCGATATGACCGGATCGTTAAATCAAGTATTGATTTAGTGATTTAATGTATAATTATATATTTGATATATTAATTTACATTAACTAGTATTGGTTCACTTAAGATTATTTTCTCACTAGTTTGTGCACATTGTATATATGATATATTTTTTTGTGCACTTGTTTGTATCATGTTTGATGATACATGCAAACTTGTGTGTGTGTTTACTTTAAACTATGATTAGGTTAATGGTTAAGGGTTTGATTTGTTTTATTTATTTTACTTATTCATTTTGGCAAAATATAACATGGTGGCTTTCTTTGTTTGATACTTGAAGCTTCTTGAAGCTTTGAAAAGTCTAGCCATTTTGTCTTTTGCCTTAACCCTAACCATTTAACTAAACCCTAGTTTATTCTCTACACTTAACCATGGTTGCAATATGATAAGGGTCACTTGATTTTCTATTTTAGTTAATTCATTTTTCCATTTTCTTTCTTCTTCTTCTTTTTGAAGAAGAAAGAAAACCCTTGCTAGAAATTATCAAGTGATGAATCCAAGGGAGAAATCCAAATCCAAAGTGAACCCACTTCGTATTTCTTCATCCTCTACCACTTGCCATGTAGTATAGGGTGTTTTATTCACAAGTTTCATGACTTGGTAAATATGGAGCTCGAGTTAGAGTTGCCTCGACGTAGTTCATCTTCGGCATCGAAGTCAACGACCTAGCCCGATCTTTTCTCCGATGAAACCACCGCGAGAGTCGAGGATTCCGATGGTTGCAGCGGAGGGACGTCATCACGGAGCCAAGGAAGTGGAGGACCGGATCTACAAAGGTTGTATTTGCATACACTTAGCAATAAAGTTGTTTATTTGCATGTTTCGCCTTTGCCTTTAGTTAACGATCTAGCATTAGGGTTTCTCGGCACTCGGAAAATTTCATTTTGCCATGGTTGATCAGTTGTGGAATATCTTGGGTGTGCCTAGGAACCCTACAGTTTTCTAGCCGACATGTCCAAGGTGATATAGAGAATGTGTGTGATAACTTTGTCTCAAGCATCCATTGATTCTCAACACATGAGAGTGTATGGATGGAGGTTGAAGATGATGCCATGGTGGAAGTAGTGAGCTAGAGGAAGAAGAAGAAGAAGAGGCTTTTGTTATTATTATGTTGCAAAATGAAAAATGAGAGCTCTAGTAATAATCCCAAGAGCTAGCACCACTCATATGGCTGCCCCCTCTCTCTCACCACCTCTCATTTCATCACAATAATCCATCAATTAACATGACATGGCTACAAAGAAAGAGACCACGAGTCACTAGATTGACAATGCCACATTAAATGCACCTCATGATGAAATCCACTCACAATTTCCACCAAAATAAACATTAACCCAAATATTTATGATAATAAAAAGAACGACATCATCTAAAGTAAACTCGTGACGGATCACAAGAATACCCCTCACCTGTATATACATACCTGCATCCGCATTCCGACTGAATGCAAATGTGATGAGACTAAAGTAATCCAACAAATCTAATACTAGGATCCGGCTTAAACCAAAGCCCACTAGTATGATCCGTCCGATCATGATACGTGCACTAGTGCACGTATTTGATCGAACCCTGCCATAAAACCATACGGCCTCTACAACGTTTCGCTCGAAACTTGGGAAACTATCTGTGGGGGACTCTAAAGACTCGTCAATACACTGGCTGTAGATTTAACCACTAGCATGTCATTGGTACTAGCTGTACGTAACGGGCGCCCAGGTATTGACCAAAAGGGAGGCCGATGAGCAAACTCATCCTGAAAACCTTCTGAGCCTGTTAGTGACAATATCCATACAGTTCGGTCCGTTCGTCTATGAGTATCGTATGTCGAGCCTAGGGGCTAGTAAACGTCAGACCCCCAAAAGCGGTACAAGTCGTGTCGGAGTGTAGCCCAGAACACCCTGAGATACTACTGGAATACCTACCAGTAAATCTCACTTGCCTTGGTCAAGGACTTCGTGTAATGGCCCTCCTAGACACAGCGCGATCTTACCCCCAATATCGGGAGAGACGAAACCCCTGCCGATCCGCTCACTGCCTCCATATGGCTCGGGACTATACCCAACTAAAACTTGTTTGCATGACTCCTTTGAGCCATGGTAGGGTAGTAATCAAAGCACAGTGGGAACTCACACGAGACAAATGACGATCCCAAGTCAATGAACTAACCTGTACACATGTCACCAGGGAACTGCTATCTGACGCTAGGTATAATACCAACTAGCAGGTTCCCGGCGAGTCATGTCCGGTGTACTCATAACCCAATGAGCACCTGTATACATATTAGGTGAACCAACTGACACCAATGACTTGTGAGACCTGCCACCGCCCCTCTTCTGGGTCTTGACTGTATACACTAGCCAACTGGTGGAGTATCGATGCCCAGTCTCGAAACTCCCACGACTAGGGACCACTTTAAAGATTTGCTTATAGACTACCCAACACTCACGTATATGATCGCCATCATACTACTGGTAGTCAAGCAAGAATGCTAATGGCTCTATCAATGTGTAATAGTGATCTGTGATATCACCTGAAGCATGTACACGATGATAAAGATAAACCAGATAGCATACTATCATTTTGAGTAAGACTGTCATACTGGCATAGGTTCTCCCTCAATTATTGCAATCACGTGCCTGCGATCCAATAATTGACTTTAAGAGCACTATATCCAACAGTCACATGTCAAGTTCTATCCGTCATTGTCCAGGTTAATTTGAACCCATTCGTACATACCCTTAACGAAAGCCAAAATAGATGTACGACTGTCCCAAACCAACGCATCTATCCATGCAACATAAAAGTAACACATAGCTACCATATACTATACCTTGACGAAGGCCAACTTACATAGCCTGAATAATAGTCGCAACCCATCTAAAATGAAGGAGGGTTATTGCTGGTTTTTGGAGAAAAACCTTTAACGTAATGAACTTGATATCGTCGAAGAAATCCAAGTGGTTTTACAAATATACAGAGGCGAAAACTTTTGCTAAAGATGTCACTCTCGGTGAAGTGATCTCGGCTCTTTCCTCGTCGAATGAGGTGCAGGATATTCCAAACTGAATTCCATGATGCAAAGCAAAAATAATTGACTATAGTGAAGTTATTACCCTGACGCAAACTTTTGCCCAAGGGGTCACTCCTAATGAATGGATTTCTGCCCTTGCCTCGTCGAATGAGGTGCAGGATATTCCAAACTAAATACCACTGTGCAAAACAAAAGCAAATGTCTGTAATGTCTGTTTTTAAAATACTTGGTTCCAATAACATCAAATAGGTTTGTTTTATTTTTGCATTGATCAAAATCAACGCAGTCCCATCAATTAATCATACCAGAAAAGAACGAAAAATATGATGTACGTATATGCCACTCGCATTCACCACTGGGCCTCGTCATCACCCGTTAGGTTACTTAACTAACGACAGAGCGGGAGATGGAGTAGCACGGGTGCAAAACAAATACAACATCTACTAGTATATATATAAATATATATAACATTCATTCCAGGTATGATATAAAGTAACATCTTAGAATCTCAGCCAAGCAACACAGAGTGATGGATAATCCTGGAGCCTCGGGTTTCATTTGAGCCGCAAATGAGACCCGACGTTCCCCTGTCGTATGGATAGCTTGTGCAATGAAAAACTAGACTCCTACGAGTGCGACGAGTTACCCGCCAATCCCAGAAACGAGGCAACCCCAATCAACAACGTGAATGGGCCACCCAGCACTTCACGGAATCCGGTAACTTGGGCACCCCTTCTTGGGTCAACCTATACCCCCTACAAGTGCGGCGAATAGCCCGCCAATTCTAGAGTGAGGCCCCCTCCGTCACACCGCCATGAGATGCGGGCCCGTTTCCCTTTAGAACTCGGCTATTCGTGCACTCCACCGTGGGGTAATCCTAGTACAGAAAAGAAAATAAGTACAAGGGTGACATCAACCTCAACCCTGTCGTACCCCAAACGAATAATATACAAACGGACAGTGATGGAAGTCCACATGTCAGACGCTCGCCCCGCAATATCAAATGTATAAATGAAACTAAACTATATTACCATTGCACCCAATATATCCACCACGACGATCCAACCACAACCACAGCAAAACACAGAACATCAACGTGAATGTCAGGTTCGTATACCCGTCTAAAAGTCATATAGTAATTACACGAGTTGTACCGCTTTAATGACATTCACGGTCGCAGATAGTAATGTATGTAATAAAAACTACGACATTAGAATTCCGCACGCAATTAGCAAACTAAATGAATTTCCAAAACCATGAAAAAACAGTGAGCTAAAGTTCCAAAAACCGACCGTTTAAAGCCAATTCGGAAGTCCAAATCAAAACAAAATGCGCCCGAACCTTCACGGGGAGTTAGAGCACGAAATTAAATTTGAGTCAGGGGCTTAAGGAGGTACCCCACCCCCGAGGCCACCACGAGGTGGCCGAGGGGTGAGGCAGACCCGAAACTGCCCAAGGTGGGGCAGTTTCGGGTTCCCATCGCCAAGACCACCTTATGGTGGTCTTGGGGAGTGAGCCAAGCCATTCGGTCCCCCTTGGGGGTTTCCCGGGGTGCCCATGCACCACCCCGTGGCTTCTCAGTTCAAACCGTGACCCCTCGGGGTGTGCAAACTTCTCAAACTTTCAGTTTTTGGAACTATTTTTGTCGGCAGTTTTTGCACGACAAAAAAAGCGGATTTCTAATGTCGCAATGAGTTAACAAAGGCTTATGGAGTGGCTCTGATACCATGTTGGGTTATGCAAGCGCCCCGGCCATCAAACCATCTCCATTGCGGAATTTTTTTTCCAAAAACGGCGCTAGAACAACCCGATAACCCGTATCGACCCATAAGCCCTAGATAACAAAACATGCATGGGAGCTAAACTAAAGAGTTAGAGTGATTATACCGAATGATCCATGTCCTTCGGTCTTGAACCATCATCCCAAGCTCCTAGAGGCTTCGTTGATCAAGCTTGATCTTCGGTCTCCCTCCATCGAAGATGATCCACCCAATAGTTTATGAATCGAGCTCCAACCTCATATTCGAGGTAACTAGGGTACCTAGATTGCTACACTAGAGACCGTAGAAGAAGTAGAGAGTGATGAAGGATTAATTTGTCTCAAGAGACCCAAGGTTTCTCAACACATGAGAGGGTTTGGGTGGAGGAAGAAGAAGATGCCATGAGGATGAGAGTGTTGTAGGAGAGAGAAAAATAATGGCTTGAATGATTTTTGTGTGTTGTGAGAATTAATAAATGGAGCCATCCAAAAATATCTAGAGTCAACTAAAATATCTCAAGTCAACAAAATTCTCACAACAAACAAAAACCCTAAGCATGCTTAGAATAGTAACCATGGGTCACTAATAAGCTATGCTACCAAAAATGCAATAAACACCTCAATAACCTTTTAATCCAAAAAGGTCCAAACCATAACGAGGTGTAATCTTCTAAAAGTAATCTTGTAAGAAATTACAAGAATACCCCTCATCCGTATATACATACCCGCATCCGTATTCCGAAGCATACGAATACAATGAGACGAAAATAATCCAACAATATAATACTAGGATCCGGCATAAACTAAAGCCCACTAGTATTATCCGTCCGAACATCATCCGTGCACGAGTACATGTATGTGATCGAACCCTGCCGTAAAACCTTACGGCCTCTACATCGTTTCGCCCGAAGCAGGGAAACGCTCTGTGTGGGACTCTAAAGACTCGTTAATATGCTGGCAGTGGGTTTAACCACAAGCACGTCAACGGCACTAGATGTACGTAACGACTACCCAGGTATTAAGCGAAAGGGAGGCCGACGAGCAAACTCATCCTGAAACCCTACCGAGCCTGACAGTGACAATATCCGTACAGTCTGGTCCGTTCGCCTATGAGTATCACATATCGAGTCTAAGGGGCGGATGAAGTCAGACCCCTAATAACGCGACATTTAGTGTCGGTATGAAGCCCATCACCCACTGAGAAACTACTGATCCGAATTAGTAATTCTCTACTACCTTTGCCAAGGATTTCTGGTGATGGCCACCCGTGCACAACGCGACATCAACCCCCAATACCGGGAGAGACGAATCCCTTGACGATCTGCTCACTGCCTCTATGTGGCTCGGGTCTGTACCCAACTAAAACCTGTTTACATGACTCCTTTGAGCCGTGGTAGGGTAGTAATCAAAGCACAGTGGGAACTCACATGAGAAAAATGACGATCTCAGGTCTATAGACTAATCTGTACACATGTCACTAGGGAACTGCTATCTGACAATAGGTATAATACAACCTAGGATGTTCCCGGCGAGTCCGTCCGGTGTACTCATAACCTAATGAGCACCTGTATACTATCTTAGGTGAACAAACTGACACCAATGGATTGTGAGACCTGCCACCGCCCCTTGTCGGGGTCTCGATCAGTATACACTAGTCTACTCTGGAGTATTGATGCCCAGTCTCGAAACTCTCATGACTAGGGACATTTAAGGATGTGCCTATAGACCACCCAGCTCCCACGTATATGATTGCCATTATAATTCTGGTAGTCAAGCAAGAATCCTATAGGCTCTCTCAGGAGTAACTCTTACTCACAGTGGGTATCAGGATCCAACTATCTCATAGAAGGTATGCAATCTCATTGCAAATTTCAACACATGAAATTCCCGATAATATTTTTACCCCTAGTAACCTATGACCTTGACGAAGGCCAATAAACCATAGGCCGCTAGTCAAGTTGATCCCGTACATTTCTTGATTGAATTAAACCCACCCGCACGACCTTTGACGAAGGCCAACAAAGTCGCACGACTACCCTAATCCAATCGCATCACATGCAATAAGCAGATAAGTACTAATCAGCTACCGCACACTACGCCTTGACGAAGTCCAACAAACGTAGCACGAATACTAACTAGTCTCTATCTGAAATGATAGAGGGCTACGACAGGTTTTTGTGAAAACTTTTTGCGTAATGAACTTGATATCGTTGTAGAAACAAGTGATTTTGAAAAGGAGTGTTTTTTAGGCTTTTACTAGTTTCGCCAGAGAGGTCACTCCCGGTGAAGGGATCTCGGCTGTTTCCTTATCGAATAAAGTGTAGGATATTTCATAAATATCACTATGCAAAGCAAAAACTATAGAAGCAGTCAAAAACAAAACCGAATGAGTTGTAACATCCGCTAGTATCGCTAAAGAGGTCACTCCCGGTGAAGGGATCTCGGCTCCTTCCTTATCGAATAAGGTGCTAGATATTCTACAAGGAATACCGCTATGCAAAGCAAAAACTAGAGCTACCAATTTTTATAAATTTGATTCTACAACATATTTTAGGTTTCTTTTTCTTTAATTAATCTCAATAATGATGTCACATCATTTATGCTTCCTAAGGATCACAGAAGAAACGAAAATACAACGTACGCTTATGCCATCCTCATTCACCACTGTGTCCCGTTATGCACCGTTAGGTTACTTAACTAACGACATACCGGGGCGGGACTAGTGCGAGTGCAAAACATAAGCAACGTTTATTATATATCATATATATACAATAATAAAGCATTCGTCTCATGCATATAATATGATCACATCACATAATTTCAGCAGCAGAAGATAACATATGAAATATTGGATATACTAGGAGCTCTGTGTTTTATTTTGAGGCTGTATAAAACATGGTTTCCACAGTCGCGATGAATAGCCAAACCCACATCCATAGACCCCTACGAGAGCGGCAAGCAACCCTCCTAATTCTAGGGTTAGGAGACCCGGTCTCGACTCCTCGAGATGGACTCCCACCGGACTCTAGAACCCGGTTACTTGTGCTCCCCTCCTTGGGTCTCTCCTAATGCGGAAAAGTAAATAATATACAATGGTGACATCATTCTCAACCCGGAAGTGCCCCAATAAAAGAATATTACATACAATGAATTTTACATAAATGAAAATAAAAACCCTCATCTCACATAAAACCCCCGGCAATTCAGAACACGACGATCCAATATAACATATCACAGCAACACATAACATCATATATCATCAACGTAAGTAAATATATGTATCCCAATTTTCGTTGATGTATAGCAATGAAACCGGTAATACACCACATATTACACTTACGGTCGCAGAAAACAAAGTGAAAAACTACAACATTTGGAATTCATAATCACCTTAGACAACATAAACCCGAAATATCACATATTACGGATTTCATGCATAACTATATGAATTCCACATATTGTATCACATTCCAGATAACTAGACAATGTTAAACTTTCCAATCGAATAAACAAACACCCAAAATTTCCCAAATAGCTCAACACTTGAGCGGAGTTCAAAAGGTCCCAGAGCATGCCACAAGTTCTGTGAACCATCCGTAGAAGGGTCAACCAATGCCTCACATATGACACCGCTGAACTACCATAAAGCCTAGGGTTTAGTGAAGGTTCTGACGGTCACATAATCGAGTTATGGTTTCGTTCTTCTAGAGGGTTCACAGAATCACTTGCATGATTTTCTGAAAGTTTTAAACTAAGGAAAAATCCAACACTTAGAAAAATTTCCAGCAAGGGAAAAAGTGAGTTATTTATATCCGTTCGAACTTTTTAATACCGTCTAAATAACCCGAAAAAAATCTAAAATTACGAATACGAAACACTCCGACTTGCCTTTGCTAAAATATAACAACACATGCAAAATTAGCAAAAACAAACCATACCTAAAGTACTAAAACCCAGAGCCTTAAACACTGTAAAAATTTCAACCTTGTACAGGCCGAGGTGGCCGATTTTAATACATGTGTGGCCGGCCTAATTCCGAGGGAAGGGGGTGAATTTTGTACAGTGTTCATTATGTATCTTATACATCATTCTGCAGCTGTTTAAAAAAAATTTTGACACCTGGAAAATTTCGACAGAAACTAGGGTTCGTATTCGGGTGTTTCGGAGTTGTTTCGGTTTTGGAATCATACACTTATCCGTTTAATTCTATAGCTAGGCTCTGATGCCACTATTGGTATACCTAGGACGGCAGCAAGGTTTCGGGTAGCATCATCCATGCCAAGTTTAAATTTTTGCCGTTCTAGATAACCCTAACTACGAATCTTTAACTAGAGAATCAAACTAAAACATCAAGTAAACTATTTTACTTCTAAGTGATAGGGATTACAATCTTTGTAGTCCGTTCCTTCGCTTCATAAGCTCCGAGTTGAGGTCACTTCGCTGCGATCATCATGCTCCCGGACTCTTGAGAGGCTCCATGAGGTGAATGCGGCATCCTTTCTTGAAAACTTCACAATCCAAGATGATCTACCTTGAGGAATCACAAGCCCAAGCTATCTGTTCACTAATTATGGATTAGTGAAGCTAACACACTAATCTATATGGCTAGTATAGAAGAGGATGAGAAAGTAGGAATTTTGCTCACTTTATAATTTTAATTCTCACTATTTTTCATCACTTTTCTCAAGTCAAGAGAGCAAGAAATCAATGAAGAAGAAGAAGCTCAAGTGAAGTGATGAAGAGAGCGAATGAGGTTAGAAATGCAACCATGGTTTAATTATGTCATAGCTAACTCATCTAGAGAATAAACCATGAGCTAGGGTTAGGGTTAGGTTAATAAATATCTTAGAAATATCAAAGAGGTTGGACAAATACAACATGGATAAATATCTCAACAATACCCAGAATTTGAATTATCTAAAAATAAATATATAAATCCAATCATAAACCCTAATCATGGTGTGATTCTCTTAAACCCTAGTTGCATGTATAACCTAGCATGTCGCAATAATATATATATCACATATATAATATATAATGTAATAAAATAAAATAATACAATTAACATATATCATATATATATATATCAATGTATCATCAAGTGAGAAAAAGAATCATTTAAGTGAGCTTATATTAGTTAATGTAATGTAATATATCAAATATATAATTATACATTAAATTATCGAATCAACACTTGATCCGATAATCCGGCTATATTACATATAACAGACCAATATAATATGTACCATTTTTTCGAATCAACACTTGATCCGATAACCCGGCTATATCACATATACCCGGCCGATATCACATATCGCGAGAATATAATACGGTATCACATACACGTATCAATCTCGGTCCCGCACATATCACATATGTGCTCCTACTCCGTTTCGCCTGAGCTAGGAAACCTCTGTGTAGGACTCTAAAGACTCTTCAATACGCCGGCAGTAGGTGATGATCATATCAAACACCCACAAGCTGCAGGCGGTCAGCTAAACGTAATAGCCACCCGGATATTGAGCGATCAGAAGATCAACAAGCAAGCCTGCACACACTCCTGTGAATCCAATCAGTAACACTACCGTACAGTCCGGTCTCTTCGTCTGATATGTCGCATATCTAGTCTATGGGTGGTAAACGTCAGACCCCAGTAATCGATAAGTTATGTCGATGTGAGGATTATAACGGGTCGAGAAACTACTGATAACACTTACCAGTAGATCTCCATATCAGCCCTGGCCAGGGACTTCCAGTTATAGCCAATCAAACACATCGCAACATCAACCCCCAATACCTGGAGAGACGAAACCCCTCCTATCGTTCATTGTCTCCATGTGATTCGGGACTGTAACCAAAAGCCGCCGTTTTGCACGTTCTCATGAACGTGGTAAGGTGGAAATCAAAGTACAGTGGGAATCACACAAGACCCTATGACGATCTCGGGTCTACAGACTAACCTGTACCAGTGTCACCAGAGAACTGCTATCTGACGATAGGTATGTAAGTCGACATTACACACCCCATAAGATGCGCGGATGCGGAATAGGTAAAACAAACATTTTGTTCAAGGTAACATCGACTAACTTTATAGATCTTTGCTAAACCCTAACTAACAACCTATCTAGAAGTGCTAAACTACCATGATTGATGATTATACCTCAAGATACTAGTCCTTCTTGTTCTTGTTGTCCACCTCCTCGTCGGCCACCTCGCTGTAATAGAAGATCCACCCGAGAGTTCCTCCTTCAAGCTTTAACCTCTAACTTGAGGTAACCAAGTGTCTAGGATTGCTAATCCAAATGACCTAGAGGATATAGAGATGGATTAAGGATCTATTAGTCTTTTTAACCCTTGGGATCTCAACATATGAGAGGATTAGGGTTAGGTTGAAGAAGAGGAGAGCTTGAGGAGAGAGTGTGTGTATGTGAGAATGAAATGAATTATTACTCATTTGTGAATATATGAAGCATGATAATTATCCAAATAATAATATATAATAATAACAACCATGCTTCATTAACTCACTTTGGATGAATCATCTCATGAGTCATTAAAACATTTAATGCAAATAACACATCACCTCTCCTCCTCATTTAGTTTAATTCATAAATGAATTAAAACTAAATGAGCCACATTTCTTTTAGAAGCTTCTCGAGTAATTATGAGAATGCCCCTCCCATCCGTATTTATGAAAAACACGGATATACTGAGACTGCATAAATCCAATAATCCAATACTAGAATCTGGCTTAAACCAAAGCCCGCTAGTATAATCTGTCCGAATATCATACGTGCACAAGTACACGTATATGTCTAAACCCTGTCGTAAAACCATACGACCTCTATATCGTTTCGCTTGAAGCAGGGAAACTTTCTGTGTGGGACTCTAAAGACTCGACATTACGCTGGCTGTGGGTTTAACCACAGGCCGCAAGCGATACTAGCTATACATAACGGTCCCGAGGTAGATGTCGATAAAAAGGCATGAGGAAACCTATCCGAACTCCTACTGAGCCTGATGTGACAATCTCCGTACAGTCCGGTCTGTTCGTCTAAGACTATCGCATATCGCTCCTAAGGGGGGGCAAGCGTCAGTCCCCTAAACGCGGTATAAGTCGTGTCGGAGTGAAGCCCATTACACCTTGAGAAGCTTCTGGAAAACCTACCAGTAAATCTCGCTTGCCCTGGCCAGGGACCTTGCGTAATGGCTTTCCAAACACAGCGCGATATCAACTCCCAATACCGGGAGAGACGAATCCTATCTAACCGCCACTGCCTCCAAGTGCTTCGGGACTGCACCCAACTGCTACCTGTTTGCACGAATCAGTCGAGCCGTGGTAGGGTAGCAATCTATGAACAGTGGGAACACACTCGAGGCAAAGCAGCAGTTTCAAGTCTACGGACTATGCTATACTCATGTCACCTGGGAACTGTTAACTGATGACGGGTATAATACCAACCAACAGTTCCCTGCGAGTCCTGTCCGGTGTACCCGTAACCCAACGAGCACCTGCATACTATCTCCAGTACAACGTACTAATGATTGTGGGACAGGCCATCTCCCCTGCTGGGACGAGAAGCGTATACACTAGTCTACTCCGGAGTATCGATGCCCTGTCTCGATAATCCTATGACTAGGGACCTGAAAAAGGATGTGCTTGTAGACTACTCAGCCCCCACTAGTGTGACTGCCATCACAACGCTGGTAGTCAAACAAGATTCTAAGGGCTCTATCAATATGTATTTGTGATATGCTAAAAGAAACATATACACCTATTAAGATAGATATAAACCAAGTAGCATACTACTATATTGAGCAAGACTGTTAATACAACTGTGAATATCCCAAGCTTCCATTAAGTAATATACAAGCTAGTATGATACAATAATGTCTTTTAGGGCATAAACACTAACAATCTTCGACTTGCACTAAGGCCATGTACTGGCGTATCGCATACCTATTATCTTGAATAGCCACTCGAACTGTGTCTGAAGTAAGGCCTTTGTGAATGGATCTGCAGTGTTCACCTCTGTATAAACTCTCCAGACCTCGATCTCCCGATGATCTATGATCTCCCTGATCGGGTGATACCGCCTTGAGATGTGTCTGGACTTCTGATGGGACCTGGGTTCCTTCGCTAAATCTATAGCACCGTTGTTGTCATAATACAGCGGTATTGGATCAACAACGGTAGGAACCACCTGAAGTTCTGTTAGGAACTTCTTCATCCAGACTGCTTCTTTTGCATCATCGCAAGCAGCGATATACTCCCCTTCCATCATCGAGTCAGCAACGGTGTCCTGCTTGGAACTCTTCCAGCACCCCACCCCTCCATTGAGGGTAAAGACATAACCTGACATGGACTTGGAGTCATCCTTGTCACTCTGGAAGCTGGAGTCAGTAAAAGCCTCGATCTGAAGGTCTTTTCCGCCGTAAATCAAGAACATATCCTTAGTCCTTCTCAGATACTTGAGAATGTTCTTTACTGCTATCCAGTGCTTCTCCCTTGGGTCTGACTGATACCGACTTACCACTCTCAGTGCGTAAGCTACATCTGGTCGGGTGCACAACATCACATACATTATAGAGTCTACCGCAGAAGCGTAGGATATAACTGACATGCGATCCCTTTCCAAATCAGTCTTGGGGGACATCTCTTTGGAGAGGGTGATTCTGTGACAAGACGGTAAATTACCGCACTTTGAATCTTCCATACTGAATCTTTTCAGTAAAGTGTTGATATACCTGGACTACGAAAGTCCCAACATCCTCTTAGATCTATCACGATAGATATGGATCCCCAGAATGTAAGAGGCATCATCCAGGTCTTTCATGGAGAACCTGTGTGACAAGAATCCTTTGACAGATTGTAGCATAAGAATGCCATTTCCTATCAAGAGCATGTCATCCATGTACAAGACGAGGAATACGACAGTTCGTGCTACAATCTTACTATATATACACGGTTCATATGGATTTTTGATAAAGTCATATTCTTTGTGTCACGACCCGAAAAGTAAGGAACATGATCGGCACTTAAATTACGAAACGTCTCGAGGCGTACGTAATCTAAGTAAGCCAAAACCCAGAAATCAAAACCAAAGAAGCCGTAGAGTGAAGGAAAAACCAATTAAAGCAAGTAGTTTTAATAAACATAGGCCGAAGTATGTATTTTTATAATCTCAAGTATTTTTTGAAAATTTTGGCAGAGTCTCCTTTGTAAAAACTGGTCCCAAACGGGATACAACATGAATAGTATACGAAATGAATAAAAAGGCATCCCCAAGCAGGAGCCAGCTCTTCGTCAATCGACGGTCACAACCATGCAAGAAATATAATATACAACGCCGAAGGGCGAGGATCAAAACTCAAAAGAAACTCAAAACAACATGAAAACCAAAATAGTACAACGCGCGACTCTAAGGTTGGATGAATAACAGGTCTGGTCCTATCTCTCTCAAATATACAATCTGATTGATGGAGTTTTCTAGATACAACAGAAATAATAAATAAACAATGGTGGTCCTGATGCAAAGAACCCACCAACCAAAGCAATCACCCGGAAGGAACAGTGTGCCAGCAAAGCCGCAACGAAACCTGTACGGCAAAATCTGCAAGGAACTGTGGCACAACGGGGGTGAGTTGTCAACTCGTGAGTAGAAAACATCTACGAGTAGAAATCGCATGTATGACGCAATCCTATGTCATAAGATCAATATATAATCCTCAAATGATAAAGTCTGAAGCATGAAAAAGTTGCAAGGGTAAACATCTCTACATAAGTGTAATCCCATGTGCCCGTGTCAGTGCCTCAGGTAACAACATATCATTTGAATGAGGTATGAATGCATGAAAACAGAATATAAGTAAATGAAGAAACTGCTTCCATAACTTAGTGTGATTTCTGTATATTTAAAACGAGGTATCATCAAGGAAATCAACATTAACAGTGTCTAGCATCGACACAAAACATAAATCCCAATATCTCAATATCTCAGGGTCCGGCTACCCGGACTGGCCTGTATCATCAAATATCAATACCTCAATATCTCAAAATCCCAGTGTCTCAAATCTCACTATCTAGGGCGCCGTCAGTCCGGATCGGGCCCTAGCATCAATCACACGACCACGACGGTATCCTCCGGATATCCGACGCGTCAGATAAAATCACCGGTAGGTAGTCTTCCCCTGCCGGGCTCATCGTCTACTACTCGATCTTCTTGCCCTGGGGTACCTTACCGGTTCCACCATGTACCCGCAGATGGTTCATCCAACTCCTCGAATCGGGTCTCGAAATCAATCTCATAACCGAGAAAACATCATGGTGGACGACTCATACATCATTAGAAAACCGCACATTTCATTTTAAAAAGAGAGAGAAGTTTATAAATATTCTTGTGGTTTTCTCCCAAATCCAGGAAATCTCATGAAAATCCGAAATCCAATCATCAATAGCACGTAAACAGTGAATATAGGCATAAAACTCCATAATACTGCATAACAGTGAATAATAATATGCATGAAATAGCAAGTAATAACTGCAATGTCTAACCTGACATATAAGGCATGCACACTAATATCATATCGAAACTATCAGCTAACAAGCTATGTCAATGAAATAGTATTCTCTAAAGTATACGTGACATGGAAATTACCGATGATGATGTGTGTGAGCCTGCAAATAAGTGTATGTGGAACATATGCATCATCGGTAATGGTGATGGTGTCATGACAGCATGATATCAATAAAGGTATATGAAATCACAATATAAGCATGCGATGCGAAGCGAACAACAATATGTGCGGGAGCTGAATGATAAACACAATGATATCTAATCTGCATTTAATATAAATATAAGTCATACAGTGGTGCCATTTGAAATAACACGAATCGTGGTGTTTTGAAAAATAAGGGCTACTGTGTTTTTAAGAAAAGATGAGTCCTTTGAAATATCCGTAGAATCCCTTGGCCTGTCTTTTAAAATACCCACGATTCGTTAGTTTTTGAAATAGCTAGAAATCGAATCTAGTCTAACTACTTCACTAAACTATAGGGCTGAGCTAACCGGCTAAACGAAAGTTAAGGAAACCTCCTAACATCTGAATCGATACACACACATATACATTTATAATAGTCGGTGATCTCGCCTCAATGGTATCACATACGATACAATATCTATAACATGACATCCTCAAGTCAAGAGTGCGGATCTATCATCAATATATAGCTCGTACGTAAATCCGTCGTACGGTATCTCAATTCTGGGTACGGGTCAAATATCACATTCATCACATTATTCATCTGGTATCCTCTTATTAAAATCATGATCCACGGTACTGATCTACGTATAGTAAAATACTGATACCAATCTAAGTATGCATGCGTGTGTATAAAAACACCATGTCAAAGGACCCGCTAAAACATCATGCCGTACCTCAAATACGAACCCTGCCATATCACCGATCTCACGGCCTCAAATCCAATCTCGTCGACTCATCTCCAAACCCAAGTACTATCCTCATAATCCAGTATATGTACACATAGTCCCATACCCATGTGAATACATATACACATATCCCCATATACGCACATGTCAAAGAATGAATGAATGCAAGTGTGTGCGTGTGTGGGTGCAACAACTACTCTAGGGTTTCGCAAGTAACACTACAAATCCATGAACACATAACCATATCCTGAATATCATCCACGTATCATAAACCACACACACACACACACACACACACATATCCATTATATAAGCTATATTACGAACTGCGGGGGTGCTATACGCCATCCACCCGACTTCTCCCCGTAGATATAAATCTACTCACCTGATCTTCGCTTGCCGGTGCCGACGTCGCCACGCGCTTGCTTGTCGTCTCTAAGTCCACATGGGGGTACCTACATATCATAACGCACCGTATCATATTAAAATCCGACTCATGACCAAAACGACACACGAATCCCACATAGGTCAAAACCTATGGTTGCTTACACAAATCAACCCAAAAACCCTCGACGTCGGCGTACAAACGCCGATTGATCGAGAAGAACACCAAACGTACCAATCATGGTTTCAAAACTCACTAACTGTATAAGAAATAGGGATTAATTCGTCAAATCCATAAAATTAAACCAATCGTTTTATTTTCCAAAAACCCAGTTAGCACAAATTCCCATTTCGGTTCAAAACTTGATGTTTTAACCAATCTACAAATTTTAACGATTCAAATGGCCAAAATGCTCATTAAATAACATAATTAGGTCATACAAATCACTTTCATAAATTAATCTCATCAATTTGTATAAATTCCAAACTTCTAGTTTGCAAAAATACCGATTTTAACTCTTTTTAAAGTAAAATTCACAATTTTACAATTAAACTTGGTTTTGCATATACTAAAGTATTAAACCACAATTTATAAAGTTAATAATGCCATGAAACCCTAATTATAATTTTATCTCACCAAAATATATATATTTTTAAAACCTAGTTTGCAATTTATATACTTATTACAAATTTAAATTAACAAAAATGCGAACTAGCAACTAGATTTGATTTAGCATGCCCACTACATGTTAACAATATCACACAACCACAATCTCACAATACAAAACCCCAATTTGAATTCAAACCCCTCTCTTGAAATTTTAAATCATGCAATTAGAACCAATTAAAAACCTAATTAAACACTTAATTAAGCTGACTTAAAGCAATTAACAACAAATTAAGCAAAAAGGTTAGAATTTATACCCAATTAATTTGAAGATCCCACAAGCACACTTAGCCTCCCAAATTAATGGAAATCTTGTTCTCTTGATCCATGCAAGTTTGGCTAATGAGAAATGGGTAGGGATTAGATTTGGAGATTTTGGAATTTTTTTGATGGATTTTGAGGCAATTTTGGTGTATTTTTTTCAAGAGAATGAGAAGAAGATTTGGGGAGGGGGGCTGCTGTTGTGGAGGATGGGGCTTGGCCAGAATTTGGTCAGGGAGAGAGAGAGATGTGGGTCTCAAAGTCAACACAAAACCATACCCTCATTATCTAGTTCCATGCTTTATTTCATTAATGTTTTCATTTCCCATTTCATCAAATTTTTTTTTTGAAGAAGGGTGGGCTCGGCCAAGGGGTGGGCTGCTGTGTGGGGGCTTGGCCAAAGTGGTGGGAATGGGATTTGTAAGTTCTAATTCAAAATAACCCCCCCTTTTTACCTCATTTACACATCAAACTTCAATAATTCTATTTTATTTTATTTAATATAGCATTCTAAAAACATCTAGAACCATGAGGAAAATTTTTAGAAGAAAGAACATGTTACAAACTAGATTCTAGGTTGTCATGGTTCATAGAATTTGCATTAACCCATTCCAATTTGTAATTATCACTAATTAAATGTATTAATGACGGCTTAAAATAATATTAAAATAATTAATTTCGGAAATTTTTTCAGAAAATTAGAAATTTTACCTATGGCTCAATAAACACCAAATACTAGCAATTACATAGCTAGAATATGTATATTTAATTTTATATTAAAAGATATTTATATTTTGACTTTTTACGGAAAACACCCTTATTTTACCGATTTTCCGAAATTTCACCGAAACGATTTTCAAAACACTACAATCTTCCCCCCTTAATGAAATTCGGTCCCCGAATTTCAATTAAAACTCCCCCAAATACTAAAATATTTCAGCCAAAATCATCAAATCGCCGGGGCTCCGAAATCGTAAATACATAAAACACATCGTAGCGCAATGCATGCGCATGAAAAACAGATATATAAACCAAAATCAAAACTCCGTCAAGCATCCCGCAATCATCGGAGTTATGGTGAAGACACCATTCTCTAGATCCAAAACGAAAATCAATATGATATACATCAAAACTATACCTGTAAACGTCAAAACTATATAGGTAAACATCATTAAAATATCTGGAAGCAATGCATGCCAAACCTTTTTCAAATCGCTGTGCGATGGGTGTATCACGGCACAGTGGCGGACGTCCTTTGTGAGAAAATAACTATATATTTATATATCCTTCGTTTAACATACACGTCCCGCCGTTTTGAAAGCAATTTTAGAAGGGTTTCCTTTATAAAATATTTCGTGTCATCTCGGACACGTAGATAAATACTGAGACTGTAGCTCCTCTTTGGAAATCCCTTCGATAACTATCAAGGCATGCAAAAATATACTCAGGTACTGTCCTCTGACTAGTCCTGCTCAGTACTAAACCAAATAGCAAATATCATAAAATATACTGCTCCAAAAGAAATCAATCCCAAATATATATATAAATGCCATGTGCGTCTGGTGCGCACGGAAATCGAAATCCACGAATGTGCCATACATATGCACAGAAACAACATCTAAGAGCAACGGGTTTGCACGAAACACCTGTCAAAGGCAACGTGTGTGCCTGACAGCAAAACCAGGTGCATCTGATATGCACGAAGAATCTCGATTTAGTGCATCTGGTGTGCACCTAAATCGCATCAAGTGCTTTAAGTATGCGCAAAATCCAAATCAAGTGCACAATGTGCATGAAAACGAATATCGAATATCACACTCGAAAACGACGGTATACGATACATTTCAATCAAAATCCTAATCAGGTATACCGTGGTATAAAATCTCACCATCCTGTGCATCGGCGTGCACAAAAGCAAATCGAATACTAGAAGTGCATGAAAACTATGCCGAAAGTATAAGTCAAATCATATTCATGCCCTAGGCATGAAATCAAATATCATGAAACTCGGTCATCAAAACTCAGTCATGAAATAAATCACCCAAAAATACTGAAATCCAAATTGACGGATACATGATAGTCAATCACAAAATCACAACTCATAAATACTGTCGTCTATACGTCCGTCCTTCAAAGTAGAGAAGGTGTCGGTGCATCCAATGCTAGCAGAGCAAGATATCTACTTGCCTTCTGATTATGGCATGTCACCTAGTGCCCTTAGGCCCTCGTCTCTCACTGCAGATTGCTAAGTACATAGCTCCTCGGCTCAACGGTCCAATATAGAAATGATAACGGAAGCAGTCCGCTCTGACACATCCTCTAAAGATCTCGGGTCAACTATCATAGTTACTCATAACATGTCTCGTCGACAATGCCGAACTCTGGCCTACTGGGTGGGCGTCATATGACCGCTCCTGGGTCCAGGTCTTCTCGTTTAGTATTTCCAGAAAGATCTTGTCGGGGCCTCTCCCAAATCTCGTTCCTGCCGAACTGCCCGGAAGTTATCATCTCTTACTAAATCTATATCTGGTTCCGGAACGACCGCATACTTATCACGACTCCTCCTGGAATATATATCCATAGTCAACGCTTCTGCTTGCGTATCACATCTCTGATGTCGGCGGAGTGGAACGTCACCTCATCAAGATCTCGTACGAACCTCTTACTCCACTTTTCTCTAATGTCGACTGCTTCGGACTTGCCTCGTCGTGGCTGCATGGACTGTGCTCCAACGGCTATACTCGTATCTGGAGTCTCCCAAGCAATGCATACCATCACATAACATTCGAATGAAGTCGAACCATTCGACCGATTCGTCAAAACCTCATAATCCCCCAAGAGCTCAACATCTTGGGTACAGTTTAATAGTATCGAGTAGATACCACAACATCGGTGGACCAGCCGTAGAAGGGAAAACCCAAGCCTCACTAATGGCGCCGCGGAACTGCCGCAAACCCTAAGGTTCAAAGGCTTTCACAGGGTCATTATGTCGAGTTAGGGTTTGATTCTTCTAGAGGGTCCGTAGAATTGCTTGCATTGTTTTCCGAATACTTTAAACTTGGAAAATGGGTTACTGACATTTGATCGTCTCTATCGACTTTCAACGTATCAGCGTGAAGTCGCCTCTAGCTAGAATCAATCCATCTGACGACCTCGCATCGGGGTAGGCAATGAATCACATGGCCTAGTCTTTCATCTCTGGTGACTAGCAATCTCCTATCATATCTGGAAATATAACTCGTGCGGCGTTAGCTTCAAACATCTGGGGTGACATCTTTTCATTCGCCAAAATCACTGGCTCATTCGTCCGCATACTGAACAGTGCCGTAATCATCAAAATAATCCGTGCTCTGACGGTCATCACAATCTGGCTGGTCTCTTGAAGTGGCACAATCCCCTAGTGCTGATCTGCACGTCCGAGAAATCCCGTAAAAGTGATCCATCAAACGCTCGTGGCGCGAAAACACAATAAAACTATGCCTCTATGCAATCATATGCCCCTGGAATCATGCTCCGGTCAGTCCTCATCCATGACGAGCTCATGCTGACCGCAACTCTAGCCGTAGCTCTTTGCCCGTGTAACCGTGGTAACAAAACCATAAACTGGTACCGATGAGGCTAGATCATAGGAATGAATATAATGCTGTGCAAAGAAATGTACATCCCAACGATTCTTAAGCGTAGTATCGTATCGTAAATTTGCCGCGGAACATATGTACGGTACATCACTCTACTCAAGCTACCTACTCCATCAACCAAGGGTCATCCTACACTCCAAAGGTAAAACCTAACGCTCTGATACCAACTTTGTGACGACCCGAAAAGTACGGAACATGACCGACACTTAAATTACGAAACGTCTCGAGGCGTACGTAATCTAAGTAAGCCAAAACCCAGAAATCAAAACCAAAGAAGCCATAGAGTGTAGGAAAAACCAATTAAAGCAAGTAGTTTTAATCAACATAGGCCGAAATATGTATTTTTAAAATCTCAAGTATTTTCTGAAAATTTCGGTAGAGTCTCCTTTGTAAAAACTGGCCCTAAACGGGATACAACATGAATAGTATACGAAATGAATAAAAAGGCATCCCTAAGCGGGAGCTAGCTCTTCGTCAATCGACGGTCACAACCATGCAATCAATATAATATACAACGCCGAAGGGCGAGGATCAAAACTCAAAAGAAACTCAAAACAACATGAAAACCAAAATAGTACAACGCGTGACTCTAAGGTCGGAAGAATAACTGGTCTAGTTCTATCTCTCTCAAATATACAATCCTATTGATGGAGTTTTTTAGATACAACAGAAATAATAAATAAACAATGGTGGTCCTGATGCAAAGAACCCACCTACCAAAGCAATCACCCGGAAGGAACAGTGTGCCAGCAAAACCGTAACGAAACCTGTACGGCAAAACCTGCAAGGAACTGTGGCACAATGGGGGTGAGTTGCCAACTCGTGAGTAGAAAAGATCTACGAGTTGAAATCTCATGTATGACACAATCCTAAGTCATACGATCAATATATAATCCTCAAATGATAAAGTCTGAAGCATGAAAAAGTGGCAAGGGTAAACATCTATACAAAAGTGTAATCCCATGTGCTCGTGGTATGAATGCATGAAAACAGAATACAAGTAAATAAAGAAATTGCTTTCATAACTTAGTGAGATTTCTGTATATTTAAAACGAGGTATCATCAAGGAAATCAACATAAACAGTGTCTAGCATCGACACAAAACATAAATTCCAATATCTCAATATCTCAGGCTCCGGCTACCGGGACTGGCCTGTATCATCAAATATCAATACCTCAATATCTCAAAATCCCAGTGTCTCAAATCTCACTATCTAGGGTGCCGTCAGTCCGGATCGGCCCCTAACATCAATCACACGACCACGACGGTATCCTCCGGATATCCGACGCGTCAGATAAAATCACCGGGAGGCAGTCTTCCCCTGCCGGGCCCATCGTCTACTACTCGATCTTCTTGCCCCGGGGTACCTTACCGGGTCCACCATGTACCCGCAGACGGTTCATCCAACTCCTCGAATCGGGTCTCGAAATCCATCTAATAACCGAGAAAACATCATGGTGGACGACTCATACATCATGAGAAAACCGCACATTTCATTTTAAAAAGAGAGAGAAGTTTATAAATATTCTTGCGGTTTTCTTCCAAATCCAGGAAATCTCATGAAAATCCGAAATCCAATCATCAATAGCACGTAAACAGTGAATATATGCATAAAACTCCATAATACTGCATAACAATGAATAATAATATGCATGAAATAGCAAGTAATAACGGTAATGTCTAAACTGGCATATAAGGCATGTACACTAATATCATATCGAA
This sequence comes from Agapanthus africanus, assembly GCA_030015575.1. NCBI lineage: Eukaryota > Viridiplantae > Streptophyta > Magnoliopsida > Asparagales > Amaryllidaceae > Agapanthus > Agapanthus africanus. The sequence continues at coordinate 159,837,899 of JASDDO010000031.1, read as the reverse complement.
ACTATCAGCTAACAAGCTATGTCAATGAAATAGTATTCTCTAACGTGTACGTGACATGGAAATTACTGATGATGATGTGTGTGAGTCGGCAAATAAGTGTACGTGGAACATATGCAACATCGGTAATGGTGCTAGTGTCATGACAGCATGATATCAATAAAGGTATATGAAATCACAATATAAGCATGCGATGCGAAGCGAACAACAATATGTGTGGGAGCTGAATGATAAACACAATGATAACTAATCTGCATTTAATATAAATATATGTCATACAGTGGTGCCATTTGAAATAACACGAATCATGGTGTTTTGAAAAATAAGGGCAACGGTGTTTTTAAGAAAAGATGAGTCCTTTGAAATATCCGTAGAATCCCTTGGCCTGTCTTTTAAAATACCCACGATTCGTTAGTTTTTGAAATAGGTAGAAATCGAATCTAGTCTAATAACTTCACTAAACTATAGGGCTGAGCTAACCGGCTAAACGAAAGGTAAGGAAACCGCCTAAAATCTGAGTCGATACATATATATATATATATAAATATATATATATATATAAATATATATATATAATAGTCGGTGATCCCGCCTCAATAGTATCACATACGATACAATATCTATAACATGACATCCTCAAGTCAAGAGTGCGGATCTATCATTAATATGTAGCTCGTACATAAATCCGTCGTACGGTATCCCAATTCTGGGTACGGGTCAAATATCACATTCATCACATTATTCATCTGGTATCCTCTAATTAAAATCATGATCCAGGGTACTGATCTACGTCCAGTACAATAATGATACCAATCTAAGTATGCATGCGTGTGTATAAAAACACCACGTCAAAGGACCCGCTAAAACATCATGCCGTACCTCAAATACGAACCCTGCCATATCACCGATCTAACGGCCTAGAATCCAATTTCGTCGACTCATCTCCAAACCTAAGTACTATCCTCATAATCCAGTATATATACACATAGTCCCATACCCATGTGAATACATATACACATATTTCTATATACGCACATGTCAAAGAATGAATGAATGCAAGTGTGTGTGCGTGTGTGGGTGAAACAACTACTCTAGGGTTTCGCAAGTAACACTACAAATCCATGAACACAACCATATCCTGAATATCATCCACGTATCATAAAACACATATATATAAATATATATATCCATTATATAAGCTATATTACGAACCGCGGGGGTGCTATACGTCCTCCACCCGACTTCTCCCCGTAGATATAAATCTACTCACCTGATCTTCGCTCGCCGGTGCCGACGTCGCCACACGCTTGCTTGTCGTCTCGAAGTCCATATGGGGTTACCTACATATCATAATGCACCGTATCGCATTAAAATCCGACTCATGACCAAAACGACACACGAATCCCACATGGGTCAAAACCTATAGTTGCTTTCACAAATAAACCCCAAAACCCTCGACGTCGGCGTACAAACGCCGATTGATCGAGAAGAAAACCAAACGTACCAATCATGGTTTCAAAACTCACTAACTGTATAAGAAATAGGGATTAATTCGTCAAATCCATAAAATTAAACCAATCGTTTTATTTTCCAAAACCTAGTAAGCACAAATTCCCATTTCGGTTCAAAACATGATGTTTTAACCAATCTATAAATTTTAACGATTCAAATGGCCAAAATGCTCATTAAATAACATAATTAGGTCATACAAATCACTTTCATAAATTAATCTCATCAATTTTTATAAATTCCAAACTCCTAGTTTGCAAAAATGCTGATTTTAACTCTTTTTAAAGTAAAATTCACAATTTTACACTTAAGCTTGGTTTTGCATATACTAAAGTATTAAACCATAATTTATAATGTTAATAATGCCATGAAACTCTAATTAGAACTTTATCTCACCAATATATATATATATTTTTAAAACCTAGTTTGCAATTTATATACTTATTACAAATTTAAATTAACAAAAATGCGAACTAGCAACTAGATTTGATTTAGCATGCCCACTACATGTTAACTATATCACACAACCACAATCTCACAACACAAAACCCCAATTTGAATTCAAACCCCTCTCTTGAAATTTTAAATCATACAATTAGAACAAATTAAAAACCTAATTAAACACTTAATTAAGCTAACTTAAAACAATTAACAACAAATTAAGCAGAATGGTTAGAATTTATACCTAATTAATTTGAAGATCCCATAAGCACACTTAGCCTCCCAAATCGAAATCTTGTTCCCTAGATCCATGCAAGTTTGGCTAATGTGAAATGCGTAGGGATTAGATTTGGAGTTTTTGGAATTTTTTTGATGGATTTTGAGGCAATTTTGGTGAATTTTTTTCAAGAGAATGAGAAGAAGATTTGGGGAGGGGGGCTGCTGTTGTGGAGGATGGGGCTCGGCCAGAATTTGGTGAGGGAGAGAGAGAGATGTGGGTCTCAAAGCCAACACAAAACCATACCCTCATTATCTAGTTCCATGCTTTATTTCTTTAATGTTTTCATTTCCCATTTCATCATTTTTTTCTTTCTTTTTTTTTCTGAAGAAGGGTGGGCTCGGCCAAGGGGTGGGCTGCTGTGTGGGGGCTTGGCCAAAGTGGTGGGAATGGGATTTGTAAAGTTCTAATTCAAAATAACCCCCCTTTACCTTATTTACACATCAAACTTCAATAATTCTATTTTATTTTATTTAATATAGCATTCTAAAAACATCTAGAACCATAAGGAAAAATTTTAGAAGAAAGAACATGTTACAAACTAGATTCTAGGTTGTCATGGTGCATAGAATTTGCATTAACCCATTCCAATTTGTAATTATCACTAATTAAATGTATTAATGACGGCTTAAAATAATTAATTTCGGAAAAATTTTCAGAAAATTAGAAATTTTACCAGTGGCTCAATAATCACCAAATAGTAGCAATTACATAGCTAGAATATGTATATTTAATTTTATATTAAAAGATATTTATATTTTGACTTTTTACGGAAAACACCTTTATTTTACCGATTTTCCGAAATTTCACCGAAACGATTTTCAAAACGCTACACTTTGACTGTTTCATCAAAACAGATGTTCCAGCTCCGCGATTCCTGCTTTAGTCCATAAATGGACTTAAGCAACTTCCACACTTTCCCGCTGCTCCCACTCTGATTGAAACCTTCTGGCTGATCCATATAGACGCACTCTTCTAAATTACCATTTAGAAAAGTTGTCTTTACGTCCATCTGCCTGATCTCATAATCATGGAAGGCAGCAACAGCAAGAAGGATCCGAATGGATTTGAGCATAGCCACTGGAGAAAAAGTTTCATCATAGTCCAAACCAGGTCTTTGACGAAAACCCTTTGCAACAAGTCTAGCCTTATAGGTTTCCACCTGTCCATCTACACCAATCTTCTTCCTGAAGATCCACTTGCATCCTATGGGTTTTACCCCATCTGGAGCAAAGTCCAAAGTCCATACTTTGTTGGTGTACATGGACTCCATCTCGGTCCGCATTGCATCCAGCCATCGTACTGAGTCGCCGCTCTGGATGGCTTGCTGGAAGCTAGTAGGTTCATCATTATCAATGACGCAATCTTCTCTATCCCCGTCTATGAGAAAAGCGTAGTATCTCTCAGGTGGATGAGATGGCCTACTACTCCTGCGGAGGGGTGCGGGAATGTCCTGTTCTTCTGAAACTTCTGGTTCTACTAAGCTTTCAGTAGTAGCCTGTGGTTCTGGAATTTCTTCCAGTTCTATTGCGCTCCCACTTGTTTCCTTTTCTAAAAACTGTTGTTCTAGATAATGGGCATTACGAGAAACAAAAAACATTTGTTCCTCTGCGTAATAGAAAAAATACCCCTTGGAGTTCTTTGGATATCCCACAAACTTACACTGTACTGATCGTGCCTCGAGTTTGTCCGCATGCTGCTTTTTAACAAAAGCCGGACATCCCCATATCTTGAGATACTGAAGATAGGGTTTCTTCCCACTCCACATCTGATATGGTGTGGTAGGCACAGTCTTGGTAGGAACTCTTTCAAAAGATATGCAGCTGATTCTAGTGGATAACCCCAGAAAGATCACGGTAACTCAGCATTACTCATCATGGAACGTACCATATCCAATAGGGTTCTGTTCCATCTCTCCGATACACCGTTGTGTTGTGGAGTGTATGGAAGAGTAAGCTGAGAGAGAATTACATTCTCTTTTAGGTAACCCAGGAGCTCGGCACTTAAGTATTCACCACCTCGATCAGATCTCAGTGTCTTGATACTTTTGCCGGTTTGGTTTTCTACTTCATTCTTATATTCTCTGAATTTCTCAAAGGCCTCGGATTTATGTTTCATCAAGAAAATGAATCCATACCTAGAGTAATCATCTGTAAAAGTAATGAAATAAGAAAAACCGCTTCTTGCATGTGTAGATATTGGACCACAAACATCTCTGTGTATGAGTCCTAAGATCTCGCTTGCTCTTACTCCGTGTCCAGTGAACGGAGTCTTTGTCATCTTTCCTTTGAGACATGATTGACAAGTGGCAAAAGATTGATATTCGAACGGATCCAAATATCCTTCTCTATGTAACTTAGTTAACCTTGTCACATTGATGTGACCCAGTCTACAATGCCATAAGAAAGCCTGATTTATATCTGGAGACTTTCTTTTTAGTGTGTTCTGGACATTGAAAATCTGTAATTGGTTTAACATGTATATATCGTTATCTAGTGTACTGGACCCAATCAAACCATGATTAAGATGGATGTTAACAACATCGCTTACAAAGGTGAAATCATAACCTTCTTTTGATAACAAGGATACTGATATGATATTACACGTTAAACTAGGTACACAAAAACAGTTGCGCAAAACCAAAATATGTCCTCTCGTCAATCCAAGGTGATAATCCCCTATGGACACAGTATTCACGCTAGCTCCGTTAGCAACCTGGAGGGTCATATCACCAACCTTCAACACTCTACGGTTTCTCAGTGCCTGCAATGAATTGCATATATGAGATTCTGATCCGGTATCCAATACCCAGGAAGTAGAGTTGATTGACAGAAAATTTTCAATTACAAACACACCTGAAGCCGAAGCCACAACTTGCCTCGGGTCCTGGTTCTTGGCAATCCAAGCTTTGCAATATTTCTTCCAATGGACTTTCCTACGACAGTAGAAGCACTCGTCCTTTTCCACTACCGGCACCGCAACCTTTGCCTTTCCCTTAGTTTCCACCTTACCAACACCATCTCTTGGTTTGGTAGCGGCCTTCTTCTTCCTTCTTTTGGCCCTTGCCTTGGACCTGGAAGAGGAAGCACCACGAACAAACATAGCGGGTGTTTCCCTTGCCTTCTGCAAGGTACCCTCTGCACTCCTCAACATGTTAAGGAGTTCTGGAAGTTCAACTTCTTTACTTTGAATGTTGAAATTCAAGATAAACTGGGCGTAGGTGGAAGGAAGGGACTGGAGAATCAAGTATGTATACAGCTCGTTCTCTAATATTGTCGCGAGGTCCGCGAGCTCTTTAATATAGCCAATCATCTTAAGGAAATGTTCCCCTACGGATGATCCGACGGCCAGCCTCGTTGAAACAAGTTCTTCGAAGTCTCGTATCTAGCTATACGAGATTGCTCTCCATACAGTTCCCTAGTGTGGAGAAATATGGATTCTAGATCCATATTCTTGTGCCTCCTCTGATATTCATTATTCATAGAGGCAAGCACGATGCATTTGGCCTTCGCGTAGTCTAACTCCCTTGTGCGGATTTCCTTATCCGCGACATTAGATTCAGGACCTGGGATGGCAGAGGCCTTAGTAGTAAGGACATACCTCAATTTGTCATAGGTAATTGCCATCTTGACATTCCGGAACCAATCATTATAGTTTGACCCTGTCAAAATATTTTTATCAAATAATATCTTAAGGCCTGTCATGTTCTGGGTCGCTGCAATTAGGAGAGATAAAGGAAACAATTTAGCATGATGCTCTTGCAAGTTTAGAGTGACTCTTAGTTTATCTAAACAGGATGGCTCCCACTGTTTCTCGAATCCCTCCTCAAACCAAAAAAGGAGAACTAGTCAAGACTATTCTCACCGTGCAATACTTGCTTAACCGTTCAGCCAGGCAAGTGTCGGTACTTCGAGGGAGGTTTTACGACGCTTTCGCGAAGTTCCTTAATTAAATAACCTCTTTTCCCTGGGGGCGTAGCCCCGCTGACACCTTTCTCGACACCTACTTGGTTTATAGCATTGATCGTTAAGCGAAAGAATCTCCTGATGAGTAGCATATACTCACAGTAGGATCGGGATCCAAATATCATTGTGTGATAAAGCTGATGGAATCCTACCAAAATTATCATACTCCAAATGGTATGCAATTTCTAGCAAGTTTCAGTTTCTTTAGAAACTCCCGATGTGGATTTTTGTCCCATGCTCTTATGACCATGGCGTTGGTCAAAATGTCATAAGTCACATGTCAAGTTCTACCCATCATTATCTTGTTAATTTGAACCCACTCGTACATACCCCTGACGTTGGCCAAATGGCAGTATGACTGTCCCAAACCAACTCATCTATCTATGCAACAGATGAATACCCAACAACTACCAAACACTATGCCTTGGCGTTGGTCAAAATATATAGCTTGAATACTACTGAATACCCAAATGAAATGACGGAGGGCTACGAATGGTTTTGGCGAAACCGTGAACGTAGTGAACTTGATATGATCGAAGGAACCTGATAGCTTTTAAACGGAGTTGTTTAAGCTCCGCAATTAAAAATCTCCTGTTTTAAAATAATCAAGTGGTTTCTTTTAAACTGTTCCAACGATTCAACTTTGGTTTATTTTCTTTGCATTAAAATAATGTGTCCCATCAATTAACCTATCATTGCAGAAAACAACGAAAATACAACGTCCGCTTATGCCATCCACATTCTCCACTGGGCCCCGTCATTCACCCGTTAGGTTACTTAACTAACGACAGAGCGGGGGCTGGGCTAGCGCGGATGCAAAACATAAGCAACGCCTACTAGATATCATATATAGATATTGTACAATCGTGTCAGATGCAAAAATAGTCATTCCAGATCACAGATGAACATATTGGATATTTTAGAAATCCGCATTCCCTTTGAGCCTACAATGAAATACGGATTACACAATCGTGATGAATAGCCAACCCCACCCTAGACCCTACGGGTACGGCAAACTACCCATCAAGTACCCAAAGTGAAGTGGTCTCCCTCAACAATTTGAGTAGGCCATTAAGCACTTCAAAGTACCCGGTAGTTTTTGCACCCCACCTTCGGTCTATCCTAGGAGAAGAAAACAGTAAATGAAATAATATAGCGGTGGCTACAACCTCAACCCGGATGTGCCCCGCAAAAGAATATTACAACAAATTACAATTTACATTTGAATGAAAGAAACACCCGTCTCACATCCCCGGCTATCCATTCATGACAATCCAACAAGTTCATATTCACAAACATAAAGTAACCATTACAGAAATGTGCAACCCCTTGCTAACCGACATACTAGCAGTTAGGGGAGGTTTACGAACACATTAATCACAACGCGGATATAATCCAATTAGCCAATGTTCTTAGAATTTCGATCAAGCAACACATATGAATCTACTCCAAACAATTCTCTATGCACATAAAACCAGAGAAGAAAAAAAACATCCCAGAAAACACCACATAAACACAAAAGAATTACTGAGCAAATTTGGGTTGACTCGGTGTCAACTCGGCCGCGGATCCACGGCGGATAGCATAGATCGGCCACGGTTCCGCGGTGGTTTGGACGAGTCACGATCCCAAATTTCTTCATAATTCTTAAAAAAAACCTGCTTGTATTTTTAAGGGTCCCTGAAAAATTTTTAGACCCCATTTTAAAAACGGTAGAAACTTGGTGAAAACGTCGGTTTTTCGGGATTAAATTGCGATCGAATTTCTAAGGACTTTGCTAACAAGTTAGTTATGGTTTATCTAGGCTCTGATACCACTGTAAGTCGACGTTACACACCCCACAAGATGCGGGGAGGCGGAGTAGGTAAAACAATCATTTTGTTCAAGGTAACATCGACCAACTTTATAGATCTTTGCTAAACCCTAACTAACAACCTATCTAGAAGTGCTAAACTACTATGATAGATGATTATACCTCAAGATACTAGTCCTTCCTGTTCTTGTTGTTCACCTTCTCGTCGGCCTCCTCGATGTAATAGAAGATCCACCCAAGAGTTCCTCCTTCAAGCTTTAACCTCTAACTTGAGGTAACTGAGTGGTTAGGATTGCAAATCCAAGTGACCTAGAGGGTATAGAGATGGATTAAGTATCTATTAGTCTTTCTAACCCTTGGGATCTCAACATATGAGAGGATTAGGGTTAGGTTGAAGAAGAGGAGAGCTTGAGGAGAGAGAGTGTGTATGTGAGAATGAAATGAATTATTACTCATTTGTGAATATATGAAGCATGATAATTATCCAAATAATAATATATAATAATAACAACCATGCTTCATTAACTCACTTTGGATGAATCGTCTCATGAGTCATTAGAACATTTAATGCAAATAACACATCACACTACTACAAATAAGGGTTGCCCCTACGGATTTATCGGTAGGGGCAACCCCCTGCCCCTACGGAGATGTGCGTAGGGGCCAAAAAAGAGCCCGTAGGTGCAAATGCCGCAGGTGCAAATGCCGCAGGTGCAAGTTGAAGCCCTGAACTTGCCCCTACGGGCAAAATCTTGCCCCTACGGAGTTCTGTATAGGTCCGGTTTCACCTACGGAGTAGGCCGTAGGGTAAAAAAAGTTATATTATTTATATTTTTTTAAATATATTAACTGTACCTACGGAGATAGCCGTAGGGCCACGTACTATCCCCTATGGATACCTACGTAGGTACTTATCCATAAGGGCAAAATATCAGGATTTCTGATATTTTGCCCCTACGGATAACTCCGTAGGGGCTAAGCAATGGCCCCTACGGACATATCCGTAGGGGCACTCCCAACCCCCCTGGTACTGATATCTTGTGGGGAAATATCAGTTATTGCTGATATTTTGCCCCTACGGATATAGCCGTAGGGGTAACATGGGTACCTACGGATTAATCCGTAGGTACACATTATCTGTATTTTTTTTTTAAAAAAAAGGCTGCCTGATTTTTCCCCACCCTGTGCACAATAATATATATAACAATAAGATATAAAATTAATCATCACACAACATATATCGCAGTATTCATAATCACATCTCACGCATATAATATACAAAAGAAACCCAAAAACTGAATATGATATAAATGTAAACCAATATCAATATCATTTCAAAATGTAGTACAATATGTATGATATAAATAAATACATGTTTTAAAAAATATGAATTAAAAAGCTACCCTAGCTCGGTCCAGCTGCACCCTTGATAAACGATAGAATCAAGCGCGCCTGCTCCTCGGTCAATAAACCCTGCAATTCGGCGCGTGCGGGAGTCTGAGCGGCCTGTGGAGCTGGCGATGTGGTCTGCGCAGCCGTCGTCGAGGTAGTCGCTTGCGGAGCCGCGGCTGCGGGAGTCTGAGCGGGCGGTGGAGCTATAGGAGCTGTCTGCGGAACCGCAGCCGATGTAGTAGCTTGCGGAGCCGCAGCCGAAGAAGATGCATGTGGAGGCTCGGTCGATGTACCCTGTCGCGTCTGGACCTAACGTGTGTAAGAAGCGTGTAAGAACTATGTATTATTCGAATTCGTATCATTATTAAGTTATTTCGAAATCCTATTTGGATATCTAGTTTGGAAAACCGTTGTTTATTTTAATTACATATGTATGTATGATTAATCAAACTAAATCTAAAACCAAATAAGCTCAAGCTACGTACTAATTATGGATATGTTGATATCTATAATATGACATGATATTTTACTATAAAGTAGTATACATACCATCATCTCCTTCAACTCCTGAACGGTGGCCCTCAAGCTCTCCAGTTCCTGATGGACACGTCGGTCACTGGAGACGGAGGAAGTAACCGCCGGGGTGGAGTCCAACCTCATATGGGCCCTGCTAAGGCCCAGTCCCCGGCCTCTCTCCCAACCTCTATGGTGCCCTCCGTGTGCGGCGTCCAGAACTGGGGTCAGCAGCCTCGGATCGCTCTGTCCGGTAAAATCGATCCCCGAGGCCTCGGCCTGCTCAACCACCCGCTCCTACACCCACATTAAGCAGTAAAGTATAAGTATAAAATTTAAACTTGAACCTTCCAAAACTAAAATTTTAAATTTGGGTACAATAAATATTAACACTTGCGCAATACTCCTGGGTAGCGATGTCGGGATATCGAAGCTCGCCCGTGGCGAGATCTGTCGAGGTGCCGTGGACGACAAGATATGCGGACAGCACGCTCGGTGTACCACCTGACGCCACGGTCCGAGCTGTCTGCAATATTAGAAAATAACTCTTAATATTAGAAATATTAGAAAATAACTCTTAATATTGCAGAATATCATAAAGGTCGGTCTATTGTAATTTACCGATAACTCCATGGCTCGAGTAATATTCCTCGAGCCACCTGTGTAAGTAGGGCGACCCCTCTTCACCGACTTCCTGTTCTCTGTATTCTGAGCGGCCTGTTTCTGCACAACGCATTAACATTTAGTTTTCTAATTAAGGAACACAAAAAATAAATTATATCCTAAACAATGAATTACATTTAAAATACATACTTGTTTGCGCTGGGAGTCGAAATATTCGCACAATAGAGGACATGCCTCTACGTCGACTCTCGCAAACGCCGGAGTAGATAGGAGGGCCGCTCTCTCTGCCTCGGGGGTCGCCATCCACAGGGAGTAGCAGTCGGCCTTCAGCTCATTCCTGTTGTATCGGACCTTGGCCTGCATGTTCTTCATCAGGCCATTATACAGAGCATGAAGGTCGAGCACCCTCCCCGGATGATCAGGGTCGGCTACAGGCTGAAAATCGTAATCCAACTGAAAATACAAAAAAAATCATTGTTATTAGATTGCAAGTGTTAATAATAAATATGATAAGCGGATAGATCAACTGAAAATATATATTAATACGTACCCGAGCCTGATCAAAGAAGAGGGCGAATGAGCGCAGGTGCGGCTCGCCCCACTCAACATGAAGTGGATAGTTCTTCACGAGCCGGCTCTCGTCCCCCATATACCGGCCGAACCTCTCGGCATGAGGACCAGTATAGCGATAGTCAAGGGTAAAAAAAGGGGGAATGCTGCCTCCCCCTTAGCTCTGTCAGGCCTCAGCCTATGGGACTGATTCGGGCCTCGAGTCCCCCTCTGGGGATGGGGAGGCCCTGCGTCTGCACGAAATATCAAGACAATCAATATTAAGAAAAAGTTGTATTAAGAAATAAAGGTTAAACGAAAATTCAAGTGTGATATATACCTCCGGTGACTATCGCACGAGCCTGGGCCCGGGCAGCAGCACGAACGGGACGATAGTTCCTCCGGTGAGGAAAAACCGGGGTCCCGGATGCGGACGTATCCCCTCCAACTAGAAAATAAACATTGACGCTAAATTTCCATGAAGTTCATATTTATTCTATAAAGCATATGTAAAATGAATAAATATTTTAAATTTATTCATACTAACCTGCAGACGATGCGGAGGGTATGGAAGCGGTAGGAGTGGCCCCTGCGGAAGATGTTGACGCACCACCTATAATTAGACAATTAAAAATAGATTACATAAGTAATTGCAAAAAGAATGTGTAGATCAATAATATAACGTTCTAAATCAATATGCATGCACTATAGGATATATAAACATACCCGCAGGTGCGGTGGTGTCACCACCTACAGCTAGACAATAATAAAAATTGTTAAGTAAGAGCAAAAGGAATGTGTGTATTTATGATATAGCATTCTAAATCAATATACATGCATTATATGATATATAAACATACCTGGAGGAGCGGGAGTGGCCTCTGTCCCAGATGTGGGCGCATCACCAACAACTAGACAATCAAACATTGACAATATAAGTAATTTTGACATAAACATGCATGAATATCTGTAATATTACATTCAAAATGGATATGCATGTAGTATACCTGGAGGTGTGGCAAAATCCACACGGAAGGAGGCATCCAAAGGGGTCTCCGATCTGGGTGCAAGACCGACCCTCTGAAGCTCCCTATGGAGCTCTCCGGGCGGCAGAACTGCTCTGCCTCTACCTCTGCCGCGGCTAGAGCTCCTGCCGCCCCTCGCTGCACCCGACATCGTCATCAAATCTAGATAAACGGTTCGTGGACGCATTAGACAATCATTAAAAGTATTGACTATATATGTATAAAGCGTAAAATGTGAAGTAATAATATAACATTACTGATAACCTTTTTCGTTTCATGGGCGCATTATACATATCTACTTGGATTTCATCGTTGATGTCATTTCTAACCCACGTAACTTCATGATCGGTCGAAGACAACCCGTCCTTCGAAACAGACGGTCGGAGCACTTAAAGTCTTCTCTCTTCTTCGTGCTCATCGCTGTCCTCGAATTCTGGGACATCGTAGACATCTCTGGGTTTCCATCGGCATACAACACTCTATCCCGGATGCTTCAAACACTGTGAGTAGTATACTTGGAACGCTTGGTTCGGAAAGATAAACGGATCTTCCTGACCGTAAAATCGATGTGTGTTCACACTGGTCAATCCATATTCATCTTTCTAAGTCCCAAAATTGCTTATCCACCTGTCCGTATCGGTTCGCGGATCGTACCAAGTACACTGGAATATATAAAAGGGTTCTGATCGTCCGGGATAGTGGATGCCGAGTATACAATTTAAGTACCCATAGTAAATCACACCGTCCGATCCTACCGTCGCAATCCCACTATTCTGAGTGGTTCTAGATGTTTCTATGTCCTTAACTTCGAATTTGTATCCAAGGACACCAAATCCTTTGTAATATGCAACCTCCATACTAGGAAATTGAGCTAAACATCTTGAATCACTCTCAAATGATGCAGACAAGTTCGGGATCTAACAAAACAAATTTTACGACAAATACATAACGATACAAGTTTAGATTAAAACTGATAGTAATAAAATGTTATTCGAATAACTTACTGTTGGTGATAGTGCCCTCAGAGTCAATTATTGGATCACATGCACGTGATTGCAATGATTGAGGGAGGACCTGTCCCAGTAGGACAGTCTTACTCGAGATGATAGTATGCTATCTGGTTTATCTTTATCATCGTGTACTGCTTTAGGTGACATGACATGTCGCTATTACACGTTGATAGATCCCCTAGGATTCTTGCTTGACCACCAGCAGTATGAGGGCGATCATATAAGTGGGAACTGGGGGTCTATAAGCACATCCTTAAAAAGTCCCTAGTCATGGGAGTTTCGAGACAGGGCATCGATACTCCAGAGTAGACTAGTGTGTACATTCGAGACCCCGATGAGGGGCGGTGGCCGGTCTCACAAGCCACTGGTGTCAGTTGGTTCACCTAAGATGTATACAGGTGCTCATTGGGTTATGAGTACACCGGACAGGACTCGCCGGGAATATGCTAGTTTGTCTTATACCTGACGTCAGATAGCAGTTCCCTGGTGACATGTGTACAGGTTAGTTCATCGACCTGGGGATCGTCATTTGTCTCGTGTGAGTTCCCGCTGTACTTTGATTACTACCCTACCACGCTCAAAGGAGACGTGCAAACAGGTTTTAGTTGGGTACAGTCCCGAGCCACATGGAGGCAGTGAGCGGATCTTCAGGGGTTCGTCTCTCCTGGTATTGGGGGTGAGGTCGCGCTGTGTCTAGGAGAGCCATTACACAAAGCCCTCGGTCGAGGCAGGAGATTTACTGGTAGGTATTCTAGTAGTATCTCAGGGTGTTCTGGGCTACACTCCAACACGACTTGTACCGCTTTTGGGGGTCTGACTTTTACCAACCCCCTAGGCCCGCCATGCGATGCTTATAGACGAACGGACCGGACTATACGGATATTGTCACTGACAGGCTCAGTAGGGTGTCAGGATGAGTTCGCTCATCGACATCCCTTTCGGTCAATAGCTGGTGGCCCGTCATGTATGGCTAATACCTCTGACGTGCTAGTGGTTAAATCCACAGCCATAGTATTGACGAGTCTTTAGAGTCCACCACACATTCAGTTACTCAAGCTTTCGGGCGAAACGCTGTAGAGGCCGTATGGAGATATGGCAGGGTTTGATCAGATACGTGCGGTATTGCACGGATCAGGATCGGACGGATATTACTAGCCGGCTTTGGTTTAAGCCGGATCCTAGTATAGTACAGTGTAGATTTTGTCTCTTTGCATTTGTATCCGGTCGGAATACAGATGCGGGTGTGTATACACAGCATCGGGGTTTTTTCCTGTAATTTATTACGGGACCAGTTTTCTGGAGTTGCCAGTTTGCATTCCGTTCCGACCGGTTTTCCTTTGATCCTTCCCGGCCGGACTTTTCCGATGGAGGGGGTTATTTGCAAGTTTGCAAATAACTTATTGAGGAGTGGTTTTATGCATTTGTGGCTTCATGATATGATTATCATTATGAGATGCTTTATCCATCTTTTCCTTTGCATTAATTGAGATTAGAGTTGGATTTGACTTGGTGTGACTTTGTTGTCATTGCCTTTTTGGATGTGGTCACCCTCTACCTTTTACTACGATCACCTCCCTTCATGGTTGATGTTTTTTTTATCCTCCACCATTTTTGAGGAGAGGATGAGAGAGTTGTTATTCTTGTGGTGAGATTTTATTCATCTCATTCTTCATGCTTGCAAAATGATACACCTTCATCCTCTCCAAAATTCTTTCTCTCCTCCATCATCTTTACGGCAACTTCATAAGCCCAAAAGAGACAACCATTCTACACTTGTATACAGCAAATCTTGGATGCGTCGGCTAGCCAACTTCGCGTCCGAGTTGCCTCGGTATAAAGGTGGGAGCCCGTAAAAGAAGCAGGCGACGTGGTGCCCTTCCGGCGAGGAGGTGGAGACCGGACATTCCGCGGGAGATCGGGACGACGACGAGAAGACCGGAGGACACGGATCGCTCGGTATATCTCTCTTCCCCATCTTGTAGTTAGCTAGGACTAGTTAATGGCCCGATCCGGGTGTTTAGTGCGCGGTGGTGCCGGTTCAAGAAAATTTAAAGTTAGCCATCGCTTCCGCATTTGGCCTCGGGATGGAGGCCGGGGCGCCGCCGTGCACTTACACTTACATGATCTATGACCCAATCACAAAAATTATCCTGATGGTATTTTTCCAAACGTTCTTCGTTCCAATCAGGATGCCCCTCACTTACCTCGTTAAAATGAATTCTGTTTTAGACAAATAATTGTGACATTAATATTATATCATTTCATACACACACAAACACAGATATAACAATTAATCCAAAAAAACTTACTCTCTAATTTGTTCAAGACATGCGCAATTAAGAAAGATAAACCGGTATATCTTGTTGATAAACATAGTGTCTACCCTCTTATACTCGGCTTTACCATATGGCCCGTCTTGAATTCTTCGTGGTCGGTTAAGCCTTGTCTCAATGTTCTCGTCCAGATAGCGGGAACAAAATGTGGTTGCTTCATCAAGAAGATAACCTTGCAGGTCAATTTTTATTGCGTATATACTTCTTAAGAGTGTAGAGGTACCTAATGAAAATATGTTGAATAAATAAATACGGGCATACAGGACAACAATAAATTTATAAATTGCACGAAACGAAAAATTACACGTACCTCTCGACGGGATACATCCATCGATATTGTACCGGTCCGGCTAACTTCGCCTCAGTTGCAAGATGAACCGTCAAGTGTATTATGATATCGAAGAATGACGGTGGGAAAATATGCTCAAACTTGCAAAGTATCAACGCAATAGAATTTTCTAGTTTATCCAGCGTCGCAACCTCCAGTGTTTTAGCACACAACTCCCTGAAAAAACAACATAGGTCGTTGATTACTAGACCAACCGAGTCGGGGAGAGAAGTCCTGAGGGCTAATGGAAGAAGGTGCTCCACGATAACATTGTGATCATGACTTTTCAGCCCATCGATCTTGCCCTTCATAATTTTTATTTTCTTGCTGAATGATCTTGAGAAACCTGTGGGGACTTTCAAATCATGCAACACCTGCAGGAATCTTTTCTTCTCCGGTTGTGACATATGATAAGCGGCATTGGGAAGTACAAACTTGCCCGGTTTACCCGCTACCGGTCTAGGGTGCAATTCACTTCTTATTCCCCACTCTTGTAGATCCATCCGAGAATTCATGTTGTCTTTCGATTTCCCGTCTTTACAAAGAAGCAAGTTAAGTATGTGCTCTGATACTCCCTTCTCTATATGCATGACGTCCAGACAATGACGCACTGAATTTGTAGACCAGTACGGAAGCTCAAAGAAAATGCTTAACTTGTTCCAATATGGTGGTTTGACCTGTTTCGTCGGATCCATCCCGAAGGTCACGTTATTGTAACCATCCCATTTAGCAGTCACGTCCTCTCCGGACAATGGGGATGGAGGTCCAAGAAGCTCCTGATGACCATCAAAGTGAACCGTGTCTAACCTATAGGGGTGGTCTGGAGGTAGGAAACGTCGATGGCCGCAATAACAAACCTTCCTGCTAAAATTCAAGAATTTTGATGTAGTGTGTTCATGGCAATGGGGACATGCTTTGTGACCATGTACGGACCAACGTGATAGCATTCCATACGCAGGAAAGTCATTAATTGTCCACATTAAAGCCGCACGCAGTATGAAGGTTGTATTTGTGTTTGCATCATATGTCTCTACACCATCAATGAACAAAGATTTCAACTCCTCGATCAGAGGTCGGAGATAGACGTCGATATTGTTCCCCGGTGAATTTGGTCCGTCGATAAGAAGAGGCATCATAAAGTATGATTGGTCCATAGCCAACCAAGGCGACAGATTATAAATTATCATTACAACGGGCCATGTGCTGTGACTTCCAGCCATATAGTTGAATGGGCAGAAGCCATCAGTAGCCAGTCCGAGCCGGACATTGCGAGGATCGCTACTGAATATTGCGTGTCTCCTATCGAAATCCTTCCATGCCGGTGAATCTCTTGGATGGCTCATTTTTCCATCTTCGCTTGGAGGAGCACGGTGATGCCAAATCATTGCCTCAGCTGTTTTATTGCACCTGAATAGCCTCTATAGCCTCTGTGTTATGGGAAAGTATCGTGCTATCTTCACAGGTATATCGGGCTTCTTATCAGAATCTTTCGGCTTATACCTGGCCTCTCCGCATGTTGGACACTCTTTCAAATTTGAATTCTATTTCCGGTACAACACGCAATTTTTAGGACATGCTTGAATCTTCTCGCACTTTAGACCCAAATCAGACATCATCTTCTGGGCTTCGTACCAGCTGTCGGGCATATTATTTTCCGGAGGCATAGAATCTTTCAAGAACGAAAGAAGCATTGTGAATGACTTGTTGCTCCATCCATTTAGGCACTTAATCTGGAAAAGTTGGACGAACCATGAGAGGGTGGAATACTTCGCATTTTCATAAATTGGTTTCCTAGCATCATTCATGAAATTTTCATATTTATCCGCACGCGGTCCTTGACCGGAAGGAATGTCATCTTCGGTACGAATAGATTCACCTAGGGTAGCCTTTACCATATCCTCCATTTCTTCTGATGGAAATAAATTACCGTCTCCTGCCGCATTACCGAATTCTTCTTCTTCTCCTGCCGCATTATCGTGTTCTCTTTCTTCTTCTGCCGCGGTACTGCATTCTTCTCCTTCCCCGTGATATTTCCAAGTTGTATAAAGTCTAGTAAACCCATGTTTTACAATATGAAGCTCTGCCAATTCTACCTTCTGCCAGTACTTATTGCCATATCTATCGCACGGACAGAGAATCTTCTCTATTATGATCTTGTTATGTGCGCGTGCAAATTCAAGGAAAGCAACAACTCCTGCGACAAACTTAGGTTGCATACGTTGTTTCCAATCCACATACATCCAGTCCTTAACTCTGACGTACTCATGGGCCATGTTAGACTGTATAAGATATAAATTGTAGGTTATGCTGACTATATTGAGAAATATAAGAACGAGATAGTTACTGACAAAAGAGAAAATCCGTGTATATTCTTTATGTGTGCGTTTGTCGTTGAAAAGAATAAATTATCGCACGTATGATAACCAATAGACGGGGACTAAGTGGCGCTTTTAGTTTCATATTATCATATATTTTAACTTGAACATCTCGAACCGCTCTCTAATTATGCGTTTGTTGTGTATTCTTCTTGTATGTGTGTGTTCCGGCTGTCGGGGGTAGGCTTCTATCCCATTAAGAATGTATAGAGCGAACACCCATCACTTGTGCTTTCAACAGTTTCGAGTAAATTTCGGCAGCACCTCCTCGCTGTTCTCCGAGTACACTATAATAGAATAGATAATCATTTCAAAGCTGTGAAACAACGTTGAAATGAACATCTAATCTATCTTTATATACGGAGAACCAGCGGAAATGTGCCGACGAATATCTCGAAACGGATGAAAACACAAGTGAATGAAGGCGTTTTCTTTATACATTCTTAACTTGTCCACACGAGACAAATCTATGGGTTACCATACGATTGAATTTTCTCGTCGCGTAGACTATATGACGGTTGTTAGTATCGAGCTATACTGTCTAATATTTAACAACCTTCGTATAGTTCTATGTCATGACGAGCATCGCACGTATGTTAACCGATAGACGGGGTCTAAGTGGCGCTTTTAGTTTCATATATGAGTATCGATGAGAATATGAAGGTTTGATATTATCATATATTGGTTTTAACTTGAACATCTCGAACCGCTCTCTAATTTTGTGTTTGTTGTGTATTCTTGTTGTATGTGTGTGTTCCGGCTGTCGGGGGTAGGCTTCTATCCCATTAAGAATGCATAGAGCGAACACCCATCACTTGTGCTTTCAACCGTTTCGAGTAAATTTCGGCAGCACCTCCCCGCTGTTCTCCGAGTACACTGTAATAGAATAGATAATCATTTCAAAGCTGTGAAACAACATTGAAATGAACATCTAATCTATATTTGTACACGGAGAACCAGCGGAAAGGTACCGACGAAATATCTCGAAACGGATGAAAACACAAGTGAATGAAGGCGTTTGCTTTATATATTCTTAACTTGTCCACACGGGACAAATCTATGGGTTACCATACGATTGAATTTTCTCGTCGCGTAGACTATACGACGGTTGTTAGTATCGAGCTATACTGTCCGATATTTAAAAACCTTCGTATAGTTCTATGTCACGACGAGCATCGCACGTATGTTAACCGATAGACGGGGACTAAGTGGCGCTTTTAGTTTCATCTATGAGTATCGATGAGAATATGAAGGTTTCATATTATCATCGAGTATCATATATTGGTTTTAACTTGAACATCTTGAATCACTCTCTAATTATGCGTTTGTTGTGCATTCGTGTTGTATGTGTAACATGATTTTAAACCATTAAGATCAAGATTGATAAAACTGATCATCCTACATTGCAATGGCATTCATCAACCAAAAACTATTATTGCAATAACATTCATCTATAACAATCAACAATTAAAACTACAAATGTAGGATACTGATATCATAAAGCGTTATACGCAACATATGAATTCACATGACTGAAACATGCATCAAAAAAACATGTTCATCCAAAACAAATGCCACTGTCAACAAATATAGAGAAATACGTCATAAAAACAGTAACTAATTAACAAGTTGATAAGCATCTGGATCAAGAAAATAATAGGAAAAACAATTGACTATGATCTATAATGACAAGTCTATTACCATGACTCTCGACTAACAAAGGTGGCTTTTCGTCCTCGGTAGCTTGATAATTGGGATTTCATGGCGAATAAAAATATTCATATGCCGTTTGACCGGGAACTTCAATAGGAAACTCAATGAGGTCGGGTGTACTGAAGTACGCTTTGTATTTCGCTATATCAGGTGATGAAGCCCAAGCCCTAGCTAGCCCGAGCCCCACCCCAACCGAACCCTATCGAAGGTAAAGAACGTCCTTACACTTTCATATTTCTATTAATGATGCAAGTCTCCACCAAGTCCAATTCTTGCAATATCATTCTTTTTAGAGTATGTCTAATTTATTAGATAGAATTTTCAAAGTAGGGCAACCAAGAAAAAGTAACGAGGGATTTTACATACATGCCAAAGCTTTGATTATTTATTTATTTATTTTCCATTTCATATTAGTACTTTTATATGTTTGATGATGGCAAGAAATACAAATTACATTAGAACATTGTACATACCTAATTTCCACTTGAAATCGGTTTTTTCTTTTATCAGTACTCGTTGACATATAGTAACAAACAATGTTTGATTAGAAGGACCCAAGATTTTCTCGATCAACAATAATTTTAGTAATCAAACTAGGCTAAAATTGCTGGAAATTTCTCTCAGTTTTGCCAAATTCAGCAAACCCCCACCCCAACCTTACCCTAACCCCAGACCCAGCCCCAGCCCAGCCCCACCCCAACCTAACCCTAGCCCCAGCCCCAGCCCAGCCCAGCCCCAAACTAACCCTAACCCCAGCCCCAGCCCCAGCTAAACCCCAACCCCAACCCTAACCCTAACCCTAGACCCAGCCCCAGCCCCAGCCCCATCCCCAGCCGAACCCCAACCCCAACCCTAACCCCAATCCCAACCCCAACAGCAACCCCTGCGGAACCACAACTCCAACAGCAACCCTAACCCTAAATAATCAAAAATTTATTTAGTTGAAGATTTACTAACCTGTGCGATGGAGAGACAATCGATCGGTGGCGACGACGAAACGGAGGCGACGACGAAAACGGCGCGACGAGGAAGAACGGTGACGCGTGAGAACGGCGGTGGCGACGACTAGAACGGCGGTGGCGACGACGAGGACGGGCGGGAATGATTTGGGGATTTTGGTTCGCGCGCGATCGAGAGAGAGAGAAAGAGATAAGGGGCGTAGGGCGATCTGTGCCTTTTTAATTAAATCGCTATTTAGTTGCCCCTACGGATTTGTCCGTAAGTCCTTGGTTTGCGGATCCATAGGGGCAAACACGAAATTAAGATTTAATATTTTTACTCTTGAACGTCTTGGACCGTAGGGGCAACCTTCTAGCCCTACGGCTTAATCCGTAGGGCCAAAATAAATATGCCCCTATGGATTTCAATATCCGTAGGGGCAACCCCCTATTGTAGTAGTGTCACCTCTCCACCTCATTTAGTTTAATTCATAAATGAATTAAAACTAAATGAGTCACCTTTCCTCTAGAAGCTTCTCGAGTAATTACGAGAATACCCTTCCCATCCGTATTTACGAAAAACACGGATATGCTGAGACTGCATAAATCCAATATTCCAATACTAGAATCTGGATTAAACCAAAGCCCGCTAGTATAATCTGTCCGAATATCATACGTGCACAAGTACACGTATATGTCCGAACCCTGTCGTAAAACCATACGACCTCTATATCGTTTCGCCTGAATTAGGGAAACTCTCTGTGTCGGACTCTAAAGACTCGACATTATGCTGGCAGTGGGTTTAACCATAGGCCGCAAGCGGTACTAGCTGTACGTAACGGTCCCCAGGTAGATGTCGATAAGAAGGCCGATAGGAAACCCATCCGAACTCCTACTGAGCCTGATGTGACAATCTCCGTACAGTCCGGTCTGTTCGTCGAAGACTATCGCATATCGGGCCTAAGGGGGCGGCAAGCGTCAGTCCCCTAAAAGCGGTATAAGTCATGTCGGAGTGAAGCCCATTACACCTTGAGAAGCTACCGGAAAACCTACCAGTAAATCCCGCTTGCCCTGGCTAGGGACCTTGCGTAATGGCTCTCCAAACACAGCGCGATATCAACTCCCAATACCGGGAGAGACGAATCCTATCTAACCGCCACTGCCTCCAAGTGCTTCGGGACTGCACCAAACTGCTACCTGTTTGCACGACTCAGTCGAGCCATGGTAGGGTAGCAATCTAAGAACAGTGGGAACACACTCGAGGCGAAGCAGCAGTGTCAAGTCTACGGACTATGCTGTACTTATGTTACCTGGGAACAGTTAACTGACGACGGGTATAATACCAACCAACAGTTCCCTGCGAGTCCTGTCCGGTGTACCCGTAACCCAACGAGCACCTGCATACTATCTCCAGTACAATGTACTAATGGCTGTGGGACAGACCATCTCCCCTGCTGGGATGAGAAGCGTATACACTAGTCTACTCCGGAGTATCGATGCCCTGTCTCGATAAACCTACGACTAGGGAACTGAAAAGGATGTGCTTGTAGACTACCCAGCCCCCACTAGTGTGACTGCCATCACAACGCTGGTAGTTAAGCAAGATCCTAAGGGCTCTATCAATATGTATCTGTGATATGCTAAAAAAAACATATACACATATTAAGATAGATATAAACCAAGTAGTATACTATGTTGAGCAAGACTGTTTATATAACTGTGAATATCCCAAGCTTCCATTAAGTAATATACAAGCTAGTATGATATAATAATGGCCTATAGGGCATAAACACTAACAAGGTATAATACCATCTAGGAGTTCTCGGCGAGTCCGTTCAGTGTACCCAGTCTCCACTGAGCACCCGTACACCATCTTTGATGTCAAACACCAATGGATGTGGGATCATCCATTGCCCATCATATGGGTCAGGATGCGTATACACTAGTCTATTCTGGAGTCTCGATGCCCTATCTCGATACACCCTCAACTAGGAAAAATTATAGGATGTACTCGTAGACTACCCTGGCCCCACTAGTATGATCTGCATCATTGTCCTAGTAGTCAAGTACATATCCTAAGGGCTTTATCAACATGTGCGAGCAAGACAGTAATCCAATACAAGTCAACATGTTAAGAAAAAGTGAAACCAGATAGCATACTATCATGTCGAGCAAGAAAGTTCTCTCTATATATATCCAAGCATCCACTATAATATACATCATATGTACAACAATGGCCTCTAGGGCATATACATAACTAACAATCTCCCACTTGCACTAAGGCCAGCTGTTGTAGTATCTCATACCCAACATTCCGAAGAGTCTCTCAAATTGTATCTGGGGTATGGCCTTCGTGAGTGGATCCGCGGTGTTGTCCTTCATGTCAACTCTCTGACCTCGATCTCGCGGCGATCAACTATCTCCCGCAACAGGTGATACCGCCTCAAAATATGCCTGGATATCTGATGGGACCTAGGTTCCTTGGCCAAAGACATAGCTCCATTGTTATCACAATACAAAGGTATTGGATGCTAAATGTACAGAACCACACCGAGTTCAGCTACGAACTTCTTCATCTAGACAGCCTTTTGGCAGCATCGTTGGCAGCGATGTATTCAGCCTCCATCGTCGAGTCTGCCACGGTTTCCTGTTTGGAACTCTTCCAACACACCGCCCCTCCATTAAGGGTAAAGAAAAATCCCGAGTGCGACTTAAAGTCGTCCTTATCACTTTGGATGCTCGAATCGGTAAAGGACTCCACTTGGAGTTCTCCGTTACCATACACCAAGAACATCTCTTTAGTCATTCTCAAGTACTTGAGAATGTTCTTTACAGCTATCCAGTGACTCTCTCCTAGATCTGCTT
Source organism: Agapanthus africanus (assembly GCA_030015575.1). Classification (NCBI taxonomy): domain Eukaryota; kingdom Viridiplantae; phylum Streptophyta; class Magnoliopsida; order Asparagales; family Amaryllidaceae; genus Agapanthus; species Agapanthus africanus. The sequence continues at coordinate 159,814,232 of JASDDO010000031.1, read as the reverse complement.
GATACCTACTCACTACAATTAGTGAGTATGCTACATCGAGTCTGGTACATAGCATCGTGTACATGATAGAGCCTACTGCCGAAGTATAGGGTATCCCTTGCATGCGAGCTCTCTCCAAATCAGTCTTTGGAGACATCTCTTTGGAGAGAGTAAGTCCCGAGATCATGGGTAAGTTCCCACGCTTGGATTCTTCCATACTAAACCTCTTTAGTATGGTGTCAATGTACCTGGATTGGGACAATCCCAGTATCCTTTTAGATCTATCTCTATAGATCTTAATCCCCAAAATGCAGGAGGCATCACCTAGATCTTTCATTGAGAATCTATGTGATAAGAAGAGCTTGACCGAGTGCTGCATAGGAATATCATTTCCTATCAAGAGTATGTCATCCACGTACAATACGAGGAAGACAACCTTACTCTCTGCTACCTTCTTGTAAATACAAGGTTCATCTACGTTCTTGATGATGTCAAACTCTTTGACTATAACATCAAAACAGATGTTCCAATTCCGCGATGCCTGCTTTAACCCGTAGATGGATTTAAGCAGCTTGCACACCTTTCCGCTGCTCCCACTGTCTACGAAGCCCTCTGGCTGAGTCTTGTACACGCACTCCTATAAATCACCATTTAGAAAGGCGGTCTTAACATCCATTTGCCATATTTCACAGTCATGGTATGCAACAATGTCAAGTAGGATCCGGATGGACTTAAGCATAGCCACTAGAGAAAAGGTTTTGTCATAATCCACACCTGGTCGTTGACGAAAACCTTTTGCAACAAGTCTAGCTTTGAAAGTCTCAACTTTTCCATCTACACCAAGTTTCTTCTTAAATATCCATTTGCTCCCAATGGGTTTTACCCCTTCAGGAGCAACTTCCAAAGTCCATACTTTGTTGGTGTACATGGATTCCATCTCAGATCGTACTGCATCCAGCCATTTCACAGAGTCCCCACTCATGATGGCCTACTCGAAGCTAGTCGGGTCATCATCTTCCATCATGCAGTCATCGCTCCCACCGTCAATGAGAAAACCGTAGTATCTCTCAGGTGGATGAGGAACCCTACTAGATTGGCGGAGAGGCTGGGGTTCGTCGGGAACTACTGAATCCTATGGTTCTACCAAATCTTCTGTCGTGGTTTGTATTGCCGGAACTTCCTCTAGTTCTACCTCCTCGCCACTAATTTCTTTATCAAGAAATTCTTTTTCTAAAAAGGTGTCATTTCGAGAAACAAACACCTTTTGTTCCTCGGAACGGTAGAAGATATACCCACATGAATTTTTAGGATATCCTACAAACTTGCACAGGACAGACCTTGCCTCGAGTTTGTCCGGATTGTGCCTTTTGACATAGGCCGGACAACCCTAGATCTTAACATAATTAAAAGAGTCTTTTCCCCTTCCATATCTCATATGGAGTGGTAGGCACTGATTTGGTAGGAACCATATTCAATAGGTGTATGGCTGTCTCAAGCGCATACCCCCAAAAGGAAATAGGCAACTCAGCAGTGCTCATCATAGAGCGCACCATATCTAATAGGGTGCGATTCCTCTGTTCCGATATACCGTTGTGCTGTGGTGTATATGGAGGAGTAAGCAGAGAGAGAATCCCATTCTCTTTTAGATAGTCCAGGAACTCATTGCTCAAGTATTCTCCTCCTCGATCAGATCGAAGGATTTTAATACTTTTATCCATTTGGTTCTCAACTTCGTGCTTATATTCTTTGAATTTCTCAAAAGCTTCAGACTTGTGTTTCAACAGGAACACATGTCCGTATTTTGAGAGATCGTCAGTGAATGTAATGAAGTACGAGGAACCATTCCTGGCATGTGTAGACATGAGACCACATACATCACTATGTATTAGTCCCAAGAGTTCCGTAACTCTTTCTCCGTGTCCACTAAACGGAGTTTTGGTCATCTTGTCTTTGAGAAATGAATGGCAAGTTTTATATGATGATAATTCGAACGGATTTAAATATCCATCCTTATGAAACTTAGCTAGTCGTGTCGCATTGATATGACCTAGTCTACAATGCCACAAGAAGGATTCGTTCATTTCCGAACACTTCCTCTTGTGTGCGTTTTGTACATTAACAACTGTAGTTTGATTTAGAACGTATATGCCATTATTTAACGAGCCTGATCCAATCAACTTTTGATTCAGGAAGATGTTCATAACATTATCCTGTACTACAAAATTATATCCTTCTTTACTTAATAAAGAAACTGATATAAGATTGCATATCAGGGTCGGAATGTAATAGCATTCGTTCAGAATCAATGTATTACGATTTGGTAATACAAGGTGATATTCGCCAACTACTTTGTGTAAGTGCACGGCAGCGCCCCGGCCGTTTGAACGAGGCCAAAATGCGGAAACGGTACTTTTCTTTAACTTTAAAAACTGGCGCTACCGCGTACTAAAAACCCGGATCGGGCCATTAACCTACTCCTAGCTAACAAGAGAAAGGGTAGAGAGCTATACCGAGCGATCTGTGTCCTTCGGTCTTCGTCCATCATCCCGATCTCCTCGCGGAATCTCCGGTCTTCATCTCCTCGTCGGAAAAGGGCACCACATCGCCGGGTTCTTTTACGGGCTCCCACCTCTGGACCGAGGCAACTCGGGCACGAAGTTGGCGAGCCGACGTGTCCAAGAATGTTGTAGGCTAGTGTAGTACTCTTTGTCTCAAGGGGTTTAAGAAGTTGTCATGGTTTTAGTGGAGAAGGAGATATGGAGATGAATGATTTTTTGTAGCAAGCAAAAAATATATGAGATGAACATTGTTCCTCACCAAATGAAAAATCCCCCCTGAAAGTGTGGCCGGCCCTTTACTAAAAGGAGGAGGAAAAATCTCAAAGGGGGTGAGCACAAGAGAGTGAGTGATGACCATTAGGAATTATGCTTACCAACAAAGTCCAATCCTCATCAACCATCTCATCAAGCAAAAGTCAAGCAATCATGAACAATCATGAACCATGAAGTCAAATGATGGTTGAACCATCATGAAGCCATCATCACAAAAAGTCTTCTCCATACCAATTTACGGCCAAAGAAGGAACAAAAAAAATGGCCGAAACGGAATGCAAACTGGCAACTTCAGAATAACGATCCCGTAATAAATTACAGGAAAACCCCGCGACTGTATATACATACATGCATTTGTATTGCAGCCGAATACAAATGCAACGAGACAAAATCTACACTGTACAATACTAGGATCCGGCTTAAACCAAAGCCCGCTAGTATTATCCGTCCGATCATGATCCATGCAATATCACACGTATATGATCGAACCCTGCCATATCTCCATACGGCCTCTAGAGCGTTTCGCCTGAAACTTGAGAAATGGTCTGTGGGGGACTCTAAAGACTCGTCAATACTTTGGCTATGGATTTAACCACTAGCACGTCAGAGGTATTAGCCATACGTAACGGGCTACCAGGTATTGACCAAAAGGGACGTCGATGAGCGAACTCATCCTGACACCCTACTGCGCCGTCAGTGATAATATCCGTACAGTCCGGTCCATTCGTCTATGAGCATCGCATGGCGGCCTAGGGGGTTGGTAAAAGTCAGACCCTCAAAAGCGGTACAAGTCGTGTCGGAGTGTAGCCCAGAACACCCTGGGATACTACTGGAATACCTACCAGTAAATCTCCTGCCTTGGCCAAGGACTTCATGTAATGGCTCTCCTAGACACAACGCGACCTCACCCCTAATACCGGGAGAGACGAACCCCTGCAGATCCGCTCACTGCCTCCATGTGGCTCGGGACTGTACCCAACTAAAACCTGTTTGCACGACTCCTTTGAGCCGTGGTAGGGTAGTAATCAAAGTATAGTGGGAACTCACATGAGACAAATGACGATCTCAGGTCGATGAACTAACCTGTACACATGTCACCAGGGAACTGCTATCTGACATCTGGTATAAGACCAACTAGCATGTTCCCGGCGAGTCCTATCCGGTGTACTCATAACCCAATGAGCACCTATATACATCTTAGGTGAACCAACTGACACAAGTGGCTTGTGAGACCGGCCACCGCCCCTTTTCGGGGTCTCAACTGTATACACTAGTCTACTCTGGAGTATCGATGCCCTATCTTGAAAACTCCCACGACTAGGGACCTTTTAAGGATGTGCTTATAGACCCCAGCTCCCACGTATAAGATCGCCATCATACTGCTTTCCGTCAAGCAAGAATCCTAAGGGCTCTATCAACGTGCAATAGTGACCTGTAAGGTCACCTGAAACAGTACACGATGATAAAGATAAACCAGATAGCATACTATCATCTTGAGTAAGACTGTTCTAACGGTATAGGTCCTCTCTCAATCATTGCAATCACGTGCCTGTGATCCAATAATTAACTCTTAGGGCACTATCTCCAACAATATCCCACTTGCAGTGAAGGCTAATTATTGCTATGTCGTATACTCACAGCTCGTGTGATACCGAACACCCAACTCCTCTACTAATCAGTGTCACAAAACCCGCTTGCAAAACTAATGCATTCGAAGAATAGCCTCAGTGAGTGGTTCCGCTCTAATGTTTCTTTCTATGTCTCTCTTTATCTCAAGTTCGCGGAGAAAGCCATCTCCTGAAATGAGCAATACCTGTCTTAGAATGTGTCTGGATATCTGATGGGACCTAGTTCATAAATGAACTCCAAATCCAAACTTCTTAGACTGTATCGTCAACTGAACTTAATAAGTATCCTGTGCCATGCCTCCCTCAGTATCCGCCTGGACCACCTGCCCATAGTGCTGCCGCTCATCAGAGGGAAAACTATAACTCTGACAGTCATTCTGCCGTCCAGGTCACCTTGGAAGCCTGGAATGATAACCGTCTCCTGAATGAGGCTGATGTTATCATATCCTTAGAACATCCAATTATGTTCTAAAACTTCTTCCGAATGTTTCTCCAGGATAGGATCAATATCAACTTATTGCATCTACTGCAAAAACAACATCTGGTGTGGTACTTGACATCTCATGATTGACTCAATTGCCTAAGCAAGTGATCTGCCAATCATGCACATCACTCTCCCCTTTAGTCTGTAAGACACCTTTAGAGAGGGTGACTCCATCACCTGCAGGTATACTACCGTGCCAGGAGTCGTCCATTCTAAAACACCTTTAGAATGTTGTCTAAGTACCCAGATTGGGAAACTACCCAAATCTAGATTTAAAAACCATAAATCTAGTAACCGGAATGTCTGATATTATATCTATATCCTATGTGAAGAAACCACTGTGTGACAACCAAAGTATAACCGACCGTAGTATAGGAATTTCACTTCCTACTCTGTGTATGTCATCCAAATACCAGGACAAAACACCCTACTACCTTCTTAAGAGATCCACCCCCTATTCCGATGAAGTCAAACCTATGACTGTGACATCAGAAATAGATGATCTATCTCCGCTATATCTGCTTTAGTCTATAAATAGACATAAGCTACTTGTCCACTATACTTCCGCTGCTCCCACTGACTACGACAACCATCTGGCAGAGTCATATAGACGTGCCCTTCTAAAGATAGTTCAGAACGACGCTATACTCATCCTCCTGCCGGGTCTCATAGTCTGGAACAACAGCAATGGCAAGTCTGGGTAAACAAGAACCTCCCTGCCACCGTCCTTGAGTCTACCGAAGTACCTCTCGGGTGCCTGAGATTACCCACCATATCTGCGGAGTGGCCAATGGAATGTCAAACCAGATTGAATCTTTAGGTTCTTATCAAATTTTTAGTAATCGTTTGCGGTTCTGGAATCACTTCCAGTTCTACCATACTCCCACTACTGTTTTCTGAAAAAAAAATCCATTTTTATTAAAATTGTGGCGAGTCAAGAACAATATCACTATTGATCTTCCAGATGGTAGAAAGTCGACCCTCGTCATAGCCCGGGTCAACCCACAAACAGCCATTACAGAAACGTGCCTTGAGTTATCCAGAATCTGGTTTTAAGCATAAGCCGGACAACTCCCCGTACCTTAACATCGTTAAGATATGAACTGTTCTATATCCAATACAGAAACAGAAGCACTGATTTAATTGAACCAGATTCAAATCATGCAGTTGTCTCCAGTGCATGTCAACTAAATGGAAAGAGGCCGATCAGCATTACTCAACTTAGGAGTGCTTCCAATTATGAGTATCCTGAAAGAGAAGCAAGTTCTCTCAATCATTACTATCAACTGAACACCATACACAAATATCTACATCTTCGATCACCTTGAAGAATCACGATACTTGCAACACCTGGTTCTCTACTCTATTCTTATACCTATAACTTCTCAAAACTTGGACCTTGTATTTCTACGAAATACATGTCTAAGAACTAGAGAAGTCACAAGTAAACAGAATACAGTCCGAGCACCAACCCCTCCATCCTCATGGACACTGGATAACATACAATACTCTGTATAAGTCCCTTGAGTCTAATAACTCATTCCCTGTGTGTCGTAGGTTGAAAACTGTACTTATGGTTAAGAAGAATTACACCGCTGTTTAATGCTCCTTACCTAACCATCCACTGATATAGGTAAATTTCATAAACATAATTTCAAAAAGGTTATATCTCACTCTATAAAAATAGACGTACAGATATATCAATTTGAAATTGGTGCATTACAACGGATATTCAAAACCAAATATTTGTCTTCCGGCAAACAACCCAGGTGATTTCCTCAAATATCACCAATTACAACGAATCCCGATATAATGAGGATGATCACCCAATTCCAAATGACTTACTCCCACTCATCATCTGTAAAACCATACAGATGTGAGAATCATACCTGGTAAATACATACCCTGGAGCAAGGGCTAATTGGGAAATCAGTTTTCTTTTAACAATACACAGTGAAACTGAAACATTGAAATATTTCGTAGGGGTATCCTGGTATTCTTAGTAATGCCTCTTCCATTATCCAGATTCACAACTGAAACCGTATATTTCTTTGCCATCTCTCCAAATCCCTTCATATGTCTTTAGTCGTTTACCTTCTGTACACCCTCTTAGGCTAAATGGTTTTCTTCCTTCCCTACCTTTCGGCACCAGCCTATGGTTTGGAAAAAGACTATCCAATAAGCATAATGGGTGTACTGTCCTAATCGTAAGAACACTCGCAATGCAAGAGAAGGTGAAGATAAAAGACAACCGAATAAACCTTATTCCTATTTCTCCTGAACCAGAATCCATCCCCGAACTGGAACAAGTTCCTTTCGAGTTCGTATATAACCATACGATGGAGTATCCAAATAACTGTGGATCTTCGTAGTGATACGGAGTGTTCTAGAGAAATACAAAGGTGATATAGGATTGGCGATGAAATACTTGGTTTGGTCGTGAATATCAGTCGCAATTTACTTTGCCCTCTTTCTCATCCCTTTATTTGTCTTAACTTAATACCTTCTGTACACCACACTTAGGCTAATCGGCTTTCTTCATTCCATACCGTTCGGCACCGGCCTAAGGTTTGGAAGAAGACTATCCAATAGGCCTAACGGGTGTACTATCCCCTAATCCAAGGAGCACTCGCAACCTGAGAGAAGGTAAAAGGAAAAGACAACTGAATAGTCCTATTCGTTTTCTCCAGAACCAGAAACCATCCTCGAATAAATTCCTTCGAGTTCGTATATAACCATACGATGGTTTTATCCAATGGAAGTGGACGTTCGTAGTAATACGGGGTGTCTTGGAGAAAAGGGTAAAAGATGGAGTGGCATTGAGGTTTGCAACTCTGACAATCCAAAAGCCAGTGTTTAAGAAGGTTCGGTCAATTTTGGTCACTGAGTCATAGTCAAGGGTCGGGTCATGGTCGCTGCCAAAGAGAGAGAGAGAGATAGAAAAGAAACACTCAGCGTGCACTCTAACCTAGATCAGAATGGTTGTCGTTTTATCTAATCAGGAAACCTCCCACTGTAACGTCAAATTCTCCTCCAAACCTGAAAGAAGAATTAGTTAGGATCACCCGAGGAGTAAACCAACTCATCAGCAAGAATCGGGATCCAACTATCATCGCATGATAACGTGACGGAATCCACTCACGTTATCACACTCCAGAAGGTATGCGCATGCCTGGAAAGTTTCAGTTTCTTTAGAAACTCCCGATGTGATTTTTACCCCATGCTCTTGTGACCTTGACGAAGGCCAACATATCATAAGTCACATGTCAAGTTCTACCCGTCATTATCCAGGTTTATTTGAACCCACCCGTACCTACCCTTGACTTTGGCCTACAAGACAGTACGACTGTCCCAAACCAACGCATCTATCTACGCAGCAGAAAAGTAACAAATAGCTACCATACACTATACCTTGACGAAGACCAACATACATAGCATGAATACTAAGTGCTACCTTTCTGAAATGACGGAGGGCTACGAATGGTTTTTGGCGAAAAACCTCTAACGTAATGAACTTCATATCGTTGAAGGAACCAGATAGCTTTATAAAAATATAGTGACGAATACCTTTGCTAAAGAGGTCACTCCCGGTGAAGGGATCTCGGCTCTTTCCCCGTAGAATGAGGTGCAGGATATTCCAACTGAATACCACGATGCAAAGCAAAAGGCAATCGGCTATAGTGAAGTTATTACCCTGACGCAAACTTCTGTCCAAGGGGTCACTCCCGGTGAAGGGATCTCGGCCCTTGCCTCGTCGACTGAGGTGCTGGATATTCATAACCGAATACCACTGTGCAAAACAAAAGAGAGCGTCCTTTCAATAACAGCTTTTTGAAAAATGTTCCAACAACATCATAATAGGTTTGTTTAGCTTGCATTGATCCGAATCAATGCAGTCCCATCAATTAATCACACCAATAAAGAACGAAAATACGATGTACGTATATGCCATCCGCATTCGCTACTGGGTCCCATCATCACCCGTTAGGTTACTTAACTAACGACAGAGCGGGGACTGGACTAGCGCGGATGCAAAACATATACAACATCTACTAGTATATATATCAATATATAATATAATATTCGCTCAAGGCGTGATAAAATGAAACATCATAGAAATGTAATAAGCATCACAGAACAATACAGATATCTGGGATCCCCGGGTTTCATAGAGCCACTACTGAAACCCGACGTTCCCCTGGTCGTGTGGATAGCCTGGGCAATGAAATCCTAGACCCCTATGGGCGCGGCAAGTTACCCGCCAAAACCTGAAGTGAGGCAGCCCCCTTCAGCAACGTGAATGGACCACCCGGCACTTCATGGAATCCGGTAACTTGGGCACCCCTCCTTGGGTCAACCTGTACCCCCTACGAGTGCGGCGAATAGCCCGCCAATTCTAGAGTGAAGCCCCCTCCATCTCAAAGCCATGAGATGCGGGCTCGTTGCCCTCTAGAACTCGGCTATCCGTGCACCCCACCGCGGGGTAATCCTAGTACAGAAAGTAAAAATATACATACAACGGGTACATCGACCTCAGCTCGGTCGTGCCCCAAAAGAATAATATACAAACAGGCAGTGATGGCAGTCCACATGTCGGACGCTCGCCCCGCAATATCAAATGTACATATATAACCAAACTGTACTACCATTCCATCCAGGCTATCCACCACGACAAATCCGCAACATCACAGCACAACACAGAACATCAACGTGAATGTCACGTTCGCAAATCCCTCTAAAATGGCTATAGCAGTTAGACAAGATTTACCGATCAAATGACATTCACGGTCGCAGATATAATGTAAATACTGTGAACTAACATGTTTAAAATTTTCGATCGACTAAATTTCCCGAAGTGGGCCCCAAGCACAACAGTAGCACTCAAAGAAAATCTGGGCCCAAACAGAACATACTAAAAACCCTATTTCCAAGTCAGAAGTCCACTGTAAAAATTTGGTGCTGTGATTACATTTTACAGCCGCTGAACCGCGGCCGGAACAGAGGTTTGGCCGCGGTTCCACGGTCCTACCAAGGAATCACTGAATCGAATTTTTACAGAGTGCTTAAAAAAGCCTGCATGAATTTCTGCAACACTCAAAAAAAATTTTCAAGCACAAATAAAATCGACAGAAACTGATGCTCTTGAAAATGCGGTTTTGGAATATTTGTTCGATCGAAGTTTTAAACACACTAGAGCAAGCTAGACTAGGTTAATGGCGTGGCTCTGATACCAGTGTAAGTGCACGGCAGCGCCCTGGCTGTCTGAACGAGGCCAAAATGCGGAAACGATACTTTTCTTTAACTTTAAAAACAGGCGCTACCGCGTACTAAAAACCCGGATCGGGCCATTAACCTACTCCTAGCTAACAAGAGAAAGGGTAGAGAGCTATACCGAGCGATCCGTATCCTTCGGTCTTCGGCCTCCATCCCGATCTCCTCGCGGAATCTCCGGTCTTCATCTCCTCGTCGGAAAGGGCACCACATCGCCGGGTTCTTTTACGGGCTCCCACCTGTGGACCGAGGCAACTCGGGCATGAAGTTGGCGAGCCGACGTGTCCAAGAATGCTGTAGGCTAGTGTAGTACTCTTTTTCTCAAGGGGTTTAAGAAGTTGCCATGGTTTTAGTGGAGAAGGAGATATGAAGATGAATGATTTTTTGTAGCAAGCAAAAAATATATGAGAGGAACATTTTTCCTCACCAAATGAAAAATCCTCTGTCAAAGTGTGGCCGGCCCTTTAATAAAAGGAGGAGGAAAAATATCAAAGGGGGTGAGCACAAGAGAGTGAGTGGTGACCATTAGGAATTATGATTACCAACAAAGTCCAATCCTCATTAACCATCTAATCAAGCAAAAGTCAAGCAATCATGAACAATCATGAACCATGACGTCAAATGATGGTCGAACCATCATGATGCCATCATCACAAAAAGTCTTTTCCATACCAATTTACAGCCAAAGAAGGAACAAAAAAAAATTGGCCGAAACGGAATGCAAACTGGCAACTTCAGAATAGCGATCCCGTAATAAATTACAGGAAAACCGCACGATTGTATATACATACCTGCATTTGTATTGCGACCGAATGCAAATGCAATGAGACAAAATCTACACTGTACAATACTAGGAACCGGCTTAAACCAAAGCCCGCTAGTTTTATCCGTCCGATCATGATTCGTGCAATACCGTACGTATATGATCGAACCCTGCCATATCTCCATACGGCCTCTACAGCGTTTCTCCCGAAACTTGAGAAACGGTCTGTGGGGGACTCTAAAGACTCGTAAATACTTTGGCTGTGGATTTAACCACTAGCACGTCAGAGGTATTAGCTATACGTAACGGGCTACCAGGTATTGACCAAAAGGGACGTCGATGAGCGAACTCATCCTGATACCCTACTGAGCCTGTCAGTGATAATATCCGTACAGTCCGGTCCGTTCGTCTATGAGTATCGCATGGCGGGCCTAGGGGGTTGGTAAAAGTTAGACCCCCCAAAGCGGTACAAGTCATGTCGGAGTGTAGCCCAGAACACCCTGAGATACTACTGGAATACCTACTAGTAAATCTCCTGCCTTGGCCAAGGACTTCGCGTAATGGCTCTCCTAGACACAGCGCGACCTCACCCCCAATGCCGGGAGAGACGAACCCCTGCAGATCCGCTCACTGCCTCCATGTGGCTCGGGACTGTACCCAACTAAAACCTGTTTGCACGACTCCTTTGAGCCGTGGTACGGTAGTAATCAAAGTACATTGGGAACTCACTGTTAGGTTTACCTAGCACCTCATGAAGGGTTTGGAAGCATCACATGTCTCAAAATCAAATTTTTAAGGTTCTAAGTGAACATACAAAGAATCATCACTAGAAAATTAGGGTTTCATTACAAAGACAACTTCACAAGTAATAAAGGATAGGGTTTTGAGAGTACAACCTTTGTAGCTCTCTACGCTAGACTCCTTGGCTACTTGAGGGTTGGAAAAAGGTTCGCTTGAGGTCTTCTAAGTCCACGACGATCCATCCGAAGCTCCTTTACCCAAAGCTTCTTGCTTTACTCGATATATCAATGAAGTAGAGGAAACACCCTACACGAACCGGCTAGATGTGTGTAGTATGATGATGTGGTTTGTATTCTTTGATCAAAACTCTATCTTTTTATTAACCTCACTTAAGAAAATAATCAAGAGAGGAAGAAGAAGATGGTGGCTAAGATTTTTCACACAAGAAAAGATATGAGAGAGTGAATAATTGAAATGAGAAAAGAATAATATATCTTAATCCTTTCTCACTTCAACCATGGTTAGAATCATTTAGATTTTTATCAAATGGGTTAAAGATGAAAGGATAATTAACTCAAGGTTAAATGGTGGTTGAAGCTTGGTCAAATATGATAAGTATAAACCTTGTGTGAATTATCCCTTTTCTTTTTCTAAATGATAAATAAAATAGATAATTCTACAATGTGAGTCTTGCATTGACACCAAACATGTATCAACAACCATGATACTATGTATGTATGTATGTATGTATCCATGCACATCATCATGCGCATACATGCATGCATACAAAAATAGAAAAAGAGTTTGATTAAAGAATTAATCTAAAAGTCATTTGTTAAATCAACACTTGATTTTGCAAACCGGTCATATCACATACGACCCGACCAATAGAAAATGCCCGATTAATATACGGTATCACATATCCGTATTTAATCGGGTCCCGCGCATATCTCATATGCACACCACATCTTTTCGCATGAGCCAGGAAACTTCATTGTGGGACTCTAAGACTCGTCAATACGCCGGTAGCAGGTAATTATCATATCAAATACCTACAAGCCGCAAGCGGTCAGCTACACGTAACGGCTACCCGGGTATTGAGCGATCAGAAGAAAACAAGCGAACCTGTTACAACTTCTGTCGAGCCAACCGGCAACACTACCGTACAGTCCGGTCTCTTCGTCAGATATGCTGCATATCGAGTCTAGGGATGGTAACGTCGACCCCAATAACTCAATAAGTCGTGCCAATGAATGGTCTATAACAGATCGAGAAACTACTGATAACACTTATCAGCAAATCTCAACATCCCTGGCCAGGGACTTACTGATATAGCCAGTCGAGCACAGCACAGCATCAACTCCTAATACCGGGAGAGACGAAACCCCTCCTATCGCTCATCGCCTTCGTGTGTCTCGGGACTGTACCCAACGACCACCTGTTTGCATGACTCAGTAGAGCCGTGGTAGGGTGGTAATCAAAGTAAAGTGGGAGAACACACAAGACTCTATGACGATCTCGGGTCTACAGACTAACCTGCACCAGTGTCACCTGAGAACTGCTATCCGGCGATAGATATAATTCCATATAGGAGTTCTCGGTGAGTCCGTCCAGTGTACCCAGTCACCACTGAGCACCCGTATACGATCTCGATGTCAAACATCGATGAATGTGGGAACATCCATTGCCCATCATATGGGTCTAGTATCATATACGCTAGTCTACTCTGGTATATCGATGCCCTGTCTCGATACACCTACGACTAGGGAAATTTCAGGATATGCTTATAAACTACAGATGTCCCACTAGTATGATCTCCATCATAATCACAGTAGTCAAGCCTATATCTTCAGGGCTTTATCAACATGTATGAATGAATAAAAGCATGATCAAATCAACATGTCAGATAAAGAAGAACCAGATAGCATACTGTCATGACGAGCAAGAATGTACACTGAATATATATATATACATGTATAAATACATCCACTATCATATAATGTCCTCTAGGGCATACATATATCCAACAATCTCCTACTTGCACTAAGGCCAGTTATTGGCGTATCTCATACCCAACATATCAAAAAGTCGCTCATGCTGCGGCTGAGGGAGGGCCTTGGTGAGTGGATCTGCGGCGTTATTCTTTGTGTCTACTCTCTTAATCTCGATATCGCGGCGATCTACAATCTCCCGGATCAAATGAAAGCGCTTCAGGATGTGTCTGGATCGCTGATGGGACCTGGGCTCCTTGGCTAACGCCATAGCCCCATTTTTATCACAATACAGTGGTATTGGATCAATAATGGTTGGAACTACTCCTAGCTCCGAGACGAACTTCCCCATCCAGACGGCTTCCTTGGCAGCATCATTTGCAGCAATGTACTCAGCCTCCATCGTAGAGTCTGCAACGGTATCCTGTTTGGAACTCTTCCAACTTACCGCCCCTCCATTGAGGATAAATACAAACCCTGAGATAGATTTGTTGTCGTCCTTATCACTCTGGAAGCTCGAATCGGTAAAGGCCTCCATTTGGAGATCTCCATTACCATACACCAAGACCAATTCTTTAGTCCTTCGCAAGTACTTAAGAATGTTCTTCACAGCTATCCAGTGATTCTCCCCTGGGTTGGATTGATACCTGCTTACAACACAAAGTGCATAAGCTACATCTGGGCGTGTACATAACATCGCATACATTATAGATCCTACTGCCGAAGCATAAGGTATAATGCTCATGCAAGCTCTCTCTTCATCGGTCTTTGGGCAAGAGTCCTTGGAGAGACTGACCCTATGGAAAGCGAGTAAGGCACCCCGCTTGGAGTCTTCCATACTAAACCTTTTTAGGATGGTGTTGATGTACCTGCTTTGGGACAATCCCAATAATCTCTTGGATCTATCCCTATAGATCCTTATGCCTAGAATGTATGTGGCATCACCCATGTCCTTCATGGAGAACCTTAGTGATAAGAAAGATTTGACCGACTGTAGCATAGGAATATCATTTCCTATTAGAAGAATGTCATCCACGTACAATACGAGGAATGTGACAGCTTTCCCTACAGCCTTCTTATAAACATAAGGTTCATCTGGATTTTTGATGAAATCAATCTCTTTGATAACATCATCGAAATAGATGTTCCAACTCCGTGATGCCTGCTTTAACCCATATATGGATTTAAGCAATCTACATGCTTTCCCGCTGCTCCCACTGTCAATGAAGCCCTCCGGCTAATCCATATAAACGCATTCTTCTAAATCTCCATTTAGAAATGCCGTTTTAACGTCCATCTGCCAGATTTCATAGTCGTAGTGAGCAGCAATAGCAAGTAGGATCCGAATGGATTTAAGCATGGCTACGGGCGAAAAAGTCTCGTCATAGTCCAAACCTGGTCTTTGACGAAAACCCTTCGCCACAAGTCTTGCCTTATAGGTCTCTACCTGCCCATCTACACCAATCTTTCTTTTAAAGATCCATTTGCACCCCACAGGTTTTACCCCAGGGGGTACAACGTCCAAAGTCCATACTTTGTTGGTGTACATAGACTCCATTTCGGATCTCATGGCATCCATCCACTTCACAGAGTCTCCACTCGTGATAGCTTGCTGAAAACTGGTAGGATCATCATCCTCCATGATGCAGTATTCTCTGTCACCATCAATGAGGAAACCATAGTACCTCTCTGGTGGCCGAGAAGTCCTACCAGACCTGCGGAGTGGCTGAGGTTCCTCAGTTTCTATTGCAACAGTTGGTTCAACCAAGTCGTCATTTGTAGTTTGTGTCTCTAGAACCTCTTCTAGATCCACCACATTGCCATCATCTTTATCTGTGAAAAACTCTTTTTCCAAGAATGTGGCATGCTGAGAAACAAACACCGTTTATTTCTCTTTGTGGTAGAATAGATATCCATAAGAGTTCCTTGGATATCCCATAAAGTTACACATGACCGACCGTGTCTCGAGTTTATCCGGATTCTGCTTTTTAACATAGGCCGGGAAACCCCAAATCTTAATTCTCTTAAAAGATGGTCTCTTCCCATGCCATATCTCATATGGCGTGGTAGACACGGTTTTGGTTGGAACCCTGTTCAGCAGAAACGCTCCAGTCTCCAATGCATGCCCCCAAAATGAGATAGGTAACTCAGCATCACTCATCATGGATCGGACCATATCTAATTGGGTCCTATTCCTTCTTTTAGACACACCGTTGTGCTGTGGTGTGTAAGGAGGAGTGAGTTGAGAGAGAATCCCATTCTCTTTTAAGAAGTTTGCAAATTCTGTACTGAGGTACTCCCCACCTCGATATGATCGAAGCATCTTGATACTCAAGCCGGTTTGTTTTTCTACTTCTTTATATTCAGTGAATTTCTCGAAAGCTTCGGATTTGTGCTTTAATAAAAATACATGATCGAATCTTGAGAAATCGTCAGTGTAAGTAATGAAGTAAGAAAAACTGCCTCTAGCCTGTGTAGACATTGGCCCACATACATCACTATGAATGATTACTAGGAGATCGGTAGCTCTTTCTCCGTGTCCGGTAAACGGAGTTTTGGTCATTTTACCCTTGATACAAGACTGACAAGTCGCATAAGATTTATATTCAAAAGGGTTTAAATATCCATCTTTGTGTAACTTGTTGAGTCTTGTTTCGTTAATATGACCAAGTCTACAGTGCCAAAGAAAAGCTTCATTTATTTTTGAAAGTTTTCTTTTATTAGTGTGTTGTATGCTGAAACTGTGTGTTGATTTAGGACGTATATCCCGTTATTAAGTGTACCATACCTAACCAACATTTGATTCAGGTGAATGTTCATAACATTGTTCTGCAATATAAAGTTATATCCTTCATTGTCTAACAAAGAAACAGATATTATATTACAAAGCATACTTGGTACAAAATAACATGGGTTAAAAACCAATATACACCCAGATGGCAATCCCAAGTGATACTCTCCCATTGCGACTGTATGTACATTGGAACCATTTCCAACGCGGAGAGTACGGTCACCTGTCTTCAAAACCTTGCTATTTCTCAGCCCCTGCATAGAATTGCAAATGTGAGAACCTGAACCGGTATCTAATACCCAGGAAGCAGAGTTTATTGAAAAACAGTTTTCTGTCACAAACACACCTAAAGCAGAAGCATCCCCATGCTTCTTCTTGAGATTTAAGTATTCGGTACAGTTGCGCTTCCAATTTCTTGATTTGTGGCAATGAAAACATTCCCCTTTCCCCGATTCTCCAGCTTTGGACTTTTCCTTCCCCTTAACCTTTTTAACTCCACCCTTAGGATTGGTAGGCTTCTTCTTCTTCTATCCCTTGGCCTTATCCTTTGGGCGAGAAGAGGAAGATTGTCCAACAGTCAAAACGGGAGTTTTCACTGATTTCAGTGTGCTCTCTGCACTCCTTAACATATTAAGGAGTTCAGGTAGTTCCCTCTCCATGTTGTGCATGTTGAAGTTAACTATGAATTGAGCAAAGGTGGAGGGGAGGGACTGCAGAATAATATCCGTATATTGTTCATTGTCCATCCATGGTCCTCAAGCTCTTCTATGAGAGCTATCATCTTCAGAACATGGTCTCCTACCGGTGTGCCAGGGGCCATTCGCATCTGAAACAATTTCTTTGATGCTTCTTATCGTAATGCGCGGGATTGCTCTCCATACAACTCCTTTGTATGGAGGAATATGGCTTGAATGTCCATATTCTCGTGCTGCTTTTGATGTGTGTTTTCTATCGATGAAAGCACGAGGCATTTGGCCGTGGCACAGTCAGTGTCCCATGTCTTGCGGACTTCTTTGTCCGCAACTGAGGATTTTGGACCTGGGACGGGCGGGGCTGAAGCCGTGAGGACATATGATACTTTATCATAAGTCAAGGCAATTTTCAGATTCCTCAGCCAGTCTTTATAATTGGTCCCATTCAGTTTATTTTTATCTAGTAGAAGCTTGAATCCAGTCATTGGTATATGCCATTAAGAGAGAGAAAAGAATACACTCAGCGAAAGCTCTTGCAAAGATCAGATTGGTTATTATCTTGTCTAATCGATATCTCCCACTGCTTTAATCAAGTTTTTCTTTCAAACCTTAAACAGAAAATTATCCAGGATTAATTACAGTCTACAACTTCGCTAACCGTTCAGCCAGGCCAGTGTCGGTACTTGAGGGAGGTTCCCCGTGCTTTCGCACGGACCTAATTAAAGTAAACCTCGTTTTCCCAGAGGCGTAGCCCCGTTAACACCTTTCTAGACACCTAATGAGTTAGCTAATTATAAACTGCAAAACTCTCCTGGGAGCAACTGTTGCCCACAGTGGGATCGGGATCCAACCATTATATGGAAGGTATGCAATCTCATTGCAAATCTCAACACTTGAAATTCCCGATATGATTTTTACCCCTAGCACTCATGACCTTGGCTATGGTCAACAAATCACAAGCACTAGTCAAGTTCAACCCGTCATTTCTTGATTAATCAGACCCGTTTACATGACCCTTGGCTAAGGTCAACAAAGTCATATGTCCGTCCTAATTAATCTGCATCATATGCATTGTAGGAAGACATCACTTAGCTACCGTACACTACGCCTTGGCTAAGGTCAACAAACGTAGCACGAATACTAAGTACTCTACTTCCTAAAATGACGGAGGGTTGCGGATGATTTTTAAGAAAATCTTTAACGCTTTGAACTTGATATCGTTTGTAGAATCAAATGGTTTTCAAAAAGAGTGGCTTGAGCTCCGCAGTTTTGAAATATAGCTTTTTCATAAAGAGCCGAGTGGTTTTCAAATACGATTCTACAACATCTTTTTAGGTTTATTTTCTTTACATTAATCATATTAATGTAGTCCTATCATTTAAGTCCTTAAGCCAATCACTGAAAAGAAACGAAAATACAACGTACGCTTATGCCATCCGCATTCGCCGCAATGTTCCGTTATGCACCGTTAGGTTACTTAACTAACGACATAACGGGACGGGACTAGCGCGGGTGTAAAACATAAGCAACGTCTACTATATATCTCATATATAATATATCATTCGTCTTAGATATTACAGAACACATGCAACAGAAACATAGATATAAAGTGGGATATACTAGGACGTCCGTATTTAGTATTTAGCCAACAATAGAAAATACGGCTTCCACAGTCGCGATGAATAGCCAAGCCCACACCTCTAGACCCCTACGAGAGCGAAAAGCGACCCTACCAATCCTGGAGTTTAGGAGACCCGGTCTCGATTCCTCGAGATGGCCTCCCACTGAACCCCAGAACCCGGCCACTTGTGCTCCCCTCCTTAGGTCTATCCTAATGCGGAAAAGTAAATAATATACAACACTGGTGGCATCAACCTCAACCCGGAAGTGCCCCAATAAAAGAATATTACATTACATTTGAATTTTAAATGAATGAAAAATAAAACTCTCATCTTACATAAAACCCCCGGCTATTCAATTGCGACAATCCTGCACATCATATCTCAGCAACACATAATATCATATATCATCAACGTAAGTAAGTATGTGTACCCCGATTGTCGTTGATGTATAGCAACGAAACCGGCGATAAGCGACATACTACACTTATGGTCACAGAAAAGAAAGTGTAAAACTACAATATTTGGAATCCACATTCTCTTTAGACATCGTAAATCTGAAATATCACATACTTCGCATTTCATGCCTAACTATATGAATTCCACATATTGTATCACATTCCAGATAAATAGACAGTATTAAACTGTTCGATCGAATAATCAAATACCCAAAATTTCCTAAAGCTCAACACTTGAGCGAAGTTCAAAAAACCCGGAATGTGTCACAGTAGTAGCGGTCCAGCCGTAGAAGGGTCAAGCCAACGCCTCACATGTGGCACGTCGTACTGCCTCAAACCCTAAGGTTCAGAGGCAGTTAAGACGGTCACATAATCGAGTTAATGTTTGTGTTCTTTTAGAGGGTCCACCACAAAACTTGCACGTATTTCCGAAAGATTTAAACTCGAGAAAAGATTCAACACTTGAAAATTTTTTGTGCCGGGAAAAAGTGAGTTAATGATATCCGTTCGAACTTTTTAATACTTTCTAAATTATCCGGAAAAGGCACGAAATTAAAATTCCGATCGAATCACCGAATCCAAAACTATCCTAGAACATTCAACACTTGAATCAGATAAAAATACCCAAAAATATCTACAAGCAGTTCTAAATATTACTGTACAAAAACGAGGCATTATCTCATGTGTACGGCCGCGGAGCTGCGGCCCAAGGAAGCTCTGGCCGCGGTTCCGCAGTGGAAGTTACTGTTCATGGCTTCGTGTTTTACAGTGGTGCTTAGATTTCCCTGTTGAATTTTTTAAGGATTTTTAATACTGGAAAAGCACAGTTTGGAAAAAATGTCCAGAGAAGGCTCAGAAAGGCGTAATTTATGTTCGATCGGAGTTTTAACTTCGCTAAAGTGTCGCCTAAAGTTCTAGGTGGGCTCTGATACCAATGTTAGGATTACCTAGCACCTCATGAAGGGTTTGGAAGCATCATGTAACACTTTGGATTTTCGTTAGAATCTTTTTCGTGTTAATTAGCAATTGAGAGTGTTATTTCATATGTGTACAAGGGGTTATTAGTTATAATTTAGTCGTGTTTACCTTAATTAGGAATTTTTGTGTTAAGTGCACACATGCACACTTAGCACAATTTTTGTGACCTAGGTAAAAAGTGTTAACATGTTAACCATTTTCTTTCATGCATGGTTGTTATTTCCCCCCACCCCTTTTATCAAACCAAAACCCCATTCAATAATTCAAATCCAATAGAAAATTGAGGCATGGTGTTAGGTAAAGAGCTTTGACTTTTTGACCCTTTTCTTCTCTCTTCTCTCTCTTCCTCCTCATTTCTGAATTCTACAGAAATTCGAGCAGAAAAACCCTAGCTTTCCTTCATCTTTCCCTATCCTTTTCACTTCTCTTTGATCCCTACACAAAAACCCTACACAATCAACACATTTTCATCACAAAACCATGGAAAAGTGAGCTCTTTGAGGTGTTTGGAGGCAAATCTGCACACTTGAGGTTAAAGCTGGAACTTTTGGTTTTTCTAAGGTCATTTGAAGGTATAAATCTCACTCCTAGCCCCCGATCTCCATAACTTGCATGTTTGTTTCAAAATATCTCCTTTTTGTGCAATTTTAGTGCTATTGAAGGGTTTTAGTGATGATATGTTAAAATTTATGTTATGGCTTGATTAGCTTGTTAATGAATTATTAGTGTGGTTTTAGACATGGGTTTGCTTCAGGTTCCACAAAAATACCCTAAAGTTTCATTTTTGTGCAAAAGTGTGGATTTTAACTAGAAATAAGGCTCTGTAGGATCTGCTACTACCCGAGATGTTTCAGAGTGAAATTGGAATTACTGTAGCATACACATGGGGTATAGAGTGCACACACCAAACCCGGAGGCCCACCTCCCTACCCAGGCCGCCGAAAAATGAGTTCTGGCCGCAATTTGCGGCCAGATTAGTGATTTGGGGGTTGGGGTTTAGGTCACAGGAGTCTGCTGCTATGTGGAGTGTTTTGGTATATCTATTTTTATAATATCTGTTCTGTAGCAAAATCTGAAGTAGAATACCCTACTTCCAGTATTTTTAATCTTTCGCGACACACGTGATCGTGTGTGTGGGTTTGGGGTTTCTGCGTATCGCGACGCGTCGGAGCGACTTCAGGCGCGTAATCACACGTTTTAACGTATCGCGCACACGCACGCTTGGTTTGCGACATAGGTTTCTAGTTGACCTTAAATGTCGTGTTTGCATGGTTTTGAGCTTATGCGTGATATTCTGTGGAATTCTAGGTTCGCAGGCGAGTGCGACGGATGCCACGATGAAGGGGAAACAAGTCATCGGCTATACCTAGGGAGAGACTACGGTGAGTAGATTTAACATCTATGGGGATATCGCCCGCATGGCGTTCTACGTTAGGGCTGATAGGATCTTGTAGCTACATTTCCATACATTGACTGTTCATGGCTACTATTTAGTGCATACCACATTCCCTGATATATGTATATAAACTAGAATTGATAGAACACTGCACCATTACTAACGGTTCATGTTGCACGAGCACTATCCTGCATGCTACCACACACCGTTAGTAATTGCCATGACACTGACACTGTAGAACTTGATATGATATTCATACTTGATGCATATATCAAATCGGATCATTATGTTGTAGCTCATCTTTATGTGACTTGATATAATATTCATACTGATGCACATATCACATCACATTGACATGATATTTATACTTGATGCATATATCACATCGGATCATTATGTTGTAGCTCATCTTTATGTGACTTGACATGATATTCATACTGATGCACGTATCACATCACATTGACATGATATTCAACTTGATGCATATATCACATCGGATCATTATGTTGTAGCTCATCTTTATGTGACTTGACATGATATTCATACTAATGCACATATCACATCACATTGACATGCATATTGGTTTGGATTACATGTGATTTATGGATTTGGGAACCGTGACTATTTCAAATATGTAATCATTTAAAAACCCGGTTCCCTTGATATGATATTTCGGTGCGTCTACCCTATGTTTTCTCGGTGCTAGAGTGAGACATATATGAGGCAGAGAGAGGGGGGGCTGACCCGGACTGACGGATGCCCGATATATATGAGATAGAGGGGCTGACCCGGACTGACGGATGCCCGATATATATGAGAGAGAGGGCTGACCCGGACTGATGGATGCCCGATATATATGAGAGAGAGGGCTGACCCGGACTGACGGATGCCCGATATATATGAGAGAGAGGGCTGACCCGAACTGACGGATGCCCGATATATATGAGATAGAGGGGGCTGATCCGGACTGACGGATGCCCGATATATATGAGAAAGGGGGCTGACCCGGACTGACGGATGCCCGATAGAAATATGAGAGGGAGGGCTGACCCGGACTGACGGATGCCCGATATAGGAAGATTTGCGTGTCGATGCTAGACACGAGTATTTATGATATTTGGGTGCCGATGTTGGGCACTCGTGATTCTCAGTGATGTACAGGATTTGGCCGATGGGAGTGCCGGCATCTGGGTTGTTGGAATTTGGGTTGCGTTGATGGACACCGATTACATATTCCACGTTGACATTCCATGTAGATGTTATACTTCCCATGCTCAGCATTCATTATTGTATTTCATCCTGTAGTTATATTACCTGATAGAGCACTTGCATGATTATTGCACATACTGCTTATCACATATTGATATCATCTGTTGGCATATGATAGAGTAGCGCTGTACGTGCATGCTCGCGATTACCTTTATATGTTATCTCTATTCACGAGTTGGAAACTCACCCCCGTTGTGCCACGGTGTTTGTAGGTTGCCCTTCGGAGTAGTCGCGGCAGGCTGCGTTTTGCATCTTTTGACACAGATACCCCCATAGTTGGTGTACTAGCTCTTTTGCTGATAGGTGGGTTTTGTGCGGTATCTGTTTATCTTTAAGTTATGTGTATTGTTGTATCTAGTATTCTCCATCTACCATGTATGTATTTGACTTAGAGACAGTGTGAGGACGATGATGTATATTATTTGTATTATGGTGTCGAGCTCGTTGCGAGCTGACTGTACTTGCAGTTTATTCCATCTGTGATGTCCTCACTTGTGGATCTTGATCTTCGCTAAGGCGTCGTATATTGCTATTTTGGAGATTGTTTAATTAAGATTTCTTATCACTTCTAAATGCTTCCTTTTAAAACTTAAAACACTCTATATTTTTACTGGTTTAGTTTCTGGGTTTTCGGTTCACTTAGTCGTGTTACGCCTGTAGACGTTACGTGGTTAAGTGCCGGTTACTGGCCAAACTTTGGGTCGTGACAAAGTTGGTATCAGAGCGTGGGTTTTACCTTCGGAGTGTAGGATGACCCTGGTATTATGGAGTAGGTAGCTGCAGCAGAGTGGCGTTGCGTGCGTATGTTCCGCGGCATACTCACGACACAGTACTCCGCCTAAGCGACCTTAGGACTTATTGATTGAAATTCCTTCTTGAGTATTTACATTCTTGCGATTCGATTTCCGTATCCTCATCGAATCCTACCATCTTTTCAGCCATTATGCCGCCAAGGACTACGAGGGTGCAGAGAGCGGCCGTGAGAGCCGAGGTTCGAGTTGATTCATCTGAGATGAGGACTGATCCGAGTAGTACCCCTGTTGTACCAGGACAGATTGATCCCCCTACGACAGCTCAGATCGCTAGACTAGTGGTAGAGGTGCAGGGCTTGCGCCAGGCGATGAGCTCGTTGGTGGAGGTCATTCGAGCACAGCGACAGGTGGTAATCACCCCTGTTACCCAGTTGTTCCTTGCGATTATCGTGCAGTATTCCGTCACCTACATAGCACCGGTGGAGACAGCCCCAGTTTATGGGACACGTCTTCCAGAGACAGTGAGAGTTCCAGAACAGTTGATGAATCGTACTGGTGTACCAGCCCAGAGCAGAGGCTTAGGCCGAGGACAGTCGTTTGGCTCTCATTCCCAGGAAGGACAGCAGTCAGCGCGTAGATGTTTACAATGCGGAAGCCTTCAACACCTCATCAGGCAGTGTTCCTTCACACCATGTCAGGGTCGTAGCCTGAGACGTTGTGGATGCGGAAGGTTCGCGCAGAGGGGTCAGGCTAGTAGAGAAGGAGTTCGGCCAGCCGCAGATGAAGGGCAGGCACAAGTCTTTGCTTCGACTCATCAGGATGCTCAGACGCCCAATGCCGTGGTTTCAGGTACTCCTTCACTATGTCCTTTTTGTTACACTCGTATGTTTCCACACACTTTGTGCTGAGTTTGGGTAGAGAGTCCGGTTTTCTTGATCAGCCGCTGGTTATGACTACTCCTGTGGGAGAGTCGTTTGTCGCTAGTCACGTGTTCCGATCCTGTACCGTCCGTTTTGGCAAGAGAGAGTTGCCGGTCGATTTAATCCTTCTTGAGACGTTGGACTTCGACGTTCTTTTGGGCATGGATTGGTTAGCCACGTGCTATGCTTCTGTTGACTGCCGCGAGAAGACAGTTAGATTTTGTTTTTCCGGCAAGTCGTTTTTTGTTGTGTTGGGGGACCGTGGCGCCACCCCTCACAGTTTGATTTCTTTTTTAATGCTAGACAGCTTTTGAGGAAGGGATGTCAAGGATTTCTCGCCTATGTTTGCGATATTAGAGCTACAGAGGTTCCGATGGATCAGGTTCCGGTTGTTAGCGAGTTCCCTGATGTGTTCCCTGACGAGCTTCCTGGGCTACCGCCCGAGCGTGATATTTCTTTCTGTATTGGTTTGGTTCCTGGCATGGGGCCTATTTCTGTACCGCCTTATCGGATGGCCCCGGTGGAACTTAGAGAATTGAAGGGTCAGTTGTAAGATTTGCTGGATAAGGGACTCATTCGACCCAGTGTTTCTCCTTGGGGTGCTCCAGTCCTGTTTGTCAAGAAGAAGGACGGCAGTATGCGTTGGTGTATCGACTACCGTCAGCTGAACAGGGTGACAGTGCGGAACAAGTATCCTTTGCCACGCATCGACGAATTTTCGACCAGCTACAGGGGGCAGGATACTTTTCGAGGATCGATTTGCGATTAGGCTACCATCAGCTGCGGGTTCGACAGGAGGATATTTCTATGACAGCTTTCCGCACGCGCTACGGCCATTATGAGTTTTTGGTGATGTCGTTCGGACTCACCAACGCACCAGCAGCATTCATGGACTTGATGAACCGTATTTTCTGGCCGTATCTTGATCAGTACATCATAGTATTCATTGACGATATCTTGGTGTACTTTCGGAGTAGGGAAGAGCACGAGCAGCACCTGCGGATTGCACTGCAGACCTTGAAGGAGCATCAGCTTTTTGCCAAATTCTCCAAGTGTGCTTTCTGGCTGGATAGCGTAGACTTCTTGGGGCACGTGATTACACGAGATGGTATATGTGTAGACCCGAGGAAGATTGAGGCCGTTCGGAGTTGGCGTAGACCCACGTCAGTGACGGAAGTTCACAGCTTTCTAGGGGTGGCAGGCTATTACAGGCGATTCGTGCAGGACTTCTCTCGCATTGCTACACCTTTGACCGGGTTGACCCGGAAGGGTGTTCGTTTTGATTGGACGGAGGAGTGTGAGCACAGTTTTCAGCAGCTACGGGCTCTACTGACTATGACACCAGTGCTATCATTACCTTCAGGATCAGGAGGATTTGTGGTCTACTGTGACGCTTCACGAGTGGGGCTAGGGTGCGTTTTGATGCAGCATGACAGGGTGATCGCGTATGCTTCACGGCAATTAAAGAAACATGAACATAATTACCCCACTCATGATTTGGAGATGGCTGCAGTGGTCTTTGAACTTAAGATCTGGCGACATTACCTGTATGGAGAGTCGTGCCAGATATTCACTGACCACAAGTGCTTAAAGTATATATTCCAGCTCCGAGACTTGAACCTTAGACATCGCCGATGGATGGAGTTACTGAAGGACTACGATTGCGAGATCTTGTATCACCCGGGCAGGGCTAATATAGTGACGGATGCTTTGAGCAGGAGGCCCGGGGGTAGTCTATCTTGTTTGAGTGCAGTGCAGAGGCAGTTGTCGGTAGATTGGCAGATCTTATACAACAGCCGGGTACAGTTCGAGTTTACGTCGATCGGAGGACAGATTGCACATGTTCATGCACGCCCATAGTTGTTTGACCGTATACATGAGGCACAGCACTGTGATGACCGATATTCAGAGATCATGACACGGATGGGACATGGCAGATTTTCCGAGTTCGTGATCGATGATCAGGGAATACTACGATTCGGGACTAGACTGTGCGTACCAGATGCTAAGGGATTGCGGCGTCAGATTCTTGAGGAGGCACATCGATCGGTATACAGTGTTCATTCTGGTTCCACCAAGATGTACCATGACATGAGATGTGTTTACTGGTGGGATGGAATGAAGAGAGACATCGCAGATTTTGTGTCGAGATGCCTGACTTTCAGCAAGTCAAGGCTGAGCACCAGAGGCCCGCGGGAGAGCTACAGCCGTTACCCATTCCGGAGTGGAAATGGGAACAGATTTCTATGGACTTCATTATGGGTCTACCCAGGATTAGTCAAGGGTATGACTCCATCTGGGTGATCGTGGATCGGTTGACGAAAGCGGCTCACTTCCTACCGGTGAAGACGACTTTCGGATTAGCTCAGTATGCCCAGATTTACATCGACGAGATTGTACGACTGCACGGAGTTCCGAAATGTATCGTGTCCGACAGAGGCACCCAGTTTACCAGCCGGCTATGGCAGAGACTTCAGGATGCTTTGGGCACTCGCTTGAGCTTCAGCTCAGCTTTTCAACCGCAGACCGACAGACAGTCAGAGCGGACTATTCAGACTCTCGAGTACATACTCAGAGCATGCGTCTTAGACTTTGGAGGTAGCTGGGATCATCATTTATCCTTAGTAGAGTTCTCCTACAACAACAGCTACCAGGAGACCATTCAGATGGCACCGTTTGAGGATCTTTATGGAAGGAGATGCAGATCGCCCACCTGTTCGACAGAGCTCAGTGAGAGCAGTATCTTAGGGCCTCAGATTGTGGAGGAGACGACCGCGAAGATCCAGTTGATTCGCGATAGAATGAGAGCAGCCCAGAGTAGGCAGAGATCTTATGCGGACCGTCGGTGGCGCAGACTCGAGTTTTCTGTTGGTGACCATGTTTTCTTGAGGGTCTCCCCAATGAAAGGTGTGATGAGATTTGGGAAGAAAGGGAAGCTTAGTCCCAGATTTGTGGGCCCCTTCGAGATCCTCGAGCGTGTTGGTGTAGTTGCGTATCGGTTAGCCCTTCTGTCCAGTTTTCCAGACGTGCACCCTGTTTTTCACGTTTCGATACTCCGCAGATATCTTCATGATCCTTCGCATGCGATTCAGCACCCGACGATCCAGCTTGAGCGTGACCTTTCCTATGCAGAGCAGCCGGTGATGATCTTGGATCGACAAGTGAAGAAATTGAGGTCGAAAGAGATACCGTCCGTCAAGGTACTTTGGCGTGGTCCAAGCAGAGAGGAGGTCACTTGGGAGACCGAGAGCGAGATGAGGAAGATGTATCCCCATCTTTTTGAAGGTGCGTGTAGTTAGATTTTTAAATTCGGGGACCGAATTTCTTTACGAAGGGTAGATTGTAACACTTTGGATTTTCGTTAGAATGTTTTTCGTGTTAATTATCAATTGAGAGTGTTATTTCATATGTGTAAATGGGATTATTAGTTATAATTTAGTCATTTTTATCCTGATTGGGAATTTTTGTGTTAAGTGCACACATGCACACTTAGCACAATTTTTGTGACCTAGGTAAAAAGTGTTAACATGTTAGCCATTTTCTTTCATGCATGGTTGTTATTTTTCCCCACCCCTTTTATCAAAACAAAATCCCATTCAATAATTCAAATCCAGTAGAAAATTGAGGCATGGTGTTAGGTAAAGAGCTTTGACTTTTTGACCCTTTTCTTCTCTCTTCTCTCTCTTCCTCCTCATTTCTGAATTCTACAGAAATTCCAGCAGAAAAACCCTAGCTTTCCTTCATCTATCCCTCTCCTTTTCACTTCTCTTTGATCCCTACACAAAAACCCTACACAATCAACACATTTTCATCACAAAACTATGGAAAAGTGAGCTCTTTGAGGTGTTTGGAGGCAAATCTGCACACTTGAGGTTAAAGCTGGAACTTTTGGTTTTTCTAAGGTCATTTGAAGGTATAAATCTCACTCCTAGCCCCCTATCTCCATAACTTGCTTGTTTAGTTTCAAATTATCTCATTTTTGTGCAATTTTAGTGCTATTGAAGGGTTTTAGTGATTATGTTAAAATTTATGTTGTTGTGGCTTGATTAGCTTGTTAATGAGATATTACTGTGGTTTTAGATCTGGGTTTGCTTCAGGTTCCACAAAAATACCCTAAAGTTTCATTTTTGTGCAAAACTGTGGATTTTAACTAGAAATAAGGCTCTGTAGGATCTGCTACTACCCGAGATGTTTCAGAGTGAAATTGGAATTACTGTAGCATACACAGGGGGTATAGAGTGCACACACAAAACCCGGGGGCCCACCACCCTACCCAGGCCGCCGAAAAATGAGTTCTGGCCGCAATTTGCGGCCAGATTAGTGATTTGGGGGTTGGGGTTTGGGTCACAGGAGTCTGCTGCTATGTGGAGTGTTTTGGTATATCTATTTTTATAATATCTGTTCTGAAGCAAAATCTGGAGTAGAATACCCTAATTCCAGTATTTTTAATCTTTCGCGACACGTGTGATACGTGTGTGTGGGTTTGGGGTTTCTGTGTATCGCGACGCGTCGGAGCGACTTCAGGCGCATAATCACACGTTTTAACGTATCGCGCACATGTGCGCTTGGTTTGCGATACGGGTTTCTAGTCGACCTTAAATGTCGTGTTTGCATGGTTTTGAGCTTATGCGTGATATTCTGTGGAATTCTAGGTTCGAAGGCGAGTGCGACGGACGCCGCGAAGAAGGGGAAACAAGTCATCCGCTATACCTAGCGAGAGACTACGGCGAGTAGATTTAACATCTACGGGGATATCGCCCGCATGGTGTTCTACTTCAGGGCTGATAGGATTTTGTAGCTACATTTCCATACATTGACTGTTTATGGCTACTATTTAGTGCATACCACATTCCCTGATATATGTATATAAACTAGAATTGATAGAACACCACACCATTACTAACGGTTCATGTTGCACGAGCACTATCATGCATGCTACACACACACCGTTAGTAATTGCCATGACACTCACACTGTAGAACTTGATATGATATTCATACTTGATGCATATATCACATTGGATCATTATGTTGTAGCTCATCTTTATGTGACTTGACATGATATTCATACTGATGCACATATCACATCACATTGACATGATATTCATACCGATGCACATATCACATCACATTGACATGATATTCATACTTGATGCATATATCACATCGGATCATTATGTTGTAGCTCATCTTTATGTGACTTGACATGATATTCATACTGATGCACATATCACATCATTGACATGCATATTGGTTTGGATTACATGTGATTTCTGGATTTGGGAACCGTGACTCTTTCAAATATGTAATCATTTAAAACCCGGTTCCCTTGATATGATATTTCGGTGCGTCTACCCTATGTTTTCTCGGTGCTAGAGTGAGACATATATGAGACAGACGGGGGACTGACCCGGACTAATGGATGCCCGATATATATGAGATAGAGGGGGCTGACCCGGACTGACGGATGCCCGATATATATGAGAGAGAGGGCTGACCCGGACTGACGGATGCCCGATATATATGAGAGAAAGGGCTGACCCGGACTAACGGATGCCCGATATATATGAGATAGAGGGGGCTGACCCGGACTGATGGATGCCCGATATATATGAGAGAGGGGGCTGACCCGGGCTGACGGATGCCCGATAGACATATGAGAGGGGGGGCTGACCCGGACTGACGGATGCTCGATATAGGAAGATTTGCGTGTCGATGCTAGACACGAGTATTTATGATATTTGGGTGCCGATGTTGGGCACTCGTGATTCTCAGTGATGTACAGGATTTGAGGGCCGATGGGAGTGCCGGCGTCTGGGTTGTTGGAATTTGGGGCTCGTTGATGGACACCGATTACATATTCCACGTTGACATTCCGTGTAGATGTTATACTTCCCATGCTCAGCATTCATTATTGTATCTCATCCTGTAGTTATATTACCTGATAGAGCACTTGCATGATTATTGCACATACTGCTTATCACAAATTGATATCATCTGTTGGCATATGATAGAGTAGCGCTGTACGTGCATGCTCGCGATTACCTTTATATGTTATCTCTATTCACGAGTAGGCAACTCAACCCCGTTGTGCCACAGTGTTTGCAGGTTGCCCTTCGGAGTAGTCGCGGCAGGCTGCGTTTTGTATCTTTTGACACAGATACCCCCATAGTTGGTGTACTAGCTCTTTTGCTGATAGGTGGGTTTTGTGTGGTATCTGTTTATCTTTCAGTTATGTATATTGTTGTATCTATTATTCTCCATCTACCATGTATGTATTTGACTTAGAGACAGTGTGAGGACGATGATGTATATTATTTGTATTCTGGTGTCGAGCTCGTTGCGAGCCGACTGTACTTGCAGTTTATTCCATCTGTGATGTCCCCACTTATGGATCTTTATCTTCGCTACGGCGTCGTATATTGCTATCTTGGAGATTGTTTACTTAAGATTTCTTATCACTTCTAAATGCTTCCTTTTAAAACTTAAAACACTCTATATTTTTACTCGTTTGGTTTCTGGGTTTTCGGTTCACTTAGTCGCGTTACGCCTGTAGACGTTACGTGGTTAAGTGCCGGTTACGGGCCAAACTATGGGTCGTGACACATCACATGTCTCAAAATCAAATTTTTAAGGTGCTGAGTGAACATACAAAGAATCATCACTAGAAAATTAGGGTTTCATTACAAAGACAACATCACAAGTAATAAAGGCTAGGGTTTTGAGAGTACAACCATTGTTGCTCCTTACGCTAGACTCCTTGGCTACTTGAGGGTTGGAAAAAGGTTCGCTTGAGGTCTTCTAAGTCCACGATGATCCACCCGAAGCTCCTTTTCCCAAAGCTTCTTGCTTTACTCGATATATCAATGAAGTATAGCAAACGCCCTACACGAACCGGCTAGATGTATGTAGTATGATGATGTGGTTTGTATTCTTTGATCAAAACTCTTTCTTTTTATTAACCTCACTTAAGAAAATAATCAAGAGAGGAAGAAGAAGATGGTGGCTAAGATTTTTCACACAAGAAAAGATATGAGAGAGTGAATAATTGAAATGAGAAAAGAATAATATATCTTAATCCTTTCTCACTTCAACCATGGTTAGAATCATCTAGATTTTTATCAAATGGGTTAAAGATGAAAGGATAATTAACTCAAGGTTAAATGGTGGTTGAAGCATGGTCAAAGATGATAAGTATAAACCTTGTGTGAAATATCCATTTTCTTTTTCTAAATGATAAATAAAATAGATAATTCTACAATGTGAGTCTTGCATTGCCACCAAACATGTATCAACAACCATGATACTATGTATGTATGTATGTATCCATGCACATCATCATGTGCATACATGCATGCATACAAAAATAGAAAAAGAGTTTGATTAAAGAATTAATCTAAAAGTCATTTGTTAAATCAACACTTGATTTTGCAAACCGGTCATATCACATACGACCCGACCAATAGAAAAATGCTATACGGTATCACATATCCGTATTTAATCGAGTCCCCGCGCATAACTCATATGCACACCACATCTTTTCGCCTGAGCCAGGAAACTTCATTGTGGGACTCTAAGACCCGTCAATACGCCGGTAGCAGGTAATGATCATATCAAATACCTACAAGCCGCAAGCGCTCAGCTAAACGTAACGGCCACCCGGGTATTGAGCGATCAGAAGAAAACAAGCGAACCTGTTACAACTCCTGTCGAGCCAACCGGCAACACTACCGTACAGTCCGGTCTCTTCGTCAGATATGCTGCATATCGAGTCTAGGGATGGTAACGTCTACCCCAATAACTCAATAAGTCGTGCCGATGAATGGTCTATAACAGATCGAGAAAATACTGATAACACTTATCAGCAAATCTCAACAGCCCTGGCCAGGGACTTACTGATATAGCCAGTCGAGCACAGCACAGCATCAACTCCCAATACCGGAGAGATGAAACCCCTCCTATCGCTCATCGCCTTCGTGTGTCTCGGGACTATACCCAATGGCCATCTGTTTGCACGACTCAGTAGAGCCGTGGTAGGGTGGTAATCAAAGTACAGTAGGAGAACACACAAGGCTCTATGACGATCTCGGGTCTACAGACTAACCTGCACCAGTGTCACCTGAGAACTGCTATCCGACGATAGATATAATTCCATATAGGAGTTCTCAGTGAGTCCGTCCAGTGTACCCAATCACCACTGAGCACCCGTATACGATCTCGATGTCAAACATCGATGAATGTGGGAACATCCATCTCCCATCATATGGGTCTAGTATCATATACGCTAGTCTACTCTGGTATATCGATGCCCCGTCTCGATACACCTACGACTAGGGACATTTCAGGATATGCTTATAAACTACAGATGTCCCTCTAGTATGATCTCCATCATAATCACAGTATTCAAGCCTATATGCTCAGGGCTTTATCAACATGTATGAATGAATAAAAGCATGATCAAATCAACATGTCAGATAAAGAAGAACCAGATAGCATACTATCATGACGAGCATGAATGTATACTGAATATATATATATATACATGTATAAATACATCCACTATCATATAATGGCCTCTAGGGCATACATATATCCAACACTCACACGAGACAAATGACGATCTCAGGTCGATGAACTAACCTGTACACATGTCACCAGGGAACTGCTATCTGACATCTGGTATAAGACCAACTAGCATGTTCCCGGCGAGTCCTGTCCGGTATACTCATAACCCAATGAGCACCTGCATACATCTGAGGTGAACCAACTGACACCTGTGGCTTGTGAGACCGGCCACTGCCCCTCGTCTGGGTCCCTACTATATACACTTGTCTTCTCTGGTGTATCGATACCCTGTCTCGAAAACTCCAACGACAAAGGACCTTTCAGGATATGCTTATAGACCCCAGCTCCCACGTATATGATCGCCATCATACTGCTGGCCATCAAGCAAGAATCCTAAGGGCTCTATCAACTTGCAATAGTGACCTGTAAGGTCACCTGAAACACTACACGATGATAAAGATAAACCAGATAGCATACTATCATCTTGAGTAAGACTGTTCTAACGGTATAGGTCCTCTCTCAATCATTGCAATCACATTCCTGTGATCCAATAATTGACTGTGAGGGCACTATCTCCAACACTTTGGCTGCAACGTTTGCACTATTCCCTACTCTTACGGAATGATCACCTTCTCCCAGTTTCCTACATTTCCGTAGCCCATATAACATATTACATATGTGCGATCCCGATCCGGTATCTAATACCCAGGACGTAGAGTGAACTGAGAAACAGTTCTCGATAACGAACACACCCGAAGAAGATGCATCAACATGCTTATTCTTTGTTTGGGTGGTGTGAGAATTCAGATATTTCACTATTCCCTGCTCTGTCTTATAACATTTATAAGAAAGAATGGGACCAACGTTCCCCTTCTCAGTATAATAAGCGGTTTCGGTCAATACATCCATATTATTATCTTGATTAAGGCCTGACATGGTCGCTACTTGGAGAGAGAAGAAAACACTTTAGCGTATGCTCTTGCAAGATTAGATTGGTTATTATCTTATCTAATCAGGATGGCTCCCACTGTTTTCATCAAATATTCCTTCAAACCCTAAAAGGTAAGACTAGCCGGGATTAATTACACTTTTCAAGTTCGCCAATATTTCGGTCAGGCCAGTGTTGGTACTTTGAGGGAGGTTCCCCGTGATTTCGCACGGACCTAATTAAAATAAACCTCGTTTTCCCAGAGGTATAACCCCGTTAACACTTTTTAGACACCTATTTGATCGGCTAATTGTCATGTGTAAAGCTCTCCCAGGAGTAACTCTTACTCGCAGTGGCTATCAGGATCCAACTATCTCATAGAAGGTATGCAATCTCATTGCAAATTTCAATACATGAAATTCCCGATAATACTTTTACCCCTAGCAACCTATGACCTTGACGAAGGCCAACAAACTATAGGCCGCTAGTGAACTTCAACCCGTACATTTCGTGATTGAATTAAACTCACCCGCACGACCCTTGACGAAGGCTAACAAAGTCGCACGACTACCCTGATCCAATCGCATCACATGCAGTAAGAAGATAAGTACTAATCAGCTACCGCACACTATGCCTTGACGAAGGCCAACAAACGTAGTACGAATATTAACTAGTCTCTATCTGAAATGACGGGGGGATACGACAGGTTTTCGTGAAAACCTTTTGTGTAATGAACTTGATATCGTTGTAGAAACAAGTGATTTGAAAAGGAGTGTTTTTTAGGCTTTTACTAGTTTCGCTAAAGAGGTCACTCCCGGTGAAGAGATCTCGGCTCTTTCCTTATCAAATAAGGTGCAGGATATTTCATAAATATCATTATGCAAAGCAAAAACTATAGAAGCAGTCAAAAACAAAACCGAATGAGTTGTAGAATATGCTAGTATCGCTAAAGAGGTCACTCCCGGTGAAGAGATCTCGGCTCTTTCCTTATCGAATAAGGTGCTGGATATTCTACAAGGAATACGGCTATGCAAAGCAAAAACTAGAGCTACCCTTTTTTATAAATTTGATTCTACAACATCTTTTAGGTTTCTTTTTCTTTAATTAATCTAATTAACGATGTCCCATCATTTATGCTTCCTAAGCATCACAGAAGAAACGAAAATTCAACGTACGCTTATGCCATCCGCATTTGCCACTGTGTCCCGTTATGCACCGTTAGGTTACTTAACTAACGGCATACCGGGGCGGGACTAGCGCGGGTGCAAAACATAATCAACGTTTATTATATATCATATATATACAATAATAAAGCATTCGTCTCACGCATATAATATGATCACATCACATAATATCAGCAGCAGAAGATAACATATGAAATATTGGATATATTAGGAGGTCCGTGTTTTATTTTGAGCCTGTATAAAACACGGATTCCACGGTCGCGATGAATAGCCAAACCCACATCCCTAGACCCCTACGAGAGAGGCAAGAAACCCTCCCAATTTTAGAGTTAGGAGAACCGGTCTCGACACCTCGAGATGGCCTCCCACTGGACCCTAGAACCCGGTTACTTGTGCTCCCCTCCTTGGGTCTATCCTAATGCGTAAAAGTAAATAATATTCAATGGTGACATCATCCTCAACCCGGAAGTGCCCCAATAAAAGAATATTACATACATTGAATTTTACATGAATGAAAATAAAAACCCCCATCTAACATAAAAATCATGGCTATTCAGAATACGACGATCCAATATAACATATCACAGCAACACATAACATCAAATGTCATCAACGTAAGTAAATATGTGTATCCCAATTGTCGTTGATGTATAGCAACGAACCGGCGATACACCACATATTATACTTACGGTCACAGAAAAGAAAGTGAAAAACTACAACATTTGGAATCCACAATCACCTTAGACATCGTAAACCCGAAATATCACATATTACGGATTTCATGCCTAACTATATGAATTCCACATATTGTATCATATTTCAGATAACTAGACAATGTTAAACTTTCCGATCGAATAAACAAATACCCAAAATTACCCAAATAGCTCAACACTTGAGCGGAGTTCAAAAGTTCCCAGAGCATACTGTTGGATATAGTGCCCTCAAAGTCAATTATTGGATCACAGGTACGTGATTGCAATGATTAAAGGAGGACCTATACAGGAAGGACAACATTTCTCGAGATGATAGTATGCTATCTGGTTTATCTTTATCATCGTGTACTGCTTTAGGTGACATTACAGATCACTATTGCACGTTGATAGAGCCCCTAAGATTCTTGCTTAACTACCAACAGTATGATGGCGATAATATACGTGAGAGTTGGGTAGTCTAGAAGCATATCCATAAAAGTGGTCCATAGTCGTGGGAATTTTGAGACAGGGCATCGATACTCCGGAGTAGACTAGTGTATATAGTCGAGACCCCGACGAGGGGCGGTGGCCGGTCTCACAAGCCATTGGTGTCAGTTGGTTCACCTAAGATATATACAGGTGCTCATTGGGTTATGAGTGCACCGGACATGACTCGCTGGGAACCTGCTAGTTGGTATTATACCTAACGTCAGATAGCAGTTCCCTGGTGACATGTGTACAGGTTGGTTGATCGACCTGAGATCGTCATTTGTCGCGTGTGAGTTCCCACTGTGCTTTGATTATTACCCTACCACGGCTCAAAGGAGTCGTGCAAACAGGTGTTAGTTGGGTACAGTCCCGAGCCACATGGAGGCAGTGAGCGGATCGGCAGGGGTTCATCTCTCCCGGTATTGGGTGTGAGATCGCGCTGTCTAGGAGAGCCATTACACAAAGCCCTCGGCTTAGGCAGGAGATTTACTGGTAGGTACTCCAGTAGTATCTCAGGGTGTTCTGGGTTACACTCCGACACGACTTATACCGCTATTGGGGGTCTGACGTTACCAGCCCCCTTGGCCCGATATGCGATGCTCATAGACGAACGGACCGGACTGTACGGATATTGTCACTGATAGGCTCAGTTAGGGTTCCAGGGTGAGTTCGCTCATCGGCTTCCCTTTTGCTCAATACATGGGGCAGCCGTTACGTACAGCTTGTACCACTGACGTGCTTGTGGTTAAATCCACGGCCAGCGTATTGACGAGTCTTTAGAGTCCACCGCAGATAGTTTTCTAAGTTCGGGCGAAACGTTGTAGAGGCCATATGGTTTTATGGCAGGGTTCGAACATACACGTGCACTTGTGCACGTGTCAGGGTTCGGACAGATAATACTAGTGGGCTTTGGTTTAAGCCGGACCTAGTATTATATTGTGTAGGAATGTTTTCGTCTCGTTGCATTTCGTATTCGTTCGGAATACGGATGCGGGTATGTATATACAGTTGTGGGGTAATCCTGTAATTCGTTACGGTATTACTTTTGAAGTTGGCAAATTTCCTTTCTCGGATTAAACTTTTGGTTTAAAGTTTAATTAAGTTGAAATTGTGAGTAATGTTTTATAGTGCTTAAATTATTGTTATTTCGTGATGGGAAAATTATTGAGGGCTGCTATTTTCGAAATTGTGTGAGGTGTCCCCAGCATTTACTAGGCATAGGCTTGATTGGCATGGGTGCTTTGCAAGGTTTCATTAGCATTAATTGGGTTTGTCAAAGGTTGTGATATTTTATGGGAGGTGGCAGTGGATTTTTTGTGAGGGTTTTGAGTGTGCTGAAATTATGAGCATAGTCACAGATTCGTGATTCGACAATAATTCGGCGAAGTCGAAAATTCGGATTCGGAGAACTATTCGGAAAAAATCGGTAGGTATTCGGGAAAGATTCAGTAAGTGTTCGGGAAATGTTCGGGAAGGATTTGGAGCAAAAAAATTATATAAAATTAATATATGTGACGCTGGATTTTGATTTCGTGAATTATTTGCTGTTTTTTGAATAATTCACTTTTTTTGAATAATTTGCAAATAATTCGGGAATTATTCGCGAATAATTCGGCAATAATTCGGCACGTTCGGTGATGGCGAATAATTCGCAGATTTAATCGGCAGTCACATAATTCGCGAATTATTCGCGAATTCGCTGAATAATTTGCGAATTATGTGACTATGATTATGAGTGGTGAGGTATTAAATTATTGGGTTGCTTAATTTATTACACCACAACTTTCATGAAAAATTCCCCAGAGAATAAAAAGAGTGGCCGAGCACTAGATTGGCCGAGCCCTTTGCGTTCCTCACATAAAAAGATTTCATTTGCTCACACTTATTATCCATTGGCAACTTCATTTACCTCCATCCAAACACTTGGGTGTCTTGAGACAAAATTTTCTACATTCTCTCTACTTCAATCTTGGACATGTCGGGCAAACTTCATGTCCGAGTTGCCTCGGTTTAGAGGCGGGAGACCGTATAAAAATTCTTTGACGTGGTGCCACTTCGACGAGGAGACTAGAGATCGAGCGAGATCGGAGATGCCTCGAGGAGCGTGGGATGATGGCTAAAGACCGAAGGACACGGATCGATCGGTATAGCCTTTCTATCATCTTTTACAGTTTGCTAGTTTAGTGTTAATGGCATGATCCGGGTTAATGTCTATGCTAGCGCCAGTTTATAAAAGTTTTGTTCCGCGTTTGGCCTCGAATTGACGGCCGGGACGCTACCATAGACTTACATGGTATCAGATCCACACCATTAACCTTTACTAGCTTGTTCTAACATGTTTAAAATATTGATCGAACGAAATTTCCAAAACTGCAATTCCAAATTTAAAGTTTCAGTCGAAATTTTTTTTTCGTCTAAAAATTATTTTGCGTATGTTAGAAAATTGAGCAGGCTTTTCTAAGACCGCAGAAGAAATTTGGTAGACCGATCCCACAAAACCGCCGCGGAACTGCCGCAGAACCCATGGGTTTGCCGCGGTTCCACCGCCGTTTTGGGGCTTCAGTGCACCATTTTTCTTCTGGGTGTCTTTCATGTGGAATTGTGGTTTCTGGAATATTTTATTTGGGCCCAGATTTGTTTGAGTACTGGAGTTTTACTTGGGGCCTACTTCGGGAAGTTTTGTCGATCGGAATTTTAAACGTGTTAGTTTACAGTACTTACATTATATCTGCGACCGTGAATGTCATTTGAGCGGTATAATTCCTTTAATTGCTAGTCCTTTTAGACGGGTTTGCGAACGTGACATTCACGTTGATGTTCTGTGTTGTGCTGTGATGTTGCGGATTTGTCGTGGTGGATAGCTTGCATGCAATGGTAGTGCTGTTTGGATTTATTTGTACATTTGATATCGCGGGGTGAGCGTCCGACATGTGGACTGCCGTCGCTGCCTGTTTGTATATTATTTGTTTGGGGCATGACCGGGTTGAGGTCGATTTACCCGTTGTACATATTTTCATTTCTGTAGTAGGTTTACCCCACGATGGAGTGCACGAATAGCCGGGTTCTGGAGGGCAACGGGTCTGCATCTCATGGCTTTGAGAGGGAGGGGGCCTCACTCTAGAATTAGCAGACTATTCACCGCACTCGTAGGGGGTACAGGTTGACCCAAGGAGGGGTGCTCAAGTTACCGGATTCCGTGAAGTGCAGGGTGGTCCATTCACTTTGCTGTAGGGGGCTGCTTCTCTTCAGGTTTTGGCGGGTAACTTGCTGCACTCGTAGGGGTCTAGGTTTCATTGCACAGGCTATACACACGACCGGGGGAATGTCGAGTTTCAGTTAGGGCTCTGTGAAACCCGGGGCTCCCAGATTATCTGTATTGTTCTATGATGCTTATTACTTTTCTGTAATGTTGCATTTATCACGCCTGGAGCGATTATTGTATATTGGTATATATACTAGTAGATGTTGTATATGTTTTGCACCCGCGCTAGTCCAGTCCCCGCTCTGTCGTTAGTTAAGTAACCTAACGGGTGATGACGGGACCCAGTGACAAATGCGGATGGCATATACATACATTTTATTTTTGTTCTTTTCTGGTGTGATTAATTGATGGGACTGTGTTGATTTTGATCAATGCAAGGAAAACAAACATGTTTGACGTTGTTGGAACAGTTTTCAAAAAGTGTTATTACAAAGACGTTTTCTTTTGTTTTGCATTGTAGTATTCAGTTGGAATATCCTGCAACTCTTTCGACGCGGCAAGGGCCGAGATCCCTTCACCGGGAGTGACCCCTTGGGCAGAAGTTTGCGTCAGGGTAATAACTTCACTATAGTCGATTACTTGTTGCTTTGCATCGCGGTATTCAGTTGGAATATCCTGCACCGCATTCCACGAGGAAAGAGCCGAGATCCTTTCATCGGGAGTGACCTCTTTAGCAAAGGTTTTCGCCACTATATTTTTTTAAAAAGCTATCAGGTTCCTTCAACAAGACCAAGTTCATTACGTTAAAGGTTTTTTGCCAAAAACCAGTCGTAGCCCTCCGTCATTTCAGATGGGTAGCACTTAGTATTCATGCTGTGTTTGTTGGCCCTTAGTCAAGGCATAGTGGATGGTAGCTGCTTGTTACCTTTCTGTTGTATAGATAAAT
The DNA here is from genome assembly GCA_030015575.1 of Agapanthus africanus. Lineage (NCBI taxonomy): Eukaryota > Viridiplantae > Streptophyta > Magnoliopsida > Asparagales > Amaryllidaceae > Agapanthus > Agapanthus africanus. The sequence goes on along the minus strand of JASDDO010000031.1, from coordinate 159,773,664 downwards.
ATGTTGGTTTGGCACAGCCGTACAACCTTGTTGGCCCTTAGTCAAGGGCGACTACGGGTGGGTTCAAATTAACCTGGACAATGACCGGCAGAAGTTGACATGTGAGTTATGATTTGTTGGCCCTTAGTCAAGGTCATAAGAGCATGGGGCAAAAATCGATATCGGGAGTTTCTAAAGAAACTGAAACTTTCCAGGCATGCGCATACCTTCTGGAGTGTGATAATGTGAGTGGATTCCTTCACGTTATCATGCGATGAGAGTTGGATCCCGATTCCCACTGATGAGTTGGTATACCTTTCGGGTGATCCCGACTAATTCTTCTTTCAGGTTTGGAGGAGAATTTGACGATACAGTAGGATGTTTCCTGATTAGATAAAGTGATAACCATTCTGATCTAGGTTAGAGTGCACGCAAAGTGTTTCTTTTCTCTCTCTCTCTTTGGCAGCGACCATTGACCGAACCTAGACTATGACTCAGTGACCAAGTTGACCGAACCTTCTTAAAATATTGGCTTTTGGATTGTCTGAGTTGCATACATTATTGCCTCTCCTTCTTTTACCCTTTGCATTTCTCCAAAACATCTCGTATAACTACGAACATCCACTTCCATTGGATAAATCCATCGTATGGTTATATACGAACTCGAAGGGACTTCTTCGGGGATGGATTCAGGTTCAGGAGAAATTGAATTGGTTTATTCAGTTGTTTTTTATCATCACCTTCTCTCAGGTTGAGAGTACTCCTTGGTTTAGGAGACGGTACACCTATTACGCTTATTGGATAGTCTTCTTTCAAACCATAGGCAGGTGCCGAAAGGTAGGGAATGAAGAAAACCAATTAGCCTATGTAGGGTGTACAGAAGGTAATAAGTAAAGACAAAATAAAAGGATTAGAAAGAGGGCAAAGTAAATTGCGACTGCTATCATTCATGACCAAACCGTGTCGTTCATCGCCACTCCTACTTCACCTTTGTTTTTTCTCAAGTTCAGGAGAAATAGAATAAGGTTTTATTCAGTTGTCTTTTATCATCACCTTCTCTCCTGTTGCGAGTACTCCTAGTATTAGCAAAGTAACCTATTATACTTACTGGATAGTCTTCTTCCAAACCATAGGCTGGTGCCGAACGGTAGGAAAGGAAGAAAACCATTATGCTTAACGAAGGTGTACAGAAGGTAATGACTAAAGACAAATAAAGGGATTTGGAGAGATGGCAACAAAATATACGGTTATAGCCATGAATCTGGATAATGGAAGAGGCATTACTAGGAATACCCGGATACCCCTTCGGAACATTTTCATGTTTCAGTTTCACTATGCGTTGTTAATGAAAAATGATTTCCCAATTAGACACTTGCTCCAGGGTATGTATTTACCAGGTTTCATTCTCATATCTGTATGGTTTTACAGATGATGAGTGGGAGTAGGTTATTGGGAATATAGTGATCATCTTCATTATATCGGAATTCGTTGTATTTGATGATATTTGAGGAAATCGCCTGGGTTTTTACCGGACGGCAAGTATATGGTTTTGAGTATCCGTTGTTGTTTTGCACCAATTTCAAACTGATATATCTGTACGTTTATTTTTATAAAGTGAGATATAACTTTTTGATATTATGTCGATGACATTTACCTATATAAGTTCATGGTTGGGTAAGGAGCATTTAATAGCGGTGTAATTCTTCATAACCATAGTACAATTTTCAACCTACGAAGCACAGTGTTTGAGTTATTCAACTCAGCGGACTTATACAAAGTATTGTATGTTGTCCAGTGTCCATTAGGACAAAGGGGTTGGTACTCATACTATATTCTGTTTACTTATGACTTCTCCAGTTTTAGACATGTGTTTCGTAGAAATACAAGGTCTAAGTTTTGAGAAGTTATAGGTATAAGAATAAAGTAGAGAAGTGTCGCAAGTATCGGGATTCTTCAAGATGATCCAAGATGTAGATACTTGTGTTTGGTATTCAGTTGATAGTAATAGTTTTGAGAAACTTGTTTCTCTTTCGGGTTACTCATAATTGGATGCACTCCTAAGTTGAGTAATGTCGATTATCCTCTTTCCATTTAGTTGACATGCACTGGAGACAGCTGCATTATTTGAATCTGGTTCCAATTAAATCAGTGCCAAAGTTTCTATATTGGATATAGAATGGTTCATATCTTAACGATGTTAAGGTACGGGGAGTTGTTCGGCTTATGCTTAAACCCAGACTCTGGATAACTCAAGGCACGTTTCTGTAATGGCAGTTTGTGGGTTGTCCTAGGCTATGACGAGGGTTGACTTTCTACCATCTGGAAGATCAATGGTGATATTGTTCTTGACTCACCACAGTTTTAGTAAAATGGATTTTTTTTTCTTCAGAAAACAGTAGTGGGAGTATGGTAGAATTAGAAGAGATTCAAGAACCGCAAACGATTACAAAAAATTTAATAGAATCTAAAGATTCAATCAGGTTTGACATTCCATTAGCCACTCCGCAGATATGGTGGGTAACCTCAGACACCCGAGAGGTACTCCGGTAGCCTCAAGGACGGTGACAGGGAGGTTCTTGTTTATCCAGACTTGACACTACTGTTGTTCTAGGCTATGATACCCGGCAGGAGGATGAGTATAGCGTCGTTCTAAACTAGCTTTAGAAGTGCACATGTATATGACTCTGGTAAAGGGTTGTCGTAGTCAGTGGGAGCAGCGGAAGCATAGTGGGCAAGTAGCTTATGTCTATTTATAGACTCGAGCAGATATAGCGGAGTGAGATCGTCTATTTTTTTGATGTGACAGTCATGGGCTTTGACTTCATCAGAATAAGGGATGGATCTGTTAAGAAGGTAGTAGGGTGTGATGTCCTGGTATTTGGATGACATTCACTTTGTAGGAAGTGAGATTCCTATCCTACGATCGGTTATACTATGGTTGTCACACAGTTGTTTCTCCACACAGGATATGGATATAATATCAGATATTCTGGTTATTAGATCTATGGTTTTAGATCTAGATTTGGTTAGTTTCCCAATTTGGTTACTTAGACAGTATTCTGAAGGTATTTAGAATAGATGACTCCTGGCATGGTGGTGTACCTGCAGGTGATGGAGTCACCCTCTCTAAAGGTGTCTTACAGACTAAAGGGGAGAGGGATGTGCATGATTAACATATCATTTGCTTAGGCAATTGAGTTGATCATGAGATGTCAAGTACCACACCAGATGTTGTTTTTACACTAGATGCAATAGGTTGATATTAATCCAATCCTGGAGAAACGTTGGGAAGCAGTTTTAGAACATAAGTGGATGTTCTAGGGATTTGATGACGGCAGCCTCTTCCGGGAGACAGTTATCATTCCGGGATTCCAAGGTGACATGGATGACAGAGTGATTGTCAGAGTTATAGTTTTCCCTCTGACGAGGGGCAGTAGTTTAGGCAGGTGGTCCAGGCAAATACTGTGGGAGGCATGGTGCAGGATACTGATTTAGTTCAGTTGACTATACAGTCTAAGAAGTTTGGATTTGGAGTTCATTTATGAACTAGGTCCCATCAGATATCCAGACATATTCTAAGACAGGTATTACTCAATTAGGGAGATGGATTTCTCCACGAACATGAGATTTAGAGAGACATAGAAAGAAACATCAGGGCGGATCCACTCACTGAGGCTATTCTCGAACACAATAGTTTTACAAATGAGCTTTGTGAAATTGATTAGTAGAGGAGTTGGGTGTTCGGTATCACACGTGCTGTGAGTATGCGACATCGCAATAATTAGCCTTAAGTGCAAGTGGGAGATTGTTGGATATAGTGCCCTCAAAGTCTATTATTGGATCGCAGATACGTGATTGCAATGATTGAAGGATGACATATACCGGAAGGACAGTCTTACTCGAGATGATAGTATGCTATCTGGTTTATCTTTATCATCGTGTACAGCTTTAGGTGACATTACAGATCACTATTACACGTTGATAGAGCCCCTAGGATTCTTGCTTGACTACCAACAGTATGATGGCGATCATATACGTGAGAGTTGGGTAGTCTATAAGCACATCCTTAAAAGTGGTCCCTAGTCGTGGGAGTTTCGAGACGGGGCATCGATACTCCGGAGTAGACTAGTGTATACAGTTGAGACCCCGACGAGGGGCGGTGGCTGGTCTCATAAGCCATTGGTGTCAGTTGGTTCACCTAAGATGTATACAGGTGCTCATTGGGTTATGAGTGCACCGGACAGGACTCGCCGGGAACCTGCTAGTTGGTATTATATCTAGCGTCAGATAGCAGTTCCCTGGTGACATGTGTACAAGTTAGTTGATCGACCTGAGATCGTCATTTGTCTTGTGTGGGTTCCCACTGTGCTTTGATTATTACCCTACCATGGCTCAAAAGAGTCGTGCAAACAGGTTCTAGTTGGGTACAGTCCGAGCCACATGGAGGCAGTGAGCGGATCGGCATGGGTTCATCTATCCCGGTATTGGGGGTGAGATCGCGCTATGTCTAAGAGATCCATTACACAAAGCCCTCGGCCGAGGCAGGAGATTTACTGGTAGGTACTTCAGTAGTATCTCAGGGTGTTCTGGGCTACACTCCGACACGACTTATACTGCTATTGGGGGTCTGACGTTACCAGCCCCCTTGGCCCGATATGCGATGCTCATAGAAGAACGGACCGGACTGTACGGATATTGTCACTGATAGGCTCAGTTAGGGTTCCAGGATGAGTTCGCTCATCGGCTTCCCTTTTCCTCAATACATGGGGCAGCCATTACGTACAGCTTGTACCACTGACGTGTTTGTAGTTAAATCCACGGTCAGCGTATTGACGAGTCTTTAGAGTCCACCGCAGATAGTTTTCTACGTTCGGGCGAAACGTTGTAGAGGCTATATGGTTTTATGGCAGGGTTCGAACATACACGTGCACTTGTGCACGTGTCAGGGTTCAGAAAGATAATACTAGTGAGCTTTAGTTTAAGCCGGACCTAGTATTATATTGTGTAGAAATATTTTCGGCTCATTGCATTTCGTATTCAGTCGGAATACGGATGCAGGTATGTATATACAGTTGTGGGGTAATCCTGTAATTCGTTACGGGATTACTTTTGAAGTTGCCAAATTTATTTTCTCGGATTAAACTTTTGGTTTAAAGTTTAATTAAGTTGAAATTGTGAGTAATGTTTTATAATGCTTAAATTATTGTTATTTTGTGATGGGCAAATTATTGAGGGGCTGCCATTTTTGAAATTGTGTGAGGTGACCCCAGTATTTACTAGGCATGGGCTTGATTGGCATGGGTGCTTTGCAAGGTGTCATTTGCATTAATTGGGTTTGTCAAAGGTTGTGATATTTTATGGGAGGTGGCAGTGGATTTTTTGTGAGGTTTTTGAGTGTGCTGGCATTATGAGTGGTGAGGTATTAAATTATTAGGTTGCTTAATTTATTACACCACAACTTTCATGAAAAATTCCCAAGAGAAGAAAAAGAGTGGCCGAGCACTTTGCTTTCCTCACATAAAAAGATTTCATTTTCTCACACTTGTTATCCATTGGCAACTTCATTTACGTCCATCCAAATGCTTGGGTGTCTTGAGACAAAGTATTCTACACTCTCTCTAATTCAATCTTGGACATGTCGGCTGGCAAACTTCATGTCCGAGTTGCCTCGGTTTAGAGGCGGGAGCCCGTATAATGATTCGTTGACGTAGTGCCACTTCGACGAGGAGACCGGAGATCGAGCGAGATCGGAGATGCCACGAGAAGCGTGGGATGATGGCTAAAGACCGAAGGACACGGATCGATTGGTATAGCCTTTCTATCATCTTTTACAGTTTGCTAGTTTAGCGTTAATGGCACGATCCGGGGTAAAGTCTATGCTAGCGCCAGTTTATAAATGTTTTGTTCCGCGTTTGGTCTCGGATTGACGGTCGGGGCGCTACCGTAGACTTACATATACCACAGCTCCTGTGAACCAGCCGTAGAAGGATCAACCAATGCCTCACATGTGGCACCGCTGAACTACCACAAACCCTAGGGTTTAGTGGCGGTTCTAACAGTTATATAATCGAGTTAAGGTTTCGTTCTTCTAGAGGGTTCACAGAATCGCTTGCATGATTTTTTGAAAGTTTTAAACTAAGGAAAAATCCAACACAAGAAAAAATTTCCAGCAAGGAAAAAGTGAGTTATTGATATCCGTTTGAACTTTTTAACACCGTCTAAATAACCCGAAAACAATCTAGAATTATGAATACGAAACACTCCGAATTGCCTTTGCTAAAAGATAACAACACATGCAAAATTAGAAAAAACAAACAACACCTAAAGTACTAAAACCTAGAGCCTTAAACATCTAAGGGTGTCTGTTATAAATATGACACATATTACAGAATCATCTGGAAAATACCAAATACCACATGTTATATATATAATCAATACTCTTGAGGGAAATTGTGTGTTTATTATTTCACGCATGATATTGTTGTAGGGTTAGCTTAGCACCGAAGCAAGATTTTGGCAAGCATCAAACTGTTAGTGTATATGCCCTAGGGGCCATTATTGTATCATACTAGCTTGTACATTACTTAGTGGAAGCTTGGGATATTCACAGTTATATAACAGTCTTGCTAAACATGGTAGTATGCTACTTGATTTTATCTATCTTAATATGTGAGTATACGTATTGATAGAGCTATTAGGATCTTGCTTGACTACCAGTGTTGTGATGGCAATCACACTAGTGGGGGCTGGGTAGTCTACAAGCACATCCTTTTTCAGGTCCCTGGTCGTTGGATTATCGAGACAGGGTATCGATACTCCGGAGTAGACTAGTGTGTACGCTTCTCATCCCAGTTGGGGAGATGGTCTGTCCCACAGCCGTCAGTATGTCGTACTGGAGATAGTATACAGGTGCTCGTTGGGTTACGGGTACACCAGACAGGATTCACGGTGAATTGTTGGATGGTATTATACCCATCGTCAGTTAACAGTTCCCAGGTGACATGAGTACAGCATAGTCCGTAGACTTGACACTGCTACTTCGCCTCGAGTGTGTCCCACTGTTCTTAGATTGCTACCTTACCACGGCTCAAAGGAGTCGTGCAAACAAGTAGCAGTTGGGTGCAGTCCCGAGAACTTGGAGGCAGTGGTGGTTAGACAGGATTCGTCTCTCCTGGTATTTGGAGTTGATATCGCGTTGTGTCAGAGAGCCATTACGCAAAGTCCCTGGCCAGGGCAAGCGAGATTTACTGGTAGGTTCCAGTTGTTTCTCAGGGTGTAATGGGCTACGCTCTGACACGACTTATACCGCTATTAGGGGACTGACGCTTGCCGCCCCCTAGGCCCGATATGCGATAGTCTTAGACGAACAGACCGGACTGTACGGAGATTGTCACATCAGACTCGGTAGGAGTTCGGATGGGTTTCCTCATCGGCCTTCTTATCGACATCTACCTGGGGACCGTTACGTACAGCTAGTGCCGCTTGCGGTCTGTGGTTAAACCCACTGCCAGCGTAGTAGTCGAGTCTTTAGAGTCCCACACAGAGAGTTTCCCTGCTCCGGGCGAAACGATATAGAGGTCGTATGGTTTTACGACAAGGGTTCGGACGCATACATGTGTTTACGCACGTACGACATACGGACAGTTTTTACTAGCCGGCTTTGGTTTAAGCCAGTTTCTAGTATCAGGTTATTGGATTTATACAGTCTGTGTTTTCACGGATAGGAGGGGCGTTCTGGTAATTTCGCGAGAAGCTTCTAGAAGGATGGTGACTTGAGGGTTAAGGTGGCATTTGCATTTATTGTGTTAATGACTCATTTGTGTGATTCATCCATGGAGTTAATGCATCATTTGTTGATCTAATGACTCATGAGATGAATCACTCATATGAATGAGTGAAGCATGGTTGTTAAATGATTTAATTTATTTATTTCATTAAACGTTATGCTTCATATATTCAAATGAGTTCATTATCTCTTCTCATTCTCTTGCTCACCTTCTCTCTCCTCAAGCTCTCTTTCTTCAAACCCTAATCCTTCCCTCTCATGTGTTGAGACCAAGGATTAGAAAAGACTATTTAATCCATAACACTTCTCTATATCACCTAGGTTACTTAGATTAGCACTTTAAGAAACCTAGTTACCTCAAGTTAGAGGTGAAGCTTGGAGTATAGCTCTCGGGTGGATCATCTATTACGTGGAGGAGGCCGAGAAGGACGTGGATGACGAAAAGGAGAAGGACACGGTTCATTAGGTATAATCACTTATCATAGTAGTTCATAACTTCTATGTTTCTTGTTAGTTATAGTTTAGCAAAGATTCTCGGTTAGTCGATGTTTATGCAAAGAACAAGATTATTTTTCAATTTTCCGCCTCCCCGCAAGTCGTGGGGTATTGTGCATCGACTTACAGTGGTATCAGAGCCTCGCTAAACAATAATTAACTCATTAGCAAAGTCGTAAGAATTTCGAACGCAAAACGAACCGGAAAAAACATCGATACCACAAAGTTTTTGTCGATTTTAAAATGAGGTCCAAAAATTTTTCAGGGACCTGCAGAATAACAAGCAGAGAATTATAAGGTTTCTGGAGAAAAATGGGTTCATGAATTGGCCAAACGACCGCGGAACCGCGGCCGATCCCACCGATCCGCCGCGGATCCGCGGCCGAGTAGAAGCCGATTCAACCCAGTTTGCTCCAGTAACTCTTCTGTGATATTTTTGTGTTTTCTGGAATGTTTATTTTTCTGCTTAAGTCTTAGGTGCACAGAGAAGTTTTGGAGTAGAATCTAAAGTGTTTGCTCGATCGAAATTTTACGATGTTTGCTAATTTGATTATATCTGTGATTGTATAATGTGTTCGTAAACCTCCCCTAACTGCTAGTATGTCGGTTGGCAGGGGGTTGCACATTTCTATAATGGATTTTACTGTTTGTGGTTATGAACTGTATTGGATTGTTATGATGATTAGCCGGGGTTTAAGATGGGTTGTTATATTCATTCATTCGATGTAATTGTAATATGTTGTAATATTATTTTGCGGGGCACATCCAGGTTGCGGTTGTTGCCACCGTTGTATTATTTCATTTTACTGTTTTTGCTCCTAGGATAGACCCAAGGTGGGGTGCACAAACTACAGGGTACTTTGAAGTGTTTAGTGGCCTACTCACGTTGTTGAGGGAGACCGCTTCACTTCGGGTATTTGGCGGGTAGTTTGTCGTACCCGTAGGGGTCTAGGGTGGGGTAATGGCTATTCATCACAACTGTGTAATCCGTCTTTTGTTGCAGGTTCTAAACAAACACGGATTGCTTGCAAATCCAATAATGTTCATATGTGATCTGGAATGCCTATTATTGCGTCCGACGAATGTACAATATCTATATATATAGCTATTTAGACGTCACTTATGTTTTACACCCGCGCTAGCCCAGCCCCCGCTCTGCCGTTAGTTAAGTAACCTAACGGGTGATGATGGGACCCAGTTGCAAATGCGGATGGCATAAGACGACGTTGTATTTTCGTTGTTTTCTGCAATGATAGGTTAATGATGGGATGCATTATTATTAATGCAAAGAAAATAAACCAAAAGATGAAACGATGGAACAATTTAAAAGAAACCACTCGGTTCTTTTAAAACAGATGATATTTTTTATTGCGGAGCTTTAACCACTCCTTTTAAAAGCTATCAAGTTCCTTCGGTCATATCAAGTTCACTAAGTTCACGGTTTCGCCAAAACCATTCGTAGCCCTCCGTCATTTCATTTGGGTATTCAGTAGTATTCAAACTATGTATTTTGGCCAAAGTCAAGGCATAGTGTTTGGTAGCTGCTGGGTATTCATTTGTTGCATAGATAGATAAGTTAGTTTGGGACAGTCGTATTATCATTTGACCAAAGTCAGGGGTATGTACGGATGGGTTCAAATTGACAAGATAATGACGGGTAGAACTTGACATGTGACTTATGACATTTTGACCAAAAGCAAGGTCATAAGAGCATGGGGCAAAAATTTATATCGGGAATTTCTAAAGAAACTGAAATTTGCAAAGAGATGCATACCATTTGGAGTTTGATGAATGTTGGTAGGATTCCTTCAACATTATCATACGATGATATTTTGATCCCGATCCTACTTTGAGTATATACTACTCATCAGGAGATTCGTCACTTAACGATCAATACTATAAACCAAGTAGGTGTCAAGAAAGGTGTCAGCGGGGTTACGCCCCCAGAGAAAAGAGGTTATTTAATTAAGGAACTTCGCGAAAGCGTTGGAAAACCTCCCTCGAAGTACCGACACCAGCCTGGCTGAACGGTTAAGCAAGTATTGTACGGTGAGAATAGTCCTGGCTAATTCTTCTTTTATGGTTTGAGGAAGGATTCGAGAAACAGTGGGAGCCATCCAGTTTAGATATATTAAAAACCACTCTAAACTTACAAGAGCATCAAGCTAAAGTGTTTCTTCTCTCTCTCCTACTTACAGCGACCCTGAAAATGACTGGACTTAAGTTACTTTTAGAGAAAAATATACTGACAGGGCCAAACTATAAAGATTGGCTGCGGAATGTCAAAATGGCTTTGACCTATGAAAAATTGGGGTACGTCCTCACCACTAAGGCACCTGCAGTCCCAGGTCCCAAATCCAGTAATGCGGATAAGGAAATCCGCAAAACCTGGGAGTATGATTGCGCGAAGGCCAAGTGCATCGTGCTTGCCTCGATGAACAATGAACATCAGAGGAGGCACGAGGATATGGATCTTGATGCCATATTTCTCCATACAAAAGAACTTTATGGAGAGCAATCTCGTATAGCAAGATACGAGACCTCTAAGAACTTGTTTCGAGTGAGGTTTCGTTGGTAGGAGAACATGTCCTAAAGATGATTGGCTATATAGAAGAGCTCGCAGACCTTGGGACGACTTTGGATAATGAGCTTTATACAGACCTTATTCTCCAGTCCCTTCCTTCTACCTACGCCCAGTTTATTCTGAACTTCAACATTCAAAGAAAAGAAGTTGAACTTCCGGAACTCCTTAACATGTTGAGGAGTGCAGAGGGCACCTTGCAGAAGGAAAGGGAAACACCCGCTATGTTTGTTAGCGGTGCTTCTTCTTCCAGGTCCAACGCTAGGGCCAAAGGAAGGAAAAAGAAGGCCGCCACCAAACCTAGAGGAGGTGTTAGTAAGGTGGGAACGAAGGGAAAGAAAAAGTTTGTGGTACCAGTAGTGTCCCAGGATGAGTGTTTCCATTGTCATAGGAAAGGGCACTGGAAGAAAGATTGCAAGGCGTGGAACGCCAAGAACCAGGAACCGAAGCAAGCTATGGCTTCGACTTCAGGTGTGTTTGTAATTGAGAATTGTCTGTCAATCAAATCTACTTTCTGGGTATTGGATACCAGATCAGGATCTCATATATGAAATTCATTGCAGGTACTGAGAAACCGTAGAGTGCTGAAGGATGGTGATATGACCCTGATGGTTGCTAACGGAGCTAGCGTGGGAGCTGTGTCCGTAGGGGATTATCACCTGGGATTGACGAGTGGACACATTTTGGTTTAACATAACTGTTTTTGTGTACCTAGCTTAACGTATAATATCATATCAGTTTCCTTGTTATCAAATAAAGGTTATGATTTCACGTTTGTAAGTGATGTTGTTAACATCCACCTTAATCATAGTTTAATTGGGTCCGGAACACTGGATAACGGTATATATGTCTTAAACCAACTCCAAATTTTCAATGTCCAAAACACACTTAAAAGAAAGTCTCCAGATTTAAATAAAGCTTTCTTATGGCATTGTAGACTGGGTCACATCAATGAGAGAAGGTTGACTAAGTTACATAGAGAAGGATATTTGGACTCGTTCGAATATCAAACTTATGCCACTTGTCAATCATGTCTCAAAGGAAAGATAACAAAGACTCCATTTACTGGACATGGAGTAAGAGCGAGCGAGCTCTTAGGACTCATACACAGTGATGTATGTGGTCCAATGTCTATACACGCAAGAGGTGGTTTTTCCTATTTCATTACTTTTACGGATGATTGCTCAAGGTACGGATTCATTTATTTGATGAAACATAAATCCGAGGCTTTTGAGAAATTCCAAGAATATAAGATTGAAGTAGAAAACCAAACCGGCAAAAGTATCAAGACACTAAGATCTGATCGAGGTGGTGAATACTTAAGTGCCGAGTTCCTAAGTTACCTAAAAGAGAAAGGAATTCTCTCTCCGCTTACTCCTCCATACACTCCACAGCATAACGGTGTATCAGAGAGATGGAATCGAACCCTATTGGATATGGTACGTTCTATGATGAGTAATGCTGAGTTACCGCGATCTTTCTGGGGTTATGCGCTAGATTCAGCGGCATATCTTCTGAACAGGGCTCCTACCAAGACTGTGCCTACCACCCCATATCAGATGTGGAGTGGGAAGAAACCCCATCTTCAGCATATGAAGATATGGGGATGTCCAGCTTTTGTTAAAAAGCAGCATGCGGACAAGCTCGAGGCACGATCAGTACAGTGTAAGTTTGTGGGATATCCAAAGAACTCCAAGGGATATTATTTCTATTACGCAGAGGAACAAAAGGTTTTTATTTCTCGTAATGCCCATTTTCTAGAACAACAATTTTTAGAAAAGGAAATAAGTGGGAGCGAAATAGAACTGGAAGAAATTCTAGAACCACAAACTACTACTGAAAGTTTGGTAGAACCAGTAGTTCAAGAAGAACAGGACATTCCCGCACCCCTCCACAGGAGTAGTAGGCCGTCTCATCCACCTGAGAGATACTACGGTTTTCTCATAGATGGGGATAGAGAGGATTGCATCATAGATGATGATGAACCTACTAGCTTCCAGTAGGCCATCCAGAGCGGCGACTCGGTACGATGGCTAGATGCAATACGGACCGAAATGGAGTCCATGTGCACGAAGAAAGTATGGACTTTGGACTTTGCTCCAGATGGGGTAAAACCCATAGGATGCAAATGGATCTTCAAGAAAAAGATTGGTGTAGATGGACATGTGGAAACCTATAAGGCTAGACTTGTTGCAAAGGGTTTTCGTCAAAGACCTGGTTTGGACTATGACGAAGCTTTTCCTCCAGTGGCTATGCTCAAATCCATTCGGGTCCTTCTTGCTATTGCTGCCTTCCATGATTATGAAATCTGGCAGATGGACGTAAAGACGTATTTTCTGAATGGTAATTTAGAAGAGTGCATCTATATGGATCAGCCAGAGGGTTTCAATCAGAGTGGGAGCAGCGGGCAAGTATGCAAGTTGCTTAAGTCCATTTATGGACTAAAGCAGGCATCGCGGAGTTGGAACATCTGTTTTGATGAAACAGTCAAAGAATATGACTTTATCAAAAATCCAGATGAACCATGCATATATAGTAAAGTTGTAGCACGAACTGTCGTATTCCTAGTCTTGTACGTGGATGACATTCTATTAATAGGAAATGACATTCCTATGCTACAATCTGTCAAAGGATTCTTGTAACACAGGTTCTCCATGAAAGACCTGGGTGATGCCTCTTACATTCTGGGGATCCGGATCTATCGTGATAGATCCAAGAGGATGTTGGGATTTTCGCAGTCTAGGTATATCAACACTATACTGAAAAGATTCAGTATGGAAGATTCTAAGCGCGGTAATCTACCGGCTTGTCACGGAATCACCCTATCCAAAGAGATGTCTCCCAAGACTGATTTGGAAAGGGAACGCATGACAATTATACCCAATGCTTCTGCGGTAGGCTCTATAATGTATGCGATGTTGTGCACCAGACCAGATGTAGCTTACGCACCGAGCGTGGTAAGCCGGTATCAGTCAGACCCAGAGGAGAAGCACTGGATAGCAGTAAAGAACATTCTCAAGTATCTGAGGAGGATGTTCACACCATAATATTGCATTATAATATTCCCCATTCTTATTCTTTTTATAAATAAACAGGTGCTTTTGACGCATGTCTGCTACATATTACAGGTTACAGGTTCTTGGACAGAAAACAGTGAAAACGATGAAAAGACGATGCAAAAGTGGACTTTGACCAACAAACAGAAGACTCTTGATCAAGACGACATCAAAGATAAAATTCACAAAGTACAAGGCAATGCAAGGTCCAAGATTACAAAGCGAACGGTTAAAAGTCCACCGCAATTATTCACTGGAGATCTGGAAGAAACATAGAAGCTATTTTAATAAAGAACCAAATAATAAGGAAGCCCAAAGATCCAAGGCCCAATACTTTCTTTTAAAGAGACAGAGACATAAAATTTTACCAAAGCTTGAAGTCTACTTTGACTAGGTCTTCCTAAGGATATTTTGGTAAATGTAGACATGCAAATCAATTGTAACCTAGGGTTTCCTATCCTCTATAAATAGGAACTCTAAATCATTGTAAAGGCTATGCCTCCCTATGCCTCTTTTTATGAATAAAATTTAGAATTCTTTTGGAGAGCATCGATGCCTCTTTTCATATCATGAATTCAGATCTGACAACCCTGTGTTGATGTTTGGAGAGAGTCATCTGTAAAGTAAGTAGGTAATTTCAATTCTTGCTCTAGTTTAGATTTCAATTCTTGCCCTAGGTAATTTTCATTCTCTGCCCTAGATAAATGTTTTTAAATTCCCTAATGAGTGAGTAGTCTCCTCGCTTGTTAGGGTTAGATCTGGGGAAGGTTTGAGAGACGAAGATCTCTCATCTCCTTTCTTGCCCGTCATATATTTTCATAGGACTCTATGCATACATGCACATACCGCTCCCTACGGCACCCTATCCATCGAGGTAGCGGTGATACCGTAGTATAAAGGCCCGGTTGTGATGGTTTTCCATGAAGGTTAGGGTAAGGATTGATAAAGGAAGGACAAGAACCTAGAGTAAGAAACATCTTTCCAAAGGATTCTAACCCCTTTTATTAATAATTACCATAACACCTAATTAGATCTTCATATGGGTATAGAAAGCGGTGAGATTTATTGACTTTCCAAACTTAACCTAGACCTAACCCTACCAGTATTTAGATATAGATTAATTTAATTTTTAGATTTAATAATCAATCCGACCACAATCGGAATTAACTCGTTTGAGCGACTAGGAAATTCACAACATCCCTGTGGACCAACCCGTACTCACCGGCTAGCTACCAAGCGACGCCGTTCTTGATTGCGGTTAATAAATAGTTTTTGAGATCAATCAAATGGCACTGTTGCCGAGGATGGCGTGTTATTTCCTTTTTGCAATTTCGGGTTAATCTTAGTTAAAAAAATCAGAAAAATCTGAAAAATCAAAAAAAATATAAAAATATATCATCTTTTATTTTTGGGAAGGGTATTTTTGTGTGAATTTTGCAGGATCTACGAACAAATTCGGATCTGGAAATCTACAGAGATCAAAACAGCAAATATCAAATCCGAACAAATCGCAACAACAGAAGAAATTTTGAGGACCGAGTCAAACAAGAAGAATCGCGGTGATTTGGTCCCAAAAAAAAAAAGCGCGACCCCTTTCCGTCCACGGTTCCGCGGTTTGAAGCTCCTCCCGCAGCGTTTTCGCGGTTCTTTGGACTGATCGGTTCCCAAAAAAGGGCAGAAGTGCGGAAAAAAAAATCTGTAAGTCTTCTGATCTCCTCCTCTGCAAATCTCCGATATATCTTCTGAAAAATCTCATGCAGGATTCTTTGCGCTTAAAAAAAATCTTTTCCTTTCCAAATAACAAATCTTATGCAGGATTCGTTGCGCTATTCTTAAAATAATAATTGATTGCAAGTGATCTTTTCTGATTTGCATATCCTTAATCTTTTTGCTAAAAATATCTTTCCAAATAAAGAGCAAGAGAAAAAAGGAAAATTTTAATTAGAAAACTTTCAAACTTTGAAATTCACAAAAAAAAGATTTGATTGCAAGTGATTTACTGTTTTGCATATCTTTAATCGGACTTTAAGGGGCTTTTGACCAATTCAGATTGGGTAGGGATTTCATCACCCTTCCCAGGACCCCAGAAATCACATAAAGCATTTGCATTGACCAATCTTTAATTAAAAAAATACTAGACTCAGCCCTAAGGACTTCGAGCTCAATAGGACAGAGGACTAGTTATAGGCATCGACCGTTTATCCTAATCTGACTTTGCGGTGTCTAGGCAAGTGTGTCTAAGGCAAGTGGTTACTTAATTAGGACCGCTACTTGTAGCGGGGAGCCTCCCACTTACCTGGCACTTACCTGGCCGAAATTGGCGGTGGAGAGGCGGTTTGAGGTCCTATTTCTAGCCCTTTGGAATAGTTAGGAGCTGTCTAGCTAACATAGGTGACCCTAGATCTAGGCCTGATTGTGCATTTTTGGTTGATCGAAAGTGTGTCTTAGCTCTTTTCTCGAAAAACTTTTTGCAAACAATTCTAAATAAAGAGAAAAAGAATTTTTTTCGCTGAGAAATCCTTGCACCACCTACCTTCTTCATCTTCTATCATGGGTACCCCACATAATAAATCACTTGCCGAACTTTGGTATCCCGAACCTAATTTTGCGTCGTTCGGCAATTTGTTCGGTCAATTTAAAGACGATCCTTCCATGCCTAAAATATCTTTGAAAGATCAAATAGAGGCGTCTAGGAGAAACAATTCGACTTTTCAACCCACTTTGTGTCAACCAAGTCAACCTTTACCACCTCCATATGTTGATACCACTTTTTCAAGTCCTTCTGTCACTCCTAAGCCGATGTCCATTGCTGAGCATATTGCTCAATCTCGCAGCCGATCTTTCACCCCTCTCCACTCATCTAGTTCTAGGGATCCGCACGACTATTCACCTTTTTATCCATATGTTGACCCTACCCCTGTCCAATCACCCACTTCCTACTAGTCCTACCCGACTTTTCCACCATCACTAGACAATGTTTCTACACAGCCTGTTGGGTGTTTTGCATATCCACACGATTTCGAATCTTTTACCGAAACCCCCTTACCACCCAAGTCTAGCTTGGAAGAGGCGTTGGAGGCGTATATCGCAGCAACAAACAAAATAGTTTGGAATGTGGAAGCGTCAGTGGCCGCCCTTATGCAACCTGCTGAACCGGTAGCTAGTTTCCCGCTAGCCCCAAATTTTTCAATGTATGAGGAGGCGGTTGGACAGAATGAGAATGTGAGAGCATTTCCAAATCAAACCTACCCTTACCCAATTGAAGCCCACAACTCCAGTTTTCCATCGAATATCCTAAATGATTCACAAGTTCAAAATAAAAACGAGTTGTGCGACTTTGTAGTATTTGATTTGCCAAATTTTGAAGAACCCCTTTCGAGTGAAACCACACCTAATCCTTTCGATCGTTATACCTCCAATATAGAACCTAAATCGATAAATATCCATGCTTTTGATGAGGTGTCTAAGAAAATTGATTTTCACTTGATTGAGGATATAGACGCCGGGAATATTTTGGATGATAAACCTGTCGATTTAATTGAAATTTTATGTTCAAATCATCATCCCGAGTTATTAAATGTTTCTCCCGAATCTCATATGTGTCTTGATTTTGATGATAATAGCATGGATGAGTTGAATATTGAGGAGAATTATGAGGATAATATTGAGGAGAGTAGTGAGGATAATATTGAGGTTGAACCATTTTCGTTTGATGTGTCGAATTTTCCAATACACCCTCCTGAATCCTTAACTGATACCCTTCCTCACTCACTTCCTTTCGTCCTTCCTATTGTTCCGACCGTGCAAGTGACCGTTACGCTTTCATCTCAAATACCAAGTTCGGTATACCCATGTTTTCTTGCGAATCTTGAGGGATTTGACCCCATTTCTCGACTGGTTGATAGGTTAGCATAATCACTTTTAACACATCGTTCATCACATATTGTGCTAATTTATTCACTCGATTTACACCCTCAAGATCGTACTCTACTTCTTTCTCTTTTCCGCCATTCTTCTCCCCCACCGAGACTGTATCTCGTTTCTACCTCCACACGGTCTCGTGTGTTTCTCATTTCTTTTCTTTTTACTCCATTCTTTCACCAACTCGACCATTACCACGATAAGATTTTTGAATGGTTGGTGTTAACCTTTGGCTTGTGTAAGGCCAAGCTTAAGTTTTGGGGGGAACCTTTGTATATATGTATATATATTTTTGTTTTCTTTTTCTATATAAAAAAAATTTCAAAACAGTAAAATAAAAAAATAAAATTATAAATAAATAAACAGGGGAGTACCGGCCTTTTTGACCCTCGTGGTTTAGCATGACAGTGCGGACACTGTCAAGTTCAAGTTTGGGGGTATGCTCGGTACGTCTTCTTCCTTCGCATTCATTTGTACATATTTTTGCATTTGCATATTTATTTGAAAGCCCATAAAAATTTGAAAAATTTCAAATATTATAAAAATTATTGTATTCAATTTTGGCTAGTTCACTTGAGTTTGACAAATAGGTCAACTGGCTAGGAACAACTTGATCTTAAACTTAGTAAATTACAAACCCTAAAGATAATCTTCCTTAAAGTTTAACGGTAGAAAGTATATGTCTCTGTAGTTTATTTAGAAATAGGCAAATTTTGAGTTAACTTTTTGGGCTAAGTCGAAACAAGGGAAAAGTATTGACGTTCTTATTAGAGTATAAGTTTGAAAAATAGGTCCTAGCTCAAGTCTAGATTCTGAAAATGTATACCCTACATATTTGCACAATCACGCACCTTGAAACTTGGAGTAGTAGAGGAGACCTTGAAATGCTCTTGTCTAAAGTCCTTAATACGAAGAAAATAAAAGAAAAAAAAGTGAATAAAGAAGAAGAAAAAATGAACACTGGTTTTGTGATTACTTAAGGCTGTAAAAATAGAAAAATATTTAGCGAGGGTGCTTCATTACCTAGTGCCTTAGACCAACTGGTTTGGGAGTCACTGCTAAAAGCCTTGGGTGTTGCAAGACTAGGAATTACGCTTTAAAGTGCAAACATATCTTGTAATCGGTTGTTGGTACCTCAAGAAGTATTAACGGTCGCATGAAGAATGTGTAAGCCAAATTCAGTTAAAAATTCACCTACTAATAAGTACTTTGGACAACGGACAAGAGTATGATTGCTTGATTTGAATTTCCAAATGTAGGGGTGATTTATACACACACGTGGGGATATGCGATTGGAGTTTAGATGAAAGAAAGGAGTGAAGAATAGAACTTGTATCTTTAGTAAAGTTGATAAAAATTCCTAAGTGGAGATGGAACCCTAGAAGGAAATCTTAAGAGATGCCGAAAGCTAAGTAGGTCTATAGAACATATATAATCTTAAGTTAGATAATGAGAAAGTGTGAAGAATATGGGTGGATAATTTACGGGTCGAAGATAATAGAATTCCTAGTTAGAAACCAAATTGGAGAATAAAAGTCGATAAGCCGAATTGATAGGATTTTGTGGGTAGTATCCGCTGAAAACCCTCAGGAGACAAAACTCCTCCTACTATGGACACCTAGAGGTTTAACGGTTTGTTGCATGTGCTCAGTGCAATCGCGTTTCCCTGCGAAAGTGAGGTTAGGTTTTTTGTAGAGAATAAAAATAAGTTTGCTCGAAGACGAGCAAAAGATAAGTTTGGGGGTATTTGTTAACACCATAATATTGCATTATTATATTCCCCATTCTTATTCTTTTTATAAATAAACAGGTGATTTTGACGCATGTCTGCTACATATTACAAGTTACAGGTTCTTGGACAGAAAACAGTGAAAACGATGAAAAGACGATGCAAAAGTGGACTTTGACCAACAAACAAAAGACTCTTGATCAAGCCGACATCAAAGATAAAATTCATAAAGTACAAGGCAATGCAAGGTCCAAGATTACAAAGCGAACGGTTAAAAGTCCACCGCAATTATTCACTGGAGATCAGGAAGAAACATAGAAACTATTTTAATAAAGAACCAAATAATAAGGAAGCCCAAAGATCCAAGGCCCAATACTTTCTTTTAAAGAGACAGAGACATAAAATTTTACCAAAGCTTGAAGTCTACTTTGACTAGGTCTTCCTAAGGATATTTTGGTAAATGTAGACATGCAAATCAATTGTAACCTAGGGTTTCCTATCCTCTATAAATAGGAACTCTAAATCATTGTAAAGGCTATGCCTCCCTATGCCTCTTTTTATGAATAAAATTTAGAATTCTTTTGGAGAGCATCGATGCCTCTTTTCATATCATGAATTCAGATCTGACAACCCTGTGTTGATGTTTGGAGAGAGCCATCTGTAAAGTAAGTAGGTAATTTCAATTCTTGCTCTAGTTTAGATTTCAATTCTTGCCCTAGGTAATATTCATTCTCTGCCCTAGATAAATGTTTTTAAATTCCCAAATGAGTAAGTAGTCTCCTCGCTTGTTAGGGTTAGATCTGGGGAAGGTTTGAGAGACGAAGATCTCTCATCCCCTTTCTTGCCTGTCATATATTTTCATAGGACTCTATGCATACATGCACATACCGCTCCCTACGGCACCCTATCCATCGAGGTATCGGTGATACCGTAGTATAAAGGCCCGGTTGTGATGGTTTTCCATAGAGGTTAGGGTAAGGATTGATAAAGGAAGGACAAGAACCTAGAGGAAGAAACATCATTCCAAATGATTCTAATCCCTTTTATTAATAATTACCATAACACCTAATTAGATCTTCATATGGGTATAAAAAGCGGTGAGATTTATTGACTTTCCAAACTTAACCTAGACCTGACCCTAGCAAGAATTAGATATAGATTAATTTAGTTTTTAGATTTAATAATCAATCCGACCATAATCGGAATTAACTCGTTTGAGCGACTAGGAAATTCACAACATCCCTGTGGACCGACCCGTACTCACCGGCTAGCTACCAAGCGATGCCGTTCTTGATTGCGGTTAATATATAGTTTTTGGGATCAATGAGAGGACTAAGGAGATGTTCTTGGTTTACGGCGGAAAAGACCTCAAGATGGAGGCCTTTGCTGATTCTGGCTTCCAGAGTGATAAGGACGATTCCAAGTCCACGTCAGGTTATGTATTTACCCTCAATGGAGGGGTGGTGTGCTGGAAGAGTTCCAAGAAGGACACCGTTGCTGACTCGACGTTGGAAGCGGAGTATATTGCTGCTTGCGATGCCGCAAAAGAAGCGGTCTGGATGAAGAAGTTCCTAACAGAACTTTAGGTGGTTCCTACCATTGTTGATCCAATACCTCTGTATTGCGACAACAACGGAGCTATATCTTTAGCGAAGGAACCAAGGTCCCATTAGAAGTCCAGACACATCTTAAGGCGGTATCACCTGATCAGGGAGATCATTGATCGTCGGGAGATCGAGGTCCGGAGAGTTGCTACTGAAGAGAACATTGCTGATCCATTCACGAAGGCCCTACCTCAGATTCAGTTCGAGAGGCTACTCGAGATCGTTGGTCTTCGATATGCCAGTACATGGCCCTAGTGCAAGTGGGAGATTGTTAGTGTATATGCCCTAGGGGCCATTATTGTATCATACTAGCTTGTATATTACTTAATGGAAGCTTGGGATATTCACAGTTATATAACAGTCTTGCTAAACATGGTAGTATGCTACTTGGTTTTATCTATCTTAATATGTGAGTATACGTATTGATAGAGCTCTTAGGATCTTGCTTGACTACCAGCGTTGTGATGGCAATCACATTAGTTGAGGCTGGGTAGTCTACAAGCACATCCTTTTTCAGGTCCCTAGTCGTTGGATTATCGAGACAGGGCATCGATACTCCGGAGTAGACTAGTGTGTACGCTTCTCATCCCAGTTGGGGAGATGGGCTGTCCCACAGCCGTCAGTACGTCGTACTGGAGATAGTATACAGGTGCTCGTTGGGTTACGGGTACACCGGACATGACTCATGGGGAACTGTTGAATGGTATTATACCCATCGTCAGTTAACAGTTCCCAGGTGACATGAGTACAGCATAGTCCGCAGACTTGACACTGCTACTTCACCTCGAGTGTGTCCCACTGTTCTTAGATTGCTACCCTACCATGGCTCAAAGGAGTCGTGCAAACAGGTAGCAGTTGGGTGCAGTCCCGAGCACTTGGAGGCAGTGGCGGTTAGACATGATTCGTCTTTCCCGGTATTGGGAGTTGATATCGCGCTGTGTCATAGAGCCATTACACAAAGTCCCTGGCCAGGGCAAGCGAGATTTACTGGTAGGTTCCAGTTGTTTCTCAGGGTGTAATGGTCTACGCTCCGACACGACTTATACCGCTATTAGGGGACCGACGCTTGCCGCCCCCTAGGCCCGATATGCGATAGTCTTAGACGAACAGACCGGACTGTGCGGAGATTGTCACATCAGACGGAGTTCGGATAGGTTTCCTCATCGGCCTTCTTATCGACATCTACCTGGGGACCGTTACGTACAGCTAGTGCCGCTTGCGGTCTATGGTTAAACCCACTGCCAGCGTAGTACTCGAGTCTTTAGAGTCCCACACAGAGAGTTTCCCTGCTCCGGGTGAAACGATATAGAGGTCGTATGGTTTTACGACAAGGGATCGGACGCATACTTGTGTTTATGCACGTACGACATCCGGACAGTTTTTACTAGCCGGCTTTGGTTTAAGCCAGTTTCTAGTATCAGGTTATTGGATTTATACAGTATGTGTTTTCACGGATAGGAGGGGCGTTCTGGTAATTTCGCGAGAAGCTTCTAGAAGGATGGTGACTTGTGGGTTAAGGTGGAATTTGCATTTATTGTGTTAATGACTCATTTGTATGATTCATCCATGGAGTTAATGCATCATTTATTGATCTAATGACTCATGAGATGAATCACTCATATGAATGAGTGAAGCATGGTTGTTAAATGATTTAATTTATTTATTTCATTAAACATTATGCTTAATATATTCAAATGAGTTCATTATCTCTTCTCATTCTCTTGCTCACCTTCTCTCTCCTCAAGCTCTCTCTTCAAATCCTAATCCTCCCCCTCATGTGTTGAGACCAAGGATTAGAAAAGACTATTTAATCCATAACACTTCTCTATATCACCTAGGTTACTTAGATTAGCACTTTAAAAAACGTAGTTACCTCAAGTTAGAGGTGAAGCTTGGAGTATAGCTCTCTGGTGGATCATCTATTACGTGGAGGAGGCCGAGAAGGACGTGGATAACGAAAAGAAGAAGGACATGGTTCATTAGGTATAATCACTTATCATAGTAGTTCATAACTTCTATGTTTCTTGTTAGTTATAGTTTAGCAAAGATTCTCGGTTAGTTGATGTTTATGCAAAGAACAAGATCATTTTTCAATTTTCCGCCTCCACGCAAGTCGTGGGGTGTTGTACATAGACTTATACAAACATGCTATATTAAAATTTTTGGGGTGCTAAACAAACCAACCAAGTAATCGAACTAGAGAATTAGGGTTAACTTTGCATGTAAACAACTTTACATCTAAGTGATAGGGATTCCAACCTTTGTAGTCCTTTCCTTCGCTTCATAAGCTCCGAATAGTGGTCCCTTCGCTGCGATCCATGAACTCCCGAACTCTTGAGAGGCTCCACAAGATGTACGATGCATCTTATCTTGAAGTCTTCAATGTCTATGATGATCTACGTCGAGGAAACACAGACTCAAGCTCACTGTTCACTAATACGGAATTAGTGAAGCTAACACACTAATCTATATGGCTAGTATAGAAGATGATGATGAAGTAGGAATTTAGCTCACTTTAGTATTTAATTTCTCACTATTTTTCTTCTTGATCTCAAAATCTAGAGAGCAAAAATGAGATGAAGAAGAAGAAGAAGAAGAAAATCTCTCAAGTGATGAAAATATCTATCATGGTTCAAATGCAACCCTTGGGTGAGTATATCATCCGTATACTAACCTATGCAGAGAATTAACCATGGTAAGGGTTAATGGTTAGGTCACAAAATATTTTAAGTAGAAACAAAAGAGTCGACTAAGTCAAAGCTTATCTACAAGCTTCTATGTTTCCCCCAATCAGAGCAAAGCTCTATTTAAAATTCAAAATTTGAAATGAAGCAACACTTCATAGCAGCGCCAAGTGCGCTGTACCCTAAGCAGTGCATCACGCGCAAAGCATGTGTGCGCTAGTTCTAAGAGCGCTGCACTTGAGCAGCACACCACGTGCAAAGCACGGGTGCGCTAGCGCTAAGTGCGCTGTGTTCTGAGAAAAGCGCGGGTGCACTAGCGCTAAGTGCGCTGCACTCTAAGCAGCACACCACGTGCAAAGCACGGGTGCGCTAGCATTGGAACTAAAAGCTCCCCACCGTCAGATCAAAGATCCAATAATAATGATAAATCATTAATTAATCAGAATTAAATTATGTTAAGGAAAGATTCCTTAAAATCTTTCCAAACAACAAGATTGTGCTCTGTAAATCAGAGCACCGTTGGATCAATGATCCAATGGTGATTAAAAATCACCAAAAGTACAAAATAAATTCTGTATAGAAAAGATTTCCCAATCTTGTTAAAAACAAGAAGATTGCCTTCTGTAAATCAGAAGCCCTTGGATCAAAGATCCAACGGTGGGGAATCCTCAAAATCAATTGGAGAAAAGATCTCCTTAACTGATTGAACAAATCAGCTTGCTCTATATAAAGGCCCATAGACTTCAAGTCTCATAGATACAAAAAAAAATAGAGGAACCCCTCCATAAGCTTTGAGAGATCTCAGAAAGAAGAGCTAAGCTCTCGGAAAAAGAAGAGTTTCTTCAAAGTCAAAAATGAACAGAGAGATAAAATCATCTCATAATTAAAAAGAAGAATTCACTTCTTCAAAGATCATAGATTTACAAGACCAGGGTCTTTCACAAAGAGATCAAAAGATCTCATAAAAAAATAAAAAGAAGAACATAATTCTTCTCACAGATCATACATCTACAAGACGCAGGACTTTTTACAAAGAGATCATGAACATCTCATTATAAAAAAAGGGGGGAGAATAATTCAATTCTCTTAAGGATCATAGATCCATAAAGGCAAAGCCTTTCATCAATATAAGAGATTGAAGCATCTCCTATAAAGTAAGAACTTTTGTTCTTAGAATCTTGAGACAAAGTCTCTTATAAAATGAGACTTTAATACTCAGAGCGCAAAACTGATTTAAGTTGTATAAAAGAAGAGCCTTGGCGCTCCTAATAAAAAAGAGCTTCAGCGCTCCACATCTAGCGCAAAGTGCTGCAGAGCCTTGGCGCTCTTAATTTTGAAGAGCCTTAGCGCCCCAAACATAGCGCACTGCGCTCATTTTCTGGAGCTCAGAGCCAAGCGCGCCACGTGCTCCTCACGTGTGCGCTACTTAAAAGAAGCATCTTAGCGCTCTTGATCTGGCACTCAGTGCCGAGCGCACCACTTGCTCCTCACGTGTGCTCTACTGAACTAATAGCACTTTGCACTTATAAATCAGCGCAATGCGCTCATAGACTGGTGCTCAGCGCCCAGCGCACCACGTGTCCCTCACGTGTGCGCTACTCGGCAGAATCACACTGCGCTCTTTGATTGGCGGAAAGCACCAAGCGCACCACGTGCTACGCTGATAGAACATGAATTGTTCTTTAATAAGCCCCAGAGTTATGATGAATGCTCAGCATTCAATAAAAGACAGAAATACTGTCAGAATCCAAATCAATGCTCAGCATTGTCAAATGTTTAAACATTTTAACTGAGTGGGCCGAGACCAAATTGGCTATAAACTCCTCATTCGGATTAATTGAGCCCATATGCTCATAAATCTTTTAACCGATCTTAGCCCCAAATTGGACTATAGATCTCCCAACCAAAATCGGATCAAGGGTACATCTCTTTATTCCTCTGATATTTGTCATTATAATCCTTCAACGTCTTCAAAGAGGTGACGGGTCCCGACAACCATACATTCCATTGACTATGACGTCTTTAAACTGGACTGTGGGGTCCTTAAACCCGTAGACTATGATGTCCTTAACCTCGGACTGTGGGGTCCTTAAACCCATGGACTATGATGTCCTTAGTCTCGGATTGTGGGGTCCTTAAGCCCATGGACTATGATGTCCTTAACCTTGGACCGAGATGTCCTTAAACTAACATTGGACCGCATTGTCCCTGAACTAAACAATAGAGCTCAAATGCTCTTTTGCTGGATCTAAACGATCCCGTTAAGTTGATCTTAGTCTAAAATTAGACTAACGTATCCTTAACAAACGTTTAAGTTGATCTTAGTCTTAAATGAGACTAACGTATCCTTAAACCCAACCCCCAAACCCAAATCTAAGAGAATACGGATTTGGACTAATCCACGCCCTAGGGAGACAACATAAATTAGTCTCCGTATACAATCCACGGGCAACCAAAAACAAAACAAACACCCACGACACGAAGTGACCATCTGGATAAGGAGAAAGTGGTTACCGCGATGCAGTAGCGTAATTAACTGTAGGGGTGTAAGTCCACGTTACCTCTACCGGTTCTTTCGAGCTTGCAGAAATGGTGAAAAACGATTTTTAAGACTTAGGTAACATGGACTACAAAAACGGATCTTGGCTAAACTACACACTAGCAACCTAACTAGAGAGTTGTCTACTCGGTTTGGGGTTATACCTCAACTTGAACTCCTTCTTCTTGACTCTTGATGGTGGTCGGATGGTGCTTTCCTCGTCGCCTACTCTTGTCAAAGATGGATCCACCTGAGGGTTTCTTCCTTGAGCTCCTTTCTCGAACTTTGAGAGAACTAAGATCTTTGGCTTGCTAAACCTTCAACCTTAGAGAGAATAGAGAGTAGCTTTGGGTGTTTTATCTTCAAGGAGATGTTTCTCAACACATGAGAATTGTTCTCCTTGAACTAGAGGAGAAAGAAGAAGAATAGAGGAGAGAGAATAGTTATGATAGAATGAGATGGTTTTTTACAACCATAACATAATAAGTGAATTATCTAATAATAATATTAATCCAATAATGAAAAAGGTGATGGATGGTTTGATGAGACTATTATCATATCACATTAAATGTTTTTTGCTAGAATCAAAGAGCATCTTTGATGTGTAATGATGATAGTCAATGTTTCAACCATGGTCAACAAGTCAACCTTGGTCAACAAGTCAACAAACCCAACAATGACACAATTTCATTTAATTAATATTATTAATTGATATGTCACAAATTCATTAGGGTTTGGAAAAAGACGACTGTCAACTGTGCATACACACCCGTTCCGAAACCCTAATGAAAATCCTCTTCCTCCGCCACAATCAACTGTGCATACACACCCACATTCGTGTTCCGAGGAACATGAATACAATGAGATAAAACTAACCCCAAAATATATACTAGGATCTGGCTCAAACCAGAGCCCGCTAGTAATATCCGTCCGGACTCCAAACATGCACAAGTGCGCGGATGAGAACGAACCTGTCGCAAAACCATGCGACCTCTACTCCGTTTTGCCCAAAGGCGAATAACCCTCTGTGTGGGACTCTAAAGACTCGACACTACGCTGGCAGTGGGTTTAACCACTGACCGCAGGTGGCACTAGATGTACGTAACGGTCCCCAGGTAGATGTCGACAAGAAGACTGACGAGGTAAACCCATCTGAACTCCTACTGAGTCTGTATGTGACAATCTCCGTACAGTCCGGTCTGTTCGTCTGATACATCGCATGGCGGGCCTAGGGGGTTGTAAACGTCAGTCCCCTAATAGCGGTAAAAGTCGTGTCGGAGTGTAGCCCAGAACACCCTGAGATAACACTGGAAACCTACCAGTATATCTCGCTTGCCCTGGCCAGGGACTACTTGTGTAATGGCTCTCCTAGACACAGCGCAATGTCAACCCCCAATACCGGGAGAGATGAATCCTGTCTAACCGTCACTGCCTCCAAGTGCTTCGGGACTGCACCCAAAAACTACATGTTTGCATGACTCCTATGAGCCATGGTAGGGTAGTAATCAAAGTGCAGTGGGAACACACTCGAGGCAAAGTGACAGTGTCAAGTCAGCGGACTAAGCTGTACTCATGTCACCTGGGAACTGATAACTGACGATAGGTATAATACCAACCAGCAGTTCCCGACGAGTCCTGTTCAGTGTACTCGTAACCTAACGAGCACCCGCATACTATCTCAAGTACGACGTACTGACGGCTGTGGGACAGACCGTTTCCCAAGCTGGGATGAGAAGCGTATATGCTAGTCTACTCCGGAGTATCGATGCCCTGTCTCGATAGTCCTACGACTAGGGACCTGCATAAGGATGTTCTTGTGGATTACCCAGCCCCCACGAGTGTGACTGCCATCACAACGCTGGTAATCAAGCAAAGATCCTAAGGGCTCCACTAATGTGTAACGGCGATATGCTAAAAGAAACGCATGCACACATTAAAGCAGAAACAAACCAAGTAGCATACTACTATATTGAGCAAGATTGTTTATACAAGGTGAATATCCCAAGCTTCCATCAAGTAATATACAAACTAGTATGATACAGTAATGGCCTCTAGGTCCTATACACTAACAATCTCTCACTTGCACTAAGGCCATGTACTGGCGTATCGAAGACCTATCATCTCGATCAGCTGCTCGAACTGAGTCTGGGGTAAGGCCTTTGTGAATAGATCAGCAGTGTTATCTTCCGTAGCAACTCTCCGAACCTCGATCTCCTGGCGACCCACGATCTCCCTGATCAGGTGATACCGCCTCAAGATGCGCCTGGACTTCTGATGGGACCTGGGTTCCTTCGCTAAATCTATAGCTCCGTTGTTGTCACAATACAGTGGTATTGGATCAACAATAGTAGGAACCACCTGAAGTTCTATCAAGAACTTCCTCATCCAGACGGCTTCTTTTGCGGCATCAGATGCAGCGATATATTCCGCTTCCATCGTCGAGTCAGCAACGGTTTCCTGTTTGGAACTCTTCCAACACACCGCCCCTCCATTGAGGGTAAAGACATAGCCCGACATGGACTTGGAATCATCCTTGTCACTCTGGAAGCTGGAGTCAGCAAAGGCCTCGATCTGGGGGTCTTTTCCGCCATACACCAAGAACATCTCCTTAGTCCTTCTCAGGTACTTGAGAATGTTCTTTACCGCTATCCAGTGTTTCTCCCCAGGGTTTGACTGATACCTGCTTACCACACTCGGTGCATAAGCTACATCTGGTCTGGTACATAACATCGCATACGTTATAGAGCCTACCGTAGAAGCGTAGGGTATAATAGACATCCGATCCCTTTCCAAATCAGTCTTGGGAGACATCTCTTTGGAGAGGGTGATCCCGTGACAAGCCGGTAGATTACCGCGCTTGGAATCTTCCATACTGAATCTTTTCAGTATGGTGTCGATGTACCTAGACTGTGAAAGTCCTAATATCCTCTTGGATCTGTCACGATAGATCCGGATCCCTAGAATGTATGAGGCATCACCCAGGTCTTTCATGGAGAACCTGTGTGACAAGAACCCCTTGACAGATTGTAGCATAGGAATGTCATTTCCTATCAAGAGAATGTCATCCACGTATAAAACGAGGAATACTACAGTTCTCGCTACAAATCTACTATAGATGCATGGTTCATCTGGATTTTTGATAAAGCCAAATTCTTTGACCGTCTCATCAAAACAGATGTTCCAACTCCGCGATGCCTGCTTTAGTCCATAGATGGACTTAAGCAACTTGCACACCTTCCCGCTGCTCCCACTCTGAATGAAACCCTCTGGCTGGTCCATATAGACACACTCCTCTAAATTTCCATTCAGAAAAGCGGTCTTTACGTCCATCTGCCAAATCTCATAATCGTGGAAGGCAGCAATGGCAAGAAGGATCCGAATGGATTTCAGCATAGCCACTGGAGAAAAGGTTTCGTCATAGTCCAAGCCAGGTCTTTGACGGAAACCCTTTGCAACAAGTCTAGCTTTACACGTCTCAAGCTGTCAATCTACACCAATCTTCCTTTTGAAGATCCACTTGCATCCTACGGGTTTTACCCCATCTGGAGCAATGTCCAACGTCCATACTTTGTTGGTGTACATGGACTCCATTTCGGTCCGCATTGCATCCAGCCATTTTACCGAGTCAACGCTCGGAATGGCTTGCTGGAAGCTAGTCGGCTCATCACTATCAATGATGCAATCCTCTCTATCCTCGTCTATGAGAAAACCGTATCTCTCGGGCGGATGAGACTGCCTACTACTCCTGCGGAGCGGCTTAGGAATGTCCTGATCTTTCGAACCCTCTGGTTCTACTAAGCTTTCAGTAATAGCTCGTGGTTCTGGAATTTCTTCCAGTTCTATTGCGCTCCCACTTATCTGATTTTCCAAAAACTCAGTTTCCAAGAAGTGGGCATGACGAGAAACAAAAACCTTTTATTCCTCTTCGCAATAGAAGAAATATCCCTTGGAGTTCTTTGGATATCCCACAAACTTGCACTGTACTGAGCGTGCCTCGAGTTTGTCTGCATGCTGCTTTTTGACAAAAGCTGGACATCCCCATGTCTTAATGTGCTTAAGATAGGGTTTCTTCCCACACCACATCTGATATGGTGTAGTAGGCACAGTCTTAGTTAGAACTCGGTTCAAAAAGGTATGCAGCTGATTCTAGTGCATATCCCCAGAATGATCGCGGTAATTCAGCGTTACTCATCATGGAACGTACCATATCCAATAGGGTCCGATTCCGTCTCTCCGATACACCGTTATGTTGCGGAGTGTATGGAGGAGTAAGCTGAGAGAGAATTCAATTCTCTTTTAAGTAATCCAGAACTCGGCACTTAAGTATTCACCACCTCGATCAGATCTTATTGTCTTGATACTTTTGCCTGTTTGTTTTTCCACTTCATTCTTATATTCCTGGAATTTTCCAAAGGCTTCGGATTTATGTTTCATTAAGAAGACATAACCGTACCTTGAAAAGTCATCCGTAAAAGTAATGAAGTAAGAATAACCGCTTCGTGCATGCGTAGACATTGGACCACACACGTCGCTGTGTACGAGTCCCAAGAGCTCGCTCGCTCTTACTCCGTGTCCAGTGAACGGAGTCTTTGTCATCTTTCCTTTGCGACAGGATTGACAAGTTGCATATGATTGATATTCGAACGGATCCAAATATCCTTCTGTATGTAACTTCGTCAACCTTCTCTCATTGATGTGACCTAGTCTACAATGCCATAAGAAAGCCTGATTTGATTCCGGATACTTTCTTTTGTATGTATTCTGGACATTGAAAATCTGTGGTTGGTTTAATACGTATATTCCATTGTTTAATGTACCTGACCCAATCAGAACTTGATTAAGGCGAATGTTTACAACATTACTTACAAACGCAAATTCATAACCTTCTTTAGAAACTAAAGATACAGAAATGATATTACAAGTTGCATTTGGTACAAAATAACAATTTAGCAAAACCAAAACATGTCCATCTGACAACCCCAGGTGATAGTCCTCCACAGACTCAGCATCCATGCCAGCTCCGTTTGCAACTCTGAGGGTCATATCACCTTTCTTCAAAACCCTACGGTTTCTCAACGCCTGCAAAGAATTACAGATATGAGATCCTGATCCGGTATCCAATACCCAGGAAGTAGAGTTTATTGATAGACAGTTTTCAATAACATACACACCTGAAGCTGAAGCTGCAACTCGCTTCAGATCCTGTGTTCTGGCCTTCCAAGCCCTGCAATATTTCTTCCAGTGTCCACTCTTATGACAGTAAAAGCTTTCCTCCTTTCCTACAAGCTTTCCCGCTTCCTTTGTTGCTTTTGCCTTTCCCTTCGTATCCACTTTACTAACACCGCCCCTTGGTTTGGTGGGGGTTTTCTTATTCTTTCCTTTGGCTTTCGCCTTGGACCTAGAAGATGAAGATCCTCCTACAAACAAAGTGGATGTTTCCCTACCTTTCTGTAGGGTGCCCTCTGCACTCCTCAGCATGTTGAGGAGTTCTGAAATTTCAACTTCCTTTTCTTGTAAGTTGAAATTCAGGATGAACTGGGCGTAAGTGGAAGGAAGGGACTGAAGAATCAAGTCCGTATAGAGATCATTCTCCAATGTGGTCCCAAGGTCCGCGAGCTCCTCAATGAAGCCAATCATCTTAAGCACGTGTTCCGCTACTGGTGATCCGATGGCCAATCTCGCCGAAAAAAGCTTTTTCGAGACTTCGTATCTGGCGATATGGGATTGCTCCCCATACAGTTCTTTTGTATGAAGAAATATGGATTCAAGGTCCATATTCTCGTGCCTCCTCTGGTGTTCATTGTCCATAGAGGCAAGCGCGAGGCACTTGGCCTTCGCGCAATCAATCTCCCAAGTCTTACGAATTTCCTTATCCGCGACGCTGGTGGTGGGACCTGGGACAGGGGGAGCTTTGGTGGTAAGGAGATACCCCAACTTGTCATAAGTGATTGCCATTTTGACATTCCT
Organism: Agapanthus africanus; assembly: GCA_030015575.1. Taxonomy (NCBI): domain Eukaryota; kingdom Viridiplantae; phylum Streptophyta; class Magnoliopsida; order Asparagales; family Amaryllidaceae; genus Agapanthus; species Agapanthus africanus. Next base: position 159,741,323 of record JASDDO010000031.1, on the reverse strand, counting down.
GAGCCAATCTTTGTAGTTTGGCCCTGTCAGTATGTTTTTATCTTGTAGTAACTTAAGTCCAGTCATGATGAATGGTTGCTGCAATTAGGAGAGAGAGAAGAAACACTTTAGCATGATGCTCTTTCAAGTTTAGAGTGGTTTTTAATTTGTCTAAACAGGATGGCTCCCACTGTCTCTCGAATCCCTCCTCAAACCAAAAAGGAAGAATTAGTCAGGATCAATCTCACCGTACAATACTTGCTTAACCGTTCAGCCAGGCTAGTGTCTGTACTTCGAAGGAGGTTTTCCAACGCTTTCTCGAAGTTCCTTAATTAAATAACCTCTTTTCCCTGGGGGCGCAGCCCCGCTAACACCTTTCTCGACACCTACTAGGTTTATAGCATTGATCGTTAAGCGAGAATTTTCCCGAGGAGTAGCATATACTCACAGTAGGAACGGGATCCAAATATCATTGCGTGACAAAACTGAAGGAATCCTACCAGAATCATCACACTCCAAATGGTATGCAGCGCTAGCAAGTTTCAGTTCTTGTGAAACTCCCGATGTGGATTTTTGCCCCATGCTCTTATGACCTTGACTTTGGCCAACAAATCATAAGTCACATGTCAAGTTCTACCCGTCATTCTCCAGGTTAATTTGAACCCACCCGCACCTACCCTTGACTTTGGCCAACAAGGCAGTACGACTGTCCCAAACTAACACATCTATCTATGCTGCACATGAATACCCAATAGCTACCAATCACCATGCCTTGACTTTGGCCAACAAACATAGCTTGAATACTATTGACCATCCATGTGAAACGACGGAGGGCTACGAATGGTTTTGGCAAAACCGTGAACGTAGTGAACTTGATATAATCAATGGAACAAGATAGCTTTTAAAAGGAGTGGTTTAAGCTCCGCGTTTAAAAGTTATTTTGAAAAGAAACCGAGTGGTTTTTGAAAGTGTTCCAATGACTTTTACTTTGGTTTTTTTCTTGCATTAATTTTAATGCGTCCCATCAATTAATCCTACCATTGCAGAAAACAACAAAAATATGACGTACGCTTATGCCATCCGCATTCGCCACGGGGTCCCGTCATCACCTGTTAGGTTACTTAACTAACGACAGAGCGGGGGCTGGACTAGCGCGGATGCAAAACATAAGCAACGCCTAAATAGATATCATATAGATATATATAAACATTCGTCACATGCAATGATAGCCATTCCAAATCACAGATGAATACATTAGATATACTAGGAATCCGCAATTCGTACGAGCCTGTAATGAAGAGCGGATTACACGGTCGCGATGAATAGCCAAACCCCACCCTAGACCCCTACGGGTGCGGCAAACTACTCGCCAAGTATCCGAAGTGAAGCAACCTCCCTCAACGACGTGAGTAGGCCACTCGGCACTTCGATGTACCCGGTAGTTTGTGCACCCCACCTTAGGTCTATCCTAGGAGCAAAAATAGTAAAAAGAAATTATACAATGACGGCTACAACCCCGACCCGGTTGTGCGGCCATACAAATAATATTACATCAATTTACATATTACAAGAATTGAAAGATAAACAAAACTCTCATCTCTCAATTCCCCCCGGCTATTCATCCGCGACAATCCAATGAATTCATATACACATACCATTAACATCACAGATCACAGATATGTATAACCCCCACTAATCGACATATAGAGATTAGTAGACGTTCAATACATATAAAACATTACAGATATAACCCATTAGCCAAAGTCTACAGAAAAGCGACCAAAATACGGATTTGTAACCACCCAAAAAACAAACTTGTTCTCTGGAAACTCTGGGCAGAAACAAACCATCCTAAAAATCACAAAATACCCCCAGAAACAAACTGCAGGAGAAACGATCCACGGCCGAGTCAACTCGGCCGCGGAACCGCGGCGCTTTGGTCGGCTCGTGCGATCGTTTTTCTTGCCTGTTTAAAGAAAAGCCTGAGCCGATTTTTAAGACATGATTTTTTATTTTTAGAGCAGAAAAAAATTCGGCAGCAACTAGGGTTTTCCGGGGTGTTTTGCGGTTTTTTCGTTCGGTCGATATTCTAAATATTTTGCTAACATGCTAGGCTGTGTTTAGTTAGGCTCTGATACCACTGTAAGTCCACGTTACCTCTCCCGGTTCTTTCGGGCTTGCGGAAATGGTGAAAAACGATTTTTAAGACTTAGGTAACATGGACTACAAAAACGGATCTTGGCTAAACTACACACTAGCAACCTAACTAGAGAGTTGTCTACTCGGTTAGGGGTTATACCTCAACTTGAACTCCTTCTTCTTGACTCTTGATGGTGGTCGGATGGTGCTTTCCTCGTCGCCTACTCTTGTCAAAGATGGATCCACCTGAGGGTTTCTTCCTTGAGCTCCTTTCTCGAACTTTGAGAGAACTAAGATCTTTGGCTTGCTAGACCTTCAACTTAGAGAGAATAGAGAGTAGCTTTGGGTGTTTTATCTTCAAGGAGATGTTTCTCAACACATGAGAATTGTTCTCCTTGAACTAGAGGAGGAAGAAGAAGAATAGAGGAGAGAGAATGGTTATGATAGAATGAGATGGTTTTTATACAACCATAACATAATAAGTGAATTATCTAATAATAATATTAATCCAAAAATGAAAAAGGTGATGGATGGTTTGATGAGACTATTATCATATCACATTAAATGTTTTTTGCTAGAATCAAAGAGCATCTTTGATGTGTAATGATGATAGTCAATGTTTCAACCATGGTCAACAAGTCAACAAACCCAACCATGACACAATTTCATTTAATTAATATTATTAATTGATATATCACAAATTCATTAGGGTTTGGAAAAAGACGACTGTCAACTGTGCATACACACCCGTTCCGAAACCCTAATGAAAATCCTCTTCCCCCGCCTCAATCAACTGTGCATACACACCCGCATTCGTGTTCCGAGGAACATGAATACAATGAGATAAAACTAACCCCAAAACATATACTAGGATCTGGCTCAAACCAAAGCCCGCTAGTAATATCCGTCCGGACTCCAAACGTGCACAAGTGCGCGGATGAGAACGAACCCTGTCGCAAAACCATGCGACTTCTACTCCATTTTGCCTAAAGGCGAATAACCCTCTGTGTGGGACTCTAAAGACTCGACACTACGCTGGCAGTGGGTTTAACTACAGACCGCAAGTGGCACTAGCTGTTCGTAACGGTCCCCAGGTAGATGCCGAAAGAAGACCGACGAGGTAAACCCATCTGAACTCTTACTAAGTCTGTATGTGACAATCTCCGTACAGCCCGGTCTGTTCGTCCGATACATCGCATGGCGGGCCTAGGGGAGCGGTAAACGTCAGTCCCCTAATAGCGGTACAAGTCGTGTCGGAGTGTAGCCCAGAACACCCTGAGATAACACTGGAAACCTACCAGTATATCTCGCTTGCCCTGGCCAGGGACTACTTGTGTAATGGCTCTCCTAGACACAGCGCGATGTCAACCCCCAATACCGGGAGAGATGAATCCTGTCTAAACGTTACTGCCTCCAAGTGCTTCGGGACTGCACCAAAAAACTACCTGTTTACACGACTCCTTTGAGCCGTGGTAAGGTAGTAATCAAAGTGCAGTAGGAACACACTCGAGGCGAAGTGATAGTGTCAAGTCAGCGGACTAAGCTATACTCATGTCACCTGGGAACTGATAACTGACAATTGGTATAATACCAACCGATAGTTCCCGATGAGTCCTGTCCAGTGTACTCGTAACCTAACGAGCACCCTCATACTATCTCAAGTACGACGTACTGACGGCTGTGGGACAGACCGTTTCCTAAGCTGGGATGAGAAGCGTATACGCTAGTCCACTCCGGAGTATCGATGCCCTGTCTCGATAGTCCTACGACTAGGGACCTGCATAAGGATGTGCTTGTGGATTACCCAGCCCCCACGAATGTGACTGCCATCACAACGCTGGTAATCAAGCAAAGATCCTAAGGGCTCCACTAATGTGTAAAGGCGATATGCTAAAAGAAACGCATGCACACATTAAAGCAGAAACAAACCAAGTAGCATACTACTATATTGAGCAAGATTGTTTATACAAGGTGAATATCCCAAGCTTCCATCAAGTAATATACAAACTAGTATGATACAGTAATGGCCTCTAGGGCATATACACTAACAAGGGGCTTGCGCCTGCAGGGAAGAGCGTCCCCACAATCAAAAACCCCTCAAACGAGGGGGAATCTGTTGAAGTCTGCTATATCGGCCGCATCCGTCTAAATCTCTGAGACATGGTGTCATAAATCAACTTGGCATCTTCGGAGAGGTGGACAGATAGCACCAATTAGCATCTGCCCTCAAAATTTAGGCAAGACGGACCTACGCGGTCTCGTCCATGTGTTTTCGGTGGAGAAATGATTCCGGTACGCCCGGAAGGAGATCTTTCTTTTTCCATTCCACACTTCGTGTGTCGTGTTTTGCGAACGAATCATGGTTTGATATGGTTGCCCTAGGGTTCAAGGTATTAAGATTTGGTGTCTTGCTCCGTGCAGAAAACAGAAGATCAATGGCTTCCAACTGCACCAACTGCAACAATTGCAACAACTCCCACTCTATCCTCGTAAGAGGAGTGACTTATGGGCCTCAAGCGGCCTCCCTTTTCACAATGCCAGTGGAGCAGGTAACTCAAGCCACCAGTGGGATATTCTTCGGGACCATGCTCCCACCGATGAACTTCAACGCCCCTATACCATTGCAAGAAGCTCCGAAGAGCTCGGTCTTTAATCGACTCACAACTACCGCGGCCCCTCGCAACGGGTCGTTTAGATCCAACGCCTCATTCTTTGACAGACTGGGCCAAAGCTCATTTGGGCCCATGAAGAAGCCCGCGATACCAGAAAGGGTTATCCCTAAGCGGATAGCCATTCCATCTCATGAAGTCGTCAAGGCGGCTTCTCTTGCCAAAGGGTTGGTCTTCACAAGACTGACTATTTCAGCTCCTGTTCCAGGTGAAATCGTCAAGGCTGCTTCCCCGGCTCAGAAGTCTGCCTTCGATAGGTTGGTTATCCCCACTCAGCGGACATCAGTCTTCAATAGGCTGACAACGACAACTTCTGACCAACACAGAGGGCATGAGGAAGCCACCCATACAGCCGAGACAATACCAATGGCTCGACACGCTCGACGTCGCCACTGGCGCCGAGTAAGGAAGGCTGGGGCAACTCTCCTTCTGGACTGACTCCGCCAGCTCCCATAGTGGAAATCGATGCTGCTGTTCCGACTGGGAACAGCTTTGAACCTCTTAGGAGGGTCCGCAGGAACTCTCTAACTGCCATGCTGAAAAGATCTTCCCCACCTATGGAGAATGCTACAGAAAAGAAGCCGGAGCAGCCTCCTCAGCGGCTGTTCTCCAAAATTTACAAAGTCTGGCAACAGGTCCAGGAATCGGTGATTAACCAGGACTACACTCGCCGACCAAAGAAGATTAAAGCTCGGCAAGAAAAGAACCATCCCGTGGTACCACAGAAGATGTTGTCCGTCTGGGTGCCCGCTGCAACGGCTCCCTCAACTTCAACCGCTCGCAAGAGAAGGAGGCCGGAGAAAGCCCCTGTGACCGTGGCGAACTGCAAGGACGCTGAATCTAAACGCCCCAAGTTTGGGGCATGGTAACACATACCGTTTATATGGCTTCTGGAAAAGAGGAAAGCCGTGCTTCTACGGGTCATCGACCGCTTACCCGATCGATAACAAAGGCTCAGGAGCAGCAGCAGCAAAAACTTCAGGAGATGCTGACTTCAATAGCCGCACCCACTGGGCCGAAAGAAAATCTAGAGACCTCAAAGCAGCGTCAGGAACAAGAAACTGATGTTGAATTCCTCCGAAGAATGCTTAAGATGAAGGAAAAAGAGGCCGCGGAACAGGCGGCCAACATAAAACGAATGGCTCTTTTATTCCAAGACATGGCCAGGATGATGTTACAGCCGGAACCTCCAGCTGAAGACCCCCCGATTATCATTGAAGACGACAGAGGGGAGACATCGAACCCTCCTCCGGCTCTTTCAGCAGCCAAGGAGGAGACCATCTCCAAGGCCGCTCTGGATGATTACACTGCTCAGCAAATACGAGCTCATCAGGCGAGCGAAACAGCTGGGCAGATCATTAGGACTGGACGACCCTATCCGGGCCGGTATGACCAAATAAGGTACCCGCCGGGATATACGATCCCTAAATTCCATGTATATAAAGGGATGGGCAATCCCCACCAGCATGTCGCCCAGTTCAGGGCTCTATGTGGCAACACTGGAGGTGACGATAAACTGCTACTTTGCCAGTTTGTCGGCAGCTTGTCGAAGACGACGTTCGAGTGGTATTCCGAATTCCAAATGACTCTGTCAAAACTGTTACAGAGATGGAATTGATGTTCACCCAACGTTTCGCGAGCGCTAGCGAACGTACCCCAATCACAGCACTGATAAATACCAGGGTGAAGCCTGGAGAGACATGGGTGCAGTATGCGATACGGTGGCGGAATTTGTGGTCGAAGTGCGAGCAGCGCATCGAAGAGACGCCTGCAGTAGGCATGTTCGTGGGTACTCTCGACCCTCAGGCGACCATTTCCTAATTCATGATGTTTTTCAAGCCGATCACTTTCCAGGCCTTGATTGACAAGATGGCCCAAATAGACCAGATGGGCCACAGGCCTTCCTCTTCGAAGTCGGAGCCTTGAAACGAAAAAAGGAAGGGGAAAGCGACCTTCGTCTCCAATACTCAACAACAGCCAAGCAACTTAATGCCGGTTGTTCGCCAAAACAACGTGCATCCATGCCAATCCCTCGAGGAGAGACCGGGACATCCTTACTCGTTTCCCCGGGATAAAACGAGTAGACTATTCGAGCAGGCAGTGCGTAACAGACTCATCAATCTGCCGGATCCAAAACGTCAGTTGCATCCAGGCGATGTCAACAATCCTAATTACTGCCCTTACTACCAAGCAGTAAGCCATCCAATCGAAGATTTCTTCGTCTTCACTGGCTGGGTTAAGGACCAATACCAACAGAGCAAATTCGCACTGTCTGAAAAATAGAAGATGAACCCGCCACAACCACATGATCCGAAAAATATGGACATGCCGGGGCATCGTGCTCATTCATAGAGAAAGCCCCTTGGACCGAAAAGTCCGTAAACTAGAAATTCGCCTCAAATACGACAACGACGGACCGAAACATGCTTAAACTAACGATGGACCACTATGTCCTAAAACTGGCTACTGACCGAGACGTCGATAAACTACTATAGACCGCAGCATCCCAAGGCTGACGACGTAAAAAAAACGGTATGTCCATAAGCGAGATGGGCACGGATGAAAACCCGAAAGGGCCCTGTGAGTAAAAACAGCAGGGCTACTGGCGAGTTTTGTGAAAACCCGAAAGGGCACAATCTCGTTAAAAGACACTTGCAAGGTCCTCTCGACCTTGTGAGGAGAAAATACCTGCGTGAGATCCTTACGACTCACAAAGGAGCAACACACTTGGGAATCCCCACGATTCCTAAGGAGAAATTACATTTACGAGATCCTCACGACTCGTAAGGGGAACCCTCTTATGAGACCCTCACGTCTCATAAGATTCAAAAGCCTTAAGCTACAGGGATCTGAAGCTGTTCTTAAGCAGTCATACCCCCCGATTTTGCCCTATAGGTGGTTCAATATTGACCCTTGTATACAATCCACGGGCACGAATAAACGTTTCCCTAACAAAGTCTCATCAGAGACCGGGGATATGCTCATATGGCGAACGACACTTGTAAGTCCTCTCGACATATAAGGAGAAAATACTCTTGTAAGATCCTTACGACTTATAAGAGACCATACACTTAAGAATCCTCACGATTCTTAAGGAGAAAATGCACCTACGAGATCCTTACGATTCATAGGAAGAAAAACTTTTATGAGACCCTTACGGTTCGTAAAGTTAAAAGCCTTAGTCGACAGGATCCTAACCGTGTTTACTAAGCCATCTTTGTTCGACATCGACAAAGACAAATGATGATTCGCTACTGGCAATATCCCAGTTGTAGCGATGTTGATGCCTAAATCGGTATCAAATCCCAAACTCGTAATAAAAAAAAAGAGCGAGCAAAAAGAAAAAATAGCCGAAATGATCGGGCAACGCGAAAAAATAGCCGAAATGATTGGGCATCGCGAAAAATAGCCGAAATGATTGGGCAATCGCGACTTTCGCGATATAAAAGCTGAAATGATAGAGCATCGCGGAAAGAAAAATATATAAAATGAAACTTTTCGCCCTACAGGTAAGATCACATCGATCCCTGTATACAATCCAAGGGCACAAACAAAAAATGAACCATACCTTCCCACCAGGCTCCATAAAAAAGAAAGCCAAGTCTCGATGGCCACATCTACAGCCTAGAGACCCACAACGGCGTTCCTTCGCAGTCCAGCAGGATGCAGATGCAACGTCAACGAACGAGATCACGGTCGAAACAAAGCGGAGTGATGGCAAAATCCTAGCTCCTCTTTAGCAATCATCTCGTTACACCAGACGCAATGTCAACAAAGGCGTTCCTTCACAGTCCAGCAGGATGCAGATGCAACGTCAACGAAAAACCTCACAGTTGAAACAAAGCGGAGTGATGTCAAAATCCCAGCTCTACCTCAGCGTTCGTCTCGTTACAGCAGACGCAATATCAATAACGGCGTTCCTTCGCAGTCCAGCAGGATGCAGATGCAACATTAACGAAAGACCACATGGTCTAAACAAAGCGGAGTGAAGGCAAAATCCCAGCTCCACCTTAGCATTCGTCTCGTTACAGAAGACGCAATGTCACCTCAGGGTTAAAACAACGGACCCACGGCATAGTCCCTAGTTCCAAATCACGGCATCAAGCCCAGTTATATTGTTTCATCCCCGTGTATCATATCACATCCTTGTATCACATATACGTATTGTGTGTATATATATATATACCTACACCTAGTCCTATATACATACATACATACATACATACATGTATACACCATGTCGAGTCTCAGTGTGTACGTGTGTGTGTGTCTACCTGAAACCTACAAATCTCCTCCAAGATATTCATCCTCGGGTAAGGTCTTTCTAGATCAATCTAGTCCAACCTAAGGTCACTACTAGGGCCCTACTCACCGAAATTCTAAGACCACGTCTGGCTTCTTAAAGGCAATAAGTACTTATTCCTATTCTACGCTTGCGGGGGTGCTAAACGCCATCCATCCAACTTTCCCCCGTAGATATACATCTACTCACCTGGTTCTTGTCTGCCGAAAACGATGTCGCCCTCCTCTTCTTCCTCGTCCGAAGTCCATGTGAGGGGTACCTATACGTAAACACATATAGTATTGTAAACTGAATCACGGACAAAAGTCAAAACGACGCACGGAACGCGCATAGGTTAAAACCTATGTCCCGCTCTTGTAAAAGAACCAAATATCGCTCGATGTCGGCGTACAAACGCCGACTGATCGAGATAAATATCAACAAACAACTTGTAGTTTAAAAACTCATTACTTATAATATAAAACATGATTTAATTCATCGAAACCCTAAAAATCGATCAAATCGTCCGATTTCGTAAAACCCGAAAATACCAATTTACCGTTTTACTTCAAAACTTGATGTTTAAAAGAAACTAATGGTCATAATATTTATTAAATAACCTAACTAGATTATACAACCCATTACTATATTTTTAACGCCCCAATTGTATTAATTGGAAAATTCTTGTTTGCAAATAAACCAATTTTAATACCTTGCAAGCAAAATGTCACAATATCACCTCTAAACTGGATTTTGCATGAATTAATGCATTAAACTACAATTCATGATGATAATGATATAATTAAACCATAAATTATATTTTAAATTTCATTTATTTAAGAATTTCCAAAATCTAGTTAGCAAAATAGCATGTTTTATCACTATTTTTCAAATATCAATAGAACTAGTAACCAAATTAAGTTTTCCATTCCACTAACAAGTTAATATCCTCACTAAAACCACAATCTAGTGATAACAACCTTAATTAGAATTTTATATCACCAATAATTATGTTTTATAGAAACCTAGTTAGCAAAAATACTTAATTTAACAAATTGGAATGAACAAATTATAATTCAACAACCATGCAAGATTTTCCATCCCAAAAAAAATGTTAAATTACATAATATAACCTTACTTAATTAATAAAAACCATAACTAAATTTTATAACCCTAACTTGAATTTTAAAACTTGTAGATAGAATTAATTTATTAAATCTAATTATGCTTGAATGAAACATTAAATAACAATAAATCAAAAGAATGAGATTTATACCTCCATAACATGAAATCCAAACATGAAAATAAACCTCCAAAATAATGGTTTCCATCTCCAAGATCCATGCTAAAATGAGCAAGGAATGGTGGTAGGAATTAAATTAGGGATTTGTGGATTTTTATTTGGATTTTTGTAGGATTTTTGATGATTATTGGAGGTAATTTAAATTTGGAATATGAGGGCGCTGCCATGGGGGGTTGAGGCCGGCCACTAGGGAGAGAAAGAGAGGAAAGAGAGAATTTAGAATGGTGTAGAAAGTTCTCCGAAACATTACCTCTTTTATGTCTTTCCACAACTTTATTTAATTTTGCTCATTTCTATTCTAAATAAACTAAAGAAATGTCTAGAAACATGGAAAAATTTGTAAATAAATTTTGCATGATACACACTAGATTCTAATATGCAATTGTTCATTTTTGCAAATTAAACCCATTCAAATTTGTAATTTACACTAATTTAGTGTATAAATAAAGCTTATGTTAATATTTAAAATAATTAATTTAGGAAAAATATTTAATTAAACTAAAAATTTATAAGTGGCCAAATAAACACCATTTACTAGTAATTACATAATTAAAATAGGTATTTTTAAATTTATAATGAAAAATAATTACGGTTTAGTTTTACGAAAAATACGTTTTACTTTACCGAAAACCATAAAATCCACTTAAAGAATTTTATTTATTTATTTAATTATTTTTAAAATGTTACACCTTCTTCCCAAAACAGATAAGAATTACTTATTATAAGGTGAAAAGAAAGTGATATGGTTCATTAAGGTTATGGTGCAGCTAACTTATTTATGATTATTTGGCAAAACTGTGATTAGAAGCCTCTATTATGCTAATAATTTTCCCAAAATATGAATAGGGTATTTATTTGTAACTGGAAAACATAATTTAATTTTACTTAGCATTAATTTTTTTTTATCTAGCAGTTTTGATAATTTTATAAATTATTGCATGTACATTCTGACACTGCACAAGAGAAGCATTGTAGCTATTGGGAAGATGCCTGAAATACAATAGAGTTGATTAAAATGTGAACTGCACTTGAATATAACTTTATATGCTTAATTCCAAAAAACTACCAAATTATTTGTGTCAATTATAAGAAACTACCAAATTCTCTCAAAAGTACGAGAAACTATCATGGTTTGGAAATTTTGTGGTAGTGTCCTTCGATTATTGCTTATGTGGCATTTTATTTATGGTAGTTTTTCGTAGTTTTTGAAAGTTTTGTGGTAGTTTATGTAGTTTTTTAAAATTTTGTGTAGTTTCTTACGTATTTAACAAACTTTTGATAGTTTCTTGTAATTGATCCAAAGTATTTGGTAGTTTTTGGAATTAATAACTAAATAACAAAAGAATACAACATATATATATCAATCAAGAATCTTTAGAGCCATATATACTTCAAAAGAATCTTTAGAGCCATGCATTTGCTTGAATCAGAAAACCATTACAATTAAAGGTTTATTCAAAATGTGAAAAAGCAAGGGAGCTTTCACAAAATCATCAACCAAAGAAAAAAAAACTATGAAATCTAATGGAAGTAAAAGGCCCTATATATATAGTAGCCATTTATTGTTTCTCTGTAGATGCCTTCGTCTCTTCTCTTTCTCACCTTGCTCCTCTCTTCATCAGATCAGACTACTACTACTAATACAGCAATACTTCTATCTATAGTCTCTCTTCGAAGAAGAAGAAGGGAATCAATTTGATAGATCTCAATCACGAGGTACATAAAATAAAAATAAAAAATCAATCAAATTAGGTGTAGGGAGGCGGAAGAGGGAGACCGACGACTGCGCCACAAACCAAACTCGTGTTGAGCATGTTGTACTCATCTCTAAGAGACCGTGCGCCAGAGACGACGCTGACATAAAACTGTTGCCCTAGGAAGCGCCTCTCCCATATCTCCGATCTGAAATTCCACATCCCTGAATTGTCGAAGGTGAGCATGAGCGCCGTCCACGATTTAGGGTACACTTGAATTGTGTGTCTGCTCACTGCATCAAGAAGATTGTATTTCGACCTTTTTGCGGGTGACCAATGTCCCGGCCCCATCCTGCATGCATTACATCACGTTGTAAAATTTTCATCATATACGTAGGAATTAACTGACATGATTGTTGACAATCGATCATATATATGCTTGAAATTTTGACTTACCCGACAGGGAAGAATGAGTAGCCATCTATGTGGAAGTAGTTGAGGCTTCTCTCGGCGTTCTCGATGACGATCTCAATGAAGGTACGGAACTCGGCGCTTAAAACATTGGGTGCAATGGTGGTGATAGGCCCGCCATCAGCTGAAGATGGCTCGTCTTTCATGAGATCATACTTGAACTGATCCTTATCTGCGATTCCGAAGTACTCTGACAGCTTTAGAGGGGTCTCCGGATCCTGATGTGAGATCCCATTGAATCCGTACCTCTTCTTGCCTTCAAACATCCCCGAGTGTGCAACGAGCTTAATGGTACGTGTGATGTTGATGCCACCGTAGTGATATGACCCTTGAGGGTTTGGCCGTGCGGCGCTGGCCGTCAGGTTCCAACGGAATGACCGCCACTGGTTGATTGACCAAGCCCACCCGACCGGTGCCTGTGGGAGGTCCGTAGAAGGAGGGGTGTTTGAACCAGCGTAGCGAACCACTCCGGTGGCGGACAGCATGTACTTGGTGAACCTGGTCGAAGCGACCATGTAGTAGTCCTTAGGCTCTTTGTCCGCAGTCACCAGCACCGAGAAGCACTGCCCGACATGAATATCAATTGAATCGTACACGTTCTGCATGGTGTGGGACCCGTCCATCTCGACGAGTAGCATGGAATGTCCTTGGAACCGGAAGTTCAGGGACGTCTTTGTACCGACGTTGCAAACACGGTAGCGATAGGTTTTCCCAGGCTCCATGGTGAAGAGGGGGGCATTGTCCTTTCCGCTTGTGTCCTTGCCGGCCTTTCCGTTAATAAGGATGCCGGCCGGCCGGGCGACGCTGCGGCCCTGATTGAGGATGCGGGCCAGGACGCTGTGGCTCTTGGTGAACCAGTCGTTGATCAGGACCGTGTAGTCGTCCGCGGGATCCGCGAACGGGACGGGGATGAGGAGACGGCTGTTGATGCGCAGGCCGCCAAATCCGCCGGCGGCCTTCTGCATGCCGATGGAGGGGTAGTAGAAGAAGCTCCCGATCTGATCCTTCACCTGGAAATGGTAGGTGAAGTTTGTGCCAGGAGGGATGGGGCAGTTGGTCCCCGGGACTCCATCTTGCCATGAGTTCTTCCTCTGCTGAATGCCATTCCTGTCAAAAAGATTCATAGCATTTCTCAAATGAGAATAAAATTACACAATTTTTGTTTTTCTTTTCCCTTTTTAAAACTGAAAAAGCTTGTATAACATATAAAAACCATGAGAAGAGGAAGGGCTCGTCGAGGTTGTTGAAGACGTTGATGACGAGATTGTTGTTGGAGGTGGTGTTGATGTTAGGGCCGGGAAACTGCCCGTTGATAAGGATCACCTGTTGGGGGATGCCTAAAGGGGAGATGGTGTCATAGGTAACATTCCATGTGAAGAAAAGATACGGATCCTCGGCGTGGCCAATCCCGAGGATCGCCAAGAACACGAACAATACCGCGGCCGCTTGATGCATCATCATGTGTACCTAGTATTTTCAAATCCCCTACAAATTAATACACTATCTTTGTAATTTTCAGTTTGTTGTGAAGGATTTCATACCAAATATTTTAAGGTAAGCAGCAAAGAGAAAGATAGCTGAGAGCCCCGACCAAAACGAAGGGTTGCCTGTTCAAAACTCTCTCCCCTTCACTAGTTTCGCCGCGGTTTCAGAGTGCTTTTGTTTATTTATAACCGTTTGCTTATTTTTGGAGAGACAGAGAGGAAAGATCAAAATTCTCTCATTTCTGTCTGGTGGGGCTCCTTTCCTGGCCTCCGTCAGATCTTGTCTTCCGTTGATCTCGAGGTGAACTTGGTTGATCGTCCTTCGTTGCGTGTGGGTCTTAATGGGTTTTGAGGGACAAAGTGGGATGAGAAGGCTGCCGCCGTGTACCTGCAAGGAAGTCCCGGGGTGGTTTGGTACCACCGAGGACCCTCCGGCGCTCAAGTCAGTGATAAGATCCGAGCAGAGTAGCGGCCTAAAGTATAAAGAATGACTTACTTGACCCCCCTGTGATGGGGGTTTATATAGTGGTGGTAGCACATAGCAGCAGGCGCGAAGATCTCGCCGGCAGTTACGCTCCCGACGTCACGCCCGCGTAGAGAGCGGATCGTCCATTAATGGGGATCGTGATGGCGTGGAACGTGGGATGTTGCTGGCGGAGAATCTGTGAATGGCGAGATTCACGGAGCGGCGGTTACGCCTGTGAGCGGTGGAGTTGGTCAGAGGACCGAGGAAGACGGCCTCGGCTGGGGAGCTCGGGGACGAGCGAAGGGGGCCGAAGAGTCTTGGTCTTGTGGCAGCTCGGCGCGAGCTAAGTACCGAGGAGGTCAATTTGCAAGGGCCCCGAGGTGAGCCATCTTTGTGCTTGCAGGTCGGGTACAGGGTGCCCTGGTCGGCCCCTGCGGGCCCTGTCTCTTGAGTTCTGGGACACGTCATACGCTAGGTGTCATGATCTTGGAGGTGCCCGATATCAGGTATTATCAGTAGCCCCCTACTCTTGTCTCGACCAGATAGTGGTCGGGTCAGGAGTGGACTGCCGGGCCTTCCGAGGTGAGATCCCTTCTAGGGTTTCGTCGGGACGAGTCCTCGGGTCATCGGTTGTCCTTTTCGCCAGCGAATTAAGACAAGATCTTTGCATTTAAGGAGGGTGCGCCGGTTCGTGCACTCTGCAGTTGAAGCGACGGTCCACGTGTCGAGCGCCAACCGGCTGACGTGACGTGCGCAGGTCTGCGGCGTCTGACGGGATGCGGGCGATTGTTGGGCCGCTACGTGGAGCGATCGAAACCGCTGGGCGCGAGGGGCCGTTTCAGCGGGAGACGACAGGCACCATTGGATGGGGCCGTATGCGGTAATAAATACGGGTGGGGCCCGCCCTGGGGCACTTACTCTCTTATATTCCTCATACTCAAGCCCTAGCTGCTCGGCGCTCGTCTCTCCCCTCTCTCGTTCCCGACCCTTGAAGAGTTTCCTTCCCAGGTTAGATGTCTTCCTCCGTAGAATCAGTACACATCGTAGGGGTAGATGTTAGGGCTCCTTTAGATGTGTCCGAGTCCCCTCGGGGAGTGGGGGCTGGGCCCTCCCCCCGATGCCGTGAGGCGGGGGCCGCCTCCAGGGAGGAGGCGGTAAATGTAGCCCCCAGCACCCCGTGCTGGGTGAGGCACGAGGACGAGCTCGCCAATGCTCGAGCTCGCTTTCATATTCCTCCGCATTACGCGCTTCGTCTGGCCGAAGAGGGAGAGAGGGCAGACCAGGTACAGGGCAGGGAGATTGCCCTGTATTTGGAAGCTTTTTGGGGGTGGAATGCGCCTGCCCTTCTCTACTGAGGTCGTCGCTGCTATGAATTTCTTCGGTTTGGCCCCCGGCCAGTTAGTGCCGAACGCTTGGAGGATCCTCCTCGGGTTGCTGATCCGCGTGAAGCTGCAGGAGGTTCCTTTCAGCCTTTCCCTTCTCGATTCCTCCCTTACTGTTAAGAGTCATCCCGGCGGTCGAGCTGGTGACCCGAGGTGGGTCTATATTACCTTTAGGAAGTGACCCGGGGTCGCCGCCGGGGCTGGGGTCGTGGCCTTGCCCTCCTCCATTCACGACTGGAAGAAGAAGTTTTTCTTCGTCTTCTCTTCCGAGGGCTAGGACTGGCCGGTGCCCACCAAGTGGTCGAGGGAGAAGAGTCTGCCGGGGAACCTGCCCGATGACCCCGCCGCGGTGAGAGTGGCGTCGTGGGAACCTATCTCTCGATACGACATGCTGCTGTCCGAGAGGGTTCTGAGCTGGGCCAGGCTTAGCCCCGTCGAGTTCGTTGGTGAGTTAGGCTTGCGTTTCTGGGTTTATGCTTTATTCGTGTTGCTGATAAGTGGGGTGTTTGTTTTGTGCAGGATTTATGCACTTCGGCGTTCTCCGAAACGCTATGCGCCAACCGAGGCAGCCCGCTAGGGCCGGCGGCTCCAGCTCTTCCCCGGTGCAGGCTGCCCCCGCCCCGCCGCCCCGTTGGCGGTGCCCCGAAGACGCCTGGTGGCGGATCCCGCCCCGGGACCCAGCAAAGTGTCGGGCTGGAAGCGGACCCTGATTGTGGAGGACACGGCCTCGGAAGAGGAGATCGGCTCCCCCTCGGAGCCGTTTAGGAGGAGTTCCCGGAGAGTTTCCCGGGGCCAGTCTTCGCCGACCGTGGTGGAGGAAGGGGGGCTCCAGTTCACGGTGCCATCCGGGCTGTCGGTCGCGGACAGCCTCCTCCACGAGATAGAGACCTCAGCTGAGGGCCGGGTTCCTGAGGGAACCTTCGAGGCCCAGCTGGAGTCGATTGCCCAGGAAGCCGTGCAGGTAAGCTCCCAGTGGGCAGCAAGATTTAGTGTTCTCCTTCATATTCCTTATCCCTCCCCTTTTTGTGTCTTCCCAGACTCTCCAGCACGTGGACCTTGCCCTTTGCATGGAGACCGAGGTGGTCGCACCGGTGGTGGAGGCCGCGGGCCAGCTTGCCGCGCTGCGAGAGAACTCCAGGCGGGAGCAGGAGGCGATATCGGCGAGGATCGCCGCCCTGGAGGGCGAGGTGAATGTCGGGAAGATAGAGGTCGCCCGGCATTGCGAGGCCGCCGCAATCGCCGAGGACAAGTTCGAGGACTCCCAGGTGCTCGCCGGCAACCTCAAGAAGACGGTGAAAACCCTCCGGAGGGAGCTGGGGGCGGCGGCCGAGGCCTGTAAGTTGGCGGAATCGAGGGCCGTGGCGAGCTACAAGGGGTCGAGGGACTTTTATGACGACCTGGCCGTGGCCACGACTCGCATTTGGCACGACGCCCTTGATGCCGTCAAGTCTAGGTTGCCGAAGTTCGACGACTCGGATCTGCGAGCCGAGTTCCCTTTCGCAGGCGTCGACGAGCAAGGGGGAGAAGCTCCCGGCGGGGAGGGGGCGGAGGACCCAGCGCCCCCAGTGGTGGAGGTTGAGGACCTCGAGGCCGTGCCCGGGCCCGAGGCGTAAAGCCCCCGCCCGCCTGTATTTATCTTGTTTTCCTTTGAATTTTGTAAGGCTGAGGAGCCAGAGAATACCTTTGTAAAAGAACTTATGTTTGGCAATAGTAGTAAAGTTTTTCTTCTTCAGATGTGAAAGTTTTCCTTTTTGCCATCTGTTCGCGACGAATACTCGTTTTGGGATATTTATCTTGCGCCGTCGTGCCTTTCTGTCAGGTTGACCTTCTGTCTAACGATCGTCCGTCGAGTTGACTGCAATCGCTTGCTGACGAGCGTTTCCGAGGAGGTATCTCTATGGGCCCCGGAGTCGAGGGGAGATCGTTTAGATTTGAACAGCCCTGACCTCGGTTTTTAATTAGAGTATCGGCCGTCATTTGGGGGTGACCGGGCAGGGTAGCTGCTCGGTTGTATATTTCGAAGGCTCGGTTCGTTAGAGTGGTGTGTAGGCGACTACCAGCTTTAGGGGGTTGGGCGGGGTAGTTGTGTCGATGCTTCTTGTGTGGTATTTTTATCCCTGGTGCAGAGGGTAGGAGCCGTTGTATGACCGAGTAGGGTAGCTACTCGGGTGCTTCAGTATGAGGGCTTTTTGATCCCAGGCGACGTGGCAGGGTAGCTGCCCATGGGGGATAGCCGAGCGAGGGAGCCTCGGGCCTCGACTGCCTCTGGGAGGGCTTTTTGATCCTTCAGGACGGGGACCGAGCAGGATTACTGCCCAGTGCCTCATGGCGAGGACTCTGATCCCTGTCGATTGTGGTAGGAAGCTACCAGCCGGGGATAGCCGGGCAAGGACCCGACTGCCTCTGGGAGGACTTTGGCCCTTGGCGCGAGGAAAGCTATACGGCTGTAGGAATCCACCAAGGACCCTTGGCCGGGCAGGGTTACTGCCCGGTGCCTCTTGGCGAGGGCTTTTGTCCTTAAGGATAGCCGAGTGAGGGAACCTCGTGCCTCGACTGCCTTTGGGAGGTCTTTTTGATCCTCGGCGTTGTGGCAGGGAAGCTGCCCGCGTGGGATAGCCGAGCAAGGGATCCTCGTGCCTCGACTGCCTCTGGGAGGTCTTGTTTGATCCCCGGCGTTGTGGCAGGGAAGCTGCCCGCGGGGGATAGCTGAGCGAGGGATCCTCGGGCCTCGACTGCCTTTGGGAGGGCTTGTTTGATCCCCGGCGTTGTGGCAAGCAAGCTGCCCGCGGTGGATAGCCGAGTGAGGGAACCTCGTGCCTCGACTGCCTCTGGGAGGTCTTTTTGATCTCCGTCGTTGTGGCAGGGAAGCTGCCCGTGGTGGATAGCTGAGTGAGGGAACCTCTGGCCTTCGGCCGCCTTTGGGAGGGCATTTTGATCCTCGGCGTTGTGGCAGGGGAGCTGCCGGCCGGGGATGTTTGAGCAGGGCGGCTGCGGAGATGAATCTTTCATGAGGCGCGGCCTGGTCGTCCGGCTGTAGGTTGGGGAATGGGAACGGGCGGGGCAACGGCGCTCGCATCTAGCGCATTGAATGCCGGAGGGAGGTGAAGCGGCAGGGATGCGTCGTTTCGTGTCCACCGGGTAACCAGCGATGGACGCCACATGGCGCGTCGCTTCGTTCTGTCCGGGCGACGCTTGATGGACGCCGCGTAGCAGCCGTTGGGCTGCATAGTGGGCTATATAAGGGGCACTGGTTCTTCCCCTTCGCAGATAGGGCATCAAAATGGAGGATTTCCCATTCACGATCGCCGAAATCATCAGTTCCGCAGACGTGTATCTCTATGACCGCGACCGCACGGAGGACACGGTGCAGTTGGTGGTTGCTCGCATTGATGAGCACTTCGGTCGGTTGCTCCCTAGGCACTCCTCCTTGCTGCAGCTATTGTTGTACTCCATCTGGAGGGCGTCGCCGGGGCTTTACAACCCCCTATCAGAGCAGCTCTTCGACGAGGCCGTAGGGAAGCTGCGGTTCTTGAGGCGCTTCGGCTTGATCTCCGCAAATCGACTGGCGCGCTCGGAGGCGCTCATTCAGGAATGCTACGAGCTAAAGCTCGGGGTTGACGCCCGTGGGGGGAACCGGGAGCAGAGGCTGGAACTCGCGCGCCCCCGGTTGGCGGAGATCTTCGCCGAGTACCACGAGCAGTGCTCGGTGCACCCCTTACCCCCGCTATTGTAACCCTCCTTTTTTTGTATGGCTGGGGAGCCCATAATACCCTTTGAATGAACAAAGATTTCCTATCTTTTTCGCAATATTTCATTGATCTTTTTATTTAGTCAATAGTATATCCTAGGAAGAATTTACATTGCTTTTAGAAAAGGGGGAGAGAAAGCATAGGCACAGGTTAAAAGATGACTTGGTCGGCCTGGGCCGAGCTTCCCGAAGGGCTGTCGGCCCCGGCGGTTGGCGTAGGGCGTGGGGCCCCCTGAGCCCCGGGGCGGCTGTCCGCTGAGACGAGCATGATCTGTCCGATGGTCTGGTCGGTAGAAGGGCGGGGCTACTCTCGCTCACGGTCGGTCTGCCGCTTGTCCCTTAGGTATGTGGCGAGGTGCCCAGACCGGATGAGCTCCTCGACGTAGTCCCTCAATTGTTTGCAGTCCTCCGTGGCGTGGCCCAGTACCCGGTGGAAAGCATAATAGGGGCCCCGGGTTCGCTTAGCGGCCTGACGTGGGACCGGCAGGTACTTGAAGAACCCCTCATTCTGGGACCCCTCCAGCAACACCGCGAGGGAGGCGTTGAGGGGGGTATACTCTTGGAACTTCGGATGGTAGGGCTGCTGACGCTCCTGCCTGTCCTCCTGAATCCTTTTCTTCTGGTCGGACCGATCCGCCCGGGGAAGGTTGGCATTCACTTCGGACTCCAGCTGGACCTCGCGCTCGGTCCACGCTTTGACTTCGGCCATGGTCTTAGGTTGAGCCAGCGCGAAGGAACGCAACCATTCTTTGTGCCTCAGACCGGATCTGAGTGCCGTTATGACGGTCTTGTCCCGGTGCTCGGGCACCTCGAGGAAGGCTTTGTAGAAGCGGGAAATATAGGCCTTGAAGGTTTCCTTGTCCCCGCTTTTAACCGTGAAGAGGTAGTCGACCGTGCGCTTTCCCCACGAAGTGGCCGAGGAACTGGGTGGCCAGCTCGTCAAAGGTTGAAATTGAACGAGGCTCGAGCCCCCGGAACCAGTCCTGACCCGCGCGGATGAGGGTGGCCAGGAAGGCCCTACACTGGGCGGCGTCGGAGTGATCTTGGAAGCTTATTCCCGCGGTGAAAGCGTCCAAGTGGTCTTTCGGGTCGGTTTTCCCGTCAAACAGAGAGACCTTCGGGGGCTTATTACGCGAGGAGACGCGCACGGCGAGCAGTTCCTCGGTGAGTGGCTTCGTGAGCGAGTCGGAGGCGTACTTAGCCCCGTCGCTCGAGAGGTGAGCTTCTCGGCGCATGCCCTAGATCTTCTTCTCGAGGGCGTCGAGCCGACCGTGGTACCTTGAGGAATCGGCGCCTCGGGATTCCTGGGCCCCACTGCGGGTGGACTGCGACTGGGAGCGGCCCCGATTCTTCTCGATAAGGTGCCTCAGGTCCCGGGACAGGGTAGCTCTTGAGCCACCGGGGTGGACCCCTTCTGTGTGTTCCCGCCGACCATGATGGGGCTGGCCACGCTCGCGGATAGGAGAGGTGACTGACATTTCCTCTTTTGGGTATGGGTCGCGAGGAGGCTCGGGGCGAGGCTCCCTGGCGGCGGATCTCGGTGTGGAGCCCTGGGGCACCCAACGGGCCTCAGGGAGCACCGGGTTGAGGGACTGGTGGCGAGGGGATGCAGCCCGCTGGTAGTTGGCCGTCCAAGCAGGGACGGAGTCTTCTGGAGGCGGAGGAACAGCGATCGAGGGTCCGGGCGCAGTCGTTTGGACACGAACGAGGGCCTCCACAATGGATTGCAGGCGATCTATCTTACCTGCGAGGGCGTTGATGATGGTCATGGGGGGAGGTTTATCCCCGCCTTCGGTAAGCGGAAGGCGGCGGCTGGTACTGGGATCCCCATGATGGTCGTCTGCCATGAGGGAGGAGATTGGAAGGTCAACTTTGTATTTTGTGGAACTTAAGTTTCCTACAGACGGCGCCAACTGATGGGGCTCCTTTTTGGGCCTCCGTCAGATGTTGTCTTCCGTTGATCTCGAGGTGAACTTGGTTGATCGTCCTTCGTTGTGTGTGGGTCTCAATGGATTTTGAGAGGACAAAGTGGGATGAGGAGGCTGCCGCCGTGTACCTGCAAGAAAGTCCCGGGATGGTTTGGTACCACCGAGGACCCTTCGACGCTCAAGTCAGTGACAAGATCCGAGCAGAGTAGCGGCCTAAAGTGTAAAGATTGGCTTACTTGACCCCCCTGTGATGGGGGTTTATATAGTGGCGGTAGCACATAGCAGCAGGCGCGAAGATCTCGCCAGCAGTTACGTTCCCGACGTCACGCTCGTGTAGAGAGCGGATCGCCCATTAATGGGGATTGTGATGACGTGGAACGTGGGATGTTGCTGGCGGAGAATCTGCGCATGGCGAGATTCGCGGAGCGGCGGTTACGCCTGTGAGTGGTGGAGTTGGTTAGAGGACCGAGGAAGACGGCCTCGGCTGGGGAGTTCGGGGACGAGCGAAGGGGGTTGAGGAGTCTTGGTCTTGTGGCAGCTCGGCGCGAGCTAAGGGCCGAGGAGGTCAATTTGCAGGGGGCCCCGAGGTGAGCCAGCTTTGTGCTTGCAGGTCGGGTACAGGGTGGCCTGATCGGCTCCTGCGGGCCCTGTCTCCTGAGTTCTGGAACACGTCACACGCCACGTGTCATGATCTTGGAGGTGCCCGATATCAGGTATTATCAGTGTCCGAGAGAGATCGAGGATGTTAGTTATTGATGACTGATTCTCTGGTGGTGTTTTGGCAAGAGAAGTGGAGTCAAAATATTCACGAGTTTGTCAAAAAATCTCTTCAGAGTCGATCCTTTGAATTTTGTTTCATGAAACCTTTTCATTTTCCCTATCATGCATGCATAACAGGGATACTTGAAAATTAATGTTTAATGTACATGGTATAAATTCATGATAAGTACTGTAAATTGTTTCTTTATTTTGTCCATGAAACTGAAGTAATTAAGTTCCAACAATTGATGCTAGTATTTAAGGTGTCTTCATCTCTCTTACAGTTTATTCTTCATTAAAGAACATCATAACCACATTAATATTCATGATAAATACTGTAAATATTAATATATATGTGCTCATATGTTTAGACATTCTATGTATAAGGGTGCCCACGCGGGCTTTCTTTTTCTTTCTTTCTTCTGAACCACATTTATAATTTTTTTAACAAATAATATAACAAACACTACAAGCGATGTATTTCGAGTAATATAGTATAACTAAATCAGTTGTTAAACACTATAAGCGAACTAGATGTATTTCGAGTAATATAGTATTACTAAATCAGTTGTTATCTATCATCTTTACTTGATTTCTAGTTCAATTTCGTTTTTAAATAGCATAGAAAACTAGGAAGTGATGGCACAAATTGAGGAGCTGTTGCTAAATTTTGTTTGGTATAGAATTTCATACGAGATCTCTTTATAACTGCTCCTACATTTGTGGGATATTTAAAGAATCTTTGGATTATTACAAGTTTCTCGAATAGTAAACTCTCCTTTTTCTGGGACTTGGGTGGACCGCTTCCCTCCGGCTCCGTCCTTGTCTATCTATATATATCACACTCTATAACACTCTTAAAAGCAAATTGATATTTTTTTTGGTCTGTCAAATCTCAAGTAATTACCTATCCTAACTAAAAATCCTTGTTCAACAAAAATCTCGGTTCTGTATCTTTCTATAATCCCGTTTAAAAATCTATCATCGTCCTAACGGACAAAATTTGGGATTAGGCACTTTTTCAAAACAAATTAGGGATTTAGACACCTTTTAAAACTATTTAGAGAAATAGCACATTCATGTCACATCACTGCCACATAGGACTGACTATTTGTGGGCTACACAAGTCGTATTCCTCACCTTGCAAGTGAGGAATAGATCTTGCCCTCACCTAGAAAGCCAAGTATGAACTTGGCTCTCTGGGTGTGGCCAAGTCTTTTTTCGCACTTTGCAAGTGCAGAATAAGACTAGGTCCAAGTGTATTCTGCACTTATAAAGTGCAGAATAGTCTGGTTCCCCAGCAAGCCAACCCAGAGAGCCAAGTACAAAGACTTGGTTCTCTCGGGGAGGCCAAGTCCTATTTCGCACTTTCACAGCGCAGAATAGGTCTTGGCCCTCACCCAGAGACCCAAGCCTTTATGCTTGGCTCTCTGGTGGGAGGCAAGTAATATTCCGCACTTTTAAAGTGCGGAATATACATCCAGAGATCACCTACTGAACCTAAGAAACTCCATGTTATATCAATTTCATCACTAAATTTAGTCTCCTTCTTCAAATACCAAACCTCCTAAGTTCCAACATCCAATTTTTATACTACAACAGTCACGTCCCGCTTTCCAAAATACAGAATACGGAGAGTAACGAAGGCCAGCCGTGCTACCTACGCTAAGGAAAGATCCTTTCATAGTCACATAAGGCTGTCTAGTTTAACCTGTCAAAAATAACATCCAATACCAAAAGAGATAATACTGATAATCATGCTGCAACGGAACCATAAGGAATACTAATAGAACGGGTCCACTAGATAATTGATGCAAATAAATATTAGTGATATATACCCTAGAGGCCATTATTGTATCATACTGGATTGTATATTACTTAATGAGAGCTTGGGATATACACAGATATAGTAACAGTCTTGCTCAAAATGGTAGTATGCTACCTGGTTTGTTTCTACCTCAATATGTGCATGTGTTTCTTTTAGCATATCGCTTATACATATTGGTAGAGCCCTTAGGATCTTTTGCTTGATTACCAGCGTTGTGATGATAGTCACACCAGTGAGGGCTGGGTAATCTATAAGCACATCCTATATAGGTCCCTAGTCGTAGGATTATCGAGATGGGGCATTGGTACTCCACAGTAGACTAGTGTATACGCTTCTTATCTCAGTAGGGGAGATGGTCTGCCCCACAGCCAATAGTACGTCGTACTGGAGATAGTATGCATGTACTCATTAGGTTATGAGTACACTGGACATGACTCGTCGGGAACTGTTGGTGGGTATTATACCTGTCGTCGGGTAGCAGTTCCCAGGTGACATGAGTATAGCTTAGTCCGTCGACTTGATACTGCTGCTTCGCCTCAAGTTTGTTCTTATTGTACTTTGATTACTACCCTACCACGGCTCAAAGGAGTCGTGCAAACAGGTAGTAGTTGGGTGCAGTCCCGAAGCACTTGGTGTAAGGTTACGCCAGCGCCCCGGCCATCAATCCGTGGCCAAACGCGGAACAAAAACTTTTAAAACTCGGCGCTAACTAAACCCGATTCCTGGATCGAACCATTAACCCTATACTAGTAAACTGTAAAGTGTTTAAAGAGGTTATACCGAT
The DNA here is from genome assembly GCA_030015575.1 of Agapanthus africanus. Lineage (NCBI taxonomy): Eukaryota > Viridiplantae > Streptophyta > Magnoliopsida > Asparagales > Amaryllidaceae > Agapanthus > Agapanthus africanus. Next base: position 159,716,407 of record JASDDO010000031.1, on the reverse strand, counting down.
CGATCCGTGTCCTTCGGTCTTCAACCTCTGTCCTAGGCTCGTCGCGGCTGCCTCGAACAAATTCGCTCTCCGGTCTCCCTCGTCGAATACGATCCACGTCGAGGATTCTTAATACGGGTTCCCACTTCAAAACCGAAGCAACTTGGGCATCCAGTTTGCTAGCCTAGATACACAAGATGAAGTAGAGAGAGTGTGTGATCATTTTGTCTCAAGACATCCATGGATTCTCAACACATGAGAGGATATGGATGGAGGTGAAGAAGAAGCTATTGAAGTGAAGAGTGAGCTCAAGACTTGGCAAAATAAAAAGCAACACAAGAAAGAAAATGAAGTGGCTGCTCTTTTTTCTTCAAGTGTTGTGAGGTGTTTGTGATGGGCAAGCCAAGAAAATTCCTAGCACAAAAATATCTCCCATGCCTTCATAAATATCTCACAACAATAAAAAATAAAACATGGCACAAGTAAACACACCATGAGTCACCAAATTGCACATGCCACATTCAATGCTCAAGGCCAAGACTTGAAATCACAATTTTCATCAAATAAACATTAATCCAAATGTTTAAAGCAAGAAAAAGAAATAACATCTTCAAAAGTAATCTTGTAAAGGATTACAAGAATACCCCTCATCTGTATATACATATCTGCATCCGTATTCCGATTGAATACGAATACAACGAGACGAAAATAATCCAACAATATAATACTAGGATCCGGCTTAAACTAAAGCCCACTAGTATTATCCGTCCGATTATGATCCGTGCACAAGTGCATGAATATGATTGAACCCTGCCATAAAACCATACGACCAATACAACGTTTCGTCCGAACCAGGGAAATCCTCTGTGTAGGACTCTAAACACTCGTCAATACGCTGGCAGTGGGTTTAACCACAAGCACGTTAGTGGCACTAGCTGTACGTAACGGCTGCCCAGGTATTGAGCGAAAGGGAGGCCGACGAGCGAACTCATCCTGAAACCCTACTGAGCCTGACATCCTGAAACCCTACTGAGCCTGACAATGACAATATCCATACAGTCTGGTCCATTCGTCTATGAGTATCGCATATCGAGTCTGGAGGGTGGGGTGGATAAAGTCAGACTCTTAATAACGCGACATTTAGTGTCGGTATGAAGCCTATCACCAACTGAGAAACTACTGATTTGAATCAGTAATTCTCGTCTACCCTGGCCGAGAATTTCTGGTGATGGCCACCCGTGCACTCCGCGACATCAACCCCCAATATACCGAGAAAGAAGAATCCCCTGACGATCCGCTCACTGCCTCCATGTGGATCGGGACTGTACCCAACTAAAACCTGTTTGCACGACTCCTTTGAGCCGTGCTAGGGTAGTAATCAAAGCATAGTGGGAACGCACACGAGAAAAATGACGATCTCAGGTCGGTAGACTAACCTGTACACATGTCACCTGGGAACTGCTATCTGATAATAGGTATAATACCAACTAGCATGTTCCCGGCGAGTCCGTCCGGTGTACTCATAACCCAATGAGCACCTGTATACATCTTAGGTGAACCAACTGATACCAATGGCTTGTGAGACCGGCCACCGTCCCTCGTCGTGGTCTCGATTCGTATATACTAGTCTACTCATGGAGTATCGATGCCCAGTCTCGAAACTCCCATGACTAGGGACACTTTAAGGATGTGCTTATAGACTACCCAACTCTCACGTATATGATCGCCATTATACTGCTGCTAGTCAAGCAAGAATCCTTTGGGCTCTATCAACATGTAATAGTGATCTGTAATGTCACCTGAAACATGTACACGATGATAAAGACAAACCAGATAGCATACTATCGTCTCGAGTAAGACTGTTCTACCAGTATAGGTCCTCCCTCAATCATTGTGTTCCTGTGATCCAATAATTGACTTGAGGGCACTATAGCCAACAATCTCTCACATGCACTTAAGGCTAATTATTGCGGTGTCGCATACTCACAGCCCGTGCGATACCGAAAACCCAACTTCTCTACTAATCAGTTTCATAAAGCTCATTTGTAAAACTATTGCGTTCGAGAAATAGCCTCAGCTCCAATGTTTCTTTCTATGTCTCTCTTTATCTCAAGTTCCCAGAGAAAGCCATCTCCCGAAATGAGCAATACCTGTCTTAGAATATATCTGGATATCTGATGGGACCCAGTTCATAAATGAACTCCAAATCCGGTAAACTTCTTAGACTGTATCATCAACTGAATTTAATCAGTATCCTGCGCCATGCCTCCCTCAGTATCCGCTTGGACCACCTGTCCAAACTACTGCCCCTCAAAAGAGGGAAAACTATAACTCTGACAGTCACTCTGTCATCCAGGTCAGAAGTCTGGAATGATAACCGTCTCCCGAAGGAGACTGCCATTATCAGATCCCTAGAACATTCACTTATGTTCATAAACTGCTTCCGAACGTTTCTCCAGGATTGGATTAATATATCAACTTATTGCATCTAATGCAAAAACAACATCTGGTGTGGTACTTGACATCTCATGATTGACTTAATTGCTTAAGCAAGTGATATGCCAATCATGCACATCTCTCTCCTCTTTACTCTGTAAGACACCTTTAGAGAGGGTGACTCCATCACCTGCAGGTACACCACTATGCCAGGAGTCGTCCATTCTAAAACACCTTTAGAATACTGTCTAAGTACCCAGATTGGGAAACTACCCAAATCTAGATTTAAAACCATAGATCTAGTAACCAGAATGCCAGATATAATATCCAAATCCTATATGGAGAAACCACTGTGTGACAACCACAATATAACTGATTGTAATATAGGAATTTCACTTTCTACAAAGTGTATGTCATCCAAATACCAGGACATACCACCCTACTACCTTCCTAACAGATCCATCTCCTATTTTGATGAAGTCAAAGCGTATGACTGTTGTAGGGTTCTTATGAACGACAACAAGATTTCGGGAGGCATCGTCCATGCCATTTTCAAAAATTTTCCGTTTTAAAGAACCCTAAACTAGAATCGATAACGAGAGAATCATACGAAACAACATGTAAACTATTTTACATATAAGTGATAACGGAATACAACCTTCGTAGACCGGTCCTTCACTTCATTAGCTCCTTGTAGTGGTCCCTTCGCTGCGATCATGGAACTCCCGGACTCTTGCATAGCTTTTCAAGGCGAAAGGAACGATCTTGCTTGAAGCCTTCGAGGCCGAAGATGATCTACGTCGAGGAGACACTAACTCAAGCTACTACTTCACTAATGAGAAATTAGTGAAGTAAACAACCTATACTAATGTGCTAATCTAGTAGAGAATGAAGAAATAGGAAATGAGCTCACTTTAGTTTTATTTTTCTCACAATATTTTCTCTCTTTAGAAAAACCTAGCAAGCTTTTGCTCAAGGAAGAAGAACATGAGCTCAAGAGATGAGAATGAACTAACTAGGTAAGAGAATGAACCATGGGTGAGTTTGTATCATATACTAACTCATGTAGAGACATAATCATGGCTATGTTATAATGGTTAGGTTAATAAATATCTTGAGTAAAACAAACTTAGTGTACTAAGTCAATGCATCCACAAGCTTCATGAAGCTTCATGCATGTGAGCCATTATCCACTAATTTGGAATTACTTTAAATACTAAAACCCAACATTATAATTAGTATGGTGTAAGTTTCATACACCCATGTAGTGTGTATCAACAACTATGATACAAAATAAAACACAATTAATATATATCACATATATATTAAGTGTGCACATGTGAGAATAATAAATGCCTAAGTGAGCGAATATTAGTTAATTTAAATTAGTATATCAAATATACAATTATACACTAAATTATCAAATCAACACTTGATTTAATAATCCGGCTATATCACATATAATCAACTAATATTAAATGTACCAACTTATCGAATCAACACTTGATTCGATAACCCGGCTATATCACATATAACCGTCCGATACAAATATCGCGAGAATAGAATACGGTATCACATACTCGCATTATTCTCGGTCCCGCACATATCACATTTATGCTCCTACTTCGTTTTGCCTGAGCCAGTAAAACCTCTATGTAGGACTCTAAAGACTCGTCAATACGCCAGCAGTAGGTGATGATCACATCAAGCACCTACAAGTCGTCAGCGGTACTAGCTGGACGTAACGGCTACCCGGGTATTGAGCGATCAGAATATCAATAAGCAAGCCCACTCTAGCTCCTGTAAAGCTTGTCAGTAACACTACCGTACAGTCCGGTCTCCTCGTTTGATATGTCGCATATCCAGTCTAGGAGTGGTAAACGTCAGACCTCAATAACCGATAAGTCATGCCGATATGAGGATCATAACGGGTCGAGAAACTACTGATAACACTTACCAGTAAATCTCTAAATCAGCCCTGGTTAGGGGCTTCCCTGTTATGGCCAATCGAGCACAGCGCAACATCAACCCCCAATACCGGGAGAGACGAAACCCCTCCCATCGCTCATTGCCTCCATGTGACTCGGGACTGTACCCAAACACTACCGTTTTGCATGTCCTTTTGAACGTGGTAAGGTGGAAATCAAAGCACAGTGGGAATCACACAAGACTCTATGACGATCTCGGGTCTATGGACTAACCTGTACCAGTGTCACCAGAGAACTGCCATCCGACGTGAGGTATAATACCATCCGGGAGTTCTCGGCGAGTCCGTCCAGTGTACCCAGTCTCCACTGAGCACCCGTATACCATCTCTGATGTCAAACACCAATGGATATGGGATCATCCATCGCCCATCTCATGGGTCGAGAAGCATATACGCTAGTCTACTCTGGTATATCAATGCCCTGTCTCGATACACATTAAAGGATGAACTTATGGACTACCATGGCCCCACTAGTATGATCTGCATCATAATCTTGGTGGTCAAGTACATATCCTAAGGGCTTTACCAGCATGTAACCATAAGACAGTATCAAGAGACAGGTATACATGTAAAGATAAAGAGCAACCAGATAGCATACTATCATATCGAGCAAGAAAGTCCTATCTATATATGTCCAGGCATCCAATATAATATACATCATATGTACAATAATGGCCTCTAGGGCATACATACAACTAACAATCTCCCACTTGCACTAGGGCCAGCTGATGTAGTATCGCAAACCCAGCATCCCGAAGAGTCTCTCGAACTATATCTGGGGAATGGCCTTCGTGAGTGGATCCGCAGTGTTGTTCTTCGTGTCAACTCTCCTGACCTCGATCTCCCGGCGATCAACTATCTCCCGGATCAGGTGATACCGCCTCAGAATATGCCTGGATCGCTGATGGGACATGTGTTCCTTGGCCAAATCCACCGTTCCATTGTTATCACAATACAAAGGTATTGGATACTCAATGGATGGAACCACTCCAAGTTCAGTTATGAACTTCTTCATCCAGACAGCCTCTTTGGCAGCATCGTTGGCGGCGATGTATTCAGCCTCCATCGTCGAGTCTGCCACGGTTTCCTGATTGGAACTCTTCCAGCTTACCGCCCCTCCATTGAGGGTAAATACAAATCCCGAGTGCGAATTAGAGTCGTCCTAATCACTCTGGAAGCTCGAATCGGTAAAGGACTGTAAGTCTACGGTAGCGCCCCGGCCGTCTTCAGACGCCAAAATGTGGAACAAAAACTTTTAAGAACGGCGCTATCGTATACTATATCCCAGGATCTGCCATTAACGCTAAACTAACAAATTACAAAGTGGGTAGAAATGTTATACCGAACGATCCGGGTCCTTCGGTCTTCAACCATCATCCCACGCTTTGTTGCAGCTGATCCGAACTCGCTTGATCTCCGGTCTCGTCGTCCAGGTGGCACCACGTCGACGGATCTTTAAACGGGCTCTTGCCTCTGAACCGAGGCAACTCGATCATCAAGTTTGCTAAAAGAGATGACCAAGATTGATGTAGAGAATGAGTAGAACACTTTGTCTCATTACGTCTAAGGCTATGGACGAACGGTTAATGAAGTTTCCTTTTTGGATCGGGTGAAGGAATAAAATGAGTTATGAAATTTCTATACACTAAAACTATCATCTTATTTTCCCAAAAATGAATTCTTTTTTGCCTCCACAAAGTGGTCGGCTAATATATATAGAGGGGGGGTGAGTGTAGGAGAGATGAGGGGGTGATCATAAGCATTAAACAAGAAATGAGTCACTTAACATCTTGCATTTATCATTAATGCTTCCTAATGAGTCACTACCCTAGTCATCATAACGCATCACCACTCAATTAATGCATCATTAATGAACTAATGACTCACTAGCCAAGTCACCATCTAGAACCATCTAGAACCATGACTCACCCAAGAAAAGATAAATCCGTATTTAACCGAATGTTAAATACGGGTGATAGAAAACTGGAAACTGGCAACTTCCAAAATCGACCCCGAAACGAATTTCAGGATAACCCCGTAACAGTATAAACACACCCGCATTTGTATTACGACCGAATACAAATGCAACTGAGACAAAGATATTATATCTACACAGTATAATACTCGGATCCGACTTAAACCAAAGCCTACCGGTATTAACTGCCCGAAAAATGACACGTGCGAAAACGCACGTGCATTTTCCGAACCCTGCCATAATACCATACGGCATCTACAACGTTTCGCCCGAACTTGGGAAAGTGTCTGTGGGGGACTCTAATGACTCATCAGTACACTGGCACTGGGTATAACCATTAGCACGTCAGAGGTACTAGCTGTACGTAATGGTTGCCTATGTATTGATTGGAAGGGAAGCTGACGAGCGAACTCATCCAGAAACCCTACTGAGCCTGACAGTGACAATATCCGTACAGTCCAGTCCATTCGTCTATGAGTATCGCATATAGGGCCTTGGGGGTCGGTAAACGTCAGACCCCCAATAGCTGTATAAGTCGTGTCAGAGAGAAGCCCAGAACACCCTGAGATACTACTGGTATACCTACCAGTAAATCTCGATTACCCTGGCCAGGGATTTCTTGTAATGGCTCTCCTAAACACTGCACGATCTCACCCCCAATACTGGGAGAGACGAATCCCCGGCGATCTGCTCACTGCTTCCATGTGGCTCGGGACTGTACCCAAAATATACCTGTTTGCACGACTCCTTTGACCCGTGGTAGGGTATAAATCAAAGTACAGTGGGAACTCACATGAGACAAATGACGACCTCAGGTCGATGAACTAACCTGTACACATGTCACCAGGGAACTGCTATCTGACGCTAGGTATAATACCAACCAGCAAGTTCCCGGCGAGTCCTGTCCGGTGTACTCATAACCCAATGAGCACCTGTATACATCTTAGGTGAACCAACTAACACCAATGGGTTATGAGACCGGCCATCGCCCCTCGTCGGGGTCTCGAATGTATACACTAGTCTACTCTGGAGTATCGATGCCCTGTCTCGAAACTCCCACGACTAGGGACACTTTAAGGATGTGCTTATAGACCCTAGCTCCCACATACATGATCGCTATCATACTGCTGGTAGTCAAGCAAGAATCCTATGGGCTCTATCAACATCTACATGATGATAAAGACAAACCAGATAGCATACTATCATCTCGAGTAAGACTGTTTTATCGATATAGGTCCTCCCTCAATCATTGCAATCACGTACCTGCGATACAATAATTGACTTAGAGGGCACTATATCCAACAATCTCCCACTTGCACTTAAGGCTATTATTGCGACGTCGCGTACTCACAGCCCGTGTGATACCGAACATCCAACTCCTCTACTAATCAGTTTCACAAAGCTCGTTTGCAAAACTATTGTGTTCGAGAAATAGCCTCAGTGAGTGGATCCGCCCTGATGTTTCTTTCTATGTCTCTCTTAATCTCAAGTTCGTGGAGAAAACCATCTCCCGAATCGAGTAATACCTGTCTTAGAATATGTCGGGATATCTGATGGGACCTAGTTCATAAATGAACTCCAAATCCAAACTTCTTAGACTGTATTGATAATTGAATCTAATCGGTATCGCGCACTATGCCTCCCACAGTATCCTCTTGGACCATCTGTCCATAATACTGTCCCTCGTCAGAGGGAAAACTATAACTCTGATAATCACTCTGTCATCCAGGTCACCTTGGAAGCCTGGAATGATAACCGTCTCCTCAAGGAGGCTGCCATTATCAAATCCTTAGAACATCCATTCATGTTCTAATACTACTTCTTAATGTTTCTCCAGGATTGGATTAATATAAACTTATCGCATCTAGTGCAAAAACAACATCTGGTGTGGTACTTGACATCTCACGATTGACTCAATTGCCTAAGCAAGTGATTTTCCAATCATGCACAACCCTCTCCTCTTTAGTCTGTAAGACATCTTTAGAGAGGGTGACTCCATCACCTGCAGGTACACCACCATGCCAGGAGTCATCTATTCTAAAATACTATTAGAATACTGTCAAAGTACCCACATTGGGAAACTACCCAAATCTAGATCTAAAACCATAGATCTAGTAACCAGAATGTCTGATATTATATCCATATCCTTTGTGGACAAACAACTGTGTGACGACCAAAGTACAACCGATTGTAGTATAGGAATTTTACTTCCTACTCTGTGTATGCCATCCAAATACCAGGACATTACACCCTACTACCTTCTTTAACAGATCCATCCCCTATTCTGATGAAGTCAAAACCCATGACTGTCACATTAAAAATCAGATGATCTATCTCCGCTATATCTGCTCAAGTCTATAAATAGACACTAGCTACTTGCCCACTATACTTTCGCTTACAACAACCCTCTGGCAGAATAATATATACGTGTACTTCTAAAACTAGTTTAGAACGACGCTATACATATCCTCCTGCCGGGTCTCATAGTCCGGAACAACAGTAGTGTCAAGTCTGGGTAAACAAGAACCTCCCTGTCACCGTCCTTGAGGCTACCGGAGTACCTCTCAGGTGTCTGAGGTTACCCACCATATTTGCGGAGTGGCTAATGGAATGTCAAACCTGATTGAATATATAGGTCCTATTAAATTTTCCGTAATCGTTTGCGGTTCTGGAATCACTTCCAGTTCTACCATACTCCCACTACTGTTTTTTGAAAAAAATCCATTTTATTAAAATTGTGGCGAGTCAATAACAATATCACTATTGATCTTCCAGATGGTAAAAAATCAACCCTCGTCAAAGCTAGGGTCAACCCGCAAACTGCCATTATAGAAATGTGCCTTGAGTTATCCAGTTTCTGGTTTTAAGCATAAGCTGGACAACTCCCCTTACCTTAACATTGTTAAGATATGAAGCATTCTATACCCAATATAGAAACTTTGACACTTATTTAATTGGAACCAGATTCAAATCATACAGCTGTCTCCAGTGCATATCATCTTAATGGAGAGAGGCAAATCGGCATTACTCAACTTAGGAATCCATCCAATTATGAGTAACCTAAAAGAGAAACCAGTTTCTCAAAACCATTACTATCAATTGAATACCAATCACAAGAATCTACATCTTCGATTACTTTGAAGGATCCCGATACTTGCGTCACCTAGTTCTCTACTTTATTCCTATACCCACAACTTCTCAAAACTTAGACATTATATTTCTACGAAACACTTGTCTAAAAACTAGAGAAGTTACAAGTAAACAGAACAGAGTACGAGGACCAACCCCTTTGTCCTGATGGACACTGGACAACATACAATACTTTGTATAAGTCCGCTGAGTTTAATGACTCAAAACCTGTGCGTCATAGGTTGAAAACTGTACCCAGGTGATTTCCTCAAATATCACCAATTACAACAAATTCCGATATAAAGAGGATGATCACCTAATTCCCAATAACTTACTCCCTCTCATCATCTGTATAACCATACAGATGTGAGAATCTTACCTGGTAAATACATACCCTGGAGTAAGTGTCTAATTGAGAAATCAGTTTTCTATCAACAATACACAGTGAGAATGAAACATGAAAATGTTTCTTAGGGGTATCCTGGTATTCCTAGTAATGCCTCTTCCATAATCCAATTTATGACCTTAACCGTATATTTCTTTGCCACCTTTCCAAATCCCTTTATTTGTTTTTAGTCATTACCTTCTGTACACCTTCGTTAGGCTAAATGGTTTTCTTCCTTCCTTACCGTTCGGCACCAGCCTATGGTTTGGAAGAAGAATATGCAGTAAGCATAATAGGTATACCCTCCTAAACCTAGGAGTACTCGCAACTTGAGAGAAGGAGATGATAAAAGACAACTGAATAAACCTTATTCCTATTTCTCCTGAACAGAAATCCATCCTCGAAAAAATATCCTTCGAGTTCGTATATAACCATACGATGGATTTATCCAATGGAATTGAATGTTCGTAGTGATACAGGTTGTTCTGGAGAAATGAAAGGTGAAGTAGGAGTGGCGATGAAATACGTGGTTTGGTCGTGAATGTAAGTAGTCGCAATTTACTTTGCCCTCTTTCTAATTCCTTTATCTTGTCTTTACATATTACCTTCTACATACCCTACTTAGGCTAATTGGTTTTCTTCATTCCCTACCTTTCAGCACCTGCCTATGGTTTGGAAGAAGACTATCCAATAAGCGTAATAGGTGTACTCTCCTAAACTAAGGAGCCCTCGCAACCTGAGAGAAGGTGATAATAAAAGACAACTGAATAAACCAAGTCTATTTCTCCTGAACTGGATCCATCCTCGAAGAAGTCCCTTCGAGTTCGTATATAACCATACGATGGATCTATCCAATGGAAGTGGATGTCCGTAGTAATACGGGGTGTTCTGAGAAATACAAAGGGTAAAAGAAAGAGCGGCAATGACTTATGTGTTAGTTATATGTATGCCCTAGAGGCCATTACTGTACATAGGATGTATATTGTAGTGGATGCTGGGACATATATAGGTAGGACTTTCTTGCTCGACATGATAGTACGCTATCTGGTTGCTCTTTATCTTAACATGTATACTTGCAGTCTCTCTATAACATGTTGATAAAGCCCTTAGGATGTGTGCTCGACTTCCAGGACTATGATGTAGATCATACTAGTGGGGCCTGGGTAGTCCATGAGTACATCCTTCAATGTTCCTAGTCGTGGGAATATCGAGACGGGGCATCGATATTCCAGAGTAGACTAGCGTATATCTTCTCGACCCATGTGATGGGCGATGGATGATCCCATATCCATTGGTGTTTGACATCAGAGATGGTATGCAGGTGCTCAGTGGTGACTGGGTACACTGAACGGACTCGCCGAGAACTCCCAGATGGTATTATACCTCACGTCAGATGGCAGTTCTCTGGTGACACTGGTACAGCTTAGTCTGTTGACCCAAGATCGTCATAGAGTCTTGTGTGTCTCCCACTGTACTTTGATTTCCACCCTACCACGGCTCTACTGAGTTGTGCAAACAGGTGGTTTTTGGGTACAGTCCCGATTCACATGGAGGCAATGAGCGATAGGAGGGGATTCGTCTCTCCCGGTATTGGGGGTTGATGTTGCGCTATGCTCGACTGGCCATAACTGGAAATCCCTGGCCAGGATTGCAGTGATCTACTGGTAAGTGTTATCAGTAGTTTCATGCTATGTTATGGACCTTACGTCGGCATGACTTATCAAGCTACTGGGGTCTGACGTTTACCACCCCTAGGCGAGATATGCGACATATGAGACGAACAGGCCGGACTGTACGGTAGGTGTTGCTGGTTGGATTCACAGGAGTGTGAGCGGGCTTGCTCGTTGATCTTCTGATCGCTCAATACCCGGGTGGCCGTTACGTTTAGCAGACCGCTTGCGGCTTGTGGGTGTTTGATATGATCATCACCTGCTGCCGGCGTATTGGCGAGTCTTTAGAGTCCTACACAGAGGTTTCCTGGCTCAAGCGAAACGAAATAGGAGCGCATATAAGATATGTGCGGGACCGAGAATAATACCAGTATGTTATACTGAATTCTATTCTCGCGATTTGTATCATTGGACGGTTATATAAGATATAGCCGGGTTACCGAATCAAGTGTTGATTCGATACATTGATACACTTGATATTAGTCGGTTATATGCAGTATGACCGGATCATTAAATCAAGTGTTGATTTAATGATTTAATGTATAATTATATATTTGATATATTACTTTACATTAACTAGTATTGGTTCACTTAAGATTATTTTCTCACTACATTATGCACATTGTATATATGATATATTTTTGTGCACTTGTTTGTATCATGTTTGATGATACATGCAAACTTGGGTGTGTGTATGCTTTGAACCATGTTTAGGTAAATGGTTAGGGTTTTAATTTATTTATTCATTTATTGTTGGATATATGTATGCCCTAGAGGCCATTATATGATAGTGGATGTATCTATACATGTGTGTGTGTATATATATATATATGTGTATATATATATATATTCAGTATGCATTCTTGCTCGACATGATAGTACGCTATCTGGTTCTTCTTTATCTGACATGTTGATTTGATCATGTTTTTATTCATTCATACATGCTGATAAAGCCCTGAGGATATCGGTTTGACTACTCTGATTATGATGGAGATCATACTAGTGGGACATCTGTAGTCTATAAGCATATCCTGGAAAGTCCCTAGTCGTAGGTATATCGAGACGGGGCATTGATATACCAGAGTAGACTAGCGTATATGATACTAGACCCATACGATGGGCAATGGATGTTCCCACATTCATCGATGTTTGACATCAAGATCATATACGGGTGCTCAGTGGTGACTGGGTACACTGGACGGACTCACCGAGAACTCCTATATGGAATTATATCTATCGTCGGATAGCAGTTCTCAGGTGACACTGGTACAGATTAGTCTGTAGACCCGAGATCGTCATAGAGTCTTGTGTGTTCTCCCACTGTACTTTGATTGCCATCCTACCACGGCTCTACTGGGTCATGCAAACAGGTGGCCGTTGGGTACAGTCCCGAGACACACGAAGGCGATGAGCGATAGAAGGGGTTTCGTCTCTCCCGGTATTGGGAGTTGATGCTGTGCTGTGCCCGACTGGTTATATCAGTAAGTCCCTGGCCAGGGCTGCTGAGATTTGCTGATAAGTGTTATCAGTAGTTTCTCGATCTGTTATAGACCATTCACCGGCACGACTTATTGAGTTATTGGGGTCGACGTGACCATCCCTAGGCTCGATATGCAGCATATCTGACGAAGAGACCGGACTGTACGGTAGTGTTGCCGGTTGGCTCGACGGGAGTTGTAGCAGGTTCGCTTGTTTTCTTCTGATCGCTCAATACCCGGGTGGCCGTTACGTTTAGCTGACCGCTTGCGGCTTGGGGGTGCTTGATATGATCATCACCCACTACCGGCATATTGACTAGTCTTAGAGTCCCACAAAGGAGTTACCTAGTCCAGGCGAAACGTTGTGGTGCGCGTATGCGATATGCGCATGGACCCGATTAAAATGCGCATATAGGATACCGAACATTGATCGGGCGGCTTGCTTTTGGTGGGGTCATATGTGATATGGCCGGATTGATAAATCAAGTGTTGATTTATCATTTAACCATTAGTTTTCTTACTTGAAACCTTTTCTGGTTGATGATGGATGTATGCATGCATGTATGCTATCTTTCTTTTAGTTTCATGCACATATGGATGTGCATACATACATACATACATACACCATCTATCATGGTTGATTACACATGGAAAATGGTGGTAATATAAGACTCACACCATGGATAAATAGATGGATTATTATTTGATTTTGTGTTTAAAACAAAATAGAAAAGGAAAGGATAATTCTTGACTTGCTTCTACATTCTTCTTTAACCTAACCATCCTCACCTACCCTTAACCTTGGATTAAACTTTTCTTCTATGTTTTAAACCCTAATTAAATAATAACTCAAACATTTGACCATGGTTTGACATGAGAAGAAATAAAATATATATTGATATATTTCATTTCTTTTCAAGGCTTAATCTTTTCTCTTCTTCAAAAGAAAAGCCATCATCTTCCTCCTCCTTTTTCCTTTGCTCTCTAGTTTCTTCTAGTGAGTAAATCACACATCAAGAAAGGTTTTTGAAGTGAGAATCATAACCACAACATCATTCTACACAAGTTTAGCCAACAAGTTTAGAGTGTTCTCTTCATTTCTCATCTTGAAAAGTGAAGTTGCGAGCTTGGACTAGGAGCTTCGGGTGGATCGTCGTGGACGCGAGAAGACATCAAGAGGACCTTCCTCCAACACCCAAGAGGCCAACGAGTCTAGCGAAGGGAGCTACAAAGGTTGTAGTCTCGAAACCGTAGTCTTTATTGCCTTTATCTTATGAAACCCTAATTTTCTAGGATCGATCCCTTTGTACGCTTGCTTAGCACAAAAAAATTTAAACTTTGTGACATGTGATGCTTCCAAACTCTACATAGGGTGCTAGGTAAACCTAACATTGGTATCAGAGCCGACCTAGAACATTAGGCGACACTTTTACGAAGTAAAAATCCCGATCAGATCAAAATACGACTTTTCGAAGCCTTCTATGGACATTTTTTAAAATCTGACATTTTTCAGAATTAAAAATGCTTAAAAAATAGAGCAGGAAAATATATGAAATACTGTGAAAAACGAACCAATGATCCGTACAAATGGCCGCGGAACCGCGGCAATGACTTGCTTAGGCCACGTTTCCGCGGCCGTACAGAGAGTTCAATGCTTCATTTTTCCACAGTAATTCATAATACTGCTTTTATATTGTTTTAGGTATGTTTAATCTGAATTTAGTACTGTAAATTCTGGAGATGGTTTTGGACTCGTCGATTCGATCGGAATTTTCATTTCGTTGCTTTTCCGGGTAAATTAGAAAGTATTGAAGTGTTTGAACGAGTATCATTTGCTCACTATTCACGGGGTTTAAATATTTTGGAGGTACGTGCAAGTCTTTTTGTGGTGGTTGCTATAGGCGCATCGGAATACAGCAGTTCAACGAAAGGGCGATCCATGTATCTTTATCCCTCTAGAAGACAACAAACCTTAACTCGATTATGTGACCGTCTTGAACTGCCCTTTGAACCTTAGGGTTTGGGGCAGTACGGCGTGCCACATGTGAGGCGTTGGCTTGACCCTTCTACGGCTGGACCGCTACTACTGTGTGACACTCCGGTTTTTTGAACTCTGCTCAAGTGTTGAGCTTTAGGGAATCTTGGGTATTTGATCGTTCGTTCGAAAACTTTAATACTGTCTATTTATCTGGAATGTGATCAATATGTGGAATTCATATAGTTTAGGCATGAAATACGAAGTATGTGATATTTCGCAATTATGATGTCTAAAGAGAATGTGGATTCCAAATATTGTAGTTTTACACTTTCTTTTCTGTGACCGTAAGTGTAGTATGTTCGATATCGCCGGTTTCATTGCTATACATCAACGACAATCGGGGCACGCATACTTACTTACGTTGATGATATGAGATATTATGTGTTGCTGAGATATGATGTGCAGGATTATCGCGATCGAATAGCCGGGGGGTTTTATGTGAGATGAGAGTTTTATATTTTCATTCATGTAAATTCAAATGTAATATAATATTCTTTTATTTGGGGCACTTCCGGGTTGAGGTTGTGTCACCAGTGTTGTATATTATTTACTTTTCCGCATTAGGATGGACCCAAGGAAGGGAGCACAGGTGACCGGGTTCTGGGGTTTAGTGGGAGGCCATCTCAAGGAGTCGAGACCGGGTCTCCTAAACTCCAGAATTGGTAGGGTCGCTTGCCGCTCTCGTAGGGGTCCAGGGTGTGGGCTTGGCTATTCATCGCGACTGTGGAATCCGTATTTTCTATTCTGGCTAAATACTAAATACGGACGTCCTAGTATATCCCACATTATATCTATGTTTCTGCTGCCTGTGTTCTGTGATATCTGAGATGAATGACATATTATATATATGATATATAGTAGACGTTGCTTATGTTTTACACCCGCGCTAGTCCCGTCCCGGTATGCCGTTAGTTAAGTAACCTAACGGTGCATAACGGAACATTGCGGCGAATGCGGATGGCATAAGCGTACGTGTTATTTTCGTTTCTTTTCTGTGATTGGCTTAAGGACTTAAATGATGGGATTACATTAATATGATTAATGTAAAGAAAATAAACCTAAAAAGATGTTGTAGAATCAGATTTGAAAACCACTCGGCTCTTTATGAAAAAGCTATATTTCAAAACAGCGGAGCACAAGCCACTCCTTTTGAAAACCGTTTGATTCTACAACGATATCAAGTTCAAAGCGTTAAAGATTTTCTTAAAAATCATCCGCAACCCTCCGTCATTTTAGGAAGTAGAGTACTTAGTATTCGTGCTACGTTTGTTGACTTTAGTTAAGGCGTAGTGTACGGTAGCTAAGTGATGTCTTCTTACACTGCATATGATGCAGATTAATTAGGACATTCATGCGACTTTGTTGACCTTAGTTAAGAGTCATATGGGTGGGTCTAATTGATCAAGAAATGATGGGTAGAACTTGACTGGTACTTATGATTTGTTGACCTTAGTTAAGGTCATAAGTACTAGGGGTAAAAACCACATCGGGAATTTCAATAGTTGAAATTTGCAATGAGATTGCATACCTTCCATGTGATGGTTGGATCCCGATCCCACTGTGGGCAATAGTTGCTCCTAGGAGAGTTTTACAGTTTACAATCAGCTAACTCATTAGGTGTCTAGAAAGGTGTTAACGGGGCTCAGCCTCTGGGAAAACGAGGTTTACTCTAATTAGGTCCGTGCGAAAGCACGGGGAACCTCCCTCAAGTACCGACACTGGCCTGGCTGAACGGTTAGCGAAGTTGTAGACTGTAATTAACCCTGGCTAGTTTTTCTTTTTAAGGTTTGAAAGAAAAATTCGATAAAAGCAGTGGGAAACATCGATTAGACAAGATAATAACCAATCTGATCTATGCAAGAGCTTTCGCTGAGTGTATTCTTTTCTCTCTCTTAATGGCAGATACCCATGACTGGACTCAAGCTTCTACTAGATAAAAACTGTTAGATGTATGTATGCCCTAGAGGCCAGTATTGTACAGATGATGTATATTATATTGGATGCTTGGATATATATAGAGATGACTTTCTTGCTCGATATGATAGTATGCTATCTGGTTGCACTTTATCTTAACATGTACACTAGTCTCTTTATACTGTCTTGTAGTTATATGTTGGTAAAGCCCATAGGATGTGTACTTGACTACCTGGACTATGATGCAGATCATACTAGTGGGGACATGGTAGTCCATAGGTACATCCTTCAAGGTCCCTAGTCGTAGGTGTATCGAGACAGGGCATCGATATACCAGTGTAGACTAGCGTATACGCCTCTCGACCCATGAGATGGGCGATGGAAGATCCCATATCCATTGGTGTTTGACATCAGAGATGGTATACGGGTGCTCAGTGGAGACTGGGTACACTGGACGGACTCGCCGAGAACTCCCAGTTGGTATTATACCTCACGTCAGATGGCAGTTCTCAGGTGACACTTGTGCAGGTTAGTCTGTAGACCCGAGATCGTCATAGAGTCTTGTGTGATTCCCACTGTGCTTTGATCTCCACCTTACCATGTCCATGAGGGCATGCAAAACGGTGGTTTTTGGGTGCAGTCCCGAGTCACATGGAGGCAATGAGCGATAGGAGGGGTTTCGTCTCTCCCGGTATTGGGGTTGATGTTGCGCTGTGCTCGATTGGCCGTAACAGGGAAGTCCCTGGCCAGGGATGATCAGTGATTTACTGGTAAGTGTTACCAGTAGTTTCTCGACCCGTTATGAGCCTCACATCGGCACGACTTATCGGTTATTGGGGTCTGACGTTTACTACCCACAGACTTGATATGCGACATATCAGACGAACAGACCAGACTGTACGGTAAGTGTTACTGGTTGGATTCACAGGAGTGTGAGCGGGCTTGCTCGTCGATCTTCTGATCGCTCAATACCCGGGTGGCCGTTACGTTTAGCAGACCGCTTGCGGCTTGTGGGTGCTTGATATGATCATTATCTGCTGCCGGCGTATTGACGAGTCTTTAGAGTCCTACACAGAGGTTTCCTGGCTCAAGCGAAACGAAATAGGGGCGCATATGAGATATGTGCGGGACCGAGAATGATGCATGTATGTGATACCGTATTTCATTCTCGCGATGAATGTTTCGATTGGTTATATGCGATATAACCTAGTTATCGAATCAAAGATTGATTCGATAAGTCGATTCATTGGATACTAGTCGGTTATGTGAGACATGACCGGATCATTGAATCAAGTGTTGATTTAATGATTTAATGTATAATTATATATTTGATATATTACTTTGCATTAACTAGTATTGGTTCACTTTAAAAGGATTTTTCTCACTTGTTGTTCATAAATTGTATATGTGATATACTATTGTGCACTACATTGTGTCATGTTTGATGATGCATGTATATTGGCTTTGTGTTAAGACTTATACCATGGTAATGATAATGGTTAGGGTTTTGATTTATTCACTTATTTATTTATCCATTTCTTTTGACAAATAAACAAAAGAAAACAAAATGGTTTCATTTCATCATGAAGCTTGTTGAAGCTTCATGAAGGTTTGACCAATGTGACCATTTTGTCTTCTTACTTAACCCTAACCATTCCAAATAACTATGGTCTAATCTCTACACATAACCATGGTTAGAAGATGATAAGTATTCATTTTATTTTTCTATTTTAAATGGACTTATCATATTCTATCATATTCCTTCTTCTTCACCATCTTCATCTTCAAGATAAGAAAGCTTGCCTCATCAATGGCATCTTGAGTAAACAAGTGAGAAATCCAATTCTAAAGTGAACCCACCTCCTATTTCTTCACCCTCTACCTCTTTCCAAGTAGTATAGGGTGTTTTCTTCACAAGTTTCACAACTTGGTGAAGTCGGAGCATGATCTTGTGAAGCCTCGACGTAGATCATCTTCGGCACGAAGCCGACGACCTTGCCCGCCCATTTCTCCGATGAAGCCGATGCTTGAGTCCGGGATTCGAGACGGATAGCGAGAGGACGTCTACGTGGAGCTAAGGAAGTGGAGAACCGGATCTACAAAGGTTGTAGCTTCTCACTTTTAGTTAAGTTGTTAACTAGTTTCTTTTTCGCCAAAAATTCCAGTCGACGATCCGTATTAGGGTTTCTCGGCACTCATAAAATTTGAAATTGGCCTGGTTGATGCCTTGTGAGACCTCTATAGTGTGCCTAGGAACCCTACAGTGGTATCAGAGCCTAGCTAGAGCCTTAGGCGAAGTCTAGACGACGTTTGAAATCCGAACGAACATCGTAACCCATTCCCAAAATGCTCTCTGGAAATTTTCTAAAATTTTGGATTTTTGTCAATTAAAAATATGCAGAAAAATAAGCAGGGTCTTATTTGAATTACTGTGAAAAACGAGGGTCTAAATCCATTAATCCACCGCGGAACCGCGGCACAAGCTAGGCATGTGCGGCGGTTCCGCGGCCGTACTGACCCCTTGTCCAATGATTTCTGCACAGTAATTCATATAATTGAATGCTGTATTTTCTGGTTATTTTTTATTGTGACTCTACAGATGAGTATTCTGGGGTTGTATTGGGAATCAAAGATTCGATCGGATTATCAAGTTTTGTCTATGTGGTTTTCCGGATATTTTAGAATATGTTAAAAAGTTCGACCGGATGTAAATACCCAATCTTTCCCCTGCCGGGAAATTTCCAATTGTTGGACTTTTCCGTAGTTTAATGACGTTCTAAGTAGTGCAAGTAACGCGACGGTCCCTCTAGAAGACAACAAACCTTAACTCGATTATGTGACCGTCTTGAACTGCCCTTTGAACCTTAGGGTTTGGGGGATTACGGCGTGCCACATGTGAGACGTTGGCTTGACCCTTCTACGGCTGGACCGTTGGTACTGAGGCATGAAGTGAATGTCTTTGAACTTATTTCATGTGTTGATCGTTTTCGGGAAAACTTGGGTGTTCGATTGTTCGATCGGAAAGTTTAATATTTTCTATTTATCCGGAATGGGATACAATAATTGGAATTCACAAACAGTTATGAGATAACTGAATGAATGTTATAAATCTAGCGGTTTAGTCTCACTTGATATTGAAAAGAGTTTTCGATAATGGGACTAAAATGCGGGGTTTATAATTGTTAGGCATGTGATGTCTAAGTATTTCATTTGATTAGGCATGCATGTCTAAAGAGATTGCGGATTCCAACTGTTGTAGTTTTACACTTTATTCTCTGTGACCGTAAGTGTAGTATGTCAATATCACCGGTTTCGTTGCTATACGTCAACGACAATTGGGATATGCATACTTACTTACGTTGATGACATGTGATGTTATGTGTTGCTGGATATGTTATATTGGATTGTCGTGAATGAATAGCCGGGGATTTTTATGTGAGATGAGTGTTTTTCATTTTCATTCATGTAAAAACTTGTATGTAATATTCTTTTATTGGGGCACTTCCAGGTAGCGGAAGTTGTCACCTTTTGTATATTATTTACTTTTCCGCATTAGGATAGACCCAAGGAGGGAAGCACAAGTAACCGGGTTCTAGGGTCCAGTGGGAGACCAACTCGAGGAGTCGAGTCCGGGTCTCCTAACCCTAGAATTGGCAGGGTTGCTTGCCGCTCTCGTAGGGGTCTAGGGGTGTGGGATTGGCTATTCATCACGACCGTGGAATCCGTGTTTTATACTGGCTCGTATTGAAAACAGGGACGTCCTAGTATATCCAATATTTCATATGATATTTTCTGCTGCGATATCTGTGATGTGATCATGTGATGTTCTGTGATAGATACTTTATATAGTATATATGATATTTTATATAGACGTTACTTATGTTTTGCACCCGCACTAGCCCTGCCCTGCTCTGTCGTTAGTTACCTAACCTAACGGTGCATGAGGGGACATCAAGGCGAATGCGGATGGCATAAGTGTACGTCGTATTTATCTGTGATGTTTAGGTGTCTTAAATGATGGGACTTCATTAATGTGATTAATGAAAGAAAAGAAACCTAAGATGTTCTAGAATCAAATTTTAAACAAAACAGGTAGTTACAGTTCTTGCTTTGCATAGCGGTATATATGATATACCCTGCACCTTATTCGATGAGGAAAGGACCGAGATCCCTTCACCGGGAGTGACTCCTTTAGCAATGACTGGCAGATGCTACACACTCGGTTTGAATTTTGATTGCTTCTATAGTTTCTGCTTTGCACAGTGATATATATGATATATCCCGCACCTCATTCGACGAGGAAAGGGCCGACGATCCCTTCACCGGGAGTGGCCCCTTTAGCAAAACTAGAAAAGCCTCAAAATCACTCCATTTCAAAACTTAATTTTGATTCTACAACGATATCAAGTTCATTACGTTCATGGTTTTCAGAAAAACCTGCGTAGCCCTCCGTCATTTCAGATAAGTACTACTTAGTATTCATGCTGCGGTAGTTTGGCCTCCGTCAAGGCGTAGTGTATGGTAGCTAACTAGTGCTTATCTGCCAGCATATGATGCGATTGGATTAGGGTATTCGTACGGCGTAGTTTGGCCTCCGTCAAGGGTCGTACGGGTGGGTTTAATTCGATCAAGAAATGACGGGTTGAACTTGACTAGCGCCCTGTGGGTAGTTTGGCCTCCGTCAAGGTCACAGGACGCTAGGGGCAAAAGTATTATCGGGAATTTCAAGTGTTGAAATTTGCAATGAGATTGCATACCTTCTATGAGATAGTTGGATCCCGATACCCACTGCGAGTAAGAGTTACTCCTGGGAGAGTTTTACACATTGCAATTAGCTGATCAAGTAGGTGTCTAGAAAGGTGTCAACGGGGTTATGCCTCTGGGAAAACGAGGTTTACATTAATTAGGTTCGTGCGAAAGCACGGGGGACCTCCCTCAAAGTACCGACACTGGCCTGGCTGAAAGATTGGCGAACTTGTAGTGTGTAATTAATCCCGGCTAGTCTTTCCTTTTAGGGTTTGAAGGAAGATTTGATAAAAACCAGTGGGAGCCATCCTGATTAGATAAGATAATACCCAATCTGATCTTGCACGAGCTTACGCTAAAGAGTTTTCTTCTCTCTCTCTCCAGGTGGCGACCATGTCATGCCTTAATCAAGATAATAATATGGATGTATTGACCGAACCCGCATGTTATACTGTGCAGGGGAACGTTGAACCCGTTCTATCTTATAAGTGTTATAAGAATGAACAGGAAACAGGAGAATATCTGGATTCTCACACCGCCCAAACGGAGAACATGCATGTTGATGCATCATCTTCGGGTGTGTTTGTCATTGAGAACTGTTTCTCAGTTCAGCCTACGTCCTGGGTATTAGATACCGGATCAGGATCCCACATATGTAAGATGTTACATGGGCTGCGGAAAGGTAGAGAACTGGGAAAAGGTGATCATTCCGTTCAAGTAGGGAATGGGGCAAATGTTGCAGCCAAAGCAGTTGGCGAATATCACCTAGTATTACCAAATGGTGATACACTGATTCTAAATGAATGCTATTATATACCGAACATGATGTGCAACATTATATCAGTTTCTTTATTAAGTAAAGAAGGATATAATTTTGTTGTAAAGGATAATGTTATGAACATATTCCTAGATCAAAAGTTGATTGCATCAGGCTCGTTGTATAATGGCATATTCATTCTCAATCAAAATACAGTCCTCAATTTACAAAACACACACAAGAGGAAGAGTTCTGAACTGAACGATTCTTTCTTGTGGTATTGTAGACTGGGTCACATCAATGCGACACGACTAGCTAAGTTGCATAAGGATGGATATTTAAATTCGTTTGAATTTTCATCTTATGACACTAGCCAGTCATGTCTCAAAGGCAAGATGACCAAAACTCCGTTTACTGGACACGGAGAAAGAGTTACCGAACTCTTGGGACTAATACATAGTGATGTATGCGGTCCCATATCTACACATGCCGGGGATGGTTCTTCGTACTTCATTACATTCACTGACGATCTCTCTAGATTCGGATATGTGTTCCTGATGAAACACAAATCAGAAGCTTTTGAGAAATTTAGAGAATATAAACAAGAAGTAGAGAACCAAACGGGCAAAAGTATTAAGATCCTTCGATCTGATCGAGGAAGAGAATACTTAAGTAACGAATTCAGAGATTATCTAAAAGAGAATGGGATTCTCTCTCAGCTTACTCCTCCTTATACACCACAGCACAACGGTGTATCGGAGCGGAGAAATCGCACCCTATTAGATATGGTACGCTCTATGATGAGTGCAGCTGAGTTACCTATTTCCTTCTGGGGATATGCACTGGCGACTGCTGCATACCTATTGAATAGAGTTCCAACCAAATCAGTGCCTACCAATCCATATGAGATATGGAATGGCAAGAGACCATGTCTTAATTTTATTCAGATATGGGGTTGTCCGGCCTATGTTAAAACACAAAATCCGGACAAGCTCGAGGCAAGGTCTGTCCTATGTAAGTTTGTTGGATATCCCAAACATTCGCGAGGGTATATCTTCTACCACTCCGAGGAACAAAATGTGTTTGTTTCTCGACATGCCACTTTCTTAGAAAAGAGTTTTCTTATGAAACAGACAAGTAGTATTGAGGTAGAAGTGGAAGAGGTTCCAGCAACACAAACTGTAACAGAAGACTTGGTGGAACCAGAGGATTCAGTAGAACTCGACGAACCCCAGCCTCTCCGCCGATCTAGTAGGGTATCTCGTCCACCTGAGAGATACTACGGTTTTCTCATTGACGGTGGAAGCGAGGATTGCATCATGGAGGATGATGACCCAACTAGCTTCGAGCAGGCCATCACGAGTAGGGACTCAGTGAAATGGCTGGATGCTATGCGGTCCGAGATGGAATCCATGTACACCAACAAAGTATGGACTTTGGAAGTTGCTCCTGAAGGGGTAAGACCCATTGGGAGCAAGTGGATCTTCAAGAAGAAACTTGGTGTAGATGGGAAAGTGGAGACTTTCAAAGCTAGACTTGTAGCAAACGGTTTTCGTCAAAGACCAGGTGTGGACTATGACGAAACCTTTTCTCCAGTGGTTATGCTTAAATCCATCCGGATCATACTTGCCATCGCTGCATATCATGATTACGAAATCTGGCAAATGGATGTTAAGACCGCCTTTCTAAATGGTGATTTAGAAGAGTGCGTGTACATGACTCAGCCAGAGGGCTTCGTAGACAGTGGGAGCAGCGGGAAGGTGTGCAAGCTGCTTAAATCCATTTATGGATTAAAGCAAGCATCGCGGAGTTGGAACATCTGCTTTGACGTAGTTATCAAAGAGTTTGATTTCGTCAAAAACCCAGATGAACCTTGTATCTACAAGAAGGTGGCAGAGAGTAAGGTTGTCTTCCTCGTATTGTACGTGGACGACATACTCTTGATAGGAAATGATATTCCTATGCTGCAATCGGTCAAGCTCTTCTTATCAAAAAGATTCTCAATGAAAGATCTTGGTGATGCCTCTTGCATATTGGGAATTAGGATCTATAGAGATAGATCCAAAAGGATTTTGGGATTGTCCCAATCAAGGTACATTGACACCATACTAAAGAGGTTTAGTATGGAAGAATCCAAGCGTGGGAACTTGACCACGATCTCTGGAGTCACTCTCTCCAAAGAGATGTCTCCCAAGACTGATTTGGAGAGAGCTCGCATGCAAGGGATAACCTATGCTTCGGCTGTAGGCTCTATCATGTACGCGATGCTATGTACCAGACCCGATGTTGCATACTCACTAAGTGTAGTGAGCAGGTATCAAGCTGATCCTGGAGAGAGTCACTGGACAGCTTTGAAGAGCATTCTCAAGTACTTACGAAGGACTAAAGAGATGCTCTTGGTGTATGGTAACGGAGAACTCCAAGTGGAGTCCTTTACCGATTCGAGCTTCCAGAGTGATAAGGACGACTCTAAGTCGCAGTCGGGATTTGTCTTTACCCTTTACGGAGGGGCGGTTAGCTGGAAGAGTTCCAAGCAGGAAACCGTGGCAGACTCGACGATGGAGGCTGAATACATCGCTGCCAACGATGATGCTAAAGAGGCTGTCTGGATCAAGAAGTTCATTACTGAACTTGGAGTGGTTCCATCCATTAAGCATCCAATACCTTTGTATTGCGATAACAATGGAGCGGTGGCTTTAGCCAAGGAACCCAGGTCCCATCAGTGATCCAGGCATATTCTGAGGCGGTATCACCTGATCCGGGAGATAGTTGATCGCCGGGAGATCGAGGTCAGGAGGGTTGACACGAAGAACAACACGGCGGATCCACTCACGAAGGCCATTCCCCAGATACAGTTTGAGAGACTCTTCGGGATGCTCGGTATGCGATACTACAGCAGCTGGCCCTAGTGCAAGTGGGAGATTGTTAGTTGTATGTATGCCCTAGAGGCCAGTATTGTACAGATGATGTATATTATATTGGATGCTTGGACATATATAGAGATGACTTTCTTGCTCGATATGATAGTATGCTATCTGGTTGCACTTTATCTTAACATGTACACTAGTCTCTTTATACTGTCTTGTAGTTACATGTTGGTAAAGCCCATAGGATGTGTACTTGACTACCTGGACTATGATGCAGATCATACTAGTGGGGACATGGTAGTCCATAGGTACATCCTTCAAGGTCCCTAGTCGTAGGTATATCGAGACAGGGCATCGATATACCAGTGTAGACTAGCGTATACGCCTCTCGACCCATGAGATGGGCGATGGATGATCCCATATCCATTGGTGTTTGACATCAGAGATGGTATACGGGTGCTCAGTGGAGACTGGGTACACTGGACGGACTCGCCGAGAACTCCCAGTTGGTATTATACCTCACGTCAGATGGCAGTTCTCAGGTGACACTTGTGCAGGTTAGTCTGTAGACCCGAGATCGTCATAGAGTCTTGTGTGATTCCCACTGTGCTTTGATCTCCACCTTACCACGTCCATGAGGGCGTGCAAAACGGTGGTTTTTGGGTGCAGTCCCGAGTCACATGGAGGCAATGAGCGATAGGAGGGGTTTCGTCTTTCCCGGTATTGGGGTTGATGTTGCGCTGTGCTCGATTGGCCGTAACAGGGAAGTTCCTGGCCAGGGCTGATCAGAGATTTACTGGTAAGTGTTACCAGTAGTTTCTCGACCCGTTATGAGCCTCACATCGGCACGACTTATCGGTTATTGGGGTCTGACGTTTACCACCCCTAGACTTGATATGCGACATATCAGACGAACAGACCGGACTGTACGGTAAGTGTTACTGGTTGGATTCACAGGAGTGTGAGCGGGCTTGCTCGTCGATCTTCTGATCGCTCAATACCCGGGTGGCCGTTACGTTTAGCAGACCGCTTGCGGCTTGTGGGTGCTTGATATGATCATCATCTGCTGCCGGCGTATTGACGAGTCTTTAGAGTCTTACACAGAGGTTTCCTGGCTCAAGCGAAACGAAATAGGGGCGCTTATGAGATATGTGCGGGACCGAGAATGATGCGTGTATGTGATACCATATTTCATTCTCGCGATGAATGTTTCGATTGGTTATATGCGATATAACCTAGTTATCGAATCAAAGATTGATTCGATAAGTCGATTCATTGGATACTAGTCGGTTATGTGAGACATGACCGGATCATTGAATCAAGTGTTGATTTAATGATTTAATGTATAATTATATATTTGATATATTACTTTGCATTAACTAGTATTGGTTCACTTTAAAAGGATTTTTCTCACTTGTTGTTCATAAATTGTATATGTGATATACTATTGTGCACTACATTGTGTCATGTTTGATGATGCATGTATATTGGCTTTGTGTTAAGACTTATACCATGGTTATGATAATGGTTAGGGTTTTGATTTATTCACTTATTTATTTATCCATTTCTTTTGACAAATAAATAAAAGAAAACAAAATGGTTTCATTTCATCATGAAGCTTGTTGAAGCTTCATGAAGGTTTGACCAATGTGACCATTTTGTCTTCTTACTTAACCCTAACCATTCCAAATAACTATGGTCTAATCTCTACACATAACCATGGTTAGAAGATGATAAGTATTCATTTTATTTTTCTATTTTAAATGGACTTATCTTATTCTATCATATTCCTTCTTCTTCACCATCTTCATCTTCAAGATAAGAAAGCTTGCCTCATCAATGGCATCTTGAGTAAACAAGTGAGAAATCCAATTCTAAAGTGAACCCACCTCCTATTTCTTCACCCTCTACCTCTTGCCAAGTAGTATAGGGTGTTTTCTTCATAAGTTTCACAACTTGGTGAAGTCGGAGCATGATCTTGTGAAGCCTCGACGTAGATCATCTTCGGCACGAAGCCGACGACCTTGCCCGCCCATTTCTCCGATGAAGCCGATGCTTGAGTACGGGATTCGAGACAGACAGCGAGAGGACGTCTATATGGAGCTAAGGAAGTGGAGAACCGGATCTACAAAGGTTGTAGCTTCTCACTTTTAGTTAAGTCGTTAACTAGTCTCTTTTTTGCCTAAAATTCTAGTCGACGATCCGTATTAGGGTTTCTCGGCACTCATAAAATTTGAAATTGGCATGGTTGATGCCTTGTGAGACCTCTATAGTGTGCCTAGGAACCCTACAAAAAAAAACTGAATGGGACCAATTATAAAGACTGGCTGAGGAATTTTAAAATAGCCTTGACTTATGATAAAGTATCATATGTCCTCACGGCTTCAGCCCCGCCCGTCCCAGGTCCAAAATCCTCAGTTGCGGACATTGAAGTCCGCAAGACATGGGACGCTGACTGTGCCACGGCAAAATGCCTCGCGCTTGCATCTATGGATAACACACATCAAAAGCATCACGAGGACATGGACATTCACGGTATATTGCTCCATACAAAGGAGTTGTATGGAGAGAAATCCCGCGTATTACGATACGAAGCATCAAAGAAATTGTTTCAGATGCGAATGGCCCCTGGCACGTCAGTAGGGGACCATGTTCTGAAGATGATATCTCTTATAGAAGAGCTTGAGGAACTTGAATGGACGATGGACAATGAACAATATATAGATATTATTCTGCAGTCCCTCCCCTCCACCTTTGCTCAATTCATAGTGAACTTCAACATGCACGGCATGGAGAAGGAACTCCCTAAACTCCTTAACATGTTAAGGAGTGCAGAGGGCACTATGAAGTCAGCAAAAACTCCCGTTATGACTGTTGGACAGTCTTCCTCTTCTCACCCGAAAGCTAAGGCCAATGGAAAGAAAAAGAAGAAGCCCACCAATCCTAAGGGTGGAGTTAAAAAGGTGAAGGGAAAGGAAAAGTCCAAAGCTGGAGACTCGGGGAAAGGCGAATGTTTTCATTACCACAAGACAGGACATTGGAAGCGCAACTGCACGGAGTACTTAAGTCTCAAGAAGAAGCATGGGGATGCTTCTGCTTCAGGTGCGTTTGTGACAGAAAACTGTTTTTCAATAAACTCTGCTTTTTGGGTATTGGATACCAGTTCAGGTTTTCACATTTGCAATTCTATGCATGGCATGAGAAATAGCAAAGTTTTGAAGACAGGTGACTATACTCTCCGCGTTGGAAATGGTTCCAATATACATACAGTCGCAGTGGGAGAGTATCACTTGGGGTTGCCATTTGGATGTATTTTGGTTTTGAATCCTTGTTATTTTGTACCCAGTATGCTTTATAATATAATATCCGTTTCTTTGTTAGACAATGAAGGATATAATTTGTATTGCAGAACAATGTTATGAACATTCACCTGAATCAAATGTTGGTTGGGTATGGTACGCTTAATAACGGAATATATGTCCTAAATCAACACACAGTTTTCAGTATACAAAACACTAATAAAAGAAAACTTTCAGAATTAAATGAAGCTTTTCTTTGGCACTGTAGACTTGGTCATATTAACGAAACAAGACTAAACAAGTTACACAAAGATGTATATTTAAACTCTTTTGAATATAAATCTTATGCAACTTGCCAGTCTTGTATCAAGGGTAAAATGACCAAAACTCCGTTTACCGGACACGGAGAAAGAGCAACTGAGCTCCTAGGCTTCATACATAGTGATGTATGCGGGCCAATGTCTACACAGGCTAGAGGCGGTTTTTCATACTTAGTTACATTCACTGACAATTTCTCAAGATTCGGTCATGTATTTTTATTAAAGCACAAGTCCGAAGCTTTCGAGAAATTCATTGAATATAAACAGGAAGTATAAAAACAAACCGGCTTAAGTATCAAGATGCTTCGATCAGATCGAGGTGGTGAGTATCTCAGTACAGAATTTGCAAACTTCCTAAAAAAGAATGGGATTCTCTCTCAGCTCACTCCTCCTTACACACCACAGCACAACGGTGTGTCAGAACGACGGAATAGGACCCTATTAGATATGGTCTGGTCCATGATGAGTGATGCTGAGTTACCAGTCTCGTTTTGGGGGTATGCATTGGAGACTGCAGCGTTTTTACTAAACAGGGTTCCATCCAAAGCCGTGTTTACCACGCCATATGAGATATGGCATGGGAAGAGACCATCTCTTAAGAGAATTAAGATTTGGGGTTGCCCGACCTATGTTAAAAAGCAGAATCCGGACAAACTCGAGACACGATCAGTCATGTGTAACTTTGTGGGATATCCAAAGAATTCTTATGGATATCTATTCTACCACAAAGAGGAACAAAAAGTGTTTGTTTCTCAGTATGCCACATTCTTAGAAAAAGAGTTTTTCACAGATAAAGATGATGGCAAGGTGGTGGATCTAGAAGAGGTTCTAGAAACGCAAACTACAAATGACGATTTGGTTGAACCGGCTGTTGCAACAGAAACTGAAGAACCTCGTCCACTCCGTAGGTTTGGTAGGACTTCTCGCCCACCGGAGAGGTACTACGGTTTCCTCATTGATGGTGACAGAGAAGACTGTATCATGGATGATGATGATCCTACCAGTTTTCAGCAAGCTATCACGAGTAGAGACTCTGTGAAGTGGCTGGATGCCATGAGATCCGAAATGGAGTCTATGTACACCAACAAAGTATGGACTTTGGACGTTGTACCCCTTGGGGTAAAACCTGTGGGGTGCAAATAGATCTTTAAAAGAAAGATTGGTGTAGAT
The DNA here is from genome assembly GCA_030015575.1 of Agapanthus africanus. Taxonomy (NCBI): domain Eukaryota; kingdom Viridiplantae; phylum Streptophyta; class Magnoliopsida; order Asparagales; family Amaryllidaceae; genus Agapanthus; species Agapanthus africanus. The sequence continues at coordinate 159,686,257 of JASDDO010000031.1, read as the reverse complement.
GGGCAGGTGGAGACCTATAAGGTAAGACTTGTGGCGAAGGGTTTTCGTCAAAGACCGGGTTTGGACTATGACGAGACTTTTTCTCCCGTAGCCATGCTTAAATCCATTCGGATCCTACTTGCTATTGATGCTCACTACGACTATGAAATCTGGCAGATGGACGTTAAAACCGCATTTCTAAATGGAAATTTAGAAGAATGCGTTTATATGGATCAGCCAGAGGGCTTCATTGACAGTGGGAGCAGCGGGAAAGCATGTAAATTGCTTAAATCCATATATGGGTTAAAGCAGGCATCACGGAGTTGGAACATCTGTTTCGATGATGTCATCAAAGAGTTTGATTTCATCAAGAATCCAGATGAACCTTGTGTTTATAAGAAGGCTGTAGGGAGAGCTGTCACATTCCTCGTATTGTACGTGGACGACATTCTTCTTATAGGAAAAGATATTCCTTTGCTACAGTCGGTCAAATCTTTCTTATCACCGAGGTTCTCTATGAAGGACCTGGGTGATGCCACATACATTCTGGGCATAAGGATATATAGGGATAGATTCAAAAGGTTATTGGGATTGTCCCAAACCAGGTACATTGACACCATCCTAAAAAGGTTTAGTATGGAAGACTCCAAGCGGGGTGCCTTACCCGCTTGCCGTGGGGTCACTCTCTTCAAGGATTCTTGTCCAAAGACCGATGAAGAGAGAGCTCGCATGAGTGTTATACCCTATGCTTCGGCAGTAGGATCTATAATGTATGCGATGTTATGTACACGCCCAGATGTAGCTTATGCACTTAGTGTTGTAAGCAGGTATCAATCCAACTCAGGGGAGAATCACTGGACAGCTGTGAAGAACATTCTTAAGTACTTGCGAAGGACTAAAGAATTGTTCTTGGTGTATGGTAATGGAGATCTCCAAATGGAGGCCTTTACCGATTCGAGCTTCCAGAGCGATAAGGACGACATCAAATCTATCTCTGGGTTTGTATTTACCCTCAATGGAGGGGCGGTGAGTTGGAAGAGTTCCAAACAAGATACCGTTGCAGACTCTACGATGGAAGCTGAGTATATTGCTGCAAATGATGCCGCCAAGGAAGCCGTTTGGATGAAGAAGTTTGTCTCGGAGCTAGGAGTAGTTCCAACCATTATTGATCCAATACCTTTGTATTATGATAATAATGGGGCTATGGCGTTAGCCAAGGAGCCCAGATCCCATCAGCGGTCCAGACACATCCTGAGGCGTTTTCATTTGATCCGAGAGATTGTAGATCGCCGTGAGATCGAGATTAGGAGAGTAGACACAAAGAATAACGCCGCGGATCCATTCACCAAGGCCCTCCCTCAGCCGCAGCATGAGCGACTTTTTGAGATGTTGGGTATGAGAGAGGCCAATAACTGGCCTTAGTGCAAGTGGGATATTGCTGGATATATGTATGCCCTAGAGGCCATTATATGATAGTGGATGTATCTATACATATATATATATATATATATATATATTCAGTATGCATTCTTGCTCAACATGATAGTATGCTATCTGGTTCTTCTTTATCTGACATGTTGATTTGATCATGCTTTTATTCATTCATACATGCTGATAAAGCCCTGAGGATATCGACTTGACTACTCTGATTATGATGGAGATCATACTAGTGGGACATCTGTAGTCTATAAGCATATCCTGGAAAGTCCCTAGTCGTAGGTATATCGAGACGGGGCATTGATATACGAGAGTAGACTAGCGTATATGATACTAGACCCATACGATGGGCAATGGATGTTCCCACATTCACCGATGTTTGACATCAAGATCATATACGGGTGCTCAATGGTGACTGGGTACACTGGACGGACTCACTGAGAACTCCTATATGGAATTATATCTATCGTCGGATAGCAGTTCTCAGGTGACACTGGTACAGATTAGTCTGTAGACCCGAGATCGTCATAGAGTCTTGTGTGTTCTCCTACTGTACTTTGGTTGCCATCCTACCACTGCTCTACTGAGTCGTGCAAACAGGTGGCCGTTGGGTACAATCCCGAGACACACGAAGGCAATGAGCGATAGGAGGGGTTTCGTCTCTCCCGGTATTGGGAGTTGATGCTGTGCTGTGCCCGACTGGTTATATCAGTAAGTCCCTGGCTAGGGCTGCTGAGATTTGCTGATAAGTGTTATCAGTAGTTTCTCGATCTGTTATAGACCATTCACCGGCACGACTTATTGAGTTATTGAGGTCGACGTGACCATCCCTAGGCTCGATATGCAGCATATCTGACGAAGAGACCGGATTGTACGGTAGTGTTGCCGGTTGGCTCGACGGGAGTTGTAGCAGGTTCGCTTGTTTTCTTCTGATCGCTCAATACCCGGGTGGCCGTTACGTTTAGCTGACCGCTTGCGGCTTGGGGGTGCTTGATATGATCATCACCCACTGCCGGCGTATTGACGAGTCTTAGAGTCCCACAAAGGAGTTACCTAGTCCAGGCGAAACGTTGTGGTGCGCGTATGGACCCGATTAAAATGCGCGTATAGGATACTGAACATTGATCGGGCGGCTTGCTTTTGGTGGGGTCATATGTGATATGGCCGGATTGATAAATCAAGTGTTGATTTATCATTTAACCATTAGTTTTCACACTTTAAACCTTTTCTTGTTGATGATGGATGTATGCATACATGTATGCTATCTTTCTTTTAGTTTCATGCACATATGGATGTGCATACATACATACATACATACACCATCTATCATGGTTGATTACACATGGAAAATGGTGGCAATATAAGACTCACACCATGGATAAATAGATGGATTATTATTTGATTTTGTGTTTAAAACAAAATAGAAAAGGAAAGGATAATTCTTGACTTGCTTCTACATTCTTCTTTAACCTAACCATCCTCACCTACCCTTAACCTTAGATTAAACTTTCTTTCTATGTTTTAAACCCTAATTAAATAATAACTCAAATATTTGACCATGGTTTGACATGAGAAGAAATAAAATATATATAGATATATTTCATTTCTTTTCAAGGCTTAATCTTTTCTCTTCTTCAAAAGAAAAGCCATCATCTTCCTCCTCCTTCTTCCTTTGCTCTCCAGTTTCTTCTAGTGAGAAAATCACACATCAAGAAAGGTTTTTGAAGTGAGAATCATAACCACAACATCATTCTACACAAGTTTAGCCAACTTGTTTAGAGTGTTCTCTTCATTTCTCATCTTGAAAAGTGAAGTTGCGAGCTTGGACTAGGAGCTTCGGGTGGATCGTCGTGGACGCGAGAAGACTTCAAGAGGACCTTCCTCTAACACCCAAGAGGCCAACGAGTCTAGCGAAGGGAGCTACAAAGGTTGTAGTCTCGAAACCCTAGTCTTTATTGCCTTTATCTTATGAAACCCTAATTTTCTAGGATCGATCCTTTTGTACGCTTGCTTAGCACCAAAAAATTTAAACTTTGTGACATGTGATGTTTCCAAACTCTACATAGGGTGCTAGGTAAACCTAACATTGGTATCAGAGCCGACCTAGAACATTAGGCGACACTTTTACGGCGGTTCCGCGGCCGTACGGTCGCTTCTTCCATTAAATTTTGCACAGTAATTTCTTTATTTTATTCCTGAGTTTTCTGGGAATTTTTAATTTGCACTCAAGAGTTGAGTTTTCTGGGTTGTATTGGGAGTTCGTAGATTCGATCGGATTGTCAAACTTTGTCTATGTGTTTTTCCGGATAATTTAGAATATGTTAAAAAGTTCGACCAGATATAAATAGCCAATTTTTCCCCTGCCGGGAAATTTCCAACTGTTGGATTTTTCCGTTGTTTGAGAACGTTCTGAGTAGTGCAAGTAACGCGATGGACCCTCTAGAAGACAATATACCTTAACTCGATTATGTGACCTGTTGGAGATAGTGCCCTCAGAGTCAATTATTGGATCACAGGCACGTGATTACAATGATTGAGGGAGGACCTATCCCGGTAAGACAGTCTTACGCAAGATGATAGTATGCTATCTGGTTTACCTTTATCATCGTGTACTGCTTTAGGTGACCTGACATGTCGCTATTACACGTTGATAGAGCTCCTAGGATTCTTGCTTGACCACCAGCAGTATGAGGGCGATCATATAAGTGGGAGCTGGGGTCTATAAGCTCATCCTTAAAAGGTCCCTAGTCATGGGAGTTTCGAGACAGGGCATCGATACTCCAGAGTAGACTAGTGTGTACATTAGAGACCCCGACGAGGGGCGGTGGCCGGTCTCACACGCCACTGGTGTCAGTTGGTTCATTTAAGATGTATACAGGTGCTCATTGGGTTATGAGTACACCGGACAGGACTCGCCGGGAACATGCTAGTTGGTCTTATACCTGACGTCAGATAGCAGTTCCCTGGTGACATGTGTACAGGTTAGTTCATCGACCTGGGGATCGTCATTTGTCTCGTGTGAGTTCCCACTGTACTTTGATTACTACCCTACCACGCTTAAAGGAGACGTGCAAACAGGTTTTAGTTGGGTACAGTCCCGAGCCACATGGAGGCAGTGAGCGGATCTTCAGGGGTTCGTCTCTCCCGGTATTGGGGGTGAGGTCGCGCTGTGTCTAGGAGAGCCATTATACGAAGCCCTCGGCCGAGGCAGGAGATTTACTGGTAGGTATTCTAGTAGTATCTCAGGGTGTTCTGGGCTACACTCTGACACGACTTGTACCGCTTTTGGGGGTCTGACTTTTACCAACCCCCTAGGCCCGCCATGCGATGCTCATAGACGAACGGACCGGACTGTACGGATATTGTCACTGACAGGCTCAGTAGGGTGTCAGGATAAGTTCGCTCATCGACGTCCCTTTTAGTCAATAGCTGGTGGCCCGTCACATATGGCTAATACCTCTGACGTGCTAGTGGTTAAATCCACAGCCATAGTATTGACGAGTCTTTAGAGTTCACCACACATACAGTTACTCATGTTTCGGACGAAACGCTGTAGAGGCCGTATGAAGATATGGCAGGGTTCGATCAGATACGTGCGGTATTGCACGGATCAGGATCGGACAGATAATACTAGCCGGCTTTGGTTTAAGCCGGATCCTAGTATAGTACAGTGTAGATTTTGTCTCATTGCATTTGTATTTCGGTTGGAATACAAATGTGGGTGTGTATACACAGTATCGGGGTTTTCCTGTAATTTATTACGGGACCAGTTTTCTGGAGTTGCCAGTTTGCTTTCCGTTTCGGCCATATTTCTTTGTATCCTTCATTGGCCGAAGATTGGTGGAGGAGGGCTTATTTGCATTTGTGCAAATAAGTATTTTGGAGGGTTGTCATTGCATATCCTTGCATCATGATGGTGCACTATCCATTGACCTCACTTGACTTTCTTTTTCCATGATGGCTTGACTTTTAGAGTCATGATTGTTGATGATGATGAAGGGTGATGGATGGTGGAGTGTTGGACTTTCCTTGTGATGATTTCTTCTCATAATCTCATTGGACTCTCACTTGCATTATTGTTCCCTCTCTCATTTTTCCACTCTCCCAATTTCATGAGCCATGGCCGGCCACATTTGGAGGAGGGGCTGCCCATTTTTCATGTGTGGGATTTTTAGTCTTTTGGCTTCACAAAAATCCCCACAAGTTCCATCTCCAAAAGTTTATATCATTCATCTAATCAAAAAGGCAACTCTACAACCCCAAAATGAGACACAAGTTCTACACTACATTCTACAGCAAACCTTGGGCACGTCGGCTCGCCAAGTTCGTGCCCGAGTTGCCATGGACTAGAGGCGGGTGCCCGTAAAAGAAGCCGGCGACGTGGTGCCCTTCCGGCGAGGAGGTGGAGACCGGACATTCCGCGGGAGATCGGGACGACGGCGAGAAGAACGGAGGACACAGATCGCTCGGTATATCTCTCTTCCCCATCTTGTAGTTAGCTAGGACTAGTTAATGGCACGATCCGGGTTTTAGTGCGCGGTGGTGCCGGTTTATAAAATTAAAGTTAACCATCGCTTCCGCATTTGGCGTCGGGATAGAGGTCGGGGCGCCGCCGTGCACTTATAGTGGTATCAGAGCCTCACCATTAACCTAGTCTAGCTTTGTCTAATGTGTTTTACACTTCCGATCGAACAAATGTTCCGAAAACCCAATAACACATGCAACAGTTTTCTGTCGAAATTTTTTTGTCTCGAAATTTTTTTCAGGTAGCCTCTGAATACTGTGCCGGGAATTCTAAGAACTCTGTGAAAATTTGGTTGGGTGATCACACCATATCACCGCGGAACCGCGGCCAAAGCCATGCTTGGGCCACGGTTCCGCCACCGTTTAGCCTCCTCACTGGACCAATTTTTTACAGAGAGGCTTGGACTGGAAAATAGGGTTTTTGGAATATTAATTTTGGGCCCAGAATTTCTTGATGTGCTACAGTAGTACTTGGGGCCCACTTGTTAAAATTTGATCGATCGGATATTTTAAACACATTAGTTCACAGTATTTACATTATATCTGCGACCGTGAATGTCACTTGATCGGTAAATTCTGTCTAACTGCTATAGCCCGGTTAGACGGATTTGCGAACGTGACTTTCACGTTGATGTTCTGTGTATTGCTGTGATGTTGCGGATTGGTCGTGGGGGATTGCCTGGATGCAATGCTAGTACAGTTTTTGGTTGTATTATGTACATTTGATATTGCGGGGCGAGCGTCCGACATGTGGACTGCCGTCACTGCCTGTTTGTATTATTATTTTGGGGTACGACCAGGTTGCGGTCGATGTACTCGTTGTATGTATATTTTACTTTCTGTACTAGGATTACCCTAAGGAGGGGTGCACGGATAGCCGGGTTCTAGAGGACAACGAGCCCGCATCTCATGGCATTGAGATGGAGGGGGCTTCACTCTAGGATTAGCGGGCTATTCGCCGCACTCGTAAGGGGTACAGGTTGACCCAGGAGGGCTGCCCAAGTTACCGGATTCCGTGAAGTGCCGGGTGGTCCATTCACGTTGCTGAAGGAGGCTGCCTCGCTTCAGGTTTTGGCGGGTAACTTACCGCGCCCGTAGGGGTCTAGGATTTCATTGCACAGGCTATACACACGACCAGGGGAACGTCGGATTTCAGTAGTGGCTCTGTGAAACCCGGGGATCCCAGATATCTGTATTGTTCTGTGATGCTGTACATTTCTGTGATGTTGCATTTTATCACGCCTTGAGCGAAATATTATATATTATATATATATTAGTAGATGTTGTATATGTTTTGCATCCGCGCTAGTCCAGTCCTCGCTCTGTCGTTAGTTAGCTAACCTAACGGGTAATGACGGGACCCAGTGGCGAATGCGGATGGCATATACGTACATCAGTATATTTTCGTTCTTTGTGGTGTGATCAATTGATGGGACTGCGTTGATTCAGATCAATGCAAGTTAAAAACAAACCTATTCTGATGTTGTTGGAACACTTTTCAAAAAGCTGTTATTGCAAGGACGTTCACTTTTGTTTTGCATCGTGGTATTCAGTTAGAATATCCAGCTCCTCAGTCGACGAGGCAAGGGTCGAGATCCCTTCACCGGGAGTGACCCCTTGGACAAAAAGTTTGCGTCAGGGCATTAACTTCACTATAGCCGATTACTTTTGCTTTGCATCGTGGTATTCAGTTGGAATATCCTGCACCTCATTCTACGGGGAAAGAGCCGAGATCCCTTCACCGGGAGTGACCTCTTTAGCAAAGGTTTTCGTCACTATATTTTTCTAAAAAGCTATCCGTTCCTTCAACGATATCAAGTTCATTACGTTAAAGGTTTTCGCCAGAAACCATTCGTAGCCCTCCGTCGTTTCATATGGGTAGTCAATAATATTCAAGCTGTGTTTGTTGGCCAAAGTCAAGGCACAGTGTTTGGTAGCTGTTGGTTATTCATATGCAGCATAGATAGATGCGTTGGTTTGGAACAGTCGTATTGCCTTGTTGGCCAAAGTCAAGGGTAGGTATGGGTGGATTCAAATCAACCTGGAGAATGACGGGTAGAACTTGACATGTGACTTATGATTTGTTGGCCAAAGTCAAGGTCATAAGAGCATGGGGTAAAAATCACATCGGGAGTTTCTAAAGAAACTGAAACTTGCCAGATATGCGCATACCTTCTGGAGTGTGATGACGTGAGCGGATTCCGTCACGTTATCATGCGATGATAGTTGGATCCCGATTCCCACTGATGAGTTAGTTTACTCCTCGGGTGATCCCGACTAATTCTTCTTTCAGGTTTGGAGGAGAATTTGATGGTACAGTGGGTGGTTTCCAGATTAGATAAATTGGTAACCATTCTGATCTAGGTTAGAGTGCACGCTGAGTGTTTCTTTTCTCTCTCTCTCTTTGGCAGCGACCATTGACCCGACCCTAAGCCTATGACTCAGTGACCAAAATTAACCGAACCTTCTTAAACACTGGCTTTTGGATTGTCAGAGTTGCATACCTCATTGCTACTCCTACTTTTACCCTTTTCTCCAGGACACCCCGTATTACTACGAACGTCCACTTCCATTGGACAAAACCATCGTATGGTTATATAAGAACTCGAAGGAATTTATTCGAGGATGGTTTCCGGTTCTGGAGAAAACGGATAGGACTATTCAGTTGTCTTTTCCTTTTACCTTCTCTCTGGTTGCGAGTACTCCTTAGTTTAGGAGATAGTACACCTATTACGCAAATTGGATAGTCTTCTTCCAAACCTTAGGCTGGTGCCGAATGGTGGGGAATGAAGAAAACCAATTAGCATAACGATGGTGTGCAGAAGGTATTAAGTTAAGACAAAGCAATAGATTAGTAAAAGGGCAAAGTAAACTGCGACTGCTATTCACGACCAAACCAAGTATTTCTTCGCCAATCCTAAAATCACCTTTGTATTTCTCCAGAACACTCCGTATCACTACGAAGATCCACAGTTTATTGGATTCTCCATCATATGGTTATATACGAACTCGAAAGGAACTTGTTCCAGTTCGGGGATGGATTCTGGTTCAGGAGAAATAGGAATAAGGTTTATTCGGTTGTCTTTTATCTTCACCTTCTCTCGCTTTGCGAGTGTTCCTAGGATTAGGAAAGTACACCCATTATGCTTATTGGATAGTCTTCTTCCAAACCATAGGCTGGTGCCGAAGGGTAGGGAAGGAAGAAAACCATTTGGCCTAACGGGGTGTACAGAAGGTAATGACTAAAGACATAGAAAGGGATTTAGAAAGATGGCAAAGAATTACACGGTTACAGTTGTGAATATGGATAATGGAAGAGGCATTACTAGGAATACCAGGATACCCCATCGAAACATTTCAATGTTTCAGTTTCACTGTGTAATGTTAAAAGAAAACTGATTTCCCGATTAGATACTTACTCCAGGGTATGTATTTACCAGGTATGATTCTCACATCTGTATGGTTTTACAGATGATGAGTGGGAGTATGTTATTGGGAATTGGGTGATCATCCTCATTATATCGGGATTCGTTGTAATCGGTGATATTTGAGGAAGTCACCTGGGTTGTTTGCCGGACGACAAATATTTGGTTTTGAATATCCGCTGTTATGCACCAATTTGAAATTGATATATCTGTACGTCTATTTTCATAGAGTGAGATATACCCTTTTGAAATTATGTCTGTGACATTTACCTATATCAGTGGATGGTTAGGTAAGGAGCATTAAGCAGCGGTGTAATTCTTCTTAACCATAAATACAGTTTTCAACCTACGACACACAGTGAATGAGTTATCAGACTCAAGGGACTTATACAGAGTATTGTATGTTGTCCAGGGTCCATCAGGACAGAGGGGTTGGTCCTCGTACTATATTCGATTTACTTATGACTTCTCTAGTTTTTAGACAGGTGTTTCGTGGAAACACAGGGTCCGAATTTTGAGAAGTTATAGGTATTTGAATAAAGTAGAGAACCAGGTGTTGCAAGTATCGGGATTCTTCAATGTGATCGAAGATGCAGATACTTGTGTAGGGTATTCAGTTGATAGTAATGATTAAGAGAACTTGCTTCTCGTTCAGGTTGCTCATAAGTGGAAGTATTCCTAAATTGAGTAACGCTGATCGGCCTCTTTCCATTTAGTTGACAAGCACTGGAGACAGCTGCATGATTTGAATCTGGTTCAATTAAATCAGTGCCTCTGTTCCTATATTGGATATAGAACAGTTCGTATCTTAACGTTGTTAAGGTACGGGGAGTTGTCCGGCTTATGATTAAAACCAGACTCTGGATAACTCAAGGCACGTTTCTGTAATGGCTGTTTGTGGGTTGACCCAGGCTATGACGAGGGTTGATTTTCTACCATCTGGAAGATCAATAGTGATATTGTTCTAGACTCGCCACAGTTTTAATAAAAATGGATTTTTTTTCAGAAAACAGTAGTGGGAGTATGGTAGAACTGGAAGTGATTCCAGAACCACAAACGATTACTGAAGATTTGATAGGAACCTAAAGATTCAATCTGGATTGACATTCCATTGGCCACTCCGCAGATAAGGTGGGTGACCTCAGGCACCCGAGGGGTACTCCGGTAGCCTCAAGGACGGTGATAGGGAGGTTCTTGTTTACCCACACTTGCCATTGCTGTTGTTCCAGGCTGCGAGACCCGGCAGGAGGATGAGTATAGCGTCGTTCTGAACTGGCTTCAGAAGTGTATGTGTATATGACTCTGCCAGAGGGTTGTCGTAGTCAGTGGGAGCAGCGGAAGCATTGGTGGACAGGTGGCTTATGTCTATTTATAGACTAAAGCAGATATAGCGGAGATAGATCATCAATTTCTGATGTGACAGTCATAGGTTTGACTTCATCAGAATAGGGGATGGATCTGTTGAGAAGGTAGTAGGGTATGATGTCATGGTATTTGGATGACATACACAGAGTAGGAAAAGAAATTCCTATACTACGATCGGTTACACTTTGGTCGTCACACAGTGGTTTCTCCACATGGGACTTGGACATTATATCAGACATACTGGTTACTGGATCTATGGTTTTAGATCTAGATTTGGGTGGTTTCCCAATCAGGGTACTTAGACAGCATTCTAAGAGTATTTAGAATGGATGACTCCTGGCACGGTAGTGTACCTACAGGTAATGGAGTCACCCTCTCTAAAGGTGTCTTATAGACTAAAGGGGAGAGGGATATGCATGATTGGCAGATCACTTGCTCAGGCAATTGAGTCAATCATGAGATGTCAAGTACCACACCAGATGTTGTTCTTGCACTAGATGCAATAAGTTGACATTGATCCAATCCTGGAGAAACAGTCGGAAGCAGCTTTAGAGCATAAGTGGATGTTCTAGGGATATGATAACGACAGCCTCATTCGGGAGACAGTTATCATTCCAGGCTTCCAAGGTGACCTGGACGACAAGGAGGTTGTCAGAGTTATATTTTTCCTTCTGACGAGGGGCAGTATTTTGGACAGGTGGTCCAAGGCATTACTGAAGGAGGCATGGCGCAGGATACTGATTAAGTTCAATTGACAATACAGTCTAAGAAGTTTGGATTTGGAGTTTATTTATGAGCTAGGTCCCATCAGACATCCAGACATATTCTAAGACAGGTATTGCTCATTTCGGGAGATGGCTTTCTCCGCGAACTTGAGATATAGAGAGACATAGAAAGAAACATCACAGCGGATCCACTCACTGAGGCTATTCCTCGAACGCAATAGTTTCGCAAACGGGCTTTGTGAGACTGACTAGTAGAGGAGTTGGGTGTTCGGTATCACATAGGCTGTGAGTATGCGACATCGCAATAATTAGCCTTGAGTGCAAGTGGGAGATTGTTGGAGATAGTGCCCTCAGAGTCAATTATTGGATCACAGGCACGTGATTGCAATGATTGAGGGAGGACCTATCCCGGTAGGACAGTCTTACTAAAGATGATAGTATGCTATCTGGTTTACCTTTATCATCGTGTACTGCTTTAGGTGACATGACATGTCGCTATTACACATTGATAGAGCCCGTAGGATTCTTGCCTGACCACCAACAGTATGAGGGCGATCATATAAGTGGGAGCTGGGGTCTATAAGCACATCCTTAAAAGGTCCCTAGTCGTGGGAGTTTCGAGACAGGGCATCGATACTCCAGAGTAGACTAGTGTGTACATTCGAGACCCCGACGAGGGGCGGTGGCCGGTCTCACAAGCCACTGGTGTCAGTTGGTTCACCTAAGATGTATACAGGTGCTCATTGGGTTATGAGTATACCGGACATGACTCGCCGGGAACATGCTAGTTGGTCTTATACCTGACGTCAGATAGCAGTTCCCTGGTGACATGTGTACAGGTTAGTTCATCGACCTGGGGATCGTCATTTGTCTCGTGTGAGTTCCCACTGTACTTTGATTACTACCCTACCACGCTCAAAGGAGACGTGCAAACAGGTTTTAGTTGGGTACAGTCCCGAGCCACATGGAGGCAGTGAGCGGATCTTCAGGGGTTCGTCTCTCCCGGTATTGGGGGTGAGGTCGCGCTGTGTCTAGGAGAGCCATTACACGAAGCCCTCGGCCGAGGCAGGAGATTTACTGGTAGGTATTCCAGTAGTATCTCAGGGTGTTCTGGGCTACACTCCGACACGACTTGTACCGCTTTTGGGGGTCTGACTTTTACCAACCCCCTAGGCCTGCCATGCGATGCTCATAGACGAACGGACCGGACTATACGGATATTGTCACTGACAGGCTCAGTAGGGTGTCAGGATGAGTTCGCTCATCGACGTCCCTTTTAGTCAATAGCTGGTGGCCCGTCACGTATGGCTAATACCTCTGACGTGCTAGTGGTTAAATCCACAGCCATAGTATTGACGAGTCTTTAGAGTCCACCACACATATAGTTACTCATGTTTCGGGTGAAACGCTGTAGAGGCCGTATGGAGATATGGCAGGGTTCGATCAGATACGTTCGGTATTGCACGGATCTGGATCGGACAGATAATACTAGCCAGCTTTGGTTTAATCCGGATCCTAGTATAGTACAGTGTAGATTTTGTCTCATTGCATTTGTATTTCAGTTGAAATACAAATGCGGGTGTGTATACACAGTATCGGGGTTTTCCTGTAATTTATTACGGGACCAGTTTTCTGGAGTTGCCAGTTTGCTTTCCGTTTCGGCCATATTTCTTTGTATCCTTCATTGGCCGAAGATTGGTGGAGGAGGGCTTATTTGCATTTGTGCAAATAAGTATTTTGGAGGGTTGTCATTGCATATCCTTGCATCATGATGGTGCACCATCCATTGACCTCACTTGACTTTCTTTTTCCATGATGGCTTGACTTTTAGAGTCATGATTGTTGATGATGATGAAGGGTGATGGATGGTGGAGTGTTGGACTTTCCTTGTGATGATTTCTTCTCATAATCCCATTGGACTCTCACTTGCATTATGGTTCCCTCTCTCATTTTTCCACTCTCCCAATTTCATGAGCCATGGCCGGCCACATTTGGAGGAGGGGCTGCCCATTTTTCATGTGTGGGATTTTTAGTCTTTTGGCTTCACAAAAATCCCCATATGTTCCATCTCCAAAAGTTTATATCATTCCTCCAGTCAAAAGGGCAACTCTACAACCCCAAAATGAGACACAAGTTCTACACTACATTCTACAGCAAACCTTAGGCACGTCGGCTCGCAAACTTCGTGCCCGAGTTGCCTCGGACTAGAGGCGGGAGCCCGTAAAAGAAGCCGGCGACGTGGTGCCCTTCCGGCAAGGAGGTGGTGACCGGACAATCTGCGGGAGATCGGGGCGACGGCGAGAAGACCGGAGGACACGGATCGCTCGGTATATCTCTCTTCCCCATCTTGTAGTTAGCTAGGACTAGTTAATGGCACGATCCGGGTTTTAGTGCGCGGTGGTGCCGGTTTGTAAAATTAAAGTTAACCATCGCTTCTGCATTTGGCCTCGGGATGGAGGTCGGGGCGCCGCCGTGCACTTACACGACTGTCTTGAACTGCCCTTTGAACCTTAGGGTTTGGGGCAGTACGGCGTGCCACATGTGAGGCGTTGGCTTGACCCTTCTACGGCTGGACCGTTGGTACCGAGGCATGAAGTGGATGTTTTTAAACTTATTTCATGTGTTGAGCTGTTTCGGGAAAACTTGGGTGTTTCATTGTTCGATCGGAAAGTTTAACATTTTCTGTTTATCTTGAATGTGATACAATATTTGGAATTCACAAGTAGTTATGAGATAACTAATATGGATGTTATAAACATAGCAGTTTAGTCTCACTTGAACGGTTGCCACGGGATTTTGATGTGATCAAAAGTCCGTCGCAATAACGTTGCGTACGCGGATACTCGCCGGTAAACTTAATAGACAGCTACACCCCATAGCCCCGACCAAGTGACTGTAGGAGAACCCCGTCGCCGAAAGCATCCGTTCGGGTGCTCGCGGCAGCGGTGTTCTGCCTTGGTGCACTTCATCGACGGTATCGGGGGTGCGACCGTCTACTAAAGTTTGCGACGAGCATTCGTTCAGGATGTCGGGAATCTTGTTGAATTGCCCGACTTCATATTGAAAAGTGTTTTCGATAATGAGACTAAAATGCGGGGTTTATAATTGTTAGGCATGCGATGTCTAAGGAATTCATTTGGTTAGGCATGCGATGTCTATGCCAGTTGCGGATTCCAACTGTTGTAGTTTTACACTTTCTTTTCTGCGACCGTAAGTATAATATGTGATATCGCCGGTTTCGTTGCTATATGTCAACGACAATTGGGATGGGCATATTTACTAACGTTGATGACATGTGATGTTATGTGTTGCTGGATATGTTATATTGGATCGTCGTGTTTGAATAGCCGGGGTTTTTTTATGTGAGATGAGTGTTTTTCATTTTCATTCATGTAAAAACTTGTATGTAATATTCTTTTATTAGGGCGCTTCAAGGTTGCGGAAGATGTCACCGTTGATGTATATTATTTTCTTTTCCGCATTAGGATAGATCCAAGGAGGGGAGCACAAGTAACCGGCTTCTAGGGTCCAGTGGGAGACCATCTCGAGGAGTCGAGTTCGGGTCTCCTAACCCTAGAATTGGTAGGGTTGCTTGCCGCTCTCGTAGGGGTCTAGGGGTGTGGGATTGGCTATTCATCACGACCATAGAATCCATATTTTATACTGGCTCGTATTAAAACAAGGACGTCCTAGTATATCCAATATTTCATATGATATTTTCTGCTGCGTTATCTGTGATGTGATCATGTGATATGTTCAGATAGATATTGTATATAGTATATATGATATATTATATAGACGTTGCTTATGTTTTACACCCGCGCTAGCCCTGCCTCGCTCTGGCGTTAGTTACCTAACCTAACGGTGCAGACGGGACATCGAGGCGAATGCGGATGGCATAAGCGTACGTTATATTTATCTGTGATGTTTAGGTGGACTTAAATGATGGGAATTCATTAATGTGATTAATGAAAGAAAATAAACCTAAAAGATGTTGTGGAATTGAATTTCTTAAAAACAAGTAGCTACATTTCTTGCTTTGCATCGCGGTGTTCCTTGTAGAACATCCTGCACCTTATTCGATAAGGAAAGGGCCGAGATCCCTTCACCGGGAGTGACCCCTTTAGCAATAACTGGCAGATGCTACAGCCCTCGGTTTGTTTTTTGATTGCTTCTATAGTTTTTGCTTTGCACAGTGGTATATATGATATATCCTGCATCTTATTCGATGAGGAAAGGGCCGACGATCCCTTCACCAGAAGTGACCCCTTTAGCAAAACTAGAAAAGCCTAAAAAACACTCCATTTAAAAACCATTTGATTCCGCAACGAGATCAAGTTCAAAGCGTTAAAGGTTTTCTTAAAAAACATCCGCAACCCTCCGTCATTTTAGGAAGTAGAGTACTTAGTATTCGTGCTGTGTTTGTTGACCATAGTCAAGGCACAGTGTACGGTAGCTAAGTGATGTCTTCCTACACCGCATATGATGCGATTAGTTAGGACAGTCGCGTGACTTTGTTGACCTTAGTTAAGGGTCATGTGGGTGGGTCTAATTAATCACGAAATGACGGGTAGAACTTGACTAGTGCTTATGATTTGTTGACCATAGTTAAGGTCATAAGTGCTAGGGGTAAAAACCATTATCGGGAGTTTCAAGTGTTGAAATTTGCAATGAGATTGCATACCTGCTATATGATAGTTGGATCCCGATACCCACTGCGAGTAATTGTTACTCCTGGGAGAGTTTTGCACTTTACAATTAGCCGATCAAGTAGGTGTCTAGAAAGGTGTCAACGGGGTTACGCCTATGGGAAAACGAGGTTTATTGTAATTAGGTCCGTGCGAAAGCACGGGGAACCTCCCTCAAAGTACCGACACTGGCCTGGCTGAAAGATTGGCAAACTTATAGAGTGTAATTAATCCCGGCTAGTCTTTCCTTTTAGGGTTTGAAGGAAGATTTGATAAAAACAGTGGGAGCCATCCTGATTAGATAAAATAAATAACCAATCTAATCTTGCAAGGGCGCACGCAGAGTGTTTTCTTCTCTCTCTCTCCAGGTAGCGACCATATCACGCCTTAATCAAGATAATAATATGGATGTATTGACCGAACCCGCTTGTTATACTGAGCTGGGGAATGTTGGTCCCGCTCCAACTTATAATTGTTATAAGACAAAGTAGGAAATAGGGGAATACCAGAATTCCTATGCCGCCCAAACAAAGAAAGTGCATATGATGCATCTCGTTCGGGTGTGTTCATTATAAAAGACTGTTTCTCAGTGTCCTCTACGTCCTAGGTATTAGATACCGGATCAGGATCCCGCAAATGTAATCCGTTACATGGGCCATAGAAAGGTAGAGAACTGAGAACGGGTGATAAGTTTCATGAGACAGAAAACGGGGCAAGTGTTGCAGCCAAGTCTGTTGGTCACTGTCACCCTGTATTACTAGTACATTGATTCTGAATGAATGTTATTAGATACCGAACCTGATATACAAAATCATATCAGTCTCTTTATTAGTAAAGAAGGATATAATTTTGTATTGTTGGATATTGTTTTGAACATTTCCTATATCAAAAGTTGATCGGATCAGGCACGTTATCTAAAAGCATTGACATTCTAAATCAAACTACAGTTCCTAGTATACAGAACACACACAAGAGGGAGAGTTCAGAAATGAATGGATCCTTCTTGAGGTATTATAGACTAGGTCATATCAATGTGACCCGACTAGCTTAAGTTACATTTAAGATGCATATTTAAATCAGTTTGAATTTACATCTTGTGAAACTTGCCAGTCATGTCAGAGAGATAAGATGACCATAGCTCTGTTTACTGGAAACAGAGAAAGAGTTAGTGAACACTTGGGATGATACATGTTGATGTATGTAGATTCCCTGTCTACACATGCCAGGACCGGTTCTTTGTACTTCATTACATTCTATGATGATCTCTCAAGATTCAGCCATATGTTCCTGTTGAAACATAAGTCCGAAGCTTATGAGATATTCATAGAATATAAGTTAGAAGTAGAGAACCAAAAACCGGGTATAAGTATTATGTCCTATGATAAGATCATGGAGGAGAATACTTGTGCATAGAATTCCTGGACTATTCTAAAGGAGAATGAGATTCTCTCTCGGTGTTACTCCTCTGATTATACCACAACACAATGGTGTATCGGGGTGGAGCAATCGCACCATATTAGATATGGTGTGCTCTATGATGAGTACTACTGAGTTACCTGTTTCCTTTTGGGGTTATGCACTTGAGAAGCTGCATACCTATTGAATTGGGTTCGAATCAAATAAATGCCTACCACTCCATATAAGATATGGTATGGGAAGAGCCTATCTCTTAAGTAAGTTAAGATTTTGGATTGTCCGGCCTATGTCAAAAGCAAAATCCGGACAAGATCGAGGCAAGGTCAGTTCTGTAGAACTGGAAAGGTTCCAGCTATACAAAACTGCAGCTGATTTGACAGAACCAAAGGATTCAATAGTTCCCAACGAACCTCGGCCTCTCCGCCGATCTAGCAGGGTTCCTCACCTGCCTGAGAGATACTATGGTTTCTCGATGACAGTGGGAGCGAGGATGCATCATGAGATGATGACCTAACTAGTTTCGAGCAGGCCATCGAGAGTAGGGACTTTGTAAGAATGGCTGGATTCTTAGCGATCTGAGATGGAATCCATGTACACCAACAAAGTATGGACTTTGGTTGCTATATCTGAAGGGTTAAATCCCCATCAGGAGCAAGTATATCTTGAGAAGATTACTTGGTGTAGATGGAAAAGTTGAGACTTTCAAAGCTAGACTTGTTAAAGGTTTTCGTCATCGACCAGGCGTGGAAAATGATGAAACCTTTTCCAGTGGCTATGCTTAAGTCCATCCGAATCCAACTTGCCATTGCTACATACCATGAATACGATATCTGGTGGTGGGTGTCATGACTGCTTTTCTAAATATAGATTTAGAAGAGAACGACTGTAAGTACACAGCCAGAGGGCTTCGTAAACAGTGGGAGCAGCGGAAACGTGTACAAGTTGCTTTACAGAATAAAGCAGACATCACGGAGTTGGAACATCTGTTTTGATGTGTTAGTCAAAGTGTTTGACTTCATCAAAATGGTAGATGAACCTTGTATATACAAAACGGTAGTAGAGAGTAAGGTGATCATCCTCGTATTGTACGTGGACAACATACTCTTGATAGGAAAAGAGTTTCCTATACTACACACGGTCAATCTCCTCATATCACATGGATTCTCCATATAGGATCAAAGTGATACCTCCTAAATCCTGGGTTTTGGATCTATGAGATAGATCTAAATGGATGTTAGGATTCTTACTAGTTGTAGTGAGATGGTATCAATCGATCCTGGAGAGAATCATTGGAAAGGTTCCAGGGTGATAAGGACGACTGAATGTCAGTCGCAGGCATTGTCTTTACCCTCAGTGGAGGGACGGTATGTTGGAAGTGTTCCAAGCTAGATACCGTGACAGACTAGACGATAAAGGCTGGTAACATCACTATTAAAGATACGACCAAAGAGGATGTTTGGGTGTATATTGGTTCATGAGATGAACTAGGTTCCTACCATTGTATGATAATGGAAGTGTGGCTTTGTCCCAGGAACCCTGGTCCCATCAGTGACCCAGACATATTCTGAGGCAGCATCACCTGATCATGGAGATAGTTGATCTCCAGGTGATCGAGGTTAGGAGAGCAGACTCAGAGGACAACACGGAGGATCCACTCACAAAGGCCTATTCCCAAAGAGAGACTTTTATGGGATGGTTGAGTATGTGATACTGCAACCACTGCTACAGATGGCCCTAGTGCAAGTGGGAGATTGTTAGTTATATGTATGCCCTAGAGGCCATTACTATACATAGGATGTATATTGTAGTGGATGCTGGGACATATATAGGTAGGACTTTATTGCTCGACATGATAGTACGCTATTTGGTTGCTCTTTATCTTAACATGTATACTTGCAGTCTCTCTATTACATGTTGATAAAGCCCTTAGGATGTGTGCTCGACTTCCAGGACTATGATGTAGATCATACTAGTGGGGCCTGGGTTGTCCATGAGTACATCCTTCAATGTTCCTAGTCGTGGGAATATCGAGACGGGGCATCGATATTCCAGAGTAGACTAGCGTATATCTTCTCGACCCATGTGATGGGTGATGGATGATCCCATATCTATTGGTGTTTGACATCAGAGATGGTATGCGGGTGCTCAGTGGTGACTGGGTACACTGAACGGACTCGCCGAGAACTCCCAAATGGTATTATACCTCACGTCAGATGGCAGTTCTCTGGTGACACTGGTACAGCTTAGTCTGTTGACCCGAGATCGTCATAGAGTCTTGTGTGTCTCCCACTGTGCTTTGATTTCCACCCTACCACCGCTCTACTGAGTTGTGCAAACAGGTGGTTTTTGGGTACAGTCCCGATTCACATGGAGGCAATGAGCGATAGGAGGGGATTCGTCTCTCCCGGTATTGGGGGTTGATGTTGCGCTATGCTCGACTGGCCATAACTGGAAATCCCTGGCCATGGTTGCAGTGATCTACTGGTAAGTGTTATCAGTAGTTTCATGCTATGTTATGGACCTTACGTCGGCATGACTTATCAAGCTACTGGGGTCTGACGTTTACCACCCCTAGACGAGATATGCGACATATCAGACGAACAGACCGGACTGTACGGTAAGTGTTGCTGGTTGGATTCACAGGAGTGTGAGCGGGCTTGCTTGTTGATCTTCTGATCGCTCAATACCCGGGTGGCCGTTACGTTTAGCAGACCGCTTGCGGCTTGTGGGTGTTTGATATGATCATCACCTGCTGCCGGCGTATTGGCGAGTCTTTAGAGTCCTACACAGAGGTTTCCTGGCTCAAGCGAAACGAAATAGGAGCGCATATGAGATATGTGCGGGACCGAGAATAATACCAGTATGTGATACTGAATTCTATTTGTAAGTCGATGTAGTACACCCCAGTACTTATGGGGAGGCGGAATTTTCAAAAACGATCAAGTTTAAAGAACGAACATCGACTAACCGCTTGAATCGAAGCTAAACAAATAATAACCGAACACATAGCTATACTAAACTATAGTGTTAAGGGATTATACCTAACGAAACTAGTCCTTCGTCTTTGTGTCCTCCTTTGTTCTCCTCGACCTTCTCTAGGTAGTAGACGATCCACCCGAGAGCAAAACACCAAGCTACACCTCTCACTTGAGGTAACTAATCAACTTTGATTGCTAATCAAAGATGAAAGGATGATATAGAGTGAAGGTAATGGATGCTTAAGTCTAACTAAACCTTTGATCTCAACACATGAGGATTAAGGATTAGTATCTTGAAGATGAGAGCTTGAGGAGAGAGAATATGAGATAAGATAATGAGAAGAGAGAGAGTGTATCATAATATATTATGAAGCATTCTTATTTAAGAATAATGAATAAAAGAAATGAATAAGCATGCTTCATAAAATATCTAGTGGTGATTCATTAGCATGAGTCATTAAGCAATAAATGTGCATTAATGAAATGAATGAATCATCACCATGACTCACAACCTCATCCAAAGTAACCTCCTTAGTCACATCTTCTAGAAGCTTCTCGTATAATTACGAGAACGCCCCTCCAATCCGCAAAAATACGGAAAAACTTTAGACTGTAAAAATCCAATAACCGGATACCAGTAACTGGCTTAAACCAAAGCCGACTGGTAAAAACTGTCCGAAAGTCGTACGCGCGTAAACGCACGTATGCGTCCGAACCCTTTGTCGCAAAACCATGCAACCTCTATATCGTTTCGCCTGGAGTAGGAAACTCTCTGTGTGGGACTCTAGAGACTCGACTACTACGCTGGCAGTGGGTTTAACCACAGACCGCAAGCGGTACTAGCTGTACGTAACGGTCCCCAGGTAGTTGTCGATAAGAAGGCCGATGAGAAAACCCATCCGAACTCCTACTGAGTCTGATGTGACAATCTCCATACAGTCCGGTCCGTTCGTCCAAGACTATCGCATATCGGGCCTAGGGGGGCGGCAAGCGTCAGTCCCCTAATAGCGGTATAAGTCGTGTCGGAGGGAAGCCCATTACACCCTGAGAAACTACTGGAACCTACCAGCAAATCTCGCTTGCCCTGGCCAGGGACTTTGCGTAATGGCTCTCTGACACAGCACGATATCTTCTCCCAATACCGGGAGGGACGAATCCTGTCTAACCGCCACTGCCTCCAAGTGCTCGGGACTGCACCCAACTGCTACCTGTTTGCACGACTCCTTTGAGCCGTGGTGGGGTAGCAATCTAAGAACAGTGGGACACACTCGAGGCGAAGTAGCAGTGTCAAGTCTGCGGACTACGCTGTACTCATGTCACCTGGGAACTGTTCACTGACGACTGGTATCAAACCAACCAACAGTTCCCTGTGAGTCCTGTCCGGTGTACCCGTAACCTAACGAGCACCTGTATACTATCTCCAGTACGACGTACTGACGGCTGTGGGACAGACCATCTCCCCAACTGGGATGAGAAGCGTACACACTAGTCTACTCCGGAGTATCGATGCTCTGTCTCGATAATCCAACGACCAGGGACCTGAATGAGGATGTGCTTGTAGACTACCCAGCCCCCACTAGTGTGACTGCCATCACAACGCTGGTAGACAAGCAAGATCCTAAGAGCTCTATCAATACGTACACTCACATATTAAGATAGAAAAACCAAGTAGCATACTACCATGTTTAGCAAGACTGTTATATACATGTGAATATCCCAAGCTTCCATTAAGTAATATACAAGCTAGTATGATACAGTAATGGCCTTCTAGGGCATACTAACAATCTCCCACTTGCACTAGGGCCATGTACTGGCATATCGTAGACCAATGATCTCGAGTAGCCTCTCGAACTGAATCTGAGGAAGGGCCTTCGTGAATGGATCAGCAATGTTCTCTTCTGAAGCAACTCTCCGAACCTCGATCTCCTGACGATCAATGATCTCCCTGATCAGGTGATACCGCCTCAAGATGTGTCTGGACTTCTGATGGGACCTTGGTTCCTTTGCTAAAGCTATAGCTCCGTTGTTGTCGCAATACAGAGGTATTGGATCAACTATGGTAGGAACAACCTGAAGTTCTGTTAGGAACTTCTTCATCCAGACTGCTTCTTTTGCGGCATCGCAAGCAGCTATATACTCCCCTTCCATCGTCGAGTCTGCAACGGTGTCCTGCTTGGAGCTCTTCCAGCACACCGCCCCTCCATTGAGGGTAAAGACATAACCCGACATGGACTTGGAATCGTCCTTATCACTCTGGAAGCCGGAATCAGCAAAGGCCTCCAACCTGAGGTCTTTTCCGCCGTAAACCAAGAACATCTCCTTAGTCCTCCTCAGGTACTTGAGAATGTTCTTTACTGCTATCCAGTGTTTCTCCCCTGGGTCTGACTGATACCGGCTTACCACGCTCAGTGCGTAAGCTACATCTGGTCTGGTACACAACATCGCATACATTATAGAGCCTACCGCAGAAGCGTAGGGTATAATAGACATGCGTTCCCTTTCCAAATCAGTCTTGGGAGACATCTCTTTGGAGAGGGTGATTCCGTGACAAGCCGGTAGATTACCGCGCTTAGAATCTTCTATACTGAATCTTTTCAGTATAGTGTCGATATACCTGGACTGCGAAAGTCCCAACATCCTCTTGGATCTATCACGATAGATCCGGATCCCCAGAATGTAAGAGGCATCACCCAGGTCTTTCATGGAGAACCTGTGTGACAAGAATCCTTTGACAGATTGTAGCATAGGAATGTCATTTCCTATCAATAGAATGTCATCCACGTACAAGACGAGGAATACGACACTTCTGGCCACAACTTTACTATATATGCACGGCTCATCTGGATTTTTGATAAAGTCATATTCTTTGACTGTCTCATCAAAACAGATGTTCCAACTCCGCGATGCCTGCTTTAGTCCATAAATGGACTTAAGCAGCTTGCATACTTTCCCGCTGCTCCCACTCTGATTGAAACCCTCTGGTTGATCCATATAGACGCTCTCTTCTAAATTTCCATTCAGAAAAGCCGTCTTTACGTCCATCTGCCAGATTTCATAATCATGGAAGGCAGTAATAGCAAGAAGGACCCGAATGGATTTGAGCATAGCCACTGGAGAAAAGGTTTCGTCATAGTCCAAACCAGGTCTTTGACGAAAACCCTTTGCAACAAGTCTAGCCTTATAGGTTTCCACCTGTCCATCTACACCAATCTTTTTCTTGAAGATCCATTTGCATCCTATGGGTTTTACCCCATCTGGAGCAAAGTCCAAAGTCCATACTTTGTTGGTGTACATGGACTCCATTTCGGTTCGCATTGCATCTAGCCATCGTACCGAGTCGCCGCTCTGGATGGCCTGCTGGAAGTCAGTAGGTTCATCATCATCTATGATGCAATCCTCTCTATCCCCGTCTATGAGAAAACCGTAGTATCTTTCAGGCGGATGAGACGGCCTACTACTCCTGCGGAGGGGTGCGGGAATGTTCTGTTCTTCTTGAACCTCTGGTTCTACCAAACTTTCAGTAGCAGTTTGTGGTTCTGGAATTTCTTCCAGTTCTATTTCGCTCCCACTCTTCTGATTTTCCAAAAATTCAGTTTCTAAGAAGCGGGCATAACGAGAAACAAAAACCTTTTGTTCCTCTGCGTAATAGAAGCAATATCCATGAGAGTTCTTTGGATATCCCACAAACTTACACTCTACTGAGCGTGCCTCGAGCTTGTCCGGATGCTGCTTTTTTACAAAAGCTGGACATCCCCACGTCTTCAGGTACTGAAGATAGGGTTTCTTCCCACTCCACATCTGATATGGTGTGGTAGGCACAGTTTTGGTTGGAACTCTGTTCAAAAGATGTATCGCTGATTCTAGCGCATACCCCCAGAAAGATCGCGGTAACTCAGCATTACTCATCATGGATCGTACCATATCCAATAGGGTTCGATTCCGTCTCTCCGATACACCGTTGTGCTGTGGAGTGTATGGAGGAGTAAGCTGAGAGAGAATTCCTTTCTCTTTTAGGTAACCTAGGAACTCGGCACTTAAGTATTTCTCCACCTCGATCAGATCTTAGTGTCTTAATACTTTTGCCTGTTTGGTTTTCCGCTTCATTCTTGAATTCCAGGAATTTCTCAAAGGCCTCTGATTTATGCTTCATTAAGAAAACATATCCATACCTAGAGAAATCATCTGTAAAAGTAATGAAGTAGGAATAACCACCTCTCGCATGTGTAGACATTGGACCGCATACATCGCTGTGCATGAGTCCTAAGAGCTCGCTCGCTCTTACTCCTTGTCCAGTAAATGGAGTCTTTGTCATCTTTCCTTTGAGACAGGATTGACAAGTGTCATAAGATTGATATTCGAACGAGTCCAAATATCCTTCTCTATGCAACTTAGTCAACCTTCTCTCATTGATGTGACCCAGTCTACAATGCCATAAGAAAGCTTTATTCAAATCTGGAGACTTTCTTTTTAGTGTGTTCTGGACATTGAAAATTTGGAGTTGGTTTAAAACATATATGCCGTTATTTAATGTACCGGACCCAATCAAACCATGATTAAGGTGGATGTTGACAACATCTCTTACAAACGTGAAATCATAACCTTTATTTGATAACAAGGAAACTGATATGATATTACACGTTAAGCTGGGTACAAAATAACAGTTATGTAAAACCAAAATGTGTCCACTCGTCAATCCTAGGTGATAATCCCCGACGGACGCAGCTCCCACGCTAGCTCCGTTAGCAACCCTGAGGATCATATCACCTTCCTTCAGCACTCTACGGTTTCTCAGTGCCTGCAATGAATTGCAAATATGAGATCCTGATCCGGTATCCAATACCCAGGAAGTAGAGTTGATCGACAGACAATTCTCAATTACAAACACACCTGAAGTCGAAGCCACAGCTTGCTTCGGTTCCTGGTTCTTGGCGTTCCACGCCTTGCAATCCTTCTTCCAGTGCCCTTTCCTGTGACAATGGAAGCACTCATCCTGGCCAACTATCGGTACTGCTTTCTTTTTCTTTCCCTTCCCTCCCACCTTACTAACACCTCCTCTAGGTCTGGGTGCGGCCTTCTTCTTCCTTCCTTTGGCCCTAGCCTTGGACCCGGAAGAAGATGAACCGCCAACAAACATAGCGGGTGTTTCCCTTGCCTTCTGCAAGGTGCCCTCCGCACTCCTTAACATGTTCAGGAGTTCCGCAAGTTCAACTTCTTTTCCTTGAAGATTGAAGTTGAGGATAAACTGGGCGTAGGTGGGAGGAAGGGACTGGAGAACAAGGTCTGTATAGAGCTCATTATCCAAAGTCGTCCCAAGGTCTGCGAGCTCTTCTATATAGCCAATCATCTGTAGGACATGTTCACCTACCGATGACCCGACAGCCAACCTCGCTCGAAACAATTTCTTAGAGGTCTCGTATCTTGCTATACGAGATTGCTCTCCATAAAGTTCTTTTGTATGGAGAAATATGCCATCTAAGGACATATCCTCGTGCCTCCTCTGATGTTCATTGTTCATCGAGGCAAGCACGATGCACTTGGCTCTCGCGCAATCTAAATCCCAGGTTTTGCGGATTTCCTTATCCGCATTGCTGGATTTGGGACCAGGGACAGTAGGTGCCGTAGCGGTGAGGACGTACCCCAGTTTGTCATAGGTCAAAGCCATCTTGACATTCCGCAGCCAATCTTTATAGTTTGGCCCCGTCAGTATATTTTTCTCTAAAAGTAACTTAAGTCCAGTCATTTTCAGGGTCGCTGCAATTAGGAGAGAGAGAAGAAAACTCTTTAGCATGATGCTCTTGCAAGTTTAGAGTGGTTTTTAATTTATCTAAACTGGATGGCTCCCACTGTTTCTCGAATCCTTCCTCAAACCATAAAAGAAGAATTAGCCAAGACTATTCTCACCGTACAATACTTGCTTAACCGTTCAGCCAGGCCGGTGTCGATACTTCGAGGGAGGTTTTCCAACGCTTTCGCGAAGTTCCTTAATTAAATAACCTCTTTTCTCTGGGGGCTTAACCCCGCTGACACTTTTCTGGACACCTACTAGGTTTATAGCATTGATCGTTAAGTGACGAATATCCTGATAAGTATCATATACTCACAGTAGGATCGGGATCCAAATATCATCGTATGATAATGTTGAAGGAATCCTACCAACATTCATCAAACTCCAAATGGTATGCATCTCTTTGCAAATTTCAGTTTCTTTAGAAATTCCCGATATAAGTTTTTGCCCCATGCTCTTATGACCTTGACGTATGCCAACAAATCATAAGTCACATGTCAAGTTCTGCCCATCATTATCTTGTTAATTTGAACCCACCCGTATATACCCTTGACGTATGCCAACAAGGTAATGCGACTGTCCCAAACCAACACATCTATCTATGCAACAAATGAATACCCCAGCAGCTACCAAACACTATGCCTTGACGTATGCCAACAAGCATAGCTTGAATACTACTGACCATCCATAAGAAATGACGGAGGGCTACGACTGGTTTTGGCTAAACCGTGAACGTAGTGAACTTGATATAACCGAAGGAACCTGATAGCTTTTAAAAGGAGTGGTTAAGGCTCTGCATTTAAAAATATCTGTTTTTAAAAATAACCGAGTGGTTTCTTTTAAATTGTTCTAACGATTTAAACTTTGGTTTGTTTTACTTTGCATTATAGATAATGCGTCCCATCATTAACCTATCATTGCAGAAAACAACGAAAATACAACGTCCTCTTATGCCATCCGCATTCGCCACGGGGTCCCGTCATCACCCGTTAGGTTACTTAACTAACGACAGAGCGGGGGCTGGGCTAGCGCGGGTGTAAAACATAAGTGGCGTCTAAATAGCTATCATAAATATAGATATTTTACATTCGTCTGACGCAATGATATTCATTCCAGAACACAGATAAACAATATTGGATTTGCAAGCAATCTGTATTTCTTTTGAGCCTGCAAGAAAAGACAGATTACACAGTTGTGATGAATAGCCGTTACCCCACCCTCGACCCCTACGGGTACGGCAAACTACCCACCCGGCAGTCTGTGTACCCCACCTTGGGTCAGTCCTAGGAGCAAAAATAGTAAAATGAAATAATACAACGGTGGCTACGACCGCAACCTGGAAGTGCCCCGTAAAAATAATATTACAACAAATTACATTTACAACAAATGAATTAAACAATAACCCATTGCTAACCCCGGCTATACACCACAACAGTTCAATACAGTTTATATGCACAAACAGATATAACCATTCCAGAAATGTGCAACCCCCTGCCAACCGACATACTAGCAGTTAGGGGAGGTTTACGAACACATTAAACAATCACAGATATAATCCAATATGCAAATACTGTAAAATTTCGATCGACTAAACAACATCAATATTGCTCCAAAATCTTCTCTGTTAAACAGTAACCTGAGCAAATATTAAATATTCCAGAAAACCCCAAATATCACAGGGGACCCACACAAGAAAGATGAGTCCATGACTCGGCCAAAGCGCCGCGGAAGGGCGGCGGATCCCACCGATCCGCCGCGCTTCCGCGGCCGAGTTGCCGATTCATGGGCTCGAATTTCTTGGGTGTTCTCCTGGACTCCTTTCTAGCTTTCTGAGCACACCTGAAAAATTTTTGGACTTCATTTTAAGTTCGACAGAAACTGAAAATATTTAGGGTTTTCCGGCTTCGATTTTTCGTTCAAAATTCGTACAAATTTGCAATTAAGTTATTTATTGTTTAGCGAGGCTCTGATACCACTGTAAGTCGATGTAGTACACCCCAGTACTTATGGGGAGGCGGAATTTTCAAAAACGATCAAGTTTAAAGAACGAACATCGACTAACCGCTTGAATCGAAGCTAAACAAATAATAACCGAACACATAGCTATACTAAACTATAGTGTTAAGGGATTATACCTAACGAAACTAGTCCTTCGTCTTTGTGTCCTCCTTTGTTCTCCTCGACCTTCTCTAGGTAGTAGACGATCCACCCGAGAGCAAAACACCAAGCTATACCTCTCACTTGAGGTAACTAATCAACTTTGATTGCTAATCAAAGATGAAAGGATGATATAGAGTGAAGGTAATGGATGCTTAAGTCTAACTAAACCTTTGATCTCAACACATGAGGATTAAGGATTAGTATCTTGAAGATGAGAGCTTGAGGAGAGAGAATATGAGATAAGATAATGAGAAGAGAGAGAGTGTATCATAATATATTATGAAGCATTCTTATTTAAGAATAATGAATAAAAGAAATGAATAAGCATGCTTCATAAAATATCTAGTGGTGATTCATTAGCATGAGTCATTAAGCAATAAATGTGCATTAATGAAATGAATGAATCATCACCATGACTCACAACCTCATCCAAAGTAACCTCCTTAGTCACATCTTCTAGAAGCTTCTCGTATAATTACGAGAACGCCCCTCCAATCCGCAAAAATACGGAAAAACTTTAGACTGTAAAAATCCAATAACCGGATACCAGTAACTGGCTTAAACCAAAGCCGACTGGTAAAAACTGTCCGAAAGTCGTACGCGCGTAAACGCACGTATGCGTCCGAACCCTTTGTCGCAAAACCATGCAACCTCTATATCGTTTCGCCTGGAGTAGGAAACTCTCTGTGTGGGACTCTAGAGACTCGACTACTACGCTGGCAGTGGGTTTAACCACAGACCGCAAGCGGTACTAGCTGTACGTAACGGTCCCCAGGTAGTTGTCGATAAGAAGGCCGATGAGAAAACCCATCCGAACTCCTACTGAGTCTGATGTGACAATCTCCATACAGTCCGGTCCGTTCGTCCAAGACTATCGCATATCGGGCCTAGGGGGGCGGCAAGCGTCAGTCCCCTAATAGCGGTATAAGTCGTGTCGGAGGGAAGCCCATTACACCCTGAGAAACTACTGGAACCTACCAGCAAATCTCGCTTGCCCTGGCCAGGGACTTTGCGTAATGGCTCTCTGACACAGCACGATATCTTCTCCCAATACCGGGAGGGACGAATCCTGTCTAACCGCCACTGCCTCCAAGTGCTCGGGACTGCACCCAACTGCTACCTGTTTGCACGACTCCTTTGAGCCGTGGTGGGGTAGCAATCTAAGAACAGTGGGACACACTCGAGGCGAAGTAGCAGTGTCAAGTCTGCGGACTACGCTGTACTCATGTCACCTGGAAACTGTTCACTGACGACTGGTATCAAACCAACCAACAGTTCCCTGTGAGTCCTGTCCGGTGTACCCGTAACCTAACGAGCACCTGTATACTATCTCCAGTACGACGTACTGACGGCTGTGGGACAGACCATCTCCCCAACTGGGATGAGAAGCGTACACACTAGTCTACTCCGGAGTATCGATGCTCTGTCTCGATAATCCAACGACCAGGGACCTGAATGAGGATGTGCTTGTAGACTACCCAGCCCCCACTAGTGTGACTGCCATCACAACGCTGGTAGACAAGCAAGATCCTAAGAGCTCTATCAATACGTACACTCACATATTAAGATAGAAAAACCAAGTAGCATACTACCATGTTTAGCAAGACTGTTATATACATGTGAATATCCCAAGCTTCCATTAAGTAATATACAAGCTAGTATGATACAGTAATGGCCTTCTAGGGCATACTAACACTATTCTCGCGATTTGTATCATTGGACGGTTATATAAGATATAGCCGGGTTACCGAATCAAGTGTTGATTCGATACATTGATACACTTGATATTAGTCGGTTATATGCAGTATGACCGGATCATTAAATCAAGTGTTGATTTAATGATTTAATGTATAATTATATATTTGATATATTGCTTTACATTAACTAGTATTGGTTCACTTAAGATTATTTTCTCACTACATTGTGCACATTGTATATATGATATATTTTTGTGCACTTGTTTGTATCATGTTTGATGATACATGCAAAATTGGGTGTGTGTATGCTTTGAACCATGTTTAGGTAAATGGTTAGGGTTTTAATTTATTCATTCATTTATTTATTTATTCATTTTGGCAAGAAATAAAATGGTGGCTTCTTTTGTTTTCTACTTGAAGCTTCATGAAGCTTTGACTATTTTGTTTCTTTCCTTAACCTAACCATTCACCTAAACCCTAGTTTATTCTCTACACTAGTTACACTCACCCATGGTTGCTAACATGATAAGAATCACTTGGATTATTATTTTAGAGAAGATAATTTATTTTCTTTCTTCTTCTTCATCTTCTTCTTCAAGAAAAGAAAAGCTTTCTTGAAAATTCCAAGTGATGAAATCAAGTGAGAAATCCAATTCTAAAGTGAACCCACTTCCTATTTCTTCATCCACTACCACTTGCCATGTAGTAGAGTGTGTTATCTTCACAAGTTCCATGACCTAGTGATGGTGGAGCTTGAGTTTGAGTCGCCTCGACGTAGATCATCTTCGGCATCGAAGTCAACGACCTAGCCCGCCCATTTTTCCGATGAAACCGACGCTAGAGTCCGGGATTCCGATGATCGCAGTGGAGGGACGTCAACACGGAGCTAGAGAAGTGGAGGACCGGATCTATAAAGGTTGTAGTCTCTTTCATTTAGCAATAAAGTTTTTTACTTGCTTGTTTCGCCTTTACCTCTAGTAACGATCTAGTTTAGGGTTCTTTGGCACATAGAAAATTTTGAATTGGACATGATTGATCAGTTGTAGAACCTCATGGGTGTTCCTAGGAACCCTACATTATGCAACTATAGACAATCCAAAAGCCGGTATTTTAAGAAGGTTCGGTCAACTTGGTCACTGAGTCATAGTTTAGGGTCGGTCAAAAGTCGCTGCCAAAGAGAAAGAGAAAAGAAATACTCTGCTTGCACTCTAACCTAGATCAGAATGGTTATCACTTTATCTAATTAGGAAACCTCCTACTGTAATCTCAAATTCTCCTCCAAACCTAAAAGAAGAATTAGTCGGGATCACCCGAAGAGTAAACTAACTCATCAGTGGGAATCGGGATCCAACTCTCATCGCATGATAACGTGATGGTATCCACTCATGTTCTCACACTCCAGAAGGTATGCTCAAGTTTTGCAAGTTTCCTGTATGTTTGAAACTCCCGATATAATTTTTATCCCATGCTCTTATAACCTTGACGTAGGCCAACAAATCATAAGCCACATGTTAAGTTCTACTCGTCGTTGTCCTGATTAATTTAGGTCATCGTACATGCCCTTGACGTAGGCCAACAAGGCTGTACGTCTGTCCTAAACTAATGCATCTATCTATGCAACAAACGAATACCCAGCAGCTACCAAACACTATGCCTTGACGTAGGCCAACAAACATAGCTTGAATACTACTGACCATCCATAAGAAATGACGGAGGATTACGGCTGGTTTTTGGCGAAAAACCTTTAACGTAATGAACTTGATCTCGTTGAAGGAACCTGATAGCTTTTTATAAAAATATAGCGGCGAAAACCTTTTGCTAAAGAAGTCACTCCCGGTGAAGGGATCTCGGCTCTTTCCTCGTGGAATGAGGTGCCGGATATTCCAACTGAATACCGCGATGCAAAGCAACTTGTAATCGACTATATTGAAGTTATTACCCTGACATAAACTTGTTAGGTTTACCTAGCACCCTATGTAGAGTTTGGAAGCATCACATGTCACAAAGTTTAAATTTTTATGGTACTAAGCAAGCATACAAAGGGATCGATCCTAGAAAATTAGGGTTTCAAAAGTTAAAGGCAGTAAAGACTAGGGTTTCGAGACTACAACCTTTGTAGCTCCCTTCGCTAGACTCTTTGGCCTCTTGGGTGTTGGAGGAAGGTCCTCTTGAAGTCTTCTCGCGTCCACGACGATCCACCTGAAGTTCCTAGTCCAAGCTCGCAACTTCACTTTTCAAGATGAGAAATGAAGAGAACACTCTAAACAAGTTGGCTAAACTTGTGTAGAATTATGTTGTGGTTATGATTCTCACTTCAAAAACCTTTCTTGATGTGTGTTTTGCTCACTAGAAGAAACTAGAGAGCAAAGGAAGAAGGAGGAGAAAGATGATGGCTTTTCTTTTGAAGAAGAGGAAAAATTAACCATTGAAAAGAAATGAAATATATCTATATATATTTTATTTCTTCTCATGTCAAACCATGGTTAGATGTTTGAGTTATTATTTAATTAGGGTTTAAAACATAGAAGGAAAGTTTAATCCAAGGTTAAGGGTAGGAGAGGATGGTTAGGTTAAAGAAGAATGTAGAAGCAAGTCAAGAATTATCCTTTCCTTTTCCAATTTGTTTTAAACAAAAAATCAAACAATAATCCATATATTTATCCATGGTGTGAGTCTTATATTGCCACCATTTTCCATGTGTAATCAACCATGATAGATGGTGTATGTATGTATGTATGCACATCCATATGTGCATGAAACTAAACGAAAGATAGCAGACATGCATGCATACATCCATCATCAACAAGAAAAGGTTTCAACTGAGAAAACTAATGGTTAAATGATAAATCAACACTTGATTTATCAATCCGGCCATATCATATATGACCTCACCAAAAGCAAGCCGCCCGATCAATGTTCAGTATCCTATACGCGCATTTTAATCGGGTCAATGCGCATATCGCATACGCACACCACAACGTTTCGCCTGGACTAGGTAACTCCTTTGTGGGACTCTAAGACTCGTCAATACGCCGGCAGTGGGTGATGATCATATCAAGCACCCCCAAGCCGCAAGCGGTCAGCCAAACGTAACGGCCACCCGGGTATTGAGCGATCAGAAGAAAACAAGCGAACCTGCTTGTCACGACCCGAAAGTACGGAACATGACCGACACTTAAACCACGAACGTCTCGAGGCGTACGTAATTTAAGTAAACCGAAAACCCAGAAATCCAAACCAAGAAAAGTAGTAGAGTGCAGGAAAAACCAACTTAAAGCAAGTAATTTCAATAGCATAAGCCGAATTATGCGGTTTTTAAAACATCAAAATTCACTGAAAATTTCGGCAGAGTCTCCTTTGTAAATACTGGCCCCCAAACGGGATACAACATGAATAGTATACAAAATCAAGAAAAAGGCATCCCCAAGCGGGAGCTAGCTCTTCGTCAATCGACGGTCACAACCACACAAGCAATAATATACAACGCCAACGGCGAGGATCAAAAACTCAAAAGGGAACTCAAAACCACCAGAAATATAACGAGCGACTCTAAGGTCGAAAGAATAAACAACACTGGTCTCTATCTCAATAGATACATGTTTGGTTGATGGAACATCTAGATACAACAGAATAATGATATACAAGATAAATAATGGGGGTATGATACAAGTAAACCCACCTACTAGTAAATCACCCGAATGAAACTGAGCCCGCAAGCCGTAATGAAACCTGTACGGCAAATCTGCAAGAAACTGGGGCACAACAGGGGTGAGTTGCCAACTCGTGAATAGAAAAACATCTACGCACAGAAATCGCATAAATAACGCAACCTAGGTCAATGATCATAATATATCCTCAAATATATGTATAACAGGCAGCCTATGACAATGTCTAGGGTAATATCTAACCCGAGTATAATTTCATGTGCCCGTGTCAGTGCCTCAGGTAGCAATATATCATATGAATGAGGTATGAATGCATGAAACAGAATACATGTAAATGAAGAAACTGCTTTCATAAATTAGTGAGATTTCCTTCGTATTTTTAAACTGAGGTATCATAATGAAATCAGCATCAACAGTGTCTAGCATCGACACAAAACATAAATCTCACTGTCTCGAAATATCAATGTCTCAATCTCAATATCTAGGGCGCCGTCAGTCCAGACCGGCCCCTACCATCATCTCAAGACCACGACGGTATCCTCCGGATATCCGACGCGTCGGGTAATATCACCGGTAGGTAGTGCTCCCCAGCCAGGCTCAACGTCAACACCACATTCCTCTTGCCCCGGGGTACCATACCGGGCCCACCATGTACCCGTGACGGTTCCTCCACTCCTCGACACGGATCTCCAAAACCACAGCAAACTTATGGTGGACGACACTTTACATCACTAGAAAACCGCAACATTTTATATTTTAAAAGATCATAAGTTGTAAATTTTGCGGCTTTCCCCGAAATCCAGAAATATCATAAATCTCAAGAAATCATCACAAGTGCATATGTCAATGATAAAGAACTAGGCATGAACAACTGATTAACAGTATGCACGAAGTGGTAGGTAATAACTACAATGTCTAATATGGCATATAAGGGAAGTACACTAATATCATATCAAAACTACCAGCTAACAATCTAAGTCAAGCAATTATATTCTCTAAAGTGTACGTGACATGGCAATTACCAATGAAGATGTGTGTGTGCCGGCAAGTAGGTGTACGTGGTACATACACATCATCGGTAATGGTGCTGGTGTCCTAACAACATGATATCAATAATGGAATATGCAGCAAAATAAATATGCGAGGCAGAGCGAACAACAATAATGTGCGGGAGCTGAATACTAGACACAACGATAACTAATCTGCAATAATCTAAAATAAGTCCTACGAACGGTGCCTTTTGAAATAACACGAATCATGGGGTTTTGAAAATAGGGTTACGGTGTTTTTATGAAAAGATACGTCGTTTTTGAAATATCCGTAGATTCCCTTGAGCTGTCTTTAAAAATGCCCACGATTCGTTAGTTTTTGAAATAGGTAAGAAGTCTAATCTAATCTAACAACTACACTAAACTATACGGCTGAACTAACAAGCTGAACTACAGGTAAGGAAACCGCCTATCATCTGAGTCGATACATATACATACCTGTATATGTATAGTCGGTGATCCCGCCTCAATAATATCATATCCGATACCATATCTATAATCAGGCATCCCAAGTCAAGAGTGCGGATCAATCATCAATATAGCTCGTACGTAAATCCGTCGTACGGCATCCCAATCTGGGTACGGGTCAATATCACATTCATCATACTATTCACCTGGTATCCTCTTTATCAAATATCATGATCGGGGTACTGATCTACGTCTAGTACCATACTGATACCGCCTACGTATGCATGGACGTGTGTGAAACACTACGTCAAGGACCCGCTACAACGTCATGTCGTATCTAAGATACGAACCCTGCTATATCACCGATCTCACGGCCTCAAATCAAATCTCATCGAGTCAGCTCAATCCCAAGTATCATCCTCAATCCGTATGTGAAAACATAGTCCCATACCCATGTGAACACATAACTATAAGGAATCCCAAAAGCACATATCAATAGGAATGTATGCAAGTATGTATGTGTGTGTAACACTACCCTAGGGTTCGCAACACTAAAGTAATCGAACACACCGATATCCATCCTAAGCATCGTTATTAATCCCAAATAACATATAATAATTGTTGGTGTGTATACGCATCCGTAAACACCACCACGGACTGCGGGGGTGTTATACGCCATCCACCCGACTTCTCCCCGTAGATATAAATCTACTCACCTGGTCCTCGCTAGCCGGTGCCGACGTCGCCACGCGCTTGCTTGTCGTCTCGAAGTCCACATGGGGGTACCTACATATCATAACGTACCATATCTCATTAAAATCCGACTCATGATCAAAACGACGCACGAATCCCACATAGGTCAAAACCTATGGTTGCTTTCACAAATCAACCCAAAAACCCTCGACGTCGGCGTACAACCGCCAAACCATCGAGAAAAACCCAAATACACTCATTTGCACATTCACGAACACTAATTTTAATATAAACTAGGTTAAAACTCACAAAAACGCCAATTTCACTCAAAAAGTCATTTTTCCGAAAATCTAGCAAGCACAATTCGCCGTTTTTGTACAAAACACGATGTTTAAATGAATGTAGCGGCCAATATATTTATTAAATATCTTAAATAAGTCATAAAAACCATTTCCATAATTTAAACTCATAAATTTGCATAATTTCCAAAATCCTAGTTTGCAAAATATCAAATTTAACACCCTTTAAAGCAAAATTCACAATTCATCAATTAAGCTTCGTTTTGCATGAACCAAACTCATTAAACCACTCATTATAATAGTTATAATGACATGGACACTTAATTATATTTTAATCTAAGCATTTGATAATTTTTCAAAAACTCTAGTTAGCAAAAACAAAACTTAATTAGACATTTCCATACAACAATATGAAATTTAACTACTAAATTACTTTCTACAAATTCTAAGATGGTAAGCTACCCATCACAACCATACACCAATTCACAACCATAATCCCATTGCTCAAAACCCTAACTTGAAATCAACCTCATTCTTGAATTTTTCAAACATGCAATTAGAACCAATCTAAAACCTAATTAAACACTTAATAAGCTAACATAAAGCAATTAAACAACAATTTCACTAAAGGGTTAAAATTTATACCTCCCAATTGAGTTCTAGCATGCAAATCCTAGCCTCCAAAAGTAGCTTCCATGCTCCTAGATCCATGCTAGATAGGCAAAAAATAATGGGTAGGAGTTGGATTTGGAAAAAGCTTTGAAATTGTATGGATTTTGAAGCTTTTTCTTGGATTTTTGAAGCAAAATAGTGTGGATTTTTTTTGGGGGGGGGGGGGAAAGGGCTGCTGTTGTGGGATCAAATTTCGGCCAGAAGTGGGTGAGGGGAGAGAGAGGGAGGTGAGGAAAATGCAAGGGAGGAAAGTCAAGGTCAAGATAAGGTCAAAGTCTAACTACTTTATCTATTTTCTAATCTTTTCTTTTATTTCATTTCATTTCTTTTTCCTTTGCAAACCAAGTGGGGAAAAAGTGAGGGCTGCTGAATTTGGCTAAGGGGAGGAGTAAGTGGGGGTGTGTGGGTGTGGGTACGGGTGTGGGGTGATGAAAAATGATAAATACAATACCCGAAGTATCCATTTACGCTAAAAAAAAGCCTTTTTTCTTCAATAATTTCTAAACCGTTTTGACAGATGATTTCGTTCCAAAAACCACATGATAAATTTTTATTTAATGTTTTATGATGCACAAAATTTGTTTCAACTCATTCCAATTTGTAATTTTCCCCAATTAAATGTATTAGTGACGGCTTAAAATAATAGTAAAATAATATTTTTTTTCAGAAAATTTGAAATTTCACCAGCGGCTCAATAAACACCAAATAATAGCAATTACATAGCTAGAATATGTATATTTAATTTTTATAATAAGATATTTGTATTTTGACTTTTTACAGAAAACCCCCTCATTTTACCGATTTTCCGAAATTTCACCGAAACGATTTTCAAAACGCTACAATCTTCCCCCTTAAAGAAATTCGGTCCCTGAATTTAAATTCAAACTCCCCCAATTACTAAAACATCTAAGAAAAACCATCAAGTCGTCGGGGCTCCGAAATTGTAAATACATAAAACAAATCGTAGCGCAGCGCATGCGCTTGAAAAATGAGTATATAACTCAAATCAAAACTCCTCCAAGCATCCCGCGATCATCGGAGTCGTGGAGAAGACATCAATGCCAAATCCAAATCAAAACCAATATGATATAACTCGAAACTATAAATGTAAATATCGAATCTATATCTGTAAGTATCTGAAGGAAATGCATGCCAAATCTCTTTAAGTCGCTGTGCAACGCGTATAACACTGCACAGTGGCGGACGTCTACCATAAGAAAATAACTATATACATATATACTTTTGTTTGAAATGTACGTTCCGCCGTTTTGGAAACAATTTAGAAGGGTATCCTTGTTTTAAACATTTCGTGTCATATCAGACACGTAGGTAAATACTGAGGCTATAGCTCGCTTTTTGGAAATCCCTTCAATAACTATCAATGCATGCAAAATGTATTCAGGTACTGTCCTCTGACTAGTCCTGCTCAGTACGAAAACACATAGCAATATCATAAAAACGTACTGCTCTATAAGAAATCAATCCCAAAATATGCACATGAATACTACGTGCGTCTGGTGCGCACGGAAATAAAAATCCATATATGTGCCATACAAATGCACAGAAACAAGATCTAAGTGCATCGGGTGTGCACAAAGCATCTGTCGTAGGCAACATGTGTGCCTGACAGCAAAATCAGGTGCATCTGACATGCACGAAAAATCTTGATTTAGTGCATCTGGTGTGCACCAAAATCGCATCTCAAGACATGCGCTCAACATGCGCGAAAATCTAAATCAGGTGCATCCATCGTGTACGAAATCATGAAATCCAATATCAAGCGCCGAACGTGCGCAAAATCACTCAGGTGCACAAGGTGCAAAAAACAAATATCGAGTATCACAATCGAAATCGAAGT
Organism: Agapanthus africanus; assembly: GCA_030015575.1. NCBI lineage: Eukaryota > Viridiplantae > Streptophyta > Magnoliopsida > Asparagales > Amaryllidaceae > Agapanthus > Agapanthus africanus. The sequence continues at coordinate 159,647,434 of JASDDO010000031.1, read as the reverse complement.
CCAGTGCATCTAAGTGCACAAAAGGCGTATCACTGCACTGCAAGCATATATAAACTATACAGAGTGCAGGAACCAAATCGTGTGCGTGCATATGCACAAAACCAACTCAACTGTTTAAAACCGTAAAATCACAAACATGTGAAACTAAAGAACGAAAACGATATCAAGTGCAACACTGTGCAAAGATCGTAAATCCTCAATCATCAAAATCAAATCATACGAATAAATCATCCAAAACATCGTAATCAATAATGGCGGAATAGTACTGCTCAAGCGCATCCTCTAAGAATCTCGGCAACTGTCCCGGTCACTAGTGGGACGTCTCGTCGATGATCATGAACTCTGTCCTGCTGGCGTGCGTAACCATGACCACTCCTGGGTCAAGGTCCTCACTGTGAATTACCAATCTTTCGGTCCATCGGCTCATCGGCCCTGTCAGGTGTGCTAACGGGGACGATTCCGTTCTGGCACTCCTCTGGTCATCTCTTGGTCAATCATCGCGACCACTCGTAAGACAGCATATCACTGGCGTCGGCCTCTGGCTCTCTGAATGTACGTGACACATCTGATCCTGGGTGCAAGTATCATTGCAGCAGTGTCCTGGAAGGAATCCTGCTCACGGTCTCTTCCATGTCTTGTCTCTGCCAACTGTCTGGAAGTCATTGTCCTTTCCTATATCTGCATCTTGCTCTGGAACGACTGCATACTCATCGCGACTCCTTCTGGAAGGTAAGTCCAAGTACCATGCCTCGGCATGCGCATCGCCTCTCTGATGTCGGCGGAGTGGAACGTCATCTCATCTAGATCTGGTGCGAACCTCTTACTCCGCTTTTCTCTAATGTCGTCTGCTTTGGACTCGTCTCGTCGCGGCTGCATGGACTGAGCTCCAACGGCTATCCTCGTATCTAGAGTCTCCCAAGAATGCATCTCACCAACTAGCATCCGAATTAAGTCGAGCCATCCGATCGAGTCGTCAAAACCTCATAATCCCCCAAGAGCTCAACCTCTTGGGCACAGTTTAATAGTATCGAGTACATACCACAGCATCGGTGGTCCAGCCGTAGAAGGGCAAACCCAAGCCTCACTAATGGCGCCGTAGAACTGCCGCAAACCCGAAGGTTCAAAGGCTTTCACACGGTCATTAAGTCGAGTTAGGGTTTCATTCTTCTAGAGGGACCATAGAATTGCCTGCATGTCTTTCCGACTACTTTAAACTTGGATAAATAGGTTTCTGACATTCGATCGTCTCTGTCGACTCCCAACGCCTCCGCGTGAAGTCGTCTCTAGCTGGAATCAATCTATCTGATGACCTCGCATCGGGGTAAGCGAACGAACCACCTGTCCTAGTCATTCATCATTGGGTGACTAGCGACCTTCTATCATCTATTCGTACAACTCGCCCTGCCATAGTTCCAACATATGGGGCGATATCTCGTCGCTCGCAGCAACAACTGGCTCGCTCGTCTGCACGCTGAACAGTGCCTCAATCATCAGGAGTAAGCAACACACCAACGGTCATCAAAATCTTGCTGGCCTCTGTCAGTGGCTCAATCCTCTAGTGTCGATCGGCACATCCGAGTAACCTCATAAAGGCGATCCGCCAAACACTCGCGGCGCGGAAACACAGTAAAAAGACACATCTCTGCAATCGTGTGTCGCCGGAATTTCGCCTTGGTCAGTCCTCGTTCGTGACGAGCTTGTGCTGACCGCAACTCTAGCCGTAGCTCTCCCTGCCGGTAACCGTAGCAGCAAAACTAAACTGATACCGATGAGGCTAGATCAGGAAGGAATATAATACTGAACAAGGAAATGTACATCCTAAGGCTTCATAAGTGGAGTGGCGTGTCGTAAATATGCCGCGGAACATACCAACGGTACGTCACTCTACTTTAGTCACCTATTCCATCAACCAAGGGTCATCCTACGCTCCGAAGGTTAAAACCTAACGCTCTGATACCAACTTTGTCACGACCCGAAAGTACGGAACATGACCGGCACTTAAACTACGAACGTCTCGAGGCGTACGTAATCTAAGTAAACCGAAAACCCAGAAATCCAAACCAAGAAAAGTAGTAGAGTGCAGGAAAAACCAACTTAAAGCAAGTAATTTCAATAGCATAAGCCGAATTATGCGGTTTTTAAAACATCAAAATTCACTGAAAATTTCGGCAGAATCTCCTTTGTAAATACTGGCCCCCAAACGGGATACAACATGAATAGTATACGAAATCAAGAAAAAGGCATCCCCAAGCGGGAGCTAGCTCTTCGTCAATCGACGGTCACAACCACACAAGCAATAATATACAACGCCAACGGCGAGGATCAAAAACTCAAAAGGGAACTCAAAACCACCAGAAATATAACGAGCGACTCTAAGGTCGAAAGAATAAATAACACTGGTCTCTATCTCAATAGATACATTTTTGGTTGATGGAACTTCTAGATACAACAGAATAATGATATACAAGATATATAATGGGGGTGTGTTACAAGTAAACCCACCTACTAGTAAATCACCCGAATGAAACTGAACCCGCAAGCCGTAATGAAACCTGTACGGCAAATCTGCAAGAAACTGGGGCACAACAGGGGTGAGTTGCCAACTCGTGAATAGAAAAACATCTACGCACAGAAATCGCATAAATAACGCAACCTAGGTCAATGATCATAATATATCCTCAAATATATGTATAACAGGCAGCCTATGACAATGTCTAGGGTAATATCTAACCCGAGTATAATTTCATGTGCCCGTGTCAGTGCCTCAGGTAGCAATATATCATATGAATGAGGTATGAATGCATGAAACAGAATACATGTAAATGAAGAAACTGCTTTCATAAATTAGTGAGATTTCCTTCGTATTTTTAAACTGAGGTATCATAATGAAATCAGCATCAACAGTGTCTAGCATCGACACAAAACATAAATCTCACTGTCTCGAAATATCAATGTCTCAATCTCAATATCTAGGGCGCCGTCAGTCCAGACCGGCCCCTACCATCATCTCAAGACCACGACGGTGTCCTCCGGATATCCGACGCGTCGGGTAATATCACCGGTAGGTAGTGCTCCCCAGCCAGGCTCAACGTCAACACCACATTCCTCTTGCCCCGGGGTACCATACCGGGCCCACCATATACCCGTGACGGTTCCTCCACTCCTCGACACGGATCTCCAAAACCACAGCAAACTCATGGTGGACGACACTTTACATCACTAGAAAACCACAACATTTTATATTTTAAAAGATCATAAGTTGTAAATTTTGCGGCTTTCCCCGAAATCCAGAAATATCATAAATCTCAAGAAATCATCACAAGTGCATATGTCAATGATAATGAACTAGGCATGAACAACTGAATAACAGTATGCACGAAGTGGTAGGTAATAACTACAATGTCTAATATGGCATATAAGTGAAGTACACTAATATCATGTCAAAACTACCAGCTAACAATCTAAGTCAAGCAATTATATTCTCTAAAGTGTACGTGACATGGCAATTACCGATGAAGATGTGTGTGAGCCGGCAAGTAGGTGTACGTGGTACATACGCATCATCGGTAATGGTGCTGGTGTCCTAACAACATGATATCAATAATGGAATATGCAGCAAAATAAATATGCGAGGCAGAGCGAACAACAATAATGTGCGGGAGCTGAATACTAGACACAACGATAACTAATCTGCAATAATCTAAAATAAGTCCTACGAATGGTGCCTTTTGAAATAACACGAATCATGGGGTTTTGAAAATAGGGCTACGGTGTTTTTATGAAAAGATACGTCGTTTTTGAAATATCCGTAGATTCCCTTGAGCTGTCTTTAAAAATGCCCACGATTCGTTAGTTTTTGAAATAGGTAAGAAGTCTAATCTAATCTAACAACTACACTAAACTATACGGCTGAACTAACAAGCTGAACTACAGGTAAGGAAACCGCCTATCATCTGAGTCGATACATATACATACCTGTATATGTATAGTCGGTGATCCCGCCTCAATAATATCATATCCGATACCATATCTATAATCAGGCATCCCAAGTCAAGAGTGCGGATCAATCATCAATATAGCTCGTACGTAAATCCGTCGTACGACATCCCAATCTGGGTACGGGTCAATATCACATTCATCATACTATTCACCCGGTATCCTCTTTATCAAATATCATGATCGGGGTACTGATCTACGTCTAGTACCATACTGATACCGCCTACGTATGCATGGACGTGTGTGAAACACTACGTCAAGGACCCGCTACAACGTCATGTCGTATCTAAGATACGAACCCTGCTATATCACCGATCTCACGGCCTCAAATCAAATCTCATCGAGTCAGCTCAATCCCAAGTATCATCCTCAATCCGTATGTGAAAACATAGTCCCATACCCATGTGAACACATAACTATAAGGAATCCCATGAGCACATATCAATAGGAATGTATGCAAGTATGTATGTGTGTATGTGTGTGTAACACAACCCTAGGGTTCGCAACACTAAAGTAATCCAACACACCAATATCCATCCTAAGCATCGTTATTAATCCCAAATAACATATAATAATTGTTGGTGTGTATACGCATCCGTATACACCACAACGGACTGCGGGGGTGCTATACGCCATCCACCCGACTTCTCCCCGTAGATATAAATCTACTCACCTGGTCCTCGCTAGCCGGTGCCGACGTCGCCACGTGCTTGCTTGTCGTCTCGAAGTCCACATGGGGGTACCTACATATCATAACGTACCATATCTCATTAAAATCCGACTCATGATCAAAACGACACACGAATCCCACATAGGTCAAAACCTATGGTTGCTTTCACAAATCAACCCAAAAACCCTTGACGTCGGCGTACAACCGCCAAACCATCGAGAAAAACCCAAATACACTCATTTGCACATTCACGAACACTAATTTTAATATAAACTAGGTTAAAACTCACAAAAGCGCCAATTTCACTCAAAAAGTCATTTTTCCGAAAATCTAGCAAGCACAATTCGCCGTTTTTGTACAAAACACGATGTTTAAATGAATGTAGCGGCCAATATATTTATTAAATATCTTAAATAAGTCATAAAAACCATTTCCATAATTTAAACTCATAAATTTGCATAATTTCCAAAATCCTAGTTTGCAAAATATCAAATTTAACACCCTTTAAAGCAAAATTCACAATTCATCAATTAAGCTTCGTTTTGCATGAACCAAACTCATTAAACCACTCATTAAAATAGTTATAATGACATGAACACTTAATTATATTTTAATCTAAGCATTTGATAATTTTTCAAAAACTCTAGTTAGCAAAAACAAAACTTAATTAGACATTTCCATGCAACAATATGAAATTTAACTACTAAATTACTTTCTACAAATTCTAAGATGGTAAGCTACCCATCACAACCATACACCAATTCACAACCATAATCCCATTGCTCAAAACCCTAACTTGAAATCAACCTCATTCTTGAATTTTTCAAACATGCAATTAGAACCAATCTAAAACCTAATTAAACACTTAATAAGCTCACATAAAGCAATTAAACAACAATTTTACTAAAGGGTTAAAATTTATACCTCCCAATTGAGTTCTAGCATGCAAATCCTAGCCTCCAAAAGTAGCTTCCATGCTCCTAGATCCATGCTAGATAGGCAAGAAATAATGGATAGGAGTTGGATTTGGAAAAAGCTTTGAAATTGTATGGATTTTGAAGCTTATTCTTGGATTTTTGAAGCAAAATAGTGTGGATTTTCGGGGGGGGGGGGAAAGGGCTGCTGTTGTGGGATCAAATTTCGGCCAGAAGTGGGTGAGGGGAGAGAGAGGGAGGTGAGGAAAATGCAAGGGAGGAAAGTCAAGGTCAAGGTAAGGTCAAAGTCTAACTACTTTATCTATTTTCTAATCTTTTCTTTTATTTCATTTCATTTCTTTTTCCTTTGCAAACCAAGTGGGGAAAAAGTGAGGGCTACTGAATTTGGCTAAGGGGAGGAGTAAGTGGGGGTGTGTGGGTGTGGGTACGGGTGTGGGGTGATGAAAAATGATAAATACAATACCCCAAGCATCCATTTACGCTAAAAAAGCCTTTTTTTCTTCAATAATTTCTAAACCGTTTTGGCAAATGATTTCGTTCCAAAAACCACATGATAAATTTTTATTTAATGTTTTATGTTGCACAAAATTTGTTTCAACTCATTCCAATTTGTAATTTTCCCTAATTAAATGTATTAGTGACGGATTAAAATAATAATAAAATAATAATTTTTTTCAGAAAATTTGAAATTTCACCAGCGGCTCAATAAACACCAAATAATAGCAATTAAATAGCTAGAATATGTATATTTAATTTTTATAATAAGATATTTGTATTTTGACTTTTTACAGAAAACCCCCTCATTTTACCGATTTTCCGAAATTTCACCGAAACGATTTTCAAAACGCTACACTGCTACAACTCCCGTCGAGCCAACCGGCAACACTACTATACAGTCCGGTCTCTTCGTCTGATATGCTGCATATCGAGCCTAGGGATGGTCACGTCGACCCCAATAACTTAATAAGTCATGCCGGTGAATGGTCTATAACAGATCGAGAAACTACAGATAACACTTATCAGCAAATCTCAGCAGCCCTGGCCAGGGACTTACTGATATAACCAGTCAGGCACAGCACAACATCAACTCCCAATACCGGGAGAGACGAAACCCCTCCTATCGCTCATTGCCTTCGTGTGTCTCGGGACTGTACCCAACGGCCACCTGTTTGCACGACTCAGTAGAGCCGTGGTAGGTTGGCAATCAAAGTACAGTGGGAGAACACACAAGACTCTATGACGATCTCGGGTCTACAGACTAACCTGTACCAGTGTCACCTGAGAACTGCTATCCGACGATAGATATAATTCCATATAGGAGTTCTCGGTGAGTCCGTCCAGTGTACCTAGTCACCACTGAGCACCCGTATATGATCTTGATGTCAAACATCGATGAATGTGGGAACATTCATCGCCCATCGTATGGGTCTAGTATCATATACGCTAGTCTACTCTAGTATATCAATGCCCCGTCTCGATATACCTACGACTAGGTACTTTCCAGGATATGCTTATAGACTACAGATGTCCCACTAGTATGATCTCCATCATAATCAGAGTAGTCAAGCCGATATCCTCAGGGCTTTATCAGTATGTATGAATGAATAAAAGCATGATCAAATCAACATGTCAGATAAAGAAGAACCAGATAGCATACTATCATGTCGAGCAAGAATGCATACTGAATATATATATATATATACATGTATAGATACATCCACTATCATATAATGGCCTCTAGGGCATACATATATCCAACATTCTCCCACTTGCACTAAGGCCAGTTATTGGCGTATCTCATACCCAACATCTCAAAAAGTCGCTCATGCAGCGGCTGAGGGAGGGCCTTGGTGAATAGATCCGCGGCGTTATTCTTTGTGTGTACTCTCCTAATCTCGATCTCGCGGCGATTTACAATCTCCCGGATCAAATGAAAACGCCTCAGGATGTGTCTGGACCTCTGATGGGATCTGGGCTCCTTGGCCAACGCCATAGCCCCATTATTATCACAATACAAAGGTATTGGATCAATAATGGTTGGAACTACTCCTAGCTCCGAGACGAACTTCTTCATCCAGACGGCTTCCTTGGCGGCATCATTCGCAGCAATGTACTCAGCTTCCATCGTTGAGTCTGCAACGGTATCCTGTTTGGAACTCTTCCAACTTACCGCCTCTCTATTGAGGGTAAATACAAACCCAGAGATAGATTTGTTGTCATCCTTATCGCTCTGGAAGCTCGAATCGGTAAAGGCCTCCATTTGGAGATTTCCATTACCATACACCAAGAACAATTCTTTAGTCCTTCACAAGTACTTAAGAATGTTCTTCACAGCTGTCTAGTGATTCTCCCCTGGGATGGATTGATACCTTCTTACAACACTAAGTGCATAAGCTACATCTGGGCGTGTACATAACATCGCATACATTATAGATCCTACTGCCGAAGCATAAGGTATAACACTCATGCGAGCTCTCTCTTCATCGGTCTTTGGGCAAGAATCTTTGGAGAGAGTGACCCCATGGCAAGCGGGTAAGGCACCCCGCTTGGAGTCTTCCATACTAAACCTTTTTAGGATGGTGTTAATGTACCTGGTTTGGGACAATCCCAATAACCTTTTGGATCTATCCCTATAGATCCTTATGCCCAGAATGTATGTGGCATCACCCAGGTCCTTCATGGAGAACCTCAGTGATAAGAAAGATTTGACCGACTGTAGCATAGGAATATCATTTCCTATCAGAAGAATGTCGTCCACGTACAATACGAGGAATGTGACAGCTCTCCCTACAGCCTTTTTATAAACAGAAGGTTCATCTGGATTTTTGATGAAATCAAACTCTTTGATGACATCATCGAAATAGATGTTCCAACTCCGTGATGCCTGCTTTAACCCATATATGGATTTAAGAATTTTACATGCTTTCCCTCTGCTCCCACTGTCAATGAAGCCCTTTGGCTGATCCATATAAACGCATTCTTCTAAATTTCCATTTAGAAATGCGGTTTTAACATCCATCTGCCAGATTTCATAGTCGTAGTGAGAAGCAATAGCAAGTAGGATCTGAATGGATTTAAGCATGGCTACGGGAGAAAAAGTCTCGTCATAGTCCAAACCTGGTCTTTGACCAAAACCCTTCGCCACAAGTCTTGCCTTATAGGTCTCCACCTGCCCATCTACACCAATCTTTCTTTTAAAGATCCATTTGCACCCCAGGAGGTACATCGTCCAATGTCTATACTTTGTTGGTGTACATAGACTCCATTTCGGATCTCATGGCATCCAGCCACTTCACAGAGTCTCCACTCGTGATAGCTTGCTGAAAACTGGTAGGATCATCATCATCCATGATGCAATCTTCTCCGTCACCATCAATGAGGAAACCGTAGTACCTCTCTGGTGGGCGAGAAGTCCTACCAGACCTACGGAGTGGCCGAGGTTCCTCAGTTTCTGTTGCAACAGCCGGTTCAACCAAATCGTCATTTGTAGTTTGTGTCTCTAGAACCTCTTCTAGATCCACCACCTTGCCATCATCTTTATCTGTGAAAAACTCTTTTTCCAAGAATGTGGCATGTTGAGAAACAAACACCTTTTGTTCCTCTTTGTGGTAGAATAGATATCTATAAGAATTCTTTGGATACCCCACAAAATTACACATGACTGACCGTGTCTCGAGTTTGTCCGGATTCTTCTTTTTAACATAGGCCGGGCAACCCCAAATCTTAATTCTCTTAAGAGATGGTCTCTTCCCATGCCATATCTCATATGGCGTGGTAGACACGGCTTTGGTTGGAACCCTGTTTAGTAGAAACGCTGCAGTCTCCAATGCATGCCCCCAAAACGAGACTGGTAACTCAGCATCACTCATCATTGACCGGACCATATCTAATAGGGTCCTATTCCGTCGTTCTGACACACCGTTGTGCTGTGGTGTGTAAGGAGGAGTGAGCTGAGAGAGAATCCCATTCTCCTTTAGGAAGTTTGCAAATTCTGTACTGAGATACTCACCACCTCGATCTGATCGAAGCATCTTGATACTCAAGCTGGTTTGTTTTTCTACTTCTTGTTTATATTCAATGAATTTCTCGAAAGCTTCGGACTTGTGCTTTAATAAAAATACATGACCGAATCTTGAGAAATCGTCAGTGAATGTAATGAAGTATGAAAAACCGCCTCTAGCCTGTGTAGACATTGGCCCGCATACATCACTATGTATAAGGACTAGGAGCTCAGTAGCTCTTTCTCCGTGTCCGGTAAACGGAGTTTTGGTCATTTTACCCTTGATACAAGACTGGCAAGTCGCATAAGATTTATATTCAAAAGAGTTTAAATATCCATCTTTGTGTAACTTGTTTAGTCTTGTTTCGTTAATATGACCAAGTCTACAGTGCCATAGAATTGCTTCATTTAATTCTGAAAGTTTTCTTTTATTAGTGTTTTGTATACTGAAAACTGTGTGTTGATTTAGGACATATATTCCGTTATTAAGCGTACCATACCTAACCAATATTTGATTCAGGCGAATGTTCATAGCATTATTCTGCAATACAAAATTATATCCTTCATTGTCTAACAAAGAAACGGATATTATATTACAAAGCATACTGGGTACAAAATAACAAGGATTCAAAACCAAAATACATCCAGATGGCAACCCCAAGTGATACTCTCCCACTGCGACTGTATGTACATTGGAACCATTTCCAACGCGGAGAGTATGGTCACCTGTCTTCAAAACTTTGCTATTTCTCAGCCCCTGGATAGAATTGCAAATGTGAGAACCTGAACCGGTATCCAATACCCAGGAAGCAGAGTTTATTGAAAAACAGTTTTCTGTCACAAACGCACCTGAAGCAGAAGCATCCCCATGCTTCTTCTTGAGACTTAAGTACTCCGTGCAGTTGCGCTTCCAATGTCCTGTCTTGTGGTTATAAAAACATTCGCCTTTCCCCAAGTCTTCAGCTTTGGACTTTTCCTTTCCCTTCACCTTTTTAACTCCACCCTTAGAATTGGTGGGCTTCTTCTTTTTCTTTCCCTTGGCCTTAGCTTTCGGGCGAGAAGAGGAAGACTGTCCAACAGTCATAACGGGAGTTTTTTTCTGACTTCATAGTGCTCTCTGCACTCCTTAACATGTTAAGGAGTTCAGGGAGTTTCTTCTCCATGCCATGCATGTTGAAGTTCACTATGAACTGAGCAAAGGTGGAGGGGAGGGACTGCAGAATAATATCTATATATTGTTCATTGTCCATCGTCCATCCAAGGTCCTCAAGCTCTTCTATAAGAGCTATCATTTTCAGAATATGGTCTCCTACTGGTGTGCCAGGGGCCATTCACATCTGAAACAATTTCTTTGATGCTTCGTATCGTAATACACGGGTTTGTTCTCCATACAACTCCTTTGTATGGAGCAATATACCGTGAATGTCCATATCCTCGTGCTGCTTTTGATGTGTGTTATCCATCGATGCAAGCGCCATGCATTTTGCCGTGGCACAGTCAGCGTCCCATGTCTTGCGGACTTCAATGTCCGCAGCTGAGGATTTTGGACCTGGGACGGGCGGGGCTGAAGCCGTGAGGACATATGATACTTTATCATAAGTCAAGGCTATTTTCAGATTCCTCAGCCAGTCTTTATAATTGGTCCCATTCAGTTTGTTTTTATCTAGTAGAAGCTTGAGTCCAGTCATGGGTATCTTCCATTAAGAGAGAGAAAAGAATACACTCAGCGAAAGCTCTTGCATAGATCAGATTGGTTATTATCTTGTCTAATCGATGTTTCCCACTGCTTTTATCGAGTTTTTCTTTCAAACCTTAAAAAGAAAAACTAGCCAGGATTAATTACAGTCTACAACTTCGCTAACCGTTCAGCCAGGCCAGTGTCGGTACTTGAGGGAGGTTCCCCGTACTTTCGCACGGACCTAATTAAAGTAAACCTCATTTTCCCAGAGGCGGAGCCCCGTTAACACCTTTCTAGACACCTAATGAGTTAGCTAATTGTAAACTGTAAAACTCTCCTAGGAGCAACTATTGCCCATAGTGGGATCGGGATCCAACCATCACATGGAAGGTATGCAATCTCATTGCAAATTTCAACTATTGAAATTCCCGATGTGGTTTTTACCCCTAGTACTCGTGACCTTGGCTAAGGTCAACAAATCACGAGTACTAGTCAAGCTCAACCCGTCATTTCTTGATTAATTAGACCCGTTCACATGACCCTTGGCTAAGGTCAACAAAGTCATATGCCCGTCCTAATTAATTTGCATCATATGCATTTGTAGGAAGACATCACTCAGCTACCGTACACTACGCCTTGGCTAAGGTCAACAAACGTAGCACGAATACTAAGTACTCTAATTTCTAAAATGACGGAGGGTTGCGGATGATTTTTAAGAAAATCTTTAACGCTTTGAACTTGATATCGTTGTAGAATCAAATGGTTTTCAAAAGGAGTGGCTTAAGCTCCGCAGTTTTGAAATATAGCTTTTTCATAAATAGCCGAGTGGTTTTCAAATCCGATTCTACAACATATTTTTAGGTTTATTTTCTTTACATTAATCACATTAATGTAATCCCATCATTTAAGTCCTTAAGCCAATCACAGAAAAGAAACGAAAATAACACGTACGCTTATGCCATCCGCATTCGCCGCAATGTTCCGTTATGCACCGTTAGGTTACTTAACTAACGGCATACCGAGACGGGACTAGCGCGGGTGTAAAACATAAGCAACGTCTACTATATATCATATATATAATATGTCATTCGTCTCAGATATCACAGAACACAGGCAGCAGAAACATAGATATAATGTGGGATATACTAGGACGTCCGTATTTAGTATTTAGCCAGAATAGAAAATACGGATTCCACAGTCACGATGAATAGCCAAGCCCACACCCTGGACCCTTACGAGAGCAGCAAGCGACCCTACCAAGTCTGGAGTTTAGGAGACCCGGTCTTGACTCCTCGAGATGGCCTCCCACTGAACCCCAGAACCCGGTCACCTGTGCTCCCCTCCTTGGGTCCATCCTAATGCGGAAAAGTAAATAATATACAACACTAGTGACACAACCTCAACCCGGAAGTGCCCCAAATAAAAGAATATTACATTACATTTGAATTTACATGAATGAAAATATAAAACTCTCATCTCACATAAAACCCCCCGGCTATTCGATCGCGACAATCCTGCACATCATATCTCAGCAACACATAATATCTCATATTATCAACGTAAATAAGTATGCGTACCCCGATTGTTGTTGATGTATAGCAACGAAACCGGCGATATCGAACATACTACACTTACGGTCATAGAAAAGAAAGTGTAAAACTACAATATTTGGAATCCACATACTCTTTAGACATCATAAATGCGAAATATCGCGTACTTCGTATTTCATGCCTAAACTATATGAATTCCACATATTGTATCACATTCCAGATAAATAGACAGTATTAAAGTTTTTGAACGAATATTCAAACACCCAAGATTCCCTAAAGCTCAACACTTGAGCGGAGTTCAAAAATCCGGAGTGTGACACAGTAGTAGCGGTCAAGCCGTAGAAGGGTCATGCCAATGCCTCACATGTGGCACACCGTACTGCCCCAAACCCTAAGGTTCAAAGGGCAGTTCAAGACGGTCACATAATCGAGTTAAGGTTTGTTGTCTTCTAGTGGGTACACCACAAAAAAAACTTGCACGTATCTCCAGAATATTTAAACCCCGTGAATAGTGAGCAAATGATACTCGTTCGAACACTTCAATACTTTCTAATTTACCCGGAAAAGAAACGAAACGAAAATTCCGATCGAATCGTCGAGTTCAAAACCATCTCCAGAAAATACAGTACTATATTCAGATTAAACATACCTAAAAACAATATACAAGCAGTTTAAGGAGTTACTGTGCAAAAAAGAAGCCATGAAGCCACTGTACGGCCGCGGAGCCGCGGCCAAAGAAAGGATTTGCCGCGGTTCCGCGGCGGTTTTTTCAGATCAAGGGCTCGTACTTCACAGTATTTCTTATATTTTCCTGCTGTATTTTTTAAAGATTTTTAATTCTGAAAAATGTCAGATTTTAAAATTTGTCCAGAGAAGGTCTCGAAAAATCGTATTTTGATCCGATCGGGATTTTTACTTCGTAAAAGTGTCGTCTAATATTCTAGGTCGTCTCTGATACCAATGTTAGGTTTACCTAGCACCCTATGTAGAGTTTGGAAGCATCACATGTCACAAAGTTTAAATTTTTATGGTGCTAAGCAAGCATACAAAGGGATCGATCCTAGAAAATTAGGGTTTCAAAAGTTAAAGGCAGTAAAGACTAGGGTTTCGAGACTACAACCTTTGTAGCTCCCTTCGCTAGACTCTTAGGCCTCTTGGGTGTTGGAGGAAGGTCCTCTTGAAGTCTTCTCGCGTCCACGACGATCCACCCGAAGTTCCTAGTCCAAGCTCGCAACTTCACTTTTCAAGATGAGAAATGAAGAGAACACTCTAAACAAGTTGGCTAAACTTGTGTAGAATGATGTTGTGGTTATGATTCTCACTTCAAAAACCTTTCTTGATGTGTGTTTTGCTCACTAGAAGAAACCAGAGAGCAAAGGAAGAAGGAGGAGGAAGATGATGGCTTTTCTTTTGAAGAAGAGGAAAAATTAACCATTGAAAAGAAATGAAATATATCTATATATATTTTATTTCTTCTCATGTTAAACCATGGTTAAATGTTTGAGTTATTATTTAATTAGGGTTTAAAACATAGAAGGAAAGTTTAATCCAAGGTTAAGGGTAGGCGAGGATGGTTAGGTTAAAGAAGAATGTAGAAGCAAGTCAAGAATTATCCTTTCCTTTTCCATTTTGTTTTAAACACAAAATCAAACAATAATCCATATATTTATCCATGGAGTGAGTCTTATATTGCCACCATTTTCGATGTGTAATCAATCATGATAGATGGTGTATGTATGTATGTATGTATGTATGTATGCACATCCATATGTGTATGAAACTAAAAGAAAGATAGCATACATGCATGCATACATCCATCATCAACAAGAAAAGGTTTCAAGTGAGAAAACTAATGGTTAAATGATAAATCAACACTTGATTTATCAATCCGGCCATATCACATATGACCCCACCAAAAGCAAGCCGCCCGATCAATGTTCGGTATCCTATACGCGCATTTTAATCGGGTCAATGCACATATCGCATACGCGCACCACAACGTTTCGCCTGGACTAGGTAACTCCTTTGTGGGACTCTAAGACTCGTCAATACGCCGGCAGTGGGTGATGATCATATCAAGCACCCCCAAGCCGCAAGCGGTCAGCTAAACGTAACGGCCACCCGGGTATTGAGCGATCAGAAGAAAACAAGCGAACCTGCTACAACTCCGGTCGAGCCAACCGGCAACACTACCGTACAGTCCGGTCTCTTCGTCAGATATGCTACATATCGAGCCTAGGGATGGTCACGTCGACCCCAATAACTCAATAAGTCATGCTGGTGAATGGTCTATAACAGATCGAGAAACTACTGATAACACTTATCAGCAAATCTCAGCAGCCCTGGCCAGGGACTTACTGATATAACCAGTCGGGCACAGCACAGCATCAACTCCCAATACCGGGAAAGACGAAACCCCTCCTATCGCTCATTGCCTTCGTGTGTCTCGGGACTGTACCCAACGGCCACCTGTTTGCATGACTCAGTAGAGCCGTGGTAGGGTGGCAATCAAAGTACAGTGGGAGAACACACAAGACTCTATGACGATCTCGGGTCTACAGACTAACCTGTACCAGTGTCCCTGAGAACTGCTATCCGACGATAGATATAATTCCATATAGGAGTTCTCGGTGAGTCCGTCCAGTGTACCCAGTCACCACTGAGCACCCGTATATGATCTTGATGTCAAACATCGATGAATGTGGGAACATTCATCGCCCATCGTATGGGTCTAGTACCATATACGCTAGTCTACTCTGGTATATCAATGCCCCGTCTCGATATACCTACGACTAGGGACTTTCCAGGATATGCTTATAGACTACAGATGTCCCACTAGTATGATCTCCATCATAATCAGAGTAGTCAAGCCGATATCCTCAGGGCTTTATCAGCATGTATGAATGAATAAAAGCATGATCAAATCAACATGTCAGATAAAGAAGAACCAGATAGCATACTATCATGTCGAGCAAGAATGCATACTGAATATATATATACATGTATAGATACATCCACTATCATATAATGGCCTCTAGGGTATACATATATCCAACAAAACTTCTGCCCAAGGGGTCACTCCCGGTGAAGGGATCTTGGCCCTTGCCTCGTCGAATGAGGTGCAGGATATTCTAACTGAATACCGCTATGCATAACAAAAGGAAATGTCAAATATAGGTTTGTTTTATCCTTGCATTGATAAGAATCAATGCAGTCCCATCAATCAATCACACCAGAAAAGAATGAAAATAAAATGTACGTATATGCCATCCGCATTCGTCTCTGGGTCCCGTCATCACCCGTTAGGTTACTTAACTAACGACAGAGCGGGGACTGGACTAGCGCGGGTGTAAAACATATACAACATCTAATAGTATATATTCTAATATACAATAATCGCTCCAGGCGTGATAATATGCAACATTACAGAAAAGTAATAAGCATCACAGAACAATACAGATAATCTGGGATCCCCGGGTTTCACAGAGCCGCTACTGAAACCCGACGTTCCCCTGGTCGTGTGGATAGCCTGTGTAATGAAACCTAGACCCCTACGGGTGCAGCAAGTTACCCGCCAAAACCTGAAGCGAGGCAGCCCCCTACAACATAGTGAATGGACCACCCGACACTTCACGGAATCCGGTAACTTGAGCACCCCTCCTTGTGTCAACCTGTACCCCCTACGAGTGCGGCAAATAGTTTGCCAATTCTAGAGTGAGGCCCCTCTGCCTCGTAAAGCCATGAGATACGGACCCGTTGCCCTCCAGAACCCAGCTATCTGTGCACTCCGTCGCGGAATAAACCTAGTACAGAAAAGAAAATATATACAACGGGTACATCGACCTCATCCCGGTCGTGCCCTAAAAGAATATTACCAAAAACCACAATTTCCCATTTAAAGCTTACTGGAAAAATTTAAGGCACTGTTCCCACATACTTGCCGCGGATCCGCGGTAGTACTGTGGGAACACGTGCTCAATTTTTCCCAGTTTGCTTAAAAATGCCTGCCCTGTTTTCTGCGATATGTAGAATAATTTTTAGGCTTGATTTAAAATCGACAGAAACCATGTACAGAAAAATTAAAGTTTTCGAAAATCCGTTCGATCGATATTTTAAACGCGTTAGCACAAGTTAGTAAAGCTTAATGGCGAGGCTCTGATACCAATGTAAGTCTACGGTAGCGCCCCGGCCGTCTTTCAGACGCCAAAATATGGAACAAAAACTTTTAAGAACGGCGCTATCGTATACTATATCCCAGGATCTGCTATTAATGCTAAACTAACAAATTACAAAGTGGGTAGAAATGTTATACCGAACGATCCGGGTCCATCGGTCTTTAACCATCATCCCACGCTTTGTTGCAGCTGATCCGATCGCCATCATACTGCTGGTACTCAAGCAAGAATCCTATGGGCTCTATCAACATCTACATGATGATAAAGATAAACCAGATAGCATACTATCATCTTGAGTAAGACTGTTTTATCGGTATAGGTACTCCCTCAATCATTGCAATCACGTACCTGCGATACAATAATTGACTTAGAGGGCACTATATCCAACAAGGACTCCACTTGGAGTTCTCCGTTACCATACACCAAGAGCATCTCTTTAGTCCTTCTCAAATATTTGAGAATGCTCTTCACAGCTGTCCAGTAACTCTCTCCAGGATCTGCTTGATACCTACTCACTACACTTAGTGAGTGTGCTACATCGGGTCTGGTACATAGCATCACGTACATGATAGAGCCTACTGCTGAAGCATAGGGTATCCCTTGCATGCGAGCTCTTTCCAAATCAGTCTTGGGAGACATCTCTTTGGAGAGAGTGAGTCCTGAGATCGTGGGTAAAAACCCTTGTTGGAGATAGTGCCCTCAGAGTCAATTATTGGATCACAGGCACGTGATTGCAATGATTGAAGGAGGACCTATCCCAGTAATACAGTCTTACTCAAGATGATAGTATGCTATCTGGTTTATCTTTATCATCGTGTACTATTTTAGGTGACCTTACAGGTCACTATTGCGCGTTGATAGAGCCCCTAGGATTCTTGCTTGATGGCCAGCAGTATGATGGCGATCATATACGTGGGAGCTGTGATCTATAAGTGCATCCTTAAAAGGTCCCTAGTCGTGGGAGTTTTCGAGACAGGGCATCGATACTTCAGAGTAGACTAGTGTATATAGTCGAGACCCCGACGAGGGGTGGTGGCCAGTCTCACAAGCCACTGGTGTCAGTTGGTTCACCTAAGATGTATACAGGTGCTCATTGGGTTATGAGTACACCGGACAGGACTCGCCGGGAACATGCTAGTTGGTCTTATACCTGACGTCAGATAGCAGTTCCCTGGTGACATGTGTACAGGTTAGTTCATCGACCTGAGATCGTCATTTGTCTCGTGTGAGTTCCCACTGTACTTTGATTACTACCCTACCATGGCTCAAAGGAGTCGTGCAAACAGGTTTTAGTTGGGTACAGTCCCGAGCCACATGGAGGCAGTGAGCGGATCTGCAGGGGTTCGTCTCTCCCGGTATTGGGGGTGAGGTCGCGCTGTGTCTAGGAGAGCCATTACACGAAGTCCTTGGCCAAGGCAGGAGATTTACTGGTAGGTATTCCAGTAATATCTCAGGGTGTTCTGGGCTACACTCCGACACGACTTGTACCGCTTTTGGGGGTCTGACTTTTACCAACCCCTTAGGCCCGCCATGCGATGCTCATAGACGAATGGATCGGACTGTACGGATATTGTCACTGACAGGCTCAGTAGGGTGTCAGGATGAGTTTGCTCATCGACGTCCCTTTTGGTCAATACCTGGTAGCCCGTTACGTATGGCCAATACCTCTGACGTGCTAGTGGTTAAATCCGCAGCCAAAGTATTGACGAGTCTTTAGAGTCCCCTACAGGCAATTGCTTAAGTTTCGGGCGAAACGCGGTAGAGGCCGTGTGGATATATGGCAGGGTTCGATCATATACGTGCGGTATTGCACGGATCATGATCGGACGGATAATACTAGCGGGCTTTGGTTTAAGCTGGATCCTAGTATTGTACAGTGTAGATTTTGTCTCATTGCATTTGTATTCGGTCGGAATATAAATGCGGGTATGTATACACAGTCACGGGGTTTTCCTGTAATTTATTACGGGATCAGTTTTTGGAAGTTGCCAGTTTTCTTTCTGTTTCGGCGATTTTCCTTTGTATCTTTCTTTGGCTGAAAATTGGTGTGGAGGGGCTTATTTGCAAATGTGCAAATTAGCATTGTGGAGGGTGGTTTTTGCAAGTAGTTGTATCATGATGGTTCTACCATTCCTTGACTTCTTATATTCATCATTGCTTGACTTTTTGGAGATGGGATATGATTAGGTGATGGAGTGGATACTTGTTTGTGATCATTGTTTCATCATCATTGCCCACCTTTTCTTATGGTCACCTTGCACTACCTTGTGCTCACCCCCCTTGGCTTTTCTCCCTTCTCTTCTCTTGAATTGGCCGGCCATTCATGTGTGGGCTGTCCAAAAATTTGGGTGTGAGAATTTTGTTCTCTTCATGCAACAAAAATTCCCTAGTTCATTGCAAAAAGATCATATCTCCATCCACCTTCACAAATGGCAACTTCTTCACAACCCCATGAGATAAACCATGCTACACTTAGCCTACAGCTTTCTTGGACACGTCGGCTCGCCAACTTCGTGCCCGAGTTGCCTCGGTCCAGAGGTGGGAGCCCGTAAAAGAACCCGACGATGTGGTGCCCTTCCGACGAGGAGATGAAGACCGGAGATTCCGCGGGGAGATCGGGACGACGATGAGAAGACCGAAGGACACGGATCGCTCGGTTTATCTCTCTACCCCTTCTCTAGTTATCTAGCATTAGATTAATGGTCCGATCCGGGTTTAAAGTCCGCGGTAGCGCCGGTTCTAGTTTATAGAAAAGTTTTTGTATTCCACATTTGGCCTCGTTCAGACGGCCGGGGCGCTGCCGTGCACTTACACTGGTATCAGAGCCACGCCATTAACCTAGTCTAGCTTGCTCTAACATGTTTACAAGTTCGATCGAACGAATTTTCCAAAAACCGTATTTTCAAGCACAGTTTCTGTCGAATTTTTCCAGTGCTCTAAAAATTATTTGGTACATTGTAAAAATACGTGCAGGGTTTTGTATGCATTCTGTGAAAATTTGGTCGCATGTTATTACTATTTCGCCGCAGAACCGCGGCCAAACCCATGCTTGGGCCGCGGTTCTGCCGCCACTTTGACTTTTCAATGCACCAAAATTTTACAGAGGGCTTCTGACTTGAAAATTGGGTTTTTGGTATATTCTGTTTGGGCCCAGATTTTCTTTGAGTACTACAGTAGTGCTTGGGGCCCACTTCGGTAAATTTAGTCGATCGAAAATTTTAAACATGTTAGTTCACAGTATTTACATTATATCTGCGACCGTGAATGTCATTTGATTGGTAAATCCTGTCTAACTGCTATAGCCCTTTTAGACGGATTTGCGAACGTGACATTCACGTTGATGTTCTGTGTTGTGCTGTGATGTTGCGGATTATCGTGGTGGATAGCCTGGATGCAATGTTAGTACAGTTTGGTTATTATGTACATTTGATATTGCGGGGCGAGCGTCCGACATGTGGACTGCCGTTACTGCCTGTTTATATATTATTCTTTTGGGGCACGACCGGGCTGAGGTCGATGTACCCGTTGTATGTATATTTTACTTTCTGTACTAGGATTACCCCGCGGAGTGGTGCACGGATAGCCGGGTTCTAGAGGGAAATGGGCCCGCATCACATAGCGTTAAGACGGAGGGGGCCTCACTCTAGAATTGGCTGGCTATTCGCCGCACTCGTAGGGTGAACAAGTTGACCCAAGGAGGGGTACCCAAGTTACCGGATTCCGTGAAGTGCTGGATGGTCCATTCACGTTGCTGAAGGGGGCTGCCTCGCTTCAGGTTTTGGCAGGTAACTTGCCACGCCCGTAGGGGTCTAGGATTTCATTGCACAGGATATCCACACGACCAGGGGAATTTCGGGTTTCAGTAGCAGCTCTATGAAACCCGGGGATCCCAGATATCTGTATTGTTCTGTGATGCTTATTACATTTCTGTGATGTTGCATTTTTATCACGCCTTGAATGAATATTATATATTGATATATATACTAGTAGATGTTGTATATGTTTTGCATCCGCGCTAGTCCAGTCCCCGCTTTATCGTTAGTTAAGTAACCTAACGGGTAATGACGGGACCCAGTGGCGAATGCGGATGACATATACGTACATCATTATTTTTGTTCTTTATTGGTGTGATCAATTGATGGGAATGCATTGATTCGGATCAATGCAAGCTAAAACAAACCTATTCTGATGTTGTTGGAACATTTTTCAAAAAGCTGTTATTGCAAGGACGTTCACTTTTGTTTTGCACAGTGGTATTCGGTTATGAATATCCAGCACCTCAGTCGACGAGGCAAGGGCCGAGATCCCTTCAACGGGAGTGACCCCTTGGACAGAAGTTTGCGTCAGGGCAATAACTTCACTATAGTCGATTACTTTTGCTTTGCATCGTGGTATTCAGTTGGAATATCCTGCACCTCATTCTATGGGGAAAGAGCCGAGATCCCTTCACCGGGAGTGACCTCTTTAGCAAAGGTTTTCACCACTATATTTTTTTAAAAAGCTATCCGTTTCCTTCAACGATATCAAGTTCATTACGTTAAAGGTTTTTCGCCAAAAACCATTCATAGCCATCCGTCATTTCAGACGGGTAGCACGTAGTATTCATGCTATGTTTGTTGGCCTTAGTCAAGGCATAGTGTATGGTAGCTGCTTGTTACCTTTCTGCTGCATAGATAGATGCGTTGGTTTGAGACAGTCGTATAGCCTTGTTGGCCCTAGTCAAGGGCTTGTACGGGTGGGTTCAAAATAACCTGGATAATGACGGGTAGAACTTGACATGTGACTTATGATATGTTGGCCTTCGTCAAGGTCATAAGAGCATGGGGCAAAAATCACATCGGGAGTTTCTAAAGAAACTGAAACTTGCCAGATATGCGCATACCTTCTGGAGTGTGATAACGTGAGTGGATTCCATCACGTTATCATGCGATAATAGTTGGATTCCGATTCCTACTGATGAGTTGGTTTACTCCTCGGGTGATCCCGGCTAATTCTTTTTTCAGGTTTGGAGAAGAATTTGACATTACAGTGGGAGGTTTCCTGATTAGATAAATTGGTGACCATTCTGATCTAGGTTAGAGTGCACGCTGAGTGTTTCTTTTCTCTCTCTCTTTGGCAGCGACCATGACCCGACCCTTGACTATGACTCAGTGACCAAGTTAACCAAACCTACTTAAACACTAGCTTTTGGATTGTCTGAGTTGCAAACCTCATTGCCACTCCTACTTTTACCCTTTTTCTCCAGGACACCCCGTATTACTACGAACGTCCACTTCCATTGGACAAAACCATCGTATGGTTATATACGAACTCGAAGGAATTTATTCGAGGATGGTTTCCGGTTCTGGAGGAAACGAATAGGACTATTCAGTTGTCTTTTCCTTTTACCTTCTCTCAGGTTGCGAGTACTCCTTGGTTTAGGAGATAGTACACCCGTTACGCCTATTGGACAGTCTTCTTCCAAACCTTAGGCTGGTGCCGAACGGTAGTGAATGAAGAAAGCCGATTAGCCTAAGTGTGGTGTACAGAAGGTATTAAGTAGAGACAAATAAAGGGATTAGAAGGAGGGCAGAGTAAATTGCGACTGCTATTCACGACCAAACCAAGTATTTCTTTGCCAATCCTACATCTCCTTTGTATTTCTCCAGAACACTCCATATCACTATGAAGATCCACAGTTTATTGGATACTCCATCGTATGGTTATATACGAACTCGAAAGGAACTTGTTCCAGTTCGGGGATGGATTCTGGTTCATGAGAAATAGGAATAAGGTTTATTCGGTTGTCTTTTATCTTCACCTTTCTCGCATTGCAAGTGCTCCTAGGATTAGGACAGTACACCCATTATGCTTATTGGATAGTCTTCTTCCAAACCATAGGCTGGTGCCAAAAGGTAGGGAAGGAAGAAAACCATTTGGCCTAAAGGGGTGTACAGAAGGTAATGACTAAAGACATATAAAGGGATTTGGAGAGATGGCAAAGAATTATACGGTTACAGTTGTGAATTTTATAATGGAAGAGGCATTTCAAGGAATACCCGGATACCCCTACGAAACATTTCAATGTTTCAGTTTCACTGTGTACTGTTAAAAGAAAACTGATTTCCCAATTAGACACTTGCTCCAGGGTATGTATTTACCTGGTATGATTCTCACATCTGTATGGTTTTACAGATGATGAGTGGGAGTAAGTCATTGGGAATTGGGTGATCATCCTCTTTATATCGGGATTCGTTGTAATTGGTGATATTTGAGGAAATCGCCTGGGCTGTTTGCCGGATGGCAAATAATTTGGTTTTGAATATCCGCTGTTATGCACCAATTTTAAATTGATATATCTGTACGTCTATTTTTATAGAGTGAGATATACCTTTTTGAAATTATGTTTATGACATTTACCTATATCAGTGGTTGGTTAGGTAAGGAGCATTAAACGGCGGTGTAATTCTTCTTAACCATAAGTACAGTTTTTAACCTACGGCACACAGGGAGTGAGTTATAAGACTCAAGGGACTTGTACAGAGTATTTGTAAGTCCACGGCGGCGCCCCGGCCTCCATCCCGAGGCCAAAATGCGGAAGCGGTGATAAATTTTAATTTTGCGAACTTAGCAAACCGGCACCACCGTGCACTAAAACCCGGATCGAACCATTAACAAGTCTTAGCTAACTACAAGATAGGGAATAGAGATATACCGACTGATCCGAGTCCTCCGGTCTTCTCGTCATCGTCCCGATCTCCCGCGGAAACTCCGGTCGTCGCCTCCTTGCCGGAAGGGCACCACATCGTCTGCATCTTTTACGGGCTCCCACCTCAATACCGAGGCAACTCGGGCACGAAGCTGGCTAGTCGACGTGCCCAAGATTTGCTGTAGAATGTGTAGTGCTCAAGTCTCACTTTGGGGTTGTGTAATTGCCATTTGGGGGAGGAATGATACTTGGAGCTTTGGAGATTGGTCTTGTGGGATTTTGGCAACATGAAATGAACTGAAATCCCACACTCAAAATGTTGGACAGCCCCCCAAGAGCCAAGGCCGGCCATGACATGAAGAGGGAGAGAGAGTGTGTAGTGTAAAAGAATGAGGGAGGTTCTCACACAATAATACAAGTGAGAGAGGTCAAAAGATATCATGAAAGGAAATGATTATCAACAAAGCCATACTCCACCAACCTCATCATCACAACAAAGGTCAAGCCATCATGACACCATCATGAAGCAAGAAGTCAAGCAAGGTCAAAGGACGGTGCACCATCATGATACAACAAAAATGCAAAGACCCCCTCCACAATTGCTTATTTGCACAAATGCAAATAAGCCCTCCTCCACCAACCTTCGGCCAATGAACGATACAAAGGAAATTGGCCGAAACGGAAAGCAAACTGGCAACTCCAGAAAACTGGTCCCGTAATAAATTACAGGAAAACCCCGCTACTGTGCATACACACCTGCATTTGTAGTCCGACCGAAATACAAATGCAATGAGACAAAATTCACACTGTACTATACTAGGATCCGGCTTAAACCAAAGCCGGCTAGTAATATCCGTTCGATCCTGATCCGTGCAATACCGCACGTATCTGATCTATCCCTGCCATATCCCCATACGGCCTGTAGTACAAACTGTCCGATCCTGATCCGTGCAACACCGCACGTATCTGATCGGACCTTGCCATATCTCCATACGGCCTCTGCAACTTTTCGCCCGAAAGTTGTGTAACTGAATGTGGGGGACTCTAAAGACTCGTCAATACCTTGGTTGTGGATTTAACCACTAGCACATCAGAGGTATAAGCCAATACGTAACGGGCTACCAGGTATTGACCAAAAGGGACGTCGATGAGCGAACTCATCCTGATACCCCACTGAGCCTGTCAGTGACAATATACGTACAGTCCGGTCCGTTCGTCTATGAGCATCGCATGGCGGGCCTAGGGGGTTGGTAAAAGTCAGACCCCCAAAAGCGGTACAAGTCGTGTCGGAGTGTAGCCCAGAACACCCTGAGATACTACTGGAAAACTTACAAGTAAATCTCCTTGCCTCGGCCGAGGGCTTCGTGTAATAGCTCTCCTAGACACAGCGCGACCTCACCCCCAATACCGGGAGAGACGAACCCCTGAAGATACGCTCACTGCCTCCATGTGGCTCGGGACTGTACCCAACTAAAACCTGTTTGCACGACTCCTTTGAGCCGTGGTAGGGTAGTAATCAAAGTACAGTGGGAACTCACACAAGACAAATGACGATCCCCAGGTCGATGAACTAACCTGTACACATGTCACCAGGGAACTGCTATCTGACGTCTGGTATATGACCAACTAGCATGTTCCCGGCGAGTCCTGTCCGGTGTACTCATAACCCAATGAGCACCTGTATACATCTTAGGTGAACGAACTGACACCAGTGGCTTATGAGACCGGCCACCGCCCCTCGTCGGGGTCTCGAATGTACACACTAGTCTACTCTGGAGTATCGATGCCCTATCTCGAAACTCCCACGACTAGGGACCATTTAAGGATGTGCTTATAGACTACCAGCTCCCACGTATATGATCGCCCTCATACTGCTGGTGGTCAAGCAAGAATCCTAGGGGCTCTATCAACGTGTAATAGTGACCTGTCAGGTCACCTAAAGCAGTACACGATGATAAAGATAAACCAGATAGCATACTATCATCATGAGTAAGACTGTCCTAGCGGGATAGGTCCGCCATCAATCATTGTAATCACGTGCCTGTGATCGAATAATTGAATCTGAGGGCACTATCTCCAACAATCTTCCACTTGCACTCAAGGCTAATTATTGCGATGTCGCATACTCATAGCACGTGTGATACCGAACACCCAACTCCTCTACTAGTCAGTCTCACAAAGCTCGCTTGCGAAACTATTGCGTTCGAGGAATAGCCTTAGTGAGTGGATCCTCCTTGATGTCTCTTTCTATGTCTCTCTATATCTCAAGTTCGCGGAGAAACCCATCTCCCGAAATGAGCAATACCTGTCTTAGAATGTGTCTGGATGTCTGATGGGACCTAGCTCATAAATGAACTCCAAATCCAAACTTCTTAGACTGTATCGTCAACTGAACTTAATCAGTATCCTGCGCCATGCCACCCTCAGTATTGCCTTGGACCACCTGTCCAAAATACTGCCCCTCATCAGAAGGAAAACTAAAACTCTGACAACTTCCTTGTCGTCCATGTCACCTTGGAAGCCTGGAATGATAACTGTCTCCCGAATGAGGCTGTCGTTATCATATCCCTAGAACATCCACTTATGTTCTAAAACTGCTTCTGACTGTTTCTCCAGGATTGGATCAATGTCAACTTATTACATCTAGTGCAAGAACAACATCTGGTGTGGTACTTGACATCTCATGATTGACTTAATTGCCTAAGCAAGTGATCTGTCAATCATGCACATCCCTCTCTACTTTAGTCTCTAAGACACCTTTAGAGAGGGTGACTCCATCACCTGCAGGTACACTACCGTGCCAGGAGTCGTCCATTCTAAATACTCTTAGAATGCTGTCTAAGTACCCTTAATTGGGAAACCACCCAAATCTAGATCTAAAACCATAGATCTAGTAACCAGTATGTCTGATATAATATCCAAGTCCTGTGTGGAGAAACCACTGTGTGACGACCAAAGTATAACCGATTGTAGTGTAGGAATATCACTTCCTACTCTGTGTATGTCATCCAAATACAATGACATCACACCCTACTACCTTCTAAACAGATCCATCCCCTATTCTGATGAAGTCAAACCTATGACTGTCACATCAGAAATTGATGATCTATCTCCGCTATATCTGCTTTAGTCTATAAATAGACATAAGATGCCTGTCCACCAATGCTTCCGCTGCTCCCACTGACTACGACAACCCTCTGGCAGAGTCATATACACGTACACTTCTGAAGCCAGTTCAGAACGACGCTATACTCATCCTCCTGCCGGGTCTCGCAGCCTGGAACAGCAGCAATGGCAAGTGTGGGTAAACAAGAACCTCCTTGCCACCGTCCTTGAGGCTACCGGAGTACCTCTCGGGTGCCTGAGGTTACCCACCTTATCTGCGGAGTGGCCAATAGAATGTCAATCCAGATTGAATCTTTAGGTTCCTTATCAAATCTTCAGTAATCGTTTGTGGTTCTGGAATCACTTCCAGTTCTACCATACTCCCACTACCTTTTTCTGAAAAAATCCATTTTTAATAAAACTGTGGCGAGTATAGAACAATATCACTATTGATCTTCCAGACGGTAGAAAGTCAACCCTCGTCATAGCCTGGGTCAACCCACAAACAGCCATTACAGAAACGTGCCTTGAGTTGTCCAGTGTCTGGTTTTAAGCATAAGCCAGAAAACTCCCCGTACCTTAACATCGTTAAGATATGAACTGTTCTATATCCAATATAGAACCAGAGGCACTGATTTAATTGAACCAGATTCAAATCATGCAACTGTCTCCGGTGCATTCTACTAAATGGAAGGAGGCCGATCAGCGTTACTCAACTTAGGAATGTTTCCAATTATGAGTAACCTGAAAGAGAAGCAAGTTCTCTTAATCATTACTATCAACTGAATACCATACTCAAGTATCTACATCTTCGATTACTTTGAAGAATCCCGATACTTGCGATACCTGGTTCTCTACTTTATTCAAATACCTATAACTTCTCAAAAATTCGGACCCTGTGTTTCGAAGAAACACCTGTCTAAAAGCTAGAGAAGTCACAAGTAAACCGAATATAGTACGAGGACCAACCCCTCTGTCCTGATGGACCCTGGACAACATACAATACTCAGTATAAGTCCCTTGAGTCTGATAATTCATTCACTGTGTGTCGTAGGTTGAAAACTGTACCTTTGGTTACGAAGAATTACACCGCTGTTCAATGCTCCTTACCTAACCATCCACTGATATAGGTAAATGTCGTAGACATAATTTCAAAAGGCTATATCTCACTCTATGAAAATAAACGTACAGATATATCGATTTGAAATTGGTGCATAACAACGGATATTCAAAACCAAATATTTGCCGACCGGCAAACAGCCCAGGTGATTTCCTCAAATATCAACGATTACAACGGATCCCGATATAATAAGGATGATCACCTAATTCCCAATAACTTGCTCCCACTCATCATCTGTAAAACTATACAGATGTGAGAATCATACTTGGTAAATACATACCCTGGAGCAAGTGTCTAACTGGGAAATCAGTTTTCCTTTAACAGTACACAGTGAAACTGAAACATTGAAATGTTTCGTAGGGGTATTCTGGTATTCCTAGTAATGCCTCTTCCATTATCCAGATTCACAACTGTAACCGTGTAATTCCTTGCCACCTCTCCAAATCCCTTCATATGTCTTTAGTCATTACCTTCTGCACACCCCTTTAAGCCAAATGGCTTTCTTCCTTCCCAACCGTTCGGCACCAGCCTATGGTTTGGAAGAAGACTATCCAATACACATAATGGGTGTACTGTCCTAATCCTAGGAACACTCGCAATGCGAGAGAAGGTGAAGATAAAAGACACCTGAATAAATCTTATTCCTATTTCTCCTGAACCAGAATCCATCCCCGAACTGGAACAAGTTCCTTTCGAGTTCGTATATAACCATACGATGGAGTATCCAATAAACTGTGGATCTTCGTAGTGATACGGAGTGTTCTGGAGAAATACAAAGGTGATTTAGGATTGGCGAAGGAATACTTGGTTTGGTCGTGAATAGCAGTCGCAATTTACTTTGCCCTCTTACTAATCCCTTGCTTTGTCTTAACTCAATACCTTCTATACACCATCGTTAGGCTAATTGGTTTTCTTCATTCCCTACCGGTCGGCACCAGCCTAAGGTTTGGAAAAAGACTATCCAATTTTCGTAATAGGTGTACTACTCCTAAACCATGGAGTACTCGCAACCTGAGAGAAGGTAAAAGGAAAAGACAACTGAATAGTCCTATCCATTTTCTCCAGAACCGGAAACCATCCTCGAATAAATTCCTTCGAGTTCGTATCTAACCATACGATGGTTTTGTCTAATGGAAGTGGACGTTCGTAGTAATACGGGGTGTCCTGGAGAAAAGGGTAAAAGTAGGAGTGGCAATGAGGTTTGCAGCTCTGACAATCCAAAAGCCAGTGTTTAAGAAGGTTCGGTCAGCTTGGTCACTGAGTCATAGTCTTAGGGTCGGGTCAATGGTCGCTGCCAAAGAGAGAGAGAAAAGAAACACTCAGCGTGCACTCTAACCTAGATCAGAATGGTTACCAATTTATCTAATCTGGAAACCTCCTACTGTACCGTCAAATTCTCCTCCAAACCTGAAAGAAGAATTAGTCGGGATTACCCGAGGAGTAAACCAACTCATCAGCGGGAATCGGGATCCAACTATCATCGCATGATAACGTGACGGAATCCGCTCACGTCATCACACTCCAGAAGGTATGCGCATATCTGGAAAGTTTCAGTTCTTTTGAAACTCCCGATGTGATTTCTGGCCCATGCTCTTATGACCTTGACTTTGGACAACATATCATAAGTCACATGTCAAGTTCTACCCGTCATTCTCCAGGTTGTTTTGAATCCACCCGTACGTACCCTTGACTTTGGCCAAAATGGCAGTACGACTGTCCCAAACCAACGCATTTATCTATGCTGCATATGAATGCCCCAATAGCTACCAATCACTGTGCCTTGACTTTGGCCAACATACACAGCTTGAATACTATTGAACACTCATATGAAACGACGGAGGGCTACGAATGGTTTCTGGCGAAAACCTTTAACGTAAAGAACTTGATATCGTTGAAGGAACGGATAGCTTTTAAAAATATAGTGACGAAAACCGTTGCTAAAGAGGTTACTCCCGGTGAAGGGATCTCGGCTCTTTCCCCGTAGAATGAGGTGCAGGATATTCCAACTGAATACCACGGTGCAAAGCAAAAGTAATCGGCTTTAGTGAAGTTAATGCCCTGACGCAAAATTCTGTCCAAGGGGTCACTCCCGGTGAAGGGATCTCGGCCCTTGCCTCGTCGACTGAGGAGCAGGATATTCTAACTGAATACCACAATGCAAAACAAAAGAGAACGTCCTTGCAATAACAGCCTTTTGAAAAGTGTTCCAACAACATCAGATTAGGTTTGTTTTTAACTTGCATTGATCCGAATCAACGCAGTCCCATCAATTGATCACACCACAAAGAACGAAAATATACTGATGTACGTATATGCCATCCGCATTCGCCACTGGGTCCCGTCATTACCCGTTAGGTTAGCTAACTAACGACAGAGCGGGGACTGGACTAGCGCGGATATAAAGCATATACAACATCTACTAATATATATACCAATATATTATATTTCGCTCAAGGCGTGATAAGAAATGCAACATCATAGAAATGTACAGCATCACAGAACAACACAGATATCTGGGATCCCCGGGTTTCACAGAGCCACTACTGAAACCCGACGTTCCCCTGGTCATGTGGATAGCCTGTGCAATGAAATCCTAGACCCCTACGGGCGCGGCAAGTTACCCGCCAAAACCTGAAGCGTGGCAGCCCCCTTCAGTACCGTGAATGGACCACCCAGCACTTCACGGAATCCGGTAACTTGGGCACCCCTCCTGGGTCAACCTGTACCCCCTACGAGTGCGGCGAATAGCCCGCCAATTCTAGAGTGAAGCCCCCTCCGTCTCAATGCCATGAGATGCGGGCTTGTTGCCCTCTAGAACCCGGCTATCCGTGCACCCCACCTTGGGGTAATCCTAGTACAGAAAGTAAAATATACATACAACGGGTACATCGACCGCAACCTGGCCGTGCCCCAAAATAATAATACAATCAGGCAGTGACGGCAGTCCACATGTCGGACGCTCGCCCCGCAATATCAAATGTACATAATACAACCACAACTGTACTAGCCTTGCATCCAGGCTATCCCCCACGACCGATCTGCAACATCACAGCAATACACAAGACATCAACGTGAAAGTCACGTTCGCAAATCCGTCTAACCGGGCTATAACAGTTAGACATGATTTACCGATCAAGTGACATTCACGGTCGCAGATATAATGTAAATACTGTGAAATAATGTGTTTAAAATATCCGATCGATCAAAAATTAACAAGTGGGCCCCCAAGCAATACTGTAGCACTCACAGAAATTCTGGGCCCAAGTTTAATATTCCAAAACCCCTATTTTCAGCCCAGAAAGAGACTGTAGAAAATTGATGCGGCAAACCCAACATATTGCGGCGGAACTGCGGCCCAAGGGGAGTTTGGCCGCGGTTCCGCGCTCCTGTAGTGGAATTAGTGCATCGAATTTCTACAGAACTCTTATAACTTCCAGTACATCACTTTTCTGCAACCTGAAAAAATTTTTGACTCTAAAAAATTTCAACAGAAAACTGATGTGAACAAAAACGTGGATTTTGGAATTTTGGTCGATCGGAAATGTAAACACATTAAACAAAGCTAGACTAAGTTAATGGCGAGTCTCTGATACCACTGTAAGTGCACGGCGGCGCCCCGGCCTCCATCCCAAGACCAAAATGCGGAAGCGGTGATAAACTTTAATTTTGCGAACTTAGCAAACCGGCACCACCGCGCACTAAAACCCGGATCGAACCATTAACAAGTCCTAGCTAACTACAAGATAGGGAATAGAGATATACCGACTGATCCGAGTCCTCCGGTCTTCTCATCATCGTCCCGATCTCCCGCGGAAACTCCGGTCGTCGGGTCCTTGCCGGAAGGGCACCACATCGTCTGCATCTTTTACGGGCTCCCACCTCAATACCGAGGCAACTCGGGCACGAAGCTGGCTAGTCGAC
Source organism: Agapanthus africanus (assembly GCA_030015575.1). NCBI lineage: Eukaryota > Viridiplantae > Streptophyta > Magnoliopsida > Asparagales > Amaryllidaceae > Agapanthus > Agapanthus africanus. The sequence goes on along the minus strand of JASDDO010000031.1, from coordinate 159,615,596 downwards.
GTGCCCAAGATTTGCTGTAGAATGTGTAGTGCTCAAGTCTCACTTTGGGGTTGTGGAATTGCCATTTGGTGGAGGAATGATACTTGGAGCTTTGGAGATTGGTCTTGTGGGATTTTGGCAACATGAAATGAACTAAAATCCCACACTCAAAATGTTGGACAGCCTCCCAAGAGCCAAGGCCGGCCATGACATGAAGAGGGAGAGAGAGTGTGTAGTGTAAAAGAATGAAGGAGGTTCTCACACAATAATACAAGTGAGAGAGGTCAAAAGATATCATGAAAGGAAATGATTATCAACAAAGCCATACTCCACCAACCTCATCATCACAACAAAGGTCAAGCCATCATGACACCATCATGAAGCAAGAAGTCAAGCAAGGTCAAAGGATGGTGCACCATCATGATACAACAAAAATGCAAAGACCCCCTCCACAATTGCTTATTTGCACAAATGCAAATAAGCCCTCCTCCACCAATCTTCGGCCAATGAACGATACAAAGGAAATTGGCCGAAACGGAAAGCAAACTGGCAACTCCAGAATACTGGTCCCGTAATAAATTACAGGAAAACCCCGCTACTGTGCATACACACCCGCATTTGTATTCCGACCGAAATACAAATGCAATGAGACAAAATTCACACTGTACTATACTAGGATCCGGCTTAAACCAAAGCCGGCTAGTAATATCCGTTCGATCCTGATCCGTGCAATACCGCACGTATCTGATCGATCCCTGCCATATACCCATACGGCCTGTAGTACAAACTGTCCGATCCTGATCCGTGCAACACCGCACGTATCTGATCGGACCTTGCCATATCTCCATACGGCCTCTACAACTTTTCGCCCGAAAGCTGAGTAACTGAATGTGGGGGACTCTAAAGACTCGTCAATACCTTGGTTGTGGATTTAACCACTAGCACGTCAGAGGTATAAGCCAATACGTAACGGGATACCAGGTATTGACCAAAAGGGACGTCGATGAGCGAACTCATCCTGACACCCCACTGAGCCTGTCAGTGACAATATACGTACAGTCCGGTCCGTTCGTCTATGAGCATCGCATGGCGGGCCTAGGGGGTTGGTAAAAGTCAGACGCCCAAAAGTGGTACAAGTCGTGTCGGAGTGTAGCCCAGAACACCCTGAGATACTACTGGAATACCTACCACTAAATCTCCTTGCCTCGGCCGAGGGCTTCGTGTAATGGCTCTCCTAGACACAGCGCGACCTCACCCCCAATACCGGGAGAGACGAACCCCTGAAGATACTCTCACTGCCTCCATGTGGCTCGGGACTGTACCCAACTAAAACCTGTTTGCACGACTCCTTTGAGCCGTGGTAGGGTAGTAATCAAAGTACAGTGGGAACTCACACAAGACAAATGACGATCCCCAGGTCGATGAACTAACCTGTACACATGTCACCAGGGAACTGCTATCTGACGTCTGGTATATGACCAACTAGCATGTTCCCGACGAGTCCTGTCCGGTGTACTCATAACCCAATGAGCACCTGTATACATCTTAGGTGAACGAACTGACACCAGTGGCTTGTGAGACCGGCCACCACCCCTCGTCGGGGTCTCGAATGTACACACTAGTCTACTCTGGAGTATCGATGCCCTATCTCGAAACTCCCACGACTAGGGACCATTTAAGGATGTGCTTATAGACTACCAGCTCCCACATATATGATCGCCCTCATACTGCTGGTGGTCAAGCAAGAATCCTAGGGGCTCTATCAACGTGCAATAGTGACCTGTCAGGTCACCTAAAGCAGTACACGATGATAAAGATAAACCAGATAGCATACTATCATCATGAGTAAGACTGTCCTAGCGGGATAGGTCCTCCATCAATCATTGTAATCACGTGCCTGTGATCGAATAATTGAATCTGAGGGCACTATCTCCAACAGTATTGTATATTGTCCAGTGTCCATTAGGACAGACGGGTTGGTCCTCGTACTATATTCAGTTTACTTATGACTTCTCTAGTTTTTAGACAAGTGTTTCATAGAAACGCAAGGTCCGAATTTTGAGAAGTTATAGGTATAAGAATAAAGTAGAGAACCAGGTATTGCAAGTATCAGGATTCTTCAAGGTGATCGAAGATGTAGTTACTTGTGGATGGTATTCAGTTAATAGTAATGATTAAGAGAACTTGCTTCTCTTTCAGGTTACTCATAATTGGAAGCACTCCTAAGTTGAGTAACGCTGATCGGCCTCCTTCCATTTACTTGACATGCACTGGAGACAGCTGCATGATTTGAATCTGGTTCAATTAAATCAGTGCCTCTGCTTCTATTTTGGATATAGAACAGTTCATATCTTAACGATGTTAAGGTACGGGGAGTTGTCCGGCTTATGCTTAAAACCAGACTCTGGATAACTCAAGGCACGTTTTCGTAATGGCTGTTTGTGGGTTGACCCAGGCTATGACGAGGGTTGACTTTCTACCATCTGGAAGATCAATAGTGATATTGTTCTAGACTCGCCACAGTTTTAAGTAAAATTGATTTTTTCAGAAAACAGTAGTGGGAGTATGGTAGAACTGGAAGTGATTCCAGAACCGCGAACGATTACTGAAAATTTGATAAGAACCTAAAGATTCAATCTGACTTGGCATTCCATTGGCCACTCCGCAGATATGGTGGGTAACCTCAGGCACCCGAGAGGTACTCCGGTAGCCTCAAGGACGGTGGCAGGGAGGTTCTTGTTTACCCAGACTTGACACTACTGTTGTTCCAGGCTATGAGACCCGACATGAGAATGAGTATAGCGTCATTCTAAACTAGCTTTAGAAGTGTACGTGTATATGACTCTGCCAGTGGGTTGTTGTAGTCAGTGGGAGCAGCGGAAGCATAGTGGAAAAGTGGCTTATGTCTATTTATAGACTAAAGCAGATATAGCGGAGATAGATCATCTATTTCTGATGTGACAGTCATAGGTTTGACTTCATCAGAATAGGGTATGGATCTGTTAAGAAGGTAGTAGGGTGTGATGTCCTGGTATCTGGATGACATACACAGAGTAGGAAGTGATATTCCTATACTACGATCGGTTATACTTTGGTTGTCACACAGTGGTTTCTCCATATAGGAATTGGGTATTATTGTAAGTCCGCGGCGGCGCCCCGGCCGTCGATCCGACGCCGGAAACGCGAAAAAAAAACTTTGCAAACTAGCAAACTGGCACCACCGCGCACTTTTATCCCGGATCGGGCCATTAACCTAGCTACTAGCAAACTAGAAAAGAGTAGAGAAGCTATACCAAGCGATCCGTGTCTTTCGGTCTTCGTCTCCACTCCGATCTCCCGCGGAATCTCCGTCTGTCACCTCCTCGTCGGAAAGGGCACCACGTAGCCGAGTTCTTTTACGGGCTCCCACCTCTGGACGGAGGCAACTCGGGCGCGAAGTTGTCTAGCCGACGCATCCAAGGGATGCTGTAGATATAGTGTAGTGGGTTGTCTCTTTAGGGTTTTATAAGTTGCCATGGATGTGAAGGTGGAGAAAGAGAATGAGCTTTGTGAAAAATGGAGCTCACAATTCTTTAGCAAGGGAATGAGATGAAGAGAATGCTACACCAAAAAAATGAACCTATCTCATTATCCCCTCATGATGTAGCCGGCCTCATGATGAAAATAGTGGAGTGTGTCAACAACAAATAATGCAAGGAAGGATTAATAAAAGAGAAAATGGTCACACCAAAACATAATCACAATCTTTTCATTTCCATTCTCATAAAAGCAATGAAATGACCCAAAAGGAATCTCATCATGAGAAATCTATCATAATGCCACCAAATTACAAAGGACCCCTCCACAAATAAGTTATTTGCAAACTGCAAATAACCCCCTCCACCGAAAATTCCGGCCGTGAAGGAACAAAGGAAAACCGGCCGGAACGGAATGCAAACTGGCAACTTCAGAAAACTGATCCCGTAATAAATTACAGGAAAACCCCACTACTGCATATACATGTCCGCATTTGTATTCCAACTGAACAAAAATGCAAAGAGACAAAACTACACTATCTAATACTAGGATCCGTCTTATACCAAAGCCGGCTAGTAAAATCCGTCCGATCACGATCCGTGCAATACCGCACGTATCTGATCGAACCCTGCCATATCTCCATACGGCCTCTACAGCGTTTCGCCCGAAACCTGAGTAACAGTGTGTGGTAGACTCTAAAGACTAGTTAATACTATGGCTGTGGATTTAACCACTAGCACGTCAGAGGTATTAGCCATACGTGACGGGCCACCAGCTATTGACCAAAAGGGACGTCGATGAGCGAACTCATCCTGACACCCTACTGAGCCTGTCAGTGACAATATCCATACAGTCCGGTCCGTTCGTCTATGAGCATCGCATGGCGGGCCTAGGGGGTTGGTAAAAGTCAGACCCCCAAAAGCGGTACAAGTCGTGTCGGAGTGTAGCCCAGAACACCCTGAGATAGTACTGGAATACCTACCAGTAAATCTCCTGCCTTGGCCAAGGACTTTTCATGTTCTGGCTCTCCTAGACACAGCGCGACCTCACCCCCAATACCGGGAGAGACGAACCCCTGCAGATCCGCTCACTGCCTCCATGTGGCTCGGGACTGTACCCAACTAAAACCTGTTTGCACGACTCCTTTGAGCCGTCGTAGGGTAGTAATCAAAGCACAGTGGGAACTCACACGAGACAAATGACGATCTCAGGTCGATGAACTAACCTGTACACATGTCACCAGGGAACTGCTATCTGACATCAGGTATAATCCCAACTAGCAGGTTCCCGGCGAGTCCTGTCCGGTGTACTCATAACCCAATGAGCACCTGTATACATCTTAGGTGAACCAACCGACACCAGTGGCTTGTGAGACCGGCCACCGCCCCTCATCGGGGTCTCGACTGTATACACTAGTCTACTCTGGAGAATCGATGCCCTGTCTCGAAACTCCCACGACTAGGGACCTTTTAAGGATGTGCTTATAGACCCCAGCTCTCACGTATATGATCGCCCTCATACTGCTGGTAGTCAAGCAAGAATCCTAGGGACTCTATCAACGTGTAATAGATACTCGTAAGGTCACCTAAAGCAGTACACGATGATAAAGATAAACCAGATAGCATACTATCATCTTGAGTAAGACTGTCCTACTGGGATAGGTCCTCCCTCAATCATTGCAATCACGTGCCTGTGATCCAATAATTGACTCTGAGGGCACTATCTCCAACAATTTCCCACTTGCACTCATGGCTAATTATTGCGATGTCGTATACTCACAGCCCGTGTGATACCGAACACCCAACTACTCTACTAGTCAGTCTCACAAAGCTCGTTTGCGAAACTATTGCGTTCGAGGAATAGCCTCAGTGAGTGGATCCGCTCTGATGTTTCTTTCTATGTCTCTCTCTATCTCCAGTTCGCGGAGAAAGCCATCTCCCGAAATGAGCAATACCTGTCTTAGAATGTGTCTGGATATCTGATGGGACCTAGCTCATAAGTGAACTCCAAATCCAAACTTCTTAGACTGTATCGTCAACTGAACTTAATCAGTATCCAGCGCCATGCCTTCCCTCAGTATCCACCTGGACCACCTGTCCAATATACTGCCCCTCGTTAGAGGGAAAACTATAACTCTGACAGCCACTCTGCCATCCAGGTCACCTTGGAATCCTGGAATGATAACTGTCTCCCGAAAGAGAATGTCGTTATCATATCCCTAGAACATCCACTTATGTTCTAAAACTGCTTCCGATTGTTTCTCCAGGATTGGATGAATATCAACTTATTGCACCTACTGCAAGAACAACATCTGGTGTAGTACTTTACATCTCATGATTGACTCAATTGCCTAAGCAAGTGATATGTCAATCATGCGTATCCCTCTCCCCTTTAGTCTATAAGACACCTTTAGAGAGGGTGACTCCATCACCTGCAGGTACACCACCATGCTAGGAGTCGTCCATTCTAAATACTCTTAGAATACTGTCTAAGTACCCAGATTGGGAAACCACCCAAATCTAGATCTAAAACCATAGATCTAGTAACCAGAATGTCAGATATAATATCCAAGTCCTATGTGGAGAAACCACTGTGTGACGACCAAAGTATAACCGATCGTAGTATAGGAATATCACTTCCTACTCTGTGTATGTCATCAAATACCAGGACATCACACCCTACTACCTTCTTAACATATCCATCCCCTATTTTGATGAAGTCAAACCTATGACTGTCATATCAGAAATAGATGATCTATCTCCGCTATATCTTCTTTAGTCTATAAATAGACATAAGCCAACTGTCCACCAATGCTTCTACTGCTCCCACTGACTACGACAACCCTCTGGCAGAGTCATATAGACGTACACTTCTAAAGCTAGTTTAGAACGACGCTATACTCATCCTCCTGCCGGGTCTCATAGTCTGGAACAACAGCAATAGCAAGTCTGGGTAAACAAGAACCTCCCTGCCACCGTCCTTGAGCATACCGAAGTACCACTCGAGTGCCTGAGGTTACCCACCTTATCTGCGGAGTGGCCAATGGAATGTCAAACCAGATTGAATCTTCAGGTTCTTATCAAATCTTCAGTAATCGTTTGCGGTTCTGGAATCACTTCCAATTCTACCATACTCCCACTACTGTTTTCTGAAAAAATCCATTTTTGTTTAAAACTGTGGCGAGTTAAGAACAATATCACTATTGATCTTCCAGATGGTAGAAAGTCAACCCTCGTCATAGCCCGGGTCAACCTACAAACAACCATTACAGAAACGTGCCTTGAGTTGTCCAGTGTCTGGTTTTAAGCATAAGCCGGACAACTCCCCGTATCTTAACAATGTCAAGATATGAACTGTTCTATATCCAATACAGAAACAGAGGCACTGATTTAATTGAACCAGATTCAAATCATGCAGCTGTCTACATCGCATGTTAACTAAATGGAAGGAGGCCGATCAGCGTTACTTAACTTAGGAGTACTTCCAATTATGAGTAACCTGAAAGAGAAGCAAGTTCTCTTAAACATTACTATCAACTGAATACCATTCACAAGTATCTACATCTTCGATCACCTTGAAGAATCCCGATACTTGCAATACCTGGTTCTCTACTTTACTCTTATACCTATAACTCCTCAAAACTTAGACCCTGTGTTTCTACGAAACACATGTCTAAGAACTAGAGAAGTCATAAGTAAACAGAATATAGTACGAGGACCAACCCCTCTGTCCTAATGGACACTGGACAATATACAATACTCTGTATAAGTCCGCTGAGTCTAATAACTCATTCACTGTGTGTCGTAGGTTGAAAACTGTACTTATGGTTAAGAAGAATTACACCGCCGTTTAATGCTCCTTACCTAACCAACCACTGATATAGGTAAATGTCATAAACATAATTTCAAAAAGGTATATCTCACTCTATAAAAATAGACGTACAGATATATCAATTTGAAATTGTTGCATAACAGCGGATATTCAAAACCAAATATTTGCCATCCGGCAAACAGCCCAGGCGATTTCCTCAAATATCACCAATTACAACGAATCCCGATATAATGAGGATGATCACCCAATTCCCAATGACTTACTCCCACTCATCATCTGTAAAACCATACAGATGTGAGAATCATACCTGGTAAATACATATCCTGGAGCAAGTGTCCAATTGGGAAATCAGTTCTCTTTTAACAGTACACAGTGAAACTGAAACATTGAAATGTTTCGATGGGGTATCCTGGTATTCCTAGTAATGCCTCTTCCATTATCCAGATTCACAACTGTAACCGTATAATTCTTTGCCACTTCTCCAAATCCCTTTTTATGTCTTTAGTCATTACTTTCTGTACACCCCTTTAGGCCAAATAGTTTTCTTCCTTCCCTATCGTTCGGCACCAGCCTATGGTTTGGAAGAAGACTATCCAATAAGCATAATGGGTGTACTGTCCTAATCCTAGGAGCACTCGCAATGCGAGAGAAGGTGAAGATAAAAGACAACCGGATGAACTTTATTCCTATTTCTCCTGAACCAGGATCCATCCCCGAACTGGAACAAGTTCCTTTCGAGTTCGTATATACCATACGATGGATTATCCAATAAACTTGGGATCTTCGTAGTGATACGGAGTGTCTTGGAGAAATACAAAGGTGATTTAGGATTGGCGAAGAAATACTTGGTTTGGTCGTGAATAGCAGTCACAATTTACTTTGCCCTCTTACTAATCCCTTGCTTTGTCTTTACTTAATACCTTTTGTACACCTTTTAGGCTAATTGGTTTTCTTCATTCCCCACCGTTCGGCACCTGCCTATGGTTTGGAAGAAGACTATCCAATTTGCGTAATAGGTGTACTATCTCCTAAACCAAGGAGCACTCGCAATCCGAGAGAGAAGGTAAAAGGAAAAGACAACTGAATAGTCCTATTCGTTTTCTCCAGAACCGGAAACCATCCTCGAATTCCTTCGAGTTCGTATATAACCATACGATGGTTTTGTCCAATGGAAGTGGACGTTCGTAGTAATACGGGGTGTCCTGGAGAAAAGGGTAAAAGTAGGAGTGGCAATGAGGTTTGCAACTCTGACAATCCAAAAGCCAGTGTTAAGAAGGTTCGGTCAACTTGGTCACTGAGTCATAGTCTAGGGTCGGGTCAATGGTCGCTGCCAAAGAGAGAGAGAAAAGAAACACTCAGCGTGCACTCTAACCTAGATCAGAATGGTTATCACTTTATCTAATCCGGAAACCTCCCACTGTAACGTCAAATTCTTCCCCAAACCTGAAAGAAGAATTAGCCGGGATCACCCGGGGAGTAAACCAACTCATCAGTGGGAACCGGGATCCAACCATCATCGCATGATAACGTGACGGAATCCGCTCACGCTATCACACTCCAGAAGGTATGCGCATATCTGGCAAGTTTGAGTTCTTTTGAAACTCCCGATGTGGATTTTTGCCTCATGCTCTTATGACCTTGACGAAGGCCAACAAATCATAAGTCACATGTCAAGTTCTACCCGTCATTGTCCAGGTTGATTTGAACCCACCCGTACAAGCCCTTGACGAAGGACAACAAGGCTATACGACTTTCCCAAACCAACGCATCTATCTATGCAGCAGAAAGGCAACAAGCAGCTACCATACACTATGCCTTGACGAAGGCCAACAAACATAGCATGAATACTACGTGCTACCCGTCTGAAACGACGGAGGGCTACGAATGGTTTCTGGCGAAAACCTTTAACGTAATGAACTTGATATCGTTGAAGAAACCAGATAGCTTTTAAAAAATATAGTGACGAAAACCTTTGTTAAAGAGGTCACTCCCGGTGAAGGGATCTCGGCTCTTTCCCCGTAGAATGAGGTGCAGGATATTCCAACTGAATACCACGATGCAAAGCAAAAGTAATCGGCTATAGTAAAGTTATTGCCCTGATGCAAACTTTTGTCCAAGGGTTCACTCCCGGTGAAGGGATCTCGGCCCTTGCCTCGTCGACTGAGGAGCAGGATATTCCAACTGAATACCACGATGCAAAAAAAAAGTGAACGTCCTTGCAATAACAGCTTTTTGAAAAATGTTCCAACAACATCAGAATAGGTTTGTTTATTTTACATTGATCCGAATCAACGCAGTCCCATCAATTGATCACACCACAAAAGAACGAAAATAATGATGTACGTATATGCCATCCGCATTCTCCACTGGGTCCCGTCATCACCCGTTAGGTTACTTAACTAACGACAGAGCGGGGACTGGACTAGCGCGGATGCAAAACATATACAACATCTACTAGTATATATATATATAATATATATATAATTTTCGTTCAAGGCGTGAAAAATGCAACATCACAGAAATGTACAGTATCACAGAACAATACAGATATCTGGGATCCCCGGGTTTCACAGAGCCGCTACTGAAACCCGACGTTCCCCTGGTCGTGTGGATAGCTTGTGCAATGAAATCCTAGACCCCTACGGGCGTGGCAAGTTACCCGCCAAAACCTGAAGCGAGGCAGCCCCCTTCAGCAACGTGAATGGTCCACCCGGCACTTCACGGAATCCGGTAACTTGGGCACCCCTCCTGGGTCAACCTATACCCCCTACGAGTGCGGCGAATAGCCCACCAATTCTAGAGTAAAGCCCCCTCCGTCTCAAGCCATGAGATGCAGGCCCGTTGCCCTCTAGAACCCGACTATCCATGCACCCCTCCGCGGGGTAATCCTAGTACAGAAAGTAAAATATACATACAACGGGTACATCGACCGCAACCTGGTCGTGCCCCAAAATAATAATACAAACAGGCAGTGACGGCAGTCCACATGTCGGACACTCGCCTTGCAAAATCAAATGTACATATAAAATAGAACTGTACTACCACTGCAACCAGGCTATCCCCCACGACCGATCCACAACATCACAGCACAACACAGAACATCAACGTGAATGTCACGTTCGCAAATCCGTCTAAAAGGGCTATAGAAGATAGACTGGATTTACCGATCGAATGACATTCACGGTCGCAGATATAATATAAATACTATGAACTAGCATGTTTAAAATATCCGATCGAACAAATTTTATCAAGTGGGCCCCAAGCAGTACTGTAGCACTTACAGAAAATCTGGGCCCAAAAATAATATCCCAAAACCCTATTTCCAAGTCTAAAGCCCTCTGGAAAAATTTGGCACTCTGAACAGTTAAAAGCGCGGCGGAACCGCGGCCGAAGCATGGGTTTGGCCGCGGTTCCGCGGCGGTATGGAGAGATCTCGCGACCAAATTTTCATAGATTGCGTAGATTTCCATGCACAGTATTCTGAAACAACCTGAAAAATTTTTGGAGCCAAAAAAAATTCGGCAGAGAACAGATGCATGGAAAATACGGTTTTTGGGATTTTGTTCGATCGAGTCTTTAAACATACTAGTGCAAGCTAGGCTAAGTTAATGGCATGGCTCTGATACCAATGTAAGTCCGCGGCGGCGCCCCGGCCGTCGATCCGACGCCGGAAACGCGGAAACAAAAACATTGCAAACTTGCAAACCGGCACCACCGCGCACTTTTATCCCGGATCGGGCCATTAACCTAGCTACTAGCAAACTAGAAAAGAGTAGAGAAGCTATACCAAGCGATCCGTGTCTTTCGGTCTTTGTCTCCACTCCGATCTCCCGCGGAATCTCCGTCCGTCACCTCCTCGTCGGAAAGGGCACCACGTAGCCGAGTTCTTTTATGGGCTCCCACCTCTGGACCGAGGCAACTCGGGCGCGAAGTTGGCTAGCCGACGCGTCCAAGGGATGCTGTAGATATAGTGTAGTGGGTTGTCTCTTTAGGGTTTTAGAAGTTTCCATGGATGCGGAGGTGGAGAAAGAGAATGAGCTTTGTGAAAAATGGAGCTCACAATTCTTTATCAAGGGAATGAGATGAAGAGAATGCTACACCAAAAAAATGAACCTATCTCATTCTCCCTTCATGATGTGGCCGGCCTCATGATGAAAATGGTGGAGTGTGTCAACAACAAATAATGCAAGGAAGGATTAATAGAAGAGAAAATGGTCATACCAAAACATAATCACAATCTTTTCATTTCCATTCTCATAAAAGCAATGGAATGACCCAAAAGGAATCTCATCATGAGAAATCTATCATAATGCCACCAAATTACAAAGGACCCCTCCACAAATAAGTTATTTGCAAACTGCAAATAACCCCCTCCACCGAAAATTCCGGCTGTGAAGGAACAAAGGAAAACCGGCCGGA